>OZ005675.1:11025339-12225339 GCA_963930725.1 Candelabrum cocksii
TTCTTTTTACTGTAAAAATCAACAGCAGATGCACATATATGATTTAAAAATAAAGTCTAAAAGTCGTTTCTTTCTCAGGGGACTCGATCAACCAAACAACTTTCCAACGACGGCTCCCTAAAAAAATGAGATAAAGTTGTCATTTTTAAAGCAAGAAAGAAGAGACCTGTTAACACCCATTAAAGTGACATTGCTGTAAATTTCAATCAAAAAAATCTATCTATATAAAAGAATAAAAAACAAAGAGATAAACCAGCAAACGTATCTAGTCAAAATACAGAGCGCGGAGTAAGTGTGATCACCACTTACTGGCATCGTGTAAAGGAAAAGACCCATAACGGCGAATATCGAAGCAATGATAACAAACTTCATGAAGCAAAACTTATACTGCTCCCAGAGAAAGTTTCGCAAAGCCACCAATGGGTTCTTCAACCACTGCATCTCAACATCCGGACGACTACGAAAACAATTGTGCGCGAGTAACAACAGAAGCATAAATAAAAATTACAAATGGATTGAAATAAAGGAAAAACGATTTACTTTGGGAATTCCAATGGTTGCGGCTCCTTACGCCCTAACCCCGCCGGCTCCTTCTCCGCTTCCACTTCCGTTAATAGCTCCAGTTGTGCTTCAACTTTCCCAACCACCTCAGGCTCAGATTCATCGGTGTTCAGGATAAAAGGCCACCAACCTGAAAGTTTAAACATTACATTGATAAACAACCGGTTAGGATAACTTGGAAACTTGGTTATAGGCTTGGAAACGACTACTACATAAACTACGACAAATTGATCATTTATGTTTATGAAGACTTATTCCTGGTTAAAATTAAAAAACAAGAAGTCGATCTGGCTTGAGCACTACAAAAAACAGAAGTTTACGCGCGTTCTTGTTTTTCGCAACGAACCCGCATTTTCTTAGCTTGTGCTCAAGCCACATCCACTTGTTCAACAGTACGTACCTCTTATGAAATGACGACCGATTGTACGTTATCTGAAAAATCTCTCTTTAGCGGTTGAAAAATAGTGTTCAAGCCGGAAAGGTTTCTTCTTTTTTAAAACATTTTTTTCAACCGATTGTACGGTATCCGAAAAAACTCTCTTTAGCGGTTGAAAAATAGTGCTCAAGCCGGAAAGGTTTCTTCTTTTTTTAAACATTTTTTTCAACCGATTGACCGGTATCCGAAAAAACTCTTTTTAGCGGTTGAAAAAATAGTGCTCAAGCCGGAAAAGCTTCTTCTTTTTTAAAGATTTTTTTTCAACAGCGCGACATGTATTTTTTATGGCAACATTATTTTTGATTTTATCTGTTTTAATGCTTCACAAAGCACAACGCAACAACCATATACGAATTCACATAAAATATTGGGATTCATCCAGGTAAATGTGACCAGATATAGGTTGAGTTGACATACTCTTTTGTGCTTAATTGTAAGGGGGGGGGGGGGGGAAAGGGGGTACTCCGGAGAAAATATCTTAAAATGGGAGGGGGATGCAACTTGACCCTCCCCTACAATTAAGTACAAAAGAGTATGTGTTTCATACCGACAAGCGAAATCACGTGACAACGGGATATCTTATATTACGGTTTTATACCAAGTCATAATTATGTATATTGCAGCCATTTAAAACCGAAACTTGCCCCAAAGTGAACGCAATATATATACAGCCCTAAGACGCGGTCGACAAACCTTTGATGTTCTTTTTCTTGAAGATCGAGTCTCTATTCTCATTGTTCATAGTCTCGATGTTGCACTGAATCGAGGTTTTCGCGGGCCGTGGAATGCTGGTCAGGTTCAACGTCACGTCACCTAGGTTACACACTTGAATTTTCATACCAAGTTTTTTCTGAAATTTTCTTTATGTTTATATGTTATAATTGACATGGTGTGGCGAATAATCAAAAGAAACAACAGTTTAACAGACAACCGAAAACAGAAAATAGTTTAACAGACAAGCGGAAACAGACAATAGTTTAACAGACAACCGAAAACAGACAATAGTTTAACAGACAACCGAAAACAGACAATAGTTTAACAGACAACCGAAAACAGACAATAGTTTAACAGACAAGCGGAAACAGACAATAGTTTAACAAACAACTGGAAAACAAGCGCACCAATGAAATCGTCTGAAGACAGGGCATCAGAATCCCAGCATTGCAAGACAAGTCGCGCAGGAACCTTTTCTTCTGTAACGCCCCAAGAAAACATGGAGGTCTGAATAAAAAATTTAACATTATCATCATTAATCACTTACGCTAGTGACACGATCATCTAATGACAAGACGCTTGACCGTCCCAAGGAAAACCAACGCATTAATATGCGCTAATTAAATTTAATTAAAGGGAGATGAAAGACTTAAAAAAACACATAATTCTTTTGGTTTTCACTTTTCACAATATTTTCATTCAGTAACATGTCAATACATTTATTTATACGTATTAATCGACATTTTTTATATATATTCATCGATATATTTCGTTTCATGGCTCATATGTTCACGTAATCATCACCTTCTTCACAATGACAACCCTCTCCTCAGCTTTATGGAATTTAAACGGAAATATGAAGCGCCAATTGAAATTACCCTCCCCCGTTAAACTGCTGGTATGAACGTCCGTTGATTGGCTGTTGTTCTTCAGACCTTCGATCCACCTTAGAAACATTTAAAATTAACCCGGACCATCGTACATTGACTTTTAATTTGAAATTTATTGACCAACAATTTTATTTCTTTCGTATAAATAATTTTAAAACCTAGTTATTTATTTATGTGCTATCAATTTCATAATAAAAGCATGTGCATGGAATGTTAAAGTGATGAAAGTCGATATATTAAAGTCGATAAAAATTATATTTAAAACAAAAAGATTTTTAACAAAATCATAAATGTGTATATATATTTTTAAAAAAATAAATACGAAAAAGCATATGTGCAGAAGGTGGAAAGAACGAATTACTGCTGAAGATTTCTCACCCTTTAACATAGATATCGGCGCACGGTTGCCCAGTTAATATGTTCAGATCTCCCAGGATGACGTCCTCAGTGTTCCATATGATACATCGCATCTCATATCTAAAATAATCGTGTTTAAACTTACTGACCCGAATCTAACTTTTGCTGACATATTACGGACCGGAACCAAACTTATGCTTTTACACAGTGACTGGATTATCTAGTGACTATCTAAAACGTATTACTGACAGACACATGAGTTCTGAGACAAAAATTACTGACTAGAATTTAAGTTCTAGGACATATTACTGACCTAGAAAGATTGCAATTAAATTTAGATTGCCTTTAAAATGTCACATGGTGTGTTTGTAAATATACAGTACAACAGAGCAAGAACTTACGATGTTGGTTTACGCGGTGTGATGTCAATGCTGGCACCGGGTGATGGACCCTCCATGTTAAACAGATCCACCCATAACTGAATACGGCCCTGAACACACCAATACATGTAACAACAAAGAGACATTGCACCGACAACAAAAAAGAGACATTGCACCGACAACAAAAAGAGACATTGCACCGACATTACGAGAGATGAGTTATTTCATCAACAAATATTTAAAGATTTGATTCAATTGTAAAAGCCAGACTTAACACAATCTAAAGAAAGTTTCCTTGCCTGTTCGATGCCAGGAATTTCAGGTGTGAGCAGTGACCTGGTTTCCACGTGTTCGGGAACCAGAGGGTAACCCTTTCCTTCGATCAGTCCAAAGTTATGTAACGCTTTTAAGGCGCTCGGTTCGTCCGATTGTTTGGGGTTTCCTGAGAGAGAATGTGACGAAATAAAGGAGGGGTTTCCCTTGAGTGAACAACCAACCGTTATCGTCGGTGATTGTTTCAGATGCGTGGAACACCCATTTGTTGACGCGGCATTTTCCCGGGGTAAAGTGCGGGCCGTCAAGCTTCAAGTCTTTGCAAAGCCTTTGCAATATGGCGGTGGGCTTGATAGGGTCCCGCCATTTGTTGAAGCCGTTTCTGAATAAAAAAGAGAAGGCTGATGTTAATAGCGCTGTTATTTGGTAGTATTCATGAGTGGTTTTTAGTGAAAAAACAACAGACGATTGCTGTTGAGTTTAAATATAAAATGTCGAGTTTGAATATAAAATGTCGAGTTGAAATATAAAATGTCGAGTTTGAATATAAAATGTCGAGTTGAAATATAAAATGTCGAGTTGAAATATCCCAAGTACTGGGTGTCGGTTTGATGTGGCGTATTAAAATTCATGTGAAAATGTAGCGAGATATACCGACTAAATGTAGCGAGATATACCGACTTGGAGCAAGTCACAACTTACATAGCGTACTGCACTGACATGCCGCAAGTAGCGCGGTGCTTGGAGAAAAAGCGGTTTTCAATGTCGATTTTCGTTTCGCCGATGAGATCGTCTGAACCGACGAGGTCGTAATCATAGACGCCGATGGTCAACATATTGTCGTGGGGTAGCGTCACCTCGAAGTCAAACACCCTGGAAGGTTGTAAGGGAAGCTTGGTCATGTGGATACCGCACATAATAAGTTAACAAACTGGAGAAAAGTACTAAGCGCAAAGACCTTAAGTATTGTACATATACATTTGTTTGAAAGAAAATTTCTCCAAGTCTCATTTCATAACGTCATCTTTACATGTTAGCATGGAGTTCTATTGAACGCTCGACACAGTTGAAAACATTATGTGTAAACCAAAGAGAAAAGAGGAACATGTTTGAAGGAATGTCAACTAAGCCACGCAAGAAAAACGAAACAGTTGAAGTATAGATGATTAACAGATTACTACAAGAGACATATATTTACATAAACGTTATTCAATAATTCCATTTTCCATAAAAGTCGTTTATGCGCCGATAGCGTGGCCACACTGTAATTTGTGGACCCTTTTAAATTTACGACAATTATCATATAGACTTTGGTTATTTTTCGAAAGTTTTTCCCAAATTAGGGGTCAACCTGAATGGGATAAAATGCAAACCTAGATAGACAGAAAGAGATTGTGTGTTCTTGTGATTTGATAATGTTCAGCAATTTATGACACACCTTCCAAAGCTCGGATTTAACTGCTTAGGGATGTAATTATCACGATCTTTGTTGATTTGTTTCCCCACTTGCACTTTGATATAGGGGTCAGCCTGTAAAATAACATATGCACTTTTTACATCATTTTACGCGCACTATTTGTAGACACCTTTGTGATTTATTTTACATAACCTGATAATGTAGCTACGAAAAGCTTTATAATCTACTGGCCGAAACCTAACTTTTGATTACATATTACTGACCAGGAACCTAACTTCCGTTGACATATTACTGACCGAATCTAGCTTGTTTACATACTACTGACCGGAACCTAACTTCCGTTGACATATTAATGACCGAATCTAACTTCCTTTGACATATTACTGACCGAATCTAGCTTCTGTTTACATATTACTGACTGAAACCTAAATTCTGTTGGCATATTACTGACCGAATCTTAACTTCCGTTGACATATTACTGACCGGAACCTTAATTCCGTTGACATATTACTGACCGAATCTAGCTTCTGTTTACATATTACTGACCGAATCTAGCTTCTGTTTACATATTACTGACCGGTGTCGCGGATTATTTCCACTCCCCAGTCATCATTCTACGTAAAATTTCCACTGCCCAGTCATTATCCTACGTAGAATTTCCACTCCCCGGTCATTATTCTACGTAGAAGTTCCACTCCCTAGTCATTATTCTACGTAGAATTTCCACTCCTCAGTCATTATTCTACGTAGAATTTCCACTCCCCGGTCATTATTCTACGTAGAAGTTCCACTCCCCAGTCATTATTCTACGTAGAATTTCCACTCCCCGGTCATTATTCTACGTAGAAGTTCCACTCCTCAGTCATTATTCTACGTAGAATTTCCACTCCCCAGTCATTATTCTACGTAGAATTTCCACTCCTCAGTCATTATTCTACGTAGAATTTCCACTCCCCAGTCATTATTCCACATAGAATTTCCACTCTGCAGTCATTATTATACGTAGAATTTCCACTTCTCAGTCATTATTCTACGTAGAATTTCCACTCCTCAGTCATTATTCTACGTAGAATTTCCACTCCTCAGTCATTATTCTACGTAGAATTTCCACTCCTCAGTCATTATTCTACGTAGAATTTCTACTCCTCAGTCATTATTCTACGTAGAATTTCCACTCCTCAGTCATTATTCTACGTAAAATTTCCACTGCCCAGTCATTATTCTACGTAGAATTTCCACTCCCCGGTCATTATTCTACGTAGAAGTTCCACTCCCCAGTCATTATTCTACGTAGAATTTCCACTCCTCAATCATTATTCTACGTAGAATTTCCACTCCTCAGTCATTATTCCACGTAGAATTTCCACTGCCCAGTCATTATTCTACGTAGAATTTCCACTCCCCGGTCATTATTCTACGTAGAAGTTCCACTCCCCAGTCATTATTCTACGTAGAATTTCCACTCCTCAGTCATTATTCTACGTAGAATTTCTACTCCTCAGTCATTATTCCACGTAGAATTTCCACTCCTCAGTCATTATTCCACATAGAATTTCCACTCTGCAATCATTATTCTACGTAGAATTTCCACTCCTCAGTCATTATTCTAGGTAGAATTTCCACTCCTCAGTCATTATTCTACGTAGAATTTCCACTCTCCAGTCATTATTCCACGTAGAATTTCCACTCCCCAGTCATTATTCTAGGTAGAATTTCCACTCTGCAGTCATTATTCTACGTATTCTCTTTTTAGCACTTAACACATTTAAATGTGATTTACGGTTCTCTGCTCTGCTCTGCAACGCATATCTTTTGTTTTTCTTTGACTAATTGTAAACCGATAAACCGATAAGTAAGCTTTGCAACAGATAAAGTTGACGATGAAGTTAACATGTGACTAACGGTTCCAGTTTTTTTTTCTATCTGGTCGTCATTTTATTGGGAGGAAGCACGTACAAAACAAACTTTGATAATAATCTTTGTCTAGGTAGCAGCAGCGTTACAGGATGGATGAGACCAAGAACAAACATTATTTGTTTGACGATATTTACAACTTTTTAGTCAGCCAAAAGTATCCTTGCGATATGCAGGATAAAGGCAAAAAAGCTAACTTTCGCCGCGCATGTCAATCTTTTTGCATTGTAAACAGCAAGCTATTCTTCATGAAAAAGCAAAGAGCAGGTGGTTCTGTGGAATCAGGAGGAAGTTCAATGCGTGATTCAAGAGGTACATGAAAGAACAGGTATAAGCGAGGAATCGAAAAGTATGCGAGCACATCATGGAATTGCAGCTACCGTCTCATTGGTCAGTAAGCGGTTTTACTGGCGATCTATTGAAAGTGACGTATCTGCTTACATAAGATCTTGCGCTCCTTGTCAAAAAGTTAATACAAAGTTATCAAATGAAGCACCACAGCTACATTCTGTGCCTGTCCCAAATGAAGTCACGAAGCAGATTGGTATAGACATTTGCTGTCTCCCAGAAAACCTTGGATTCAAGTATATTATTGTTGCTATTGACTATTTTTCGAAGTGGCCTGAAGCCAAACCATTGAAGCAAAAAGATGCCTCCAGTGTCGCTGAGTTTCTTTTTGAATTGATAACGCAGCATTCCTGTTTTGACATACAAATAAATGACCAGGGGAGAGAATTTGTCAATCAGGTATCAGAAACCCTCCATAAACTTACTGGAGTAGAGCAAAGAGTGACCAGCGCATACCATCCTCAAGCTAATGGCCTTGTGGAGAGACAAAACCGAACAATCAAAGAAAAATTGCTCAAAATTCTCAACGAAAATAATACCAACTGGGTGTCATGTCTGGGAGGTGTGCTATTTGCTCACAGAACTGCTATTCATCGGTCGACAGGTTTTTCTCCGTTTTTTCTTCTTTACAACCGTGAACCAACACTTCCTGTAGATGTCAAATACCTGACACAACAACCATCAGCGTCGAACGACTTTGACGAAGAATACACCGCTAAAGTAGCACAAGCAATGGCAAACATCCGCGAGCACTGCAAAATACGTGCTGGAGATAACATTTTAAAGTCCCAAGCAAAGCAGCGACAAAGTTACAACAAAAGACATGAAGCGTCTTGTATGTATAAGCCTGGAGATTTTGTGCTGTTGAAGAATTTGAAACGTGTCAACAGGAAGGGTGATAAACATTTACTTCCTTGGAAAGGGCCTTATAAAATTGAAAGAATACTGAAGAACAATACTTGTGAGCTTTCATTGTCCGATGTCCAGTTAAATTTGTGTAACCATAAAGCATTTGTGCAGAGGAATGAACTGCAATTTGCTACTGCTGATCAACAATCAAATTCCAGATCACAGAAGAATCAACCCAAAATACTTTCTGATGTGTGGTTACCTTTTCTTGGTCTCACCGAATTTGAAAAAAATATTCTCACAAGCAACAATTGGCTAAATGATAAAATTATAGATGCTGCACAGACTCTTTTGCATCGTCAGTATCATATCGAGGGCTTGGACACTACTGTCTTAGTACAGAGCCCAAGTGGATTTGATTCGGTTGGTTACAATGCTTTGCAGATTCACTTTGATGAAAATAGAAACCACTAGTTCACCTCTTCAACAGTCAGGATGAGGATCGAAATTGCAGATAGTATGGTGCCAAAAAGCTGACTGATTCAGTAGAAAAACAATTAAAGACGCGATATGCCTCTCTCGTCAAAGAGGGGCACCTCCAAGTTCACCTTATACCATGCGATCAACAGCCAAACAGTTTTGATTGCGGGCTTTATGCTATCGCAAATGCCATCGAATTTGTGGCAGAAAATGGCAATGTTATGGCGAAGTATGACAACAGCCAGATGCGACACCATCTTGTGGACTGTTTTCAAAAGGGTGTACTTTTACCTTTTACTAAATCACCGAAGCAACACTAATAAACTAACGATTGTTGTGTAATCAATTACAGTTTGTATGTTCAATAAAACATCAATTGGGAAGTGCAAATTTTATGTACCTGCTGACCAACGAGTAAAAATGAAGAACAAACAATGATAAAGTAAGAATATAATAATGTGACTGGGGAGTGGAAATTCTACGTAGAATAATGACTGGGGGAGTGGAAATTCTACGTAGAATAATGACTGGGGAGTGGAAATCCTGGGGGAGTGGAAATAAAATGCTACACCGGAACATTACTCCCGTTGACATATTACTGACCGAATCTAAATTCTGTTTACATATTACTGACCGGAACCTAACTTCTGTTGACATATTACTGACCGGAACCTAACTATGTTGACAAAGTTTGAGTAACATAGAATTGGTTGTATAGAATATTATAACATATCAGTTAAACAACACGGATCTATTGTCATATCATGTGACATTTGTGATCCGTGACCTACCTTTCCATCTAGATCGGTAGGTTTCAAATCAATGGCCTAAAAAGAAATTTCATTCATATTAAATTGATTTTGCAGGATTTTTGAAAGCTTAAAATATTTTTTGGAAAGCTATGTTTGTCACCAAAGAACAAAGACTAAAAAGTACTTGTGATGTAATTAATCAACGAAATTTCTTTGAGCAGTAAATACCCTAATGATCGGAAAAGTCGGGAAGAAAGCGCGGGTATTGCATGTCAGTTACCTTGACAACATAGACTCGACACAAAACATTCACGGGGTCCATACTGGGCAGTCTTTTAAACGAGCCAAGCGTGTTCGATTCATCGTAAAACAAAGAGGGCAGTGGATACTTCCAAACTTTAATCGCACCCTGGAAACAAAAACTTGTCAAATCATATAATCCACTAAGTGTATAATGCAATATTGCAAGTAAGCCATTCTTGTAAATATTATGCGAGGTGCAATACTGTATTGGAAATGTATAGTCTGATTTAATGACGTTGACGAGACCTGACGAGCACATAGTTGAAAATGAAAATTATTTCAAATTTAAAAATACGTCTTAGAAAATTGCGAGCAGATATTTTGGAATGTGTTTCAATCAGCAAAGGATTGTTTTATTTTGTCTTGAATTGGATGCCGAAAGATACAAAAACCTCCAGAAATCTCAATCTGCAGTAATTAACAAAGATTTATGACGAATCAAAATCCTGTACAAGAATATTGAACACGAATTAACAACGGACAAGTTTCAAGCCTCTATTATCTTTTCTTGAGTGCAAATCCCACAATTAAAGCAAGAAGGATTGCACATTAAGACAGACCGGATGTTACGTCCTTATTAGGAATCATAATGAACCGAGAAATGCAGACAGCAAAGAGCTCACTCGACTTTAATGTACTGATGTACAACGTACAACTTGTATAAAAACACTTTTAATAAGGTGGGCGTGGACGGGCATTGTGTGGTGTATATTTTTGTTTGTATGACAATCAGATGATAATGCATGAAGAGACAGAGATCTGTTTTGCGACATCCATTACCTATCTTGTAACATCCATTACCCATTACTCAAACACACCTATTTGAGTAACACATGACAGAAATATTGCAAAAGATACCTGCAAATTGTATTAAAAACTACTCATTGTATTGATTGAGGTTCATTCAGCTGTAACCACATCAAAGAATAGAGATCTGGACCTTCTTGCTGAAGATAACACAATAAGGTATTTTTTTGGCATCTTGATTTATCAATTTTGTTACTCACATAACAAATTTTATATGTACATGTATACATACAAAACCATGTATACAAGTATATCTACAGATGGAGTACCTTAAATTTCCCATAGATCCTGCTCTCGTCATCCTCATCATTCCCGTTACTCTTCCCTCTCAGTAGCAGCCATGACTCGAGGACATCACATAGACCGTCAAAGCGAGGCACTTCTTCAAGTTCTGTTTTGAAAATCTACAAAGTCGCATGTCAGAAATGTCTGAAAACAGGTGAACATCTTACATTGGTACTATGATCACTTGGTGGAATCATTCTTACTTTACGTTTACACAGAATGGAAATAAAAATGTTGCTTTGTGAGATACCACTCCTGAATAATTACACGAGGAAAAACATGCAAGCTTTAAAAATAAATTGCTGTAGATGACAATGAAAGTTATGTGGATGGTGGCCACTCAACTTAACATCATAGTCATAATAAAGCACATTTTCAACCATTTACAGAATTTGCTGATTTAGGTGGAGTTGTTACCCTGCTAGAGATAAAGCTCCATGTAATTTTTTAATATTTTTCTAATAAATTTTGTTGGTGATATAAGACAATACCTTCAAGCGAATGATTTTAGGGTTAATGATCTTCTTCTTTTTACCAGCATTCAGTTCATCTAGATCTTCTTCTTCCTCCTCTCCATCTTCCGCTTCAATGATCACCGCTTTCTTCCCTTTCTTCGCTTCGGCTTTTTTCTTTTTCTTCTTTAATTCCTCGCGAGCCTCTTGGATGCGTTCTTCATCTTTGACCGTCTCGTAGAATCTTGACCACCAATCCACTTGCTCCTCACCTTCGTTATCATCTTCATTTTCATCTTCGCCCTCCTGAAATGCAACCAGTTCATGTGAAATAGACTGGCTAGAAAAGAGTAAAACCAAATATGACTTATGACATATTTCTTTGATCAAACTAAATCTCACATTTTTATACATAATTTATTTTAATTAATTATTTTAATCAGACTCTCTCTAATTCGAATCTCTATTATTCAAACTTTCTATAATTTGAACAAATTCTAAGTCACCGTCAATTTTCCTTAAGAAACTCTTATAATTTACTTTCTATTATTCAAATCTCTGTAATTCGAAAACCTCCATATTTCAAACAAATTTTCTGGTCCCCTCAGTAAAATCCTCTCTGTAATTCAAATTTTTGGAGTGTAAACTAACCGTTAACACTTTCAAATGTTTTTTTTCAAAATTCGAATTTCTGTTCGAATGTTTTGATTTTTTGTAAATACACGTCTTTTGTATGAAGTTGGATCATATTTTTTTGTGACTATGGTTTGATGAACTGCGTCAGATTTACGAAATTTGGAGTTGATTTGTGGAAAGCCTCAGCGACGCAAATCGTGTTTGACTTGACAATCTATCTATCTAACACGCAACAACAAAAAATTGAACACTTTTTCAGCAACTGTCACTTGTTCATGTATGATTGCGAAACTTAAGAAAAGAATCAAAGAAAACTCAATCATTCTTTTTTATTTTTCACCAATTTTTCTTTTTAAAAATTCCCATTTCTCTCTTTAATTCGAAATTTCATCCTTTAAACCTGAAAATTCGAATAAGAGAGACTTTCTACTATTCGAATCTCTCTATAATTCAAACAAATTTTTTTTCCCCTTGGGAATCGAATTAGAGAGAGTCAAGTGTATTTCTTTATGTCAATTTTGATTTTGAGAACTGCAATATGACAATATTATTTATGTTTTATAGGTATATTTAATGGAAAACGTTAAAACTTATATTTCAAGTGATACAGAGACATTTTCATTAGTGTATCATATAGTTGTCATATAAAAATAAATTTTAGTATCACTACGCATATCTACGAGTTACATGCCTTCATTTCACTTGAAATGCTTAATACTTCCTTAGGATTAAGCTTTAAAAGTAACGATTACCTCCTCAGTGGCTTCCGCAGCCGCAGCTTCTTCCTCTGCTTTTAGTTCTTCTTCTCCGATCGCGATGATGTCTGTTGGAGCAGCAGTCTCTTCCGGTTCTTGCTCTTCACCGGAACCATCTTAACAAACGAAAATCATCAATTTTTGCAGCGAATCGATAATTGAAAATAAAAAAATCATCATCATCATGGCATTCATAATGTTCATAATCATTCATAATTATATTTATTTAATTTACATTTTTTAATTCTACATTTCCTTATTACTATCATCTCTGGATATCGCTATTAATACTTATCCCATGTAAACATGCTCCTATCAATCCTAACCTTCATCGAGACCAACTGGTTCATCTTTATTTCCCTTCTCTTCTTCTGCCATGAGATTGTCAACCTTTTCTTCAAGATCTCCAGCTTCTTCTTCCTCGTCGACTTTCTCTTCTTCTGGTGGAGCATAGTCAGCAGCCTCTGCACCGACAGCCATTTCTATTTCTTCCTCATCTATAACCTGCAAATCATCTGGAGCAACGTTGGGTTCTAGTATGGGCTCTTCGGCCGGTGCATTGACTTCTGAACATGGAAAAATAATTACAGAAATTTAACCAATGATTTAAGATGTTTCATTAATAAAACAAAATATACCGTTTATAAGAGTGGCGCTAATAAAATAATTTTCAACAAATCAACAATATGTTTTCTCTTATACACTACAAAATGTCAATAAAATCATCCTCATCGTGATCCTGATCCACCAAAAGAAGCTCTTCTCTTCTGCAACTTCGTTGGGCTTCCAATATGTATGTAACAAATTTTTTTAATAAAAAATCATAATCATCATCATTTACATTTTTGACGTCTATTTTGTCATGGGTTAGACAGGGTTTCAACAGATGATATTCCCCACAATTTTGTAGGTTTAATCATTTGATAATTCATTAACTCCGTGGCAGCAGTGCATAAAAGGCATGGCTGCTTATATCCATGAGGTCAAAGATGTTACATGACCCGCATACCCGCAAAAATGCAGGATCTTTTTGTGCTGCTGTTGTTCGGGCTCGCAAGGGGAGGCAATTTCTTTTCATAAACTTTTCCAGCCATCCACGTGATGCCACGAAAGTTTTTCGTGCACATTTGTCCTCCCAACACTCTCATAAAAAAACATTTTTTTGCTTTTTTCATGTTCATCCTCGATTTTGTCAATCACGTTTGATACACCACACAATGATTGCAATGCAATGACTTCTTTCTTTAAAACAATCTTGGCGGATGTTGAATATTGACATTTTTTAGCCTCAACAAAAAAACATGGCTAGAATTGTACGAGTTCAAAAATAGTTTTTAAAGAGTGAACATGAAAAAAACTCAAGGAATCTGCTAAAGTTAGGAATTCTTCTTTCGTCTGTTGAAATAGTAAGACATTTTCTAGTCGTTATTTATGTTTGTTTACATATTTTTTATAAGGAACACCGATAGTTTACCAAATTTTGTTTGGTGCAAACATTTGTGGGCATGCGTACAAAGATACTAAATGAATTTCTTATCATAAATTTGTTACCTGAGAAGAAACCTGTGATTACGAAAATAAACATGCTTTGGGAATTTTTGCCGATGACTGTCGGTCATGTCCCAATAGAACTTTATTCCAATAGAACGTCATTATTACACTTTTTCCTTGAAGCTGGCGAGCAGAATCACCTGATTTGCAAAGTAGTTGGAAAACGGAAACGCAAAGTCAGACTGGTGGTTACGGTAAAGATTTTTGCTTTTTCGAAAAGTAAAATATTGGCTGAAACCTTGGGTAATGAAATAAAGAAACGAAAAGAACTTTTGACTTGCATACATACAAGCATGAATTTGAGGAAATTGTGAAAAAATTAGCTAAAAAATGTATTGTGTATAGCTATCCTCCCGTTTTGCTTATTTTTCTAATAAGCAACACTAATTGGAGGAAATACAGTAAGTTAAGTCAAACTCCAAAACTGAAATCATTGGCTTTTTGGTAAGACCATGCAATAGTATTGGGTGACTGAAGTGACGATATCACCCAACATTGTTTTTTTCATTGCACTTAAGAAATGTAAGGAATGTAAACTTTTCTTCTAGAAAGCAACCTTTTCACTGAAAAGAGCAACATTCAAGTGAGTTCAACAACAAACAGTATTTTACACAACTTTATTTTTGACGTTTCTTATTTAAGAAGTTTTTACCTTAACAAGCTAATCAAATATGAGCATGCAATCAAAGCTTTCTTAGTCACAGTTCAAGCAACTAGTGTACCACAAAGCATCATTTACTCTTCAAGTAGTAAAAAGTGTCCAAATTAAAGGGTGTTTATCTCCTTTCGGCTAGTGCAAGATGTTGAGTGTAACTGGTAAATACTTATACCTTCAACAACTATACTTTTGCCATTACCTCTGCATGTAGGGATGAGAGGACTCCCAACAACAAAGTTGCTAAATAATTGATGCTTCATGATGCATTAGGAACAAATGAAAAGGTGTATTTTATTGGTTTGGTGAAGTATGATCATACAACTTTGTTTGTACGTTAATAACAAAGTTTTAGAGAGAAATCCGAAATTGCGAACTAGGGCTCTTCCGATCAAGCATATGGAATATAAGTTAAGTACTACCTCACAAATAAACTTTACACAAACTTACCTTCTACAAGGGTTTCTTCGGGGATCGTTTCATGTGTTGGTGTGTTTTGCTTTGACTTTTTAAGGGGTGTTGTTAACTTGCTTCCAATGCTTTTGATTGGCGTCGTGATCTGTTGAATCAACTTCTGACCGGGGGATTGCTTCGGCAGCGGCACTTCTGAAACACAAATGTGAACCAACATCATTTGAAAAAAAAATAAAACAAGAGGTGTTCACAAGTCTCAGTCTAACATGGCAGCAATATCTAGCAGGTAATGTACAATTGCAAAAGTTAAAAAATGATTGTTCTGGTGAGAATTGTTTGATTGAAAATTGACTTGTTTTTAGTTATTTACTGTTAAACATTAACAATATTAATATAAGTTAATGACAAATTTTATTGGTCAAATGAAGTAAACACTGGAAAGCAAAGGTCATCATAGGTACTAAGCATAATAATCATTAAGATTTTTGCAAAATGAAAATAAAACCATAGAAGCAATAACAACAATGTTTGTTGCAAAACCATATTAAGTAAAGTCTGTGACCGCAGTCGAAGGAGACCCAAAGGGCTCCTTTTTCTAATGGCTACTACCACAAGGGTAGGGGAGGGCGCCACTCCTTTCCCAATCTTTACCCCAGTAAACTGGTACTCATTTTACCGACCTTTTGAATGGATGGAGAGCTGAGTCAACTTTGACGCCATGACCTGGTATTGAACCCTGGGTCGCTGGAATGCGAACACTCATAGTAACCACTATGCCATGGCGTTGGTTAGTCCTGGCGTACTTAGGACGCCCGTTTGCGCCTACGAAAATCGCTCATCCAGACAACTAACCTATTTAAGCTAGACTTGCATTACGCATTACGAGTTATGCTCAAGAACTCAACTGTAACTCAGAAATAAAGATTTTGCTGGAGATGGGATTCGAACCGGCGGGTTTGGTTTCGTGAGCCAAAAAATTTATCCACTGAGCTACAGCGCCTAATCTACTATCGCCATGTTTGAGTTAATTGAGTAGCACACAAACTCTGAAAGGTCTTAGTCATCATCTTGGATGTTTACATAAGACGATACTCCCCATAATTTTAATAAGTTTAAGTTTTTTTAAGTTTTTTTATGCAGATGTTTTCCAGCTGGATGGTCTTCCAACCCCAGTAAGAGAAAAAAAACAATGGTGATTTAACCCACGCAAGATACCAACCAATTTGTATTTTAAATTCCATAGCGGCTGGTAAAGGTAAAGATAAAGAAACCACCAGTGAAAAATTTGCCATTTAGCAACGTTTTTTCAAAACTTCAAAATTAGCACCAATTCTGCATTGTTTTTGTTTCGACATAATAATTAATTAAGGTATACCAATATTAAAAAGCTTTCGTTTAATTTCTATTACATTATCTCTAAGCATACTGTGTTGGTATATGATTACTCAAGCTATTGCTGGCTCTCTCTCTATGACTTATGTTTATTTTCAATCTTTCAATCTTTCCATGTTTACTGGGTCTGTCCCAAAACTTAAAAAGGGTGTCTCAATGTTATTTACATTTAAAGATTGAAAAATTGAAGAAAAAAAGTAACGCAAGTTAGATTATGTTATGAAGGCTAATAAAATAGATAAGGGAGATGGCAATGTTTTAGCATACTCTACCTATCTGCAGAAGCTTTTGATGAAAACCGTTATTGCATCTAGAGTTACAATACTACACCATTTCTATAGCAATTTTGTTTGTTCCAAGCACAAATATTTAGACAGACAATTTTGAAAATTAAAAATAATAAAAAAAATTGACGCTATTTTCTGTCTTGTTTTATGTTGTAACGTTATCTAACAAAAGCAAAGTGTACGAAAGAAGCCACAGTGTCTGATCTGTCCACACCTTATTATCCCCATCTACAGACATGTTCCCATACAAATAGCTTCTTGTGAAAATTTTGCAATTTTCTTTCAACATAAACACTCAGTGCAACATCCAGAATTAATGTTTTTAAAAGATCCATTAAATTTAGAGACAAACTAATGCAGAAGAACTATGCTGCATTCGATGGAAGATATCAGATCAAACCACAAAGAAGCGTCAAATCAATGTTTACAAAATTCAATGAACTTTTAACGTTCAATTGGAAAGCAGTAAAAAAGTAACCAGAAATCAGAAGAGTAATCAGAAAAACGTTCAGATTTTATTGTTTCTAATTTCATCACAAGGTAAAGATTTTGTAGTGGTCGTTTTAGACAGTTGTTTTTTCGTTTCGGGAACAAAAGTGGATGCTGTTTGTGTTAGACAGGCGGTCGTCTTATACAGTAACAACTTGAAAAGCAGTGAGCAGTTGAAAGGTGGTTGTCTTTGACAAGTAGCTGTCTTATAGAGGAGGGTATTAGAGGTTTTGACTGTAGATTGGTTTGAATGCTACTTTTTTGCTATTCTAAAGAATCAATATGTTGAGCGCTGATCGGCCGTTCTTTTGAACAATAAATTCAGTAAAAATATTATTATGTAAAAAAGACAATTACAAATTGATATACCTTGTTCTTCGGCTTCTGCTAACAGGGGTGTTTGCTCGACCGCGTCTTTTGAAGGGGTGGCTGATCGACTCATTAGTTTTTTGAAAGGAGTAACTTTCGAACGCGAATCGGTCTCTTCAGCAGTTTCCTCATTTTTTGTCTCTTTTTTGTGTCTAGGTGTGAACACTTTTTTCAGGGGAATGTCATCTGCCAGGCCAGGATTGGAAACAATATGAAAATGTATTTGACTGGATTGCCGAGAGACAGCTCTTCCACGATTATAGCTATAAGATCGAGGTGTGGCTGGTCTGGCCATCGCGTTTGGATTTGTGCTCTTGCGGCGCTGATTAATTGATATTTCTGTTTGAGCCAGCGGTGAATACGGTTTGATGTTTGAAGTTGTGGAGCCAAGTTTCGATCCAGAAAAAGATCCTTTCTTAGAGCCGGATGCAAATGAAACAGCCTTACTTCCAGCTATCGAAGCCACCCGTGAACCTTTGAGCGAACTCACTAAAGACTTTGCTTTTGAAGGGGCTGTTGAGCCAACAGCATCTTCTTCAAAAGCATTGTTATCCGTCCCCTCTTCTTCTTTGTTTTCCTCTGCAGCTTCTTCTTCTTTTTCAGCGATGGTACCTCCCTCCTCAGCCTCCTCATAAGCCGAGCTGTCTTGCACATAGTTAAGTAGAGAGTTGACAATACTCGTTCCAACCAGGATGGTTTTGCCAAACATACGTGTGTCACGAACGGATATTGTGAGAGGGGGACAGTACACGGCTTCCTCAGGTAAGTCCTAAGAAAAGATATAACCTCTTACTTAGATTACATTATTATTAAGCAAAACCTCAATAAAAGATAAATAACAAAAATATATCTTGCGATGGATGGAAGAGGGAGTTAAAACGATATTTAGAGATAAATTCTTTTTATTAAAGACATTATAGGAAACATAAGTGTAGAAACAATATTATATAGATGTGCATAGATGTGCATGATTTTGCATAATTAGAATAAGCCGGAATAATTACATTGTTGCGATTCATGAGCGTTGGCATTCTATTACAGGGATTTCTCCTTTCGTGGACACAAATTTTAAAACCGCTAATGAAAATAACAAGAAACTTGACCATGTGACTAGATCAACCAATAAAATAACAAGAAACCTGACCATGTGACTAGATCAAACCAATAAAATAACAAGAAACCTGACCATGTGACTAAATCAACCAATAAAATAACAAAAAACCTGACCATGTGACTAGATCAACGAATAAAATAACAAGAAACCTGACCATGTGACTAGATCAACGAATAAAATAACAAGAAATCTGACCATGTGACTAAATCAACAAAAAAAATTGCAAAAACTAACACGGTTGAAATATCATTTTCATATTTCACAAAAGTAACAAGTTGCAATGACTTGGATAAAAATGGTCAAACTTAAACGTCACAACTTATAAAAAAATACACACCAGATCGAAGTAAGCCCACGGCTCAGTGAAATTGGGGTTCACTTTCGCTGATGCTATCGAGGGTGATTTCACGGACTCGCTAACACACTCAAACTCGACTTGCGGCCGATCAACGGCTTGGAAGTTGATGTTCTTCATTTCACGAACACCCCAAAACAAACACTGAAATAAAATGATGGCAGAAATACTAAAGCTACTATTTACTATATATACTATTTATTTATTTATAACGAATATACAGGATGTACAAAAATATACATACACTTCAACATAAAAAATGTTGTTATCAACGTGTGTCCGGTTTTGATATATTACTTAAAATTAGAATGAGAATAAGGATAATAATAATAATCTAAAATTTAAGAGCATATATGTATATAAGCCATATAATAATAATTACAATAATTAATAATTATAACAATATTTTACCAAATTTCCTTGGAGAACCGTCAGTTAACATAGTCAGGTGGCAGAACTGAACTTTGTCTCTGAGGTGTGTAATATTCTGACCAATTGGACCCCACTTAACTCAAATCTGATGTATGACATTTTGTCACCCTTGGGGAATGTTTTTTTATGATTTCCGACCAAGTACCAGAATTTGGATATTTAAACTTTGGGCCCAAATTTGCCCAAATATGGTATTAGAGGTGAAAATATCCAAATTCTGGTACTTGGTCGGAAATCAGCATCATTTAATTAGTAAACCTACCAATTTTCGATGCAAACGGAATACTTTAAACTTTGGGCCCAAATATGGTATTAGAGGTAAAAATATCCAAATTCTGGTACTTGGTCGGAAATCAGCATCATTTAATTAGTAAACCTACCAATTTTCGAAGCAAACGGAATACTTTAAACTTTGGGCTCAAATATGGTATTAGAAGTGAAAATATCCAAATTCTGGTACTTGGTCGGAAATCAGCATCATTTAATTAGTAAACCTACCAATTTTCGAAGCAAACGGAATACTTTAAACTTTGGGCCCAAATTTGCCCAAATATGGTATTAGAGGTGAAAATATCCAACTTCTGGTACTTATTCGGAAATCAGCATCATTTTATTAGTAGACCTACCAATTTTCGAAGCAAATGGAATATTTTCAACTTCATTATCTGAGTTGTTTGTAATGTTGAAGAGATTATGTGGGGTTTTGTCCTAAGGGGGTTTTGTCCTAGGGGGATTTTGTCCGTATACCATTTAGAAGCATGCACATATTGTCACAGACATTCACATCTGGATGTGACACAGTTTCTTACCTATGGGGAATACCGTAAATGATCAAATAAACGCCCTCTTTCAATTAAACGCCCCTTTCGATTAAACGCCCCCGTGTGAAAATTGATTTGGTAAATAAACGCCCCTTTCGAATAAACGCCCCCTTTTCTAAAAAGAGTGAATTTTAATGGCGAGGTTTCGAATAAACGCCCTTCCCGTAATAGCCATGCAAAGAAGGAGAAAGTAATGTTTATTGTTAGGAATATGTTATATTTATTTCCACCGGAAACTTACATGTTTGTGCTTTGTTTTTTTCAAAATTCCATTCAAAATGGCTGTATTTCTTTTTGATTTCTTGCAGCTTTTCGCATAACACTCTCGCCATTTTTCCATACTTGCACCAAGCAACATATTTTCCAGGTACCACCAAGCCAAGATGATGATGATACTGACATTGAAATTTGAGTTTTAACAGTTGTAATATCATTTAACCGTCGTCTGCTTGCATGTGACTCGTCATATCATTCCAGAAAAAAAGTTGTGTTGTCCAAATTTTTGCATTTTGAAATAAACGCTCCTCTTAGTTAAACGCCCCTTTCGAATAAACGCTCCCCTAAAATTTTCAATTTTTAAATAAACGCCCGAGGCGTTTAATCGATCATTTACGGTAGGTAAAGGCACAGTCATCAAGCAGCTCAACTGTGGTCATCATCTCAAGTCCCTTGGTTATCTCAATGGAGAATTACCAGATGTGATCTCTGAAGCCACAAACCTCTATGTGGCGTGCTACGGATCGCAGAAAACCAGAGACATGTCTGCAGTTCGATTTGATGTATGGTCCTCAAAAATTCCCAACAAGAAGCTGCAGCAGCACCATAGTTAAAAATTCTGCCACCAACATCTGCAGCATTTGCTCAGCATGTACACAGGGCTCACCTCCAGGCAGTCATATGGTGGGCTGCATTAGAACCTGGCCCGCCACTTGTGGATCCAACAAGCCTTGGATGGTCGTATGATGCTATTCCAAACATACTTCTTCCTGTGTCACTACCTCCTTAAGTTAAGAGCAACCATGTTCAACGAATAGGTGCAGTTGCTCTGCTGCTAGACTCTCATGTTCTATGTTTTGTGGCTGTCATGGTATGGACGAATGCCGGAATGATCAAACAAAGTCTGCCATTGACACTGAATGAACACAAGTAGATCATCTACATCTATGTATATCTCAAGTTCTTATGCATGTAAGCGGTATCTCAAAATATATCTATTTTCAGTAGATTTGTGACCAATTTTGGATTTGACGGCAACCATTTTTAATTATTTTGTATCAGCAAAATGCCATCAGTAAACCCGTCTAACCCGTGCCAGCATGGAAAATAGTCGTTAAATGTATAGAGAGAGAGTAATGTCATTTAGGCTAGAATTATATATGTTATAGTTTAGATATGTGTTTTACTGTAATCCTTGATCCCAAAAACATGGGGTTTGCATCTTAAATTTCGATCCTATCTCAATTTTTAGCCTAGTTATGGCGGACAATCAATTTCGATGGAGGCGATTTTTAATTTCGCTCATTAAAAAAATTCCCCAAGGGTGACAAAATGTCATACATCAGATTTGAGTTAAGTGGGGTCTAGTTGGTCAGAATCTTCAATAAAATGGTGTACCGTAAATTCTCTAATTTAATGCGTTAAAAAAAATAATTATTTTGGCCATGCCGCACTAATAATTAGAGCCATTAAATTATCATTATTTTTGCATTCTAAACCCGCACTAATAATTAGAGGTAAATTAGATCCATGCCGCACTAAATTAGAAGAAAAAAATTAATGCAATATTCTCAAAAAATAGCACTCAAACGTTCGAATCTTTTTATTCGAATGCCTTTCTGATGTTGATCAAAATTTCGAATTTTTGGCACAATCCAAAAGTTACGTGAAAAGTCTTGAAGTGAAAACTGTCAACGCAGACCAATTTACTTGGTTACTTTGATAAAGTTATCAGGAAACCCGCACTAAATTAGAGGAAAATTGAAAATTCCATAAAACGTACCCGCACTAATAAATAGAGGGGAAAAAATTGTGCAATTTTTGAAAAAAGGCCATCCGCACTAATTAGAAGCCGCACTAAATTAAAGAATTTACGGTATGTACTCAAAAACACACTTTTGCCTGGCTACCAGACTAACATGAAAAAACTTAGCCAACATAAAGTCAATATTATTTAGGAAGCAAATCCATTTAGTTTTTGTTTTCTACATAGCTTGAATTTTTTCAGAATTTCTTTTCTGTCTTCAAAATCAAATATATTTCTAACAGTAATAAAATGATTTCATACAGAAACATACTGAAAGGAAGATATTCTAGGATGCACACTGAATGAGAATATTTCGCCAAAATAAAGGGAAAAGTTTACCTCAATCCGATGCTGGGCCATGACCGGTCGTATGGTTTCGGGGACCATGAAGAACGTACCCCCATTCACCTCATCTTCCATCTCAACGGGATCAGGTGGTAAGTTCATCTCCTCAGGATCGTCACTCATCTGAATGAATAAAGAGAGATGAATACATCACAACCAATCACATCACATCAACCAATCACATCACATCAACCAATCACATCACATCATATCAACCAATCACATCACATCACATCAAACAATCACATCACATCACATCAACCAATCACATCACATCACATCAACCAATCACATCACATCAACCAATCACATCAAATCACATCAAACAATCACATCACATCACAACAACCAATCACATCGCATCAACACATCACATCAACCAATCACATCACAAACAAATATACAATATTGAATAAAGAGTTTGACATTCAATCGGTTAATTGGTGGAAATACGTTTGCAATGCTAGGTAATAGATACAAACAGTCAGCTCAATTATATTCATATTTCACAAATAATAATAACTTGCATAAGAATAACTACAACAATTATTGGAGCCCAATTATAAATATAATTTGCTACTTAACACAATAAAACATAATGAAATATTGGAAAAAGCTTTTATGACTTTCTCCTGTTATCGAAACAATGCACCAATGACACAGGAATTACTCAAAACCATTACAAGATAACCATCATCATCATCACCAAGGTTTAACGTTCGTTCTTCCCAGGCATTGGTTAGATGATGTGGACGTGTTCATAAGATGATACTCCAACTAATATTATTATTATTTACCAATAGCAAAATATTTAAGATCAATACGTAATTACAATATGTAATTTGTAAAAACGTTGATCTTTCCAACAAAACAGCATAGAAGAAGACAATTCTGATCTAGACATCAATTATCTGAAGTTAGTGGCATTTTCATTTGAGTGCAGCAAACCCACTGTAAGCTTGGGACAGACAGTAATTCTCCTATGACACAAGATTAATCAATAATGGGCTGTATCTCACCTGGAAAAACTCGTAAGCTGCCAAAAGCTCTCCGGCCGGACTGGCTCCTCTGTATATTTGAAACCACTCGAGTTTCGGGGGAAAGAGCGGTTTGTCGTAGGGGTCCTCGATCCTTTTGACGAGTGGCCGGCACATCGCTCGACCGATGAACTCAATATCTCCCTAAAGAAATGACAAACAGTGATATGTTTTTAGCATGCTCCTGAAACGTTAAAGGAAAATATCACATAACCCATCATTGGTGAACATTGTTTTTAATATATATATATATTTTCAAATCCACAGAAATTATGATTGATGTAGCAATACAGTATATGTGAAATAGCGTTAAATGTATGTTTATCAAACGTACATGTCAGTATAAATTGGCAGGAGAAATTAAATGGAAACACACATGGGTGTCATAACGTGGGCACCCTAGTACCTAGTATGCTTGCATCTTGGTTTGGAGGGGTGTCATAATGTGGGCACTCTAGTACCTAGTACGCTTGCATCTTGGTTTGGAGAGACTTACACAACAAATTAGTTTGGTATAGATGAAAAATAAAATATAAAAGAAAAACTAACTGGATTTGAAGAGAATAAATATTCTTGGGTCATTTTCATGCACTCAGAATGAACCCAAATGCTGAACAATTTAGTACAGTTTGTATTAGTATTGGCATTGTCTTAGTAAGTATTGGCTTAATACAGTTATGACAGTCTTATTCACTAATGGTATGGTGATCTTCAGATGAACATAGTGAATTTCAACCTTATTTAACATCTTTTGCATTTATCTGTGAAGTTTTTTAATTCTATGAATTTATCTGTGAAGTTTCCCAACTCTTTACAGGAAAACTTTACAACCTCTTTTTATTAATTTCTTAAACAAGCTTTAAATAAATAAATTTTTCTAATCATCCAATCAATTAGTAGAGCTTAGAATCTCTGTGTTACCAGGTCATTCAATCATGACGGTCAACAGACAAGTGCTATCCACCAAGTCAGATAATAAAATTTGGTCAAGAAATGATAGTGTTCTCTCAAAAGAAAAATAACTTAATTATGATGTTATATAGTATAAAGAAATGCTTGCCCCATCATCATAGTCAAACATCTCCGCCATTATTGTGGGTGGATTAGCAACCACAAAGTCCATGTTTCCATATATAACGAGGTCATAGAACATGAGTGTTTGATTCCAGGTGGGACTCCTTGTTTCCCACACCACGCTAGTGTCAGCAGACTGGTTGTTCAACGTCACTCGACAGAAAGCATCTAAAGTACAAAGAAATGTGAGGATACAGTGAAAATTTCCTTAAATTTCCAAAATTAAAAGTAATTTAAGGCGGCACAAAACCATGTGATATTCCGAGAAGGAATTACTTTCCGTTTATATTATAACTGAAATATTTATAGAATAATATTTAATTTTCAAACACAAAAACATCATTGCATCATCTTTCACAGTGTGTTTCGGTTCTGCTCAAAATCATATTATTTTAAAAAAAAATACACAGGTACAGACCTGATAGGCCTGAGTCATCGCTTCCAATGAGACCTCTGGCTTGGTAGATGTGTGCTCTTAGTGTGAACTTGTTGAGTGTTGTGTAGTGGATCTCCAATGGTGGAGGTGCAGTCACTTTCATTGACACATTAAGCTGGGAGACAACAACATCTTCCATTAATCGTTTAGATTAGACATTATAGTTTGTATCATCATTTTTTAAAGTTAAATAATTTCAATTTCATTGGCAACCATCCGTACAAGAACTCTGTGTAAAAGATACTGTTGAGATCCACATGAGACATTAATAGATATTTGTCAATAGCATTATAAATGTCATAACACATGAGAAATGATTGTCATAAGACGTTGGTCTAGTAGACTAAAGAATAATGTGAGTAAAATACAGTTGTCTGATGAAAGACAAGGAAGAATGGAAACAGTTGCATGGTAATATTGTTCAGCATTTCAGATAAGTAGAGAAAAGCATACGTACATTATTGAAATACAATAAATTCAAACTCACAATTTCGTAGCCCTCTGGGGCATTGAGTAACATATCTTTCTTCGTTTTAAGTATTCCCAACCACACCAGACAAGTGAGCTTGCATTTGATGGCCCAACCCTTTTCGCCTAAACCCGACTTTCCCGGAAGCTTGACAATGAAATACGGATTGCAGTTTACAAACGAAAACAATCTTCAAAACACTTTAAAACAAGGTAAAAACATCATAACACAGATAGATATGATGTCAGGAAAGGTGACGAGCAAAAATTGCTTTCAACTTCAAAACTAAAACTTAATTTAAATTTTCAAGTCAATTTTCAACATGTTTCAAAGTAAGCAGCCAAGACGCAGTACAGTGACAATGCTTATATGTAAAAGGTATAACATTAATCTGGCCATTTCACAATTTTACTTGGCTTCACACAAAAATCAATAAAACCAACGTATGTATAGAATAAAGACAACAAAACGACATGCTTGAAATTTCTGCCATTTTGTGAATATCTGGAGATTAAATTTGTACGTCAGTACTAACCGTGAGCAAGTATGTTTGTATTTGGCCAGAGTCCACGCCTCTCTCGTCCTTGATGGGTGAATACATGACCTTGTTTGCTGGAATGCGTATGTAACTTGTGCGCTTACCACCCGACAACAACCAAATGAAAATGTCAGGGAATGCGGCTTGTGGCTGCACAGGTAGTAAATCAAAAAGTTAGCTATTTTTGTTCAACCTAAATATGTTTTCTCTCAATATTTAATGGGGTCAAGTCATGATTTTACTTTAAGGTCAATGTTTATTATTAGTATACTGAATGTACAATAAAAGGTAATTAGACGAAATCAGGCGTTCAAAAAATGACCTCTCATCGGTATTCCGTTACAATTTCCGTTACGCCCGATTATCACACTATCGCTAGAGATAAACTAAATGTGAACTTTTTAACAATGGCAAAAGGCCAAGTCAAATAATAAATATTGATGAATTCAAATATTATTATTATTATTCGCTTTGCCAGAAACATTAAGAGCACAATAAAAACGTTCAATTATAACTGTCAAAACGTCAGTAGTGAAACGACCATAACAAAACCTGTACTGGGAATCATGAAATTATTTACAAATTATTTTTTCCATAAATTCCACTAACGTCTGGTTAATTAAAGTCACAGAGACTAATCGGTCTATAATTACAAGGATTAGATTGGTTACCGCAACACAAATTTTTTTAAAAAGTTGGAATAACGAAGGGAAACTTCCAGACTGAAGGAAAACAAGATTGATACAAACACTTTTTATAAACAGCATACAAAATGGGAGATAGCTCGGCAGAACACTTTTTAAAAACAATTACAGAAATTCCATCAGGTCCTGTAGCTTTATTAGAATCCATTTTAGAAATAATCTTGGAAACTTTATCAGGAGATATAAAGCAATCCTGTAAAGTCTGGTCAGTTTTGGGAGATTGTGTCCAGAATCATCGAGGGTAGAATGAGAACTGAAGAGTTTAGCAAATAGTTCAACTTTATCCTTAGATAAATTAATGACTTCGGGACCATTGAATAGTGGAGGCACAGATAATGGCTGCAGCATATGCTGGTGAAAACCATAACGAAGAGCAAGGTTTTATCTGATATTTCCTTAAAGGAACAAATAATCTTATTGCCTCAGATATTATTGAAGTAGTTTCATTAACACAATCATCTGATGAGTGGACAGACTGAATGTGTGCTTGAAGTTTTTGCCAATCCGCAAGATCATATCTAAAAAAGGTTCTATGCATGGGATGTTCATGAGAAACTTGTCTATTGAAGTTAACTTTGACCGATATAACAACATGTGCAGAAAGACCTAATCGACCACTATGAGATATTTTACAGATGTCAGTATTGGAGGCTAAAAGTAAATCCAACAAGGAAGGTGACTGACTGGTGTGATCAGGAATGCGAGTTGGAAAATCAACCAATTGCGAGAGAGACTGAGATACTGCAAACTTTAACATTCACCATTAACAATGGCTAAAATTTTCTAACGAAACAAGCAGCCCTGGTGTTGACCAAAAAATGTTCGTTGAGCAATGATTAAGAAGAACTAAATCAGCGGACTTTGAGACTGATTTGATAACAGAACAGTCTTGAGAAGACAAAGAACGATAGAGGAAAAATAGAAAACTAGTTGAATGTAGAAGAGACAAACGAAAACACATGAAAGGTTGATAGGGGTCTTCGAGGCCAATTGCTCAAAATACTGGTAACGTTTCCTTAACATAAACTGCTAGACCATGCATTTGAATAGAGGAATCTCAACAGAGGTAGATATAGAAGATATACCAGCGTTTATATTAGATTCACAAAGTAAATAATAATACATTCGGATTATTTTTGATAAAAAAAGCCTCAACATCAGTAAAATTTGTTCGAAAATTCTAGGTTACTACAAAATGCTAGAGAGAAAGGAAGGATGAGAATTCATTATTCTTTTGACTTTGTTTTTACAAGAATTTATTTTAAAGTGTTTTTTTTCTTATTTATTTTACGAACAGATCCCACGGCGGGCCTCTTACTCTGTAGACCCCCAAACTATCCTCTGCCTCCCTCTGTTTAGCTTCAACTCAAAGTTTATTAAAGATATCTCTCTAAAATATGTAGTTTTCTTAATAGGTTGAGTTTAAAACAAGAAAGTAGGCAAACGATTTGGCTGAACAGGCGTGTAACCATAAGATACTAAGCAATTGAAACGATCAGTTAAATGATAAGTTAATTGTTTTGTACTAACAATTGTTAGAGTAAGAAAATATGAAGTGTAATTACGTTGTGAATGGAGCAATTATGATTATTGGTTTTCTGTATTAAATACAAGAACAAAAAGTAGTTATGAGTTGAGAACACTTGGGAGAATGTAAATTTTGTCAGCAAGTATCAACAATTTTTATCTAAGTTTCAAGGAAATTACCAGAAATCACCACCACAACAACACCAAACTGACTCCGCAATAATCTAATTAGTAAACTCCAATTAGAACAAAAATCTGATCCAGAACTAACAAGGAACAGCACAAAAAAGAGCTCCTCAAAACACAGCGTATGTTAGTAAGAGTTAACGAACCAACCAGCCAGTTACAGATATACAGACTTATTTCCATTATTCTATAAAAAAAACAACATCAGTCAAACCTCCTTCATGAGCTTATTGTATCTCTCAATAAAAGAGCGCACGTAATGATATGTGGAGTTGATACGTCGATTATCTTTCAAATTCTCAAGGATTTGCTTCACCTCTTCTATCACCTCTTTCTAAACAAAAAGTAGCGATTCACTAACAAAAAGTTTCATTTCATTTACAAAAAGCTTTATTATTATGTATATAACAATTTATATTAAATATCACAATATAATGTATATAATATAATGAATTAAAAACTTTTTGTAGAGAAAACTTTTCTTATGTAGACTTTGTGTTGTTTATCCCATAGAACAAATGTTGTTAGTTTTATTCGGAATGATGATTAGTATTCACCATCTCACGCTATAAAATCTATCTAGGGAGACTTTACTTCGAGAAGTTTTTTTCATATTTCAAACTTTCCCAATGGTGTGAACTGAAATATGTTTTTGAGAAAAGAAAAAACTTAGAAAATGTGAGGTTCCACAAAAGAGATTTTAACAATCCTTTGTTATCATTATTATTTAGTAATGGGATATTTACAAAAAGTAAAAAATAAGTAAATAAAAATACAAGACAATAACAGAGTTACGTACTTGGTCACTGAAAATACAAAAGTTATAGGAAATTAGAAAAGTATTAAGTGAGAATAGAGTCATCGATTAACGCCTGTCATCGCTCATTTCCATGCTTGAATGGGGTTTTCAACAGATGATACTCCCCACAATTGTGTAGGTTTATACATTTGACGTTGGAGCAGATGTTTTTACAGCTAGATGCACGGTTTATATTTGCCAGAATGTTCCAGAAAACAACAAATTAAAGATAAATTTTCTCTTTTCTTTGTCTGCTTTCAGTCACTTAGTTTTTCCACGTCTTTTAATTACTTGTGCATGAAATGAAATGTATTTATCCAAGTTAACCTGACACAAAAGCAACATACTGTCACTGATATGCAGAGATTAAGTCTTTCTTTATCAAGTTTTGTTTTGCCAACTTTTGCGCCGGTAATTTTTGCTCCAAGAGTCATAATAAGTGACCTAGAACACAAAAAAAAGTGCTTCAGATTCCTCGTTATCATCATATAGTTTCAACTTACAGAATGACATTCCATTCCATTATCAACTAAAATTGTCTTATCGAAAATGCATGTTTTCTTGGAAGAATTGATATTTTATGATATATTTATATATAATATTTTCAGGTCAGAAGCCAGTTAGAATTTAAACAAATGTTACTAAAAGCTGCATTTTTAAAGATATAATCGTGTACAATAATAAATTTAGGACAATTTGTGACTAATTGCCTACAATGTTTAAATTGAATAACCCTGCTATGGATGTAAAACACAGCCTTCTTCGAAAATTATCAAAAGCTAAAAGAAGGATTACGCTGATGATGCAATATATGGATAGAGAAATCCCTCTGGATTGGCCTACGAAAATATCTCTAACTTTTCTTGCAAACAAGTCATCATGACAAACTCATCACGTACTCGCAGCTCTTTGTCAACTCATTGAGAGCATCTGTGAGATATTCCCATGTGTCTTCAGCATCAATTGAGATGCGATCGTCCGTATCCTCCAAGGAATCTTCCTGGAAGATGAGAAACTTCACTAAAGAAGAATATGAACTCTTGTGTGTTTTGACATGCTTGTATTTATTAAAGCGAAAAGTTAAAAAGTCTACAATACAAACTGACTTCAACTCAGAGTGAATCTTCTCCTTCTCTTAGAGTGAATGAGAACTTTTTTTAGAAGTGTAAAATATTTAGAATGACAATTTTTATATTCCTGTATACTAATAATAGCCATAATGTATATTAGGTGTTCATTATTAATTCACTGTTTCAGCTCTGGTTGTTTTTGTGTCTTTTTTATTCTGATTACATAATTGTTTAAATTATATTTAAAATTCTATCTAACCTGTATATAATATAATAAACTTGTGTGAATAGTTTCAGAACAATCAGTGTTTACATAAACATAAACGATACCCGGTCATTTGGTCGACAGACATTTGGTCGACAGTCATTTGGTCGACAGACATTTGGTCGACAGGATGTTAGGTCGACAGACATTTGGTCGACAGAACGTGAGGTCGACAGGACATTAGGTCGACGGAACGATTCATTTTATTGACCATTATAATATCTGGTATGTGTGTTTATTGATCAGGGGCCTGGTTTGATTTTTAGATGGCCTAAAACGCTTTTTCTGGCATTTTCTGGACGAAAAACAACCATTGTAATCGGCTGGCATTTGCTTGGTTTTGTGCGCAATAAACACTATACAAAATATTTTTATAAAGAACTCCGTAATTTACCAAGTATAAGCCGCACTCGTGTATAATACGCACGCCTATTTTAGCCCTAAAGTGTACTGGAAGTGCGAGGAGCGAAAAATATGTTCCGGCAGGACGACGAAAGTTGGCCACGTAATCTGCAATGGACCATCTCAACATACACATGCAGGCAATCCTAGCCATGTCGCCGCTCTAAAAACGATTACTGCCATAAAAGAACGAGCCGTGAACTCCGAAGAAGCCACCAGTAGGTTAGTGCAGAACTGTACACAGAACTTTCCGCTTGCCGCTGCAGGTTCTCTACCAAATAAAGAAGCATTAGCGCAGATGGTGAGACAGAAACGAAAAGCCCCAGACAGTGACAACATTCCACACGAGTTAACCAGAACAACCAGAGGAGATGATTTTTTGGCACTTCAGGACGAAGAATATGGACTTGTACATTTTTACAACTGATGGGAATTTGGATCTTCTGGAGAGAAATACGCATTGGTTCTGCGACGGCACTTTTGACAGTGCGCCAAATAATTATCAATTGTACACCATTCATGCTCTCATAGTTGGTTCGCGGACTATGCCTCTAGTGTATTGTATTTGTCGGAATAAGGACCGTGATACATATCGTCGCATTTTCGATTACTTGAAAAATCGAAGGGCCAATTTAGCACCCATATCAGTCCTTTTAGATTTTGAAGTGGCTGCCTGCCAGGCATTGAGAACCGTGTTTCCAACCGCGGACATTCAAGGATATTTGTTTCATTTTGGACAGTGTCTTTGGCGTAAGATTCAAGGTCTTGGTCTCAAAGCCTGGAACGTGGAAGACCCGAGTCATTCACTCACAATTAAAACAACTTCGCTTTCGAAGCAATGATAAATTCGCTGGACAACGATACTGATGCAGTGCTGGAGGAGTTTCTGGTCTACTTTGAGACTACTTGGATCGGTGTCATGCAACGAGGACGGCGACGCCGTCCGTTGTTCAAACATGCCCTCTGGAATGTCAACAAGAGTGTAGTGGACAATCTTCCGCAAACGAACAACTCCATCGAAGGGTGGCACCATGCTTTTGTAAAGCGCGTAAGAGTCACCCATCCGACAATTCGACGCTTAGTAGTCAAAATCATTAAAGAACAGGACCAGAATGAACTCATACTAGAGCAACTAGTAGCCGGTATCCGCCCTGTTCCCGTGAATAATCGTTACAAGATCGTTAACGACCGACTGAAAAACATTGTTGCTAACATTGATGTGTATAATGACCATGTTGCTTACTTACGTGCCGTCGCGCACAACTTATGATTATGTATAAGTAGAACGTATTAATGTATCGTATTGTATGTTTTGTTCATTCTGTTCTGTTTTGTTCATTCTGTTCTTTCTGTTCTGTTCATTCTGTTCATTGTGTTCTGTTCTGTTCATTCTGTTTTGTTCAAAAAAATCCTGTTTTGTTCATTAAAAAAAAATCCTGTCGACCAAATGTCCTGTCGACCAAATGTCCTGTCAACCAAATGTCCTGTCGACCAAATGTCTGTCGACCAAACGTCCTGTCGCCCAAATGTCTGTCGACCAAATGACTGTCGACCAAATGTCTGTCGACCAAACGACCGGCAACAAACATAAACAGTGTTTACATTTATTATTTGACATGCTGTATATGTGATACAGTTTCGAAACGTCTGTACACCGAAATCATATACCTCTGTTTTTGTTTTAACATTTTTAATTAAGGAAGCCATTTAACACCACCTTTTTAAAATAGCCTCAAAAATAGTTTAAAATGTTTTAATGTAAAGAAGACGTTATAATAATTATTAATTAATAATTATATGTATAAGAATAAAATAAAATAATATTAACAAAATGGAGAAATCTGAGAGAAGTTAAAAACAATATTGAAAGTAAAATCATTACAAGGTGTTTCCAATTAAAACATGTAATGTTTGTGAAATATTTGTTGTTGTTTGATATTGAAAAAGAAAAAAGATATTGTTTCACATTGAAAAAGAAATTAAACATGTGAGAACATTAACTATAAGTAAGAAACAAGTCTCACCAATTTCATGATAAACTTATGTAGAATATTCTGTAAGAACAGTCTCCTCCTGTGATCCTCCCAAGGGAACCGGATGTGCATGCACGGTTTGTTCTCGTAGTATGGCATGTTGTAGTACTCTCGATCAAGTGACTCTGCCGTCATTGGCTGCGTAAGAGGCTTCGTGTATTTGTCGTCTTCCTCCTCTTCGTCATCGTCGTCTTTCGATGACAGCATCTTACCATCAAATGTGTTGCCATAGTTACCTGAAAACACAATGATCATGCGTTGAAGGTTTGCGTGGTAATAAAGAGAGTAAGCAATGCCATGCAACGATTGACAGCTCAACATCAGAGTTTTTGTTTTCAATCTAAACGTCTCTTGTGCATGTAATAATACAAACCTCGAAATGTGTAGTGTTCAATCACACACAGTTTGGTTAAAGTTAATTTAGCTGAGATTGCTGACTATTTCTTTCTCCCTCTGTTTGTTATTTACGCATTCACAAACAGATGGACGCAGAGAGCTTCTTCAAGAAGGGTAACTTGACCCAGAGAATGTCATGACGGGCTTAGTTTTTCGATAAAGATATAAATTGTTAGTTTATAAAAGTTTAGTTTGAAAACAACAATAGTCATAAAAGTAATGTAGTTGAGAAAAAATTTCTAAGAGTTTTTAGAAATTTACGCATGGATAAAGCATTAAATGAGTTTGTAAGTTTTACAGAAACACTTTCAATCATTGCTTTGATAGGAGGTGAGTAAAAAATATTATTATGCATTTTTTTCTTTTTTTTCATTTTTTTTACTTATTGTCAATATTTCATACATTTCGCTGTCATAGAAAATGTTTATTGCCCCAGGCAACGGTGTGGGGTACTTATAAACCTGAACAACCAAGTAATGCAATGTTTCATTTATTTACACGTACACCATCTTGGATTACCATTCAATTCAATGTGAGAAGCAAAGCAAATATTTTGTGTGGTAGGGAAAAGATGGCCCTGGAAAAATATGGCACTGAGAGAATGTGGAGAAAATGCCAGCCAATGCTCCAACACGTCCCAATGTGTCCAATCGAATCCCAAGGTTGAATCTTGCGGTGAAAATGGACTGGACCGAATACATGAACAAGATTAATTTCTAGTAACTCATTAAAAAGTCAATTGTTTGCTCCTTTACTTGTTTTTTAAAAACAACAAGAAGGAGGATGACAAAAAACGTTAACATTAGTTCTATTAGGAGAACAAAACTGCAAAACAACAATCTTCTTACTTGCCACTTTATCACTTTATTACAATTTGACTCGTTTCTTGCTTCAAACAAAACCTGCATTATATTTCAAATCACTCAACCCCACATCATTTTAATTCTTAGTTTCTTGATATTTATTGGCAGAGAAATATATTCATTTTAATTTTAAATATTCTGAAAATATTCTAAGATAATAGAGGTAAAATGCTGACTAAAAATTGAAGACTTTAAAAGGCGTGATAAAATATCACAGCATAAAATAGTTAGTTTATCTTGTAGAGTGTGCTTTAAATCACACACTTGAGCAAATGTTAAATTAAATTAAATTGCCCACTGGTGGCTTTCTCACGTTCAAGCTTCAAACAAAGAACAATTATTTAATCATCCCCTTACCGATGTTCATTTCAAATTGTATTGGTTTGTTGGCAGTCTTCCGATCGATCATGCTAGCTTCATGAATGCAACAAAACAGTTGGAAATTCTCCTCTTTGCCTCCAACAACCTACAAAAAAAAATACCACAACTTCAATTTATTCATTTGATTCTTCAGATGATTTACAAAGACATTAAGAATGTTCCAGAGTATCGTATTGAGATGAACAATGTTTATTGTTAGTCTAAAGCACAGATTCAAATCTATTTAATCATTATGTAATACAAGCCAAACTGAAAACAGTTAGTTGTCTGATTGAATGATTCTATTTCGTAAGTTCTACCGGAAATATTGTTAACAGCATGTTTCGGCTTGACCAAGTCAAATATATAAGCTTAAACTCAATCTAAAAAGTTTCATTTGAAAATCTTCAAGGTCACAATCATCACAAGATTTCACAAAATTGCTCTCTAGAACGATATACGTTATATGTTAAAGTCAGGTGACATATTTAAACTGTCTAATAGTGTATTGTATTTTGAAGAGCTTAAAAGAATATTTTTTTCCACTTCGGTGCAGAGAAGGTGTGATTATTTCATTTTCTATTTCTGCTCTCTGTCAACGATTTAATTGTGTCGTGTTGAGATGCAACTCTTTCTACTTTTCAACTTCATTGGAGCTTTCTTCTAGTAGATTTTGATGGTATGTTTTCATAGCCACTTTTATCTGCTATGTTACAACACTTTTTGCCAGTCTTAAACGTGTCCAAACATTACATTTAGTTGCTTAATAAAGATGGTATGTTATCTGGTTAAAAGTTATGCGTTAACTGTTTGACTGAAAGCCATGAAAAACTCCTTCAGTTCCTACAGGCACGCCATCTTGGTTTGCATGCACATTGTATAATATCATGAGTGGAAATGCATAACCACACTTTTCCGAATTATATCTTTGTTCATCGTTCCTTCGATATTCGATGTTTGCAAGTGTTGTTGTATTGTTAACGTACATTCAATAGTTAAATAACATTGTATCGATCAATAAGTCAACTGGCACATGTTGAGATAAATACAACATGTTGCAGAACACAAACAAGTTATTCAATGTGTTTTTATGACCTCAATGTTCCTTGTTACGACCTCAATGTTCCAAGTGAATTTCATATGATGATGATTAAAAAGTAAGTTAAATTCAGGAATGACCCAAACATATAACTTGCCATCGTAGTTCATGCTTACATCTGAGAGGGGTTTCGCCTTCTTCACGTGAATATTACTGATCTCGTCATCCTGCGCAGATTCACCATCTTCCATCTGCACAGATATCAACAATCGGCCACGGTAACCAATGCCTTCTTGCTGAATGAACAAGAATAAAATATATCAAATCGCACACAAATAGTAATAATTCTAAACGCTGTTAACACTTGAATCAATTTTTAAATTTAAGAACCCTTGTATATATATTTTTCATTAAGAATGGAATTTGAAATTTGGAATTTTTTTACTTTATGACTTTATGTAAGTAAGATTAAGTAAGAACTACTATTACCAGGCCTTCGTTAAGAAACTCATTTTGATCTCTGAACCAATAGTCCCTTGAGGAGCCGTAAAAATTGACCCACGTCGGTCCAAGCGTTGGCATGAAGCCAGCGTTCATGTTAAACTTGTTAACTGAACAAAAAAAAAACATAAAACAATATAATTATGATTAAATATAATTATGATTAACTATTAACTAATAATAATTAACTGTTGTAAAACCAAACGTAGTATTTATCTACTTTATGTAGCAATTTCATTACTTCGTTAAGGTCAAATAGACAAGCAACAAGTTACAAAATACAATGATCACATTTGAGATTCTATTTTACATCGTCACTATTGCCACCACCCATCTTCCTTATGATATAAAGGCAGTGGTTTTAATAATGCTCTTAGAATCAAGAGATCCACGGTTTAACTCCCAGCCAGACCAATCAAATCTTGTCACATCCCTGGAAGTACTGTACTGTACTGTGTTGTGTTTGTTCCTCAATGAAGTGGCTAATTCTAAAAATTCTAGGATTTGTTTCATCTCTAAGTATTAAGAGTATGTTGGACCTTGTATAACACCAAATACAGCTTAACCTTTAAAAAAAAGACAAAGATGAAGCAAAATAAAAGATACTAAACAAAAATATAGTAACACATTACCATTGCATCCATCGTTAGATATCTCGGAGAGATCAATCCACATTGTACCAACCGTTTCCTGTTTCGTCACATCCCTAGGGTGACACATAAGCATCACATTACACCTGTCTTGGGCTATTTGGTAAATGGACGAAACAGAAGCTTATGAAGATGTTGATCTATCTTTTTATAAATGCACCATCAACTCTCTTTCTAGTCAAGATTCCTCTCTTCAGCTTTGACAAGTCAATTGACTTACTAGCACTTACTTACCTTCTAGCATATATTGAATTATACAAACCTTTTGCATACTAAAGTCGTAAAAACGGTATTTAAATAGTTATATATTAGATAGTAAAATAATCTATTTTTAGGTATGTTCATGATTTTTATTTCTAACTGTTTAGGTTTTTACAAAAGTTATAATGAACAACTAGAAAGAAACAAAGAAAAAAATTCTAATAAAGAAAAAGATTAATTTACTTATTATTTGTAATAATATTCAAAGTTTTCCTTAAAACATTATATTTATTCTCTCAATAAAATAGCACAAAGCTTTTGGTACAACTGTACATCATCAGGTGCATAAAAAATATATGGACTTTATTATTACGAATCCTTATGTTTGAAGAAAAAATAATGGTTGATGGTGACTTACTGGTCTTTCAATTGGATTTTCATTCGTCGACATAAAGATGGAAACTAAAATCAAAAAGAACATCAATCAACGAGAGGATTTTCATCATTGGAATGATGGAAGCTCATGATTAGACAATATTGTTGAATGCTGCCATGATAGAAAACTATGTTGTTTTTATGTTTCCCCTCATTTATAGAAAGAATGATCCACAAGGAGATAAAAAAATGAAAAAAAAATATATGATGAAAGTTGGAAGAGGATTTCTCAGATATAAATAAACGTGTTTGTAAATATAATATATTAAATATAAATAGAATATAAACATGTGAAATGTTATTATTGAAATTTTTCCAGTCCTCACACAATCTTCATCATAAATAAAATAATCATAAAACGTTTGCAAGAAAGACTCAAACAAAGAAAAACAAAGAGTGAACAGTTAATTGTTCATTTACAAAAAGAATAAAAAAGTGAAGAATTATATATTGTTATGATATTATTATTCAAAAACGTGGCAAATTAAATGTAACTTTTAAGAACTAGGATTCAATTAAATGCAAATAAAAACAAATTCGCAAAATTACCAAATCTGCAAAAACAATTTCTTCAACCCATTCCGGGTCATAACTGTTTTTCTTCACAGAAGTCTGGGCCTTCATAGAAAACACAAAGTTAACTACTAAAAATTGAAGGTGTGATAATTGAGAGGATTAAGTGTAATAAATGTTCAACAATTCTTCTTTTTAATGCTCTTCATTGTTTATGATTTGATCGGTAACTGTTTTAACCTATCCAATAATACTTATCCCTGTGTTATTTCCTAACCACAACAGCACAATAGAAATAAATTTTCCAGTACCGCAATGACAAAGGATAGAATAAATTAAAAAAGCGATCAAATGGAAACAGATATATCAACTCCCAACTATTTTGACTTTTGATAAGAATGTCCGTGATTTCCTTACTTACCTCCTGACCGGCAAATGAAACTTTCACAAAAGGGTCTGCTAAATCCCGAATCTAAAACACCAAAAGGCTGAGAACTACATGTGGTACAATCAACTAATTTACACCGGTCAACAGACATCTAAAACAGAATTTTGTTACGTTTGTTAAGTACCAATTAAGTTATTATAGTTAACAGTGCAAACTGAAATTTATCTTCTGCATACAAATATTATCTTTAATAATGACAGCAAAACAGGAATTAATTTGGTAAAATAACTTTCATTATATGTCAGTAGAGTTGTGCTGATAACTGATTTGAGCTGGAGAACGGAAGAAATGTGAATTTACTTTAATAAGATGCAATATATATATATATAATTTGGAGGTTATTGACCGCAAACTGATAGGCATACCCTTGTCTCCCCTGTAAATTGCTTTCTTATGTTCGCCAAGATTCCAGAGTTCACTGTAAGATAAAAAAATATCATCTTCTGATCAACAAAATGCCAGTACATAAGTTAACCATCATACCATAACAATTTGCTATCTTAAGTAACAGGTGAATAAAAATAGATATGCATTGTAAAACAAAAAATGCTTCTTTTAACCGGGAGTAAGTTGCCCCGTGATAAATACGATAGACGACACATCTGCTGCGCATGAGCCAAATGTGAGAAATTTTCAGCAAGATTCGTACTTTTTGGGAGCCCTTCAGCTTTTAAAATCTTCACACAATATCTTTGCCGCATACGCTCCGACTTTACTCCTTCCGGTAACAAAGCATTTCTGGATACAAAGAAGACATTTAATGATGGCGCCTGATCTAAGCAAACTATGCTCTTTTTAACTTTCGGTTTGACGTATCAAATTCAATACCAAACAATTCTTATATCAAATATATTCAAACAATTCAAATATATGTTAATGAATAAAAAAGGAACCAACATTATCAAAATAGAAACATAGAAAAAACAGGTCAGGATAGAAAAACTAAAACAACATAAAAACAAATATTTTAAGCAACACTGCTGTAAAAAAGTGTTCATTAAAAAAGAAAAAATGCCGCCATGATTTAAAACGAAATATTGGAAAATTTAATGTTAGAGAGTTAACAATTTAATTCATTTAAGAATTTAAAAGATTTATTCATCTCACTCATCTACGTCATCATCTCCATCTTTCGAACTCGGAGGCTCCTATTAAAATATCACATCATCTTCATTCATAAATGTTTGTTTAATAGTAAAAGCCCTAATGTCATGAAAACGGTTCCGGCTTATTACTGCCTTTTAATCTAGAGACTTCGTGACATCTTACCACGTAACCAGTGTGCACACAAACTTATCAATGTGGATTTAAAACCTTTAGCCGAGCGATGAAAATTGTTTGTAACATCTGCTTGTATTAAAGCTTTCACTGCGCAAAAGTTTCATTAATTTTTTTATTTTAAGACTTAACATTTGACGTGAATGGCATTGACTTAAAACATCTGATGTAGCATTTCTAGTTTGCAATCTTCAGCCATTGTATTTTTTATATACCTAGTGATTACAGAATTTAAATTTAAGGCACCATTTTATCAAACCAGCTTATTACTTTACTGTCAAAAATTTTCGCAAAATTATATGCCCGCAAAATATTACATATTTGATCATTCGCAAAAATAAATTCCCACAAAAAAAATTCAAAATTTTTCAAAATTTCAAATTAAAGTGAAAAAAATCTTCACAAAAAAGTTTGAACAGTTATTTTCTTTTATCAACATTAAATAAATATTTACAAACTATGTAATCCAGTACTATGACAGTCTTCGCCGGTTTGGTACTTTTTTGTTACTTGGTAAAACATTGTTCTAATACATATCACGCGAGGCTGTTTCTCGAGTAAGCTCTTTTTTTTCTTTTTCGGTTTTGGTTCATTGATACTTAGCTCAACGATGTCATCAAAAACAAAAGAAGCCATAATCGCACTCTCTTCTGGCTCTTTGTATAACTGGGTGACCATTTCCTCGTATCTATTTAGTAACTTTTTGTTTAACATTGTCCCAGACATTGTCACTTGAAATTAACCCATTCGATAAAGACTCTGTGCAAAATTTCACTAAGAAATTTATAAAACTTTGAAGAATTCGCGAAATTAAATGCCCAAGAAATATTCCATTTTGACCAATTCGCGGAAATAAATTCCTGCAAAATGTAAAAAATTTCGAGAGTGGACCGATTCGTGAAAATTTCTGGACGCGAAAATTTCTGACATTAAAGTAAATCACTGAGAAATCTAATGTTGAAGAATTAAAATCCAAAAAAATAATACTTAAGGTACTTAGAATAAAGAATAAAATAAACCAGAAGTTAAACAAATAAAATAACATATATACTGCAACATGGTGGTTTTGTTACCTTCACTGGATCTCCTTTCACCAAAACAGTGATATCCATCTTGAGGTAACCCTAGAAATGTTTATTGAAACATTGGTCTTTTCTATCTGCTATAATTGAAATTAAGAGATAGCTGATGATACATAATGGAAGAAACATTGAAAAGTACTTCTTTATTTTTACAATTTCACATTTAGCTTTTTGTTACTAAAGTATTCTCAATGTTTTCTTCTTTTCAGATCTCAAAAACAACCATACCTTGATACCAGCACCACTGGCACCTAAGATTTCGTCAGGGTGGACAAGACAAGCAAATTTCCGGATAAACCTGTGATCAGGTTGTGCGTATACCGTTCCTAAGTCAATCTAAGAGAACATGTCTTTATAACAGAAAGGTTGAACAGTTTTAAAAGTACTAGAAATAGAATTTGATTATCATTTTGAAAGTTACACAATTTGAATTTGAGCGTAACAAGAAATTATAATTCAAAAACAAGTTACACAGCATTAACATTTTGCTGCATAACCGGAGAAGAAAACAAACTGAAAGAATTGTATATGAATATGCAATATTTTCTGCCAATGAGGAGTGGCAAGGAGAAAACTGAGTCAATATTTAGATATAACCGAAAAATAACCATACGGCCACACTGATTCGACTACATTTCAAAACTAGCCCTTTCGAAATTTATGATTCGAAACTGACGATTCGATAAGGCCATTCATTGTTTTATTTCGAAAAAATAGCCACAAACAAACAACATTTTCGAAACAATGCCAGTATTTTAGTGCTTTACTTCTTAATTCATCAGGCAGTAGCTTAATTCATAGGCTAGAAATCATGGCATATCTGATGCACTGTACCTGTCTGAGTTTCCAAAGGGAAATTAAGCTTTGAAAATTTGATAAAATGTTCTGCTGAAAAATACTTTGTTTATTCAAAATGATGAAAAGTTTTTGCAGAATCCATTTACCGTAAATCTTCTTATAAACACCCCCTTCTTTTAAATGCCTCCCTCCAATAAACGCCCCCTATAAAGATCAAAATTCTAAATAAACGTCTCCCTCTAATAAACACCCCCTTCCTTAGGAGAGGCGTTTATTAGAAAATTCTTATATTATGACGTTTGGTGTTTCTTTTGGGTAAAAATAATTATTTATCAAATCAAAACTCTACATAAAAAAACAAATCTACAGAAAATGTGGGAACTTTCTATAAATATTTTTTGTTTGGTGGTGAATCTCCAATATTTTGTATTTTTGTTTTTGTTTCTGTAGTTGTTCATCTAGCACAGACGCAAGTTTTTTAACCTTGCGAAGCTGGAAGAGAGGTAGTAAATGAGCAGAATGCATTGCTTCATGATGTAGAGGGAATGGACAATCCTTTTGGTGATCCAACAGAATCAAATGTTGAAGAGACGAACGCTTCGTTCAATCTTCTAGATGAAGATGAGGAAGAAGACAATCTTGTAGTCAATATATAGTTTGTAGTTTGTAGTTGATATGTATTTTGTAGTAAAAAAATCAATACAAAAACTTATAGTTTGAAATATACGCCTCTCTTTAATTAATGCCTCTCTCTAATAAATGCCCCCCCCCCCCCCCCCTCTGACCTCAAAATTTGAATAAACACCCCGGGCGTTTAATAGAAGATTTACGGCAAGCGTTTGTAGGTCTACAACAAAAATAAAACAGGAAATAATTCTGCTGTATACCAGGATTTGATATCTGTAGGGTTAAAGGGAGCAAGATTGCATTCAATATTCTTTAAAACCAATTACCTTGAAATACCCCAAAATGAAACCTTTTGAAATCAAATTTCTTCCTGAGTACACCTAGAAGAAAGAAAATTCTGACATTTATGCGTATAAAAACATGGTTCATTTAAAGGTACTAGAATATGGTTTTAAGGTTGCCGGTGGTTTATCATGAAATTTGTGAATTCTGTACAAAACATGACTTTTGTGTGGAGATTTCAACTTTTTGACTTGTAGTTTAGTGGCCAACTTAAAATGCCAAAAGTCTTTGAAATCCTTCTTGATACTTCTTTTTTTACACATTAAACATTAAAATAAAAAAAATTGAGTCAACTCATTGCAAAATGCAATTCTAACTCAAATTGGTTGATTCTCAATTTTTTTTGGCGCAATATGGGTGTACCTAAGTATGCTTGTGTTGCCCCTCCTAGAATTATTACTTATTACTTAACTTAAATTATTATTTGAAAATAAATAAATCTTACAAAGAACTCAATGATTTCATCGAATGCCAGCTCCACTTGATTGATTGTGTCGAAAACAAAAAACTAAAATTAAACACAGTTATGTTCGATGACAGTGAAGGAAATTAACCAAGGAGACTTACTTAAATCTTGTAGTCCAACAAGAGGGTGTGAAAAAAGACAAATTTCATCATTTGAAAAAATATTTTAAAAAGCATCAATAATGCGGCTCATATCGAAGAAAAACAAGATTATCAAACGTTTCAATTCAACAAGATATTTCCTAAATAAATAATTTTATCACAAGGAAATGGGAAATGGAAGAAAAACCAACAATTCTTACCTCATCCCAGTATGGGGTATTAGTCTGTTCTTTGGTTTGTGTTGATTTCTTCTGCCCAAAACAGTGAATGTCGCACACAGGATCAAGTTGCGTGCCAGCGAGTTGCTTACCCTCGATGATTCGAATCTGCACGTTGACGTCCATCTCCTCTCGCTGCTGCTTCATCTCACATCGAACTTTCGGATGCAAATTGCTGGTAGGGCAATAAATTAATAATAAATATAATAAATTTAATTTACATTTACATTTACTCTCCTGATTTCAATCCAAACTTCATTTTCGTTGAAATTAATAATAAACAACAAAACAATTCTTCATAACTGATGTATAGAGGATGCTGACCTAAGCCTTTTGAAAAATATACTGTTGTCAAGGATTGATTTATTGCAGATATTTAGTGTATGTGTGCGTGCGTGTATATATATTTAGGTAACAATATTGAAAAGAAATTTCAAAAGATCATCTCACAAATTTTCTTTCTCCTTCGGTTTCTCAACCTCTTTGCTTTTCTTTTTCCTTGGCTCTTTGTCTCCACGCCCCGTCCCGATCCCTTTGACCGCTTCATCCACCTCATCCAGTTCCAATTCGCCCATCTCGATCAGAGCTTCTCGCTTGCTGCTGGTCAACGACCCAAATTTCCGTTTGAGATGACTGGTTAAACTGAAGCGAGAGTTCTTGCGACTGGAACGACGAGATTGCAATTCCCAATCCTCAACTATCGTCATCACCTCTTCTTCCGGATGGAAAGATTCGAATGTTGTCTCGCGTGGGTTTTCATCAATGAACATCACCTCTAATGAAATGGTGGCCTATGTGAGAAGAGCGAAACACTAAATAATGTTTTAAAAAATGGCTGTGCTATACTTAAGGTGCCAATTTCACATTACACATGCATTATTATTATGCAATGAGTTTCACTCAACAACTCAACTCTTATCAATATCAAAATCAAAATATGTTGAAGCTGGGATTTGAACCAGTCCCGTTTGGCAAAAGATTTGTTCGATTATCCCATCAAATTGTGTTTTATTTGTTTGATTAGCAAATCAAATCACATTTATTTGTTTGATTAACCAATCAAATTGCGTTTTATTCAAGTTTTATTAGCGTTTTAATTGAAATAGTAAGCTTGATTTTTGTTGAATTAAAACAAATCTTCAGGGAACGTCTGATATTTAGAGAAATTATAAAGTTTTAACTAAACATTTATGAAAAGAATTAAAAATATCACATTTCACAATATTTTTTTAATGATAACGAAAGTTTCTTACAGAAAGAACAGTGCTGTTCAAATCAACAAGGTTATCTGTAATGCTTATCCATGGCTCGTCGATCAATTTCTTCAAAAACATTTGAAACGTCGCAATAACCCTGGAAATGACCACAAATTTTTTTAAACCACTGTTCAGTAACAACACTTTGGGTGCAAAGTCTATGGAAATGGCATGTTGTGCATATATAAAGCTAAAAACAAAATTATTTTCGCGGTGAGACTGAAAAATAACAGTTCAACAAAATTGCTTTGTTTAACCCGGAATTTGGTGATTGGATGCCATTGTGAAAATCAGCCATTATGGGTCTATATAGGGACTATATTTTAACAATTGCAAGAAATAAGTAGAAAGGTACATTGAGGTAGAGAATCACCACTGAAGCAGGTAGTTTTTGTTAAATGTTTTAAAATCACAGTAGCATCTATTTTTTAATTCCCAGTACTTAGCTACAATAGAATAAAACCTCAATAATATCATACTGGAGGGATTAATAAAGGATAAGGATTTGATAAAAAAATTTATAAAATTTTTCTGTTGATTAATATTTCTTTGAGTTATTCAGTTTTCGAAACTGTCTATACATTTATATTTAAAGTGATACACATGATTTAAAAAAGAGAGGGCGATGGAACAAACACCCAAGAAATAACGTAACATTTGAACACATAAAAAAAATCCCTGAAAAACAAATTAACATATATACATAGTAGAAACTAACAACTAAAGAAATAAAACCCAAAATAAATAACAGGTATTTTTAAATTTGAGATTTAAGGACAGCTAAATTCACTGAGTTTTTCTATAACCGATCCCTTCAACGAATTCCATAATTTTGGTCCTCTGTAAGATAAGTAAGTTCTCTGTAAGTAGTTTTCCAGGCTTTTAGAGGGAAAGTTATAGTCATTGGTATTTGTAGAATAATTCTTGAAAACAGATGGAAGTAAAGTAATTTTATGTTTCAAGATAAAAATTAATATTAAAAAAAAAATTAAATTAAATTGCATTTTATTAGTTTCAAAAGAGCTTTTACCATAATGCCACCATGTTTTTGTACACCATGTTTTTGTATGTTATTTAATATTTCAACTTTGTTGACTGGGATGCTCCTGGGGTTTTATTGGCATAAGTCAAATGGCTATTGGTTTATATACTACTAGCTGATAGTACCCGCCGTGCAGGGTAAATTACGAAATCAATAACAGAAGAATGAATTACAAGTTCTGAACTTTGCCTGCGCCGCGCGGACCACCTTTCATTTATTTATTTAGTATTCTTTGAAACGCTTGAAAATGTTAAAAATTTCTGTTTGCGAAAACTTGCTCTGCGTTATTACGAATCTGCAGAGCAATTTCCAAAGAAATCTGTGCAGTGGTTTTTGAGTCTATAGAGCATACACTCACTCACTCACACACAAGTTATTCTTTTATATATCGAGATATTAAAATAGAGTTGTTTGCATACAGTTTCGTTTACGGAAGATCTTATTCTATACAACACTCCTATAGCTCTAGATATTTTTCATTCAATTATGTTATCAAAGCTATTGGTTTTTAAATTTAATATAGTGAAGTAGTGATGATGGTAAGTTTTCATTTCAATTTTTGTTGTGAAACAAAATATATTTAGTTTTATTAATATTTATTGATAATTTATAACTAATAGTCATTTAAAATTTAAGTATATGATTAAATTAATTTAATAGTGAAAGTAAAAAGTAAAATAATAAGTAACAAACTCAAAGTAGACGGTTTATTTAAAATTGCATGTATTTCAATCTGAAATATAGAAATATTTAGCAAATAATATATATGTATATTTAAATATTTATAGTAAGGAAAGTAGTGAAGTTTTTAGTTTATTTTACCTCAAAATATTTATGCTGATTAAATACTATTTATTGGCAATATTTATAAATGAAAAGTGGTCAACACTTAATTTCTACTGCTTAATTATAAAATAAAGTGTTTTCCACTAAATACATACTTGCTTGGTATAAGCTTTTTATAGTTGAGAATCTGGATTTCGACATAGTCTGTTGGTTTGAGAGAGCCATTGACTTCCCAATCAAATTCCTAAAATCACACTTTACACTTTTAGCAACACAAAACAAATCAATTCTAACTTTACATGAAATTGATGAAAGATTTCGGTATATAGCAGTTTTTTGTTTTTTATTTACCTCTTCCCACTCTGCATCTGTACAGAATTCATAAACGTCCGTCGTAAAGCTGGATCCTGTAAAAATTGTTTAATTTATTTCATAAAAATACTAGCTAAATGTTGGTGTCTCAAAAAAGACACAACTCAACACTAGCTTGCTGCACCAACTTCGTTAATAGATATGGCATAAATTTTATATTTTATCTTCAGATAAAGTTGTAAAAGATTGCGAAAAAATATAATATTATTAAATCAAAACATAAAATACAAATTTAAAGTTTAAATGTTTTATATAATTATATCGATCATTTATTTTGTTATACATACTATTCAAAGAGCCCATTTTAAACTTTCAAAATATGTTTTCTTGAAAGCTGCTAGCATCAAGAAATAGTTTATCAAAAGTTATGGACAAGACAATAACTACACTCCCGTCATGGACTTTATCAGCACAGCCCTATTTCTAATTTTGATTATGATTAGATAGGTAGTCGACTAAGGAGGAGTCATTTCAGAAGATAGCATGTATACTTTTATACAAACAATGAAGCTAGATAGAGAGACTAGCGAGTTGGAACAAATTAAAATCCATGGTGGTATAAGACAATTCTGATCAAATAAAAACTGACTTTTAAATAAAGTTATTTTTACTTCCTGAACATTTGTACAATTTATTTTTTGTTGTTAGCGCTTTCTTTAAATCAAGTGAAATTTCTCACCAATTTGAATCTTAAAAAAAGTACAACCTAGGTCGATATCAAAACAAGTAGGGGTAAGTTAAGTTTTTGTTGTTGTCGTTTCTCAGTTTAAAATCGAAATTTGTAAAATGCACGTGGTTACTTAGCTACCATTTTTCGTCTGATGTTTCGTCGAACGAGACTTTATCGCACAATTTATTTTTGAATTTTGAAATTAATTTTTAGCTGTGGACCTTTAAACTAAAATTTAGCCCTATTTTCGTTATCCTTAAACTGTATCCTACTTTTATCCAGAATTTAAGTATTTTTCGTATTATTATTTTAAATATTACCTCTAAATATCACCTTGGCAACACGGTTGCATCGGCCGCGTAAGCCGTGCGCATGCTTGAGAAACAGTGCAAACGTTGGCATGTCTTCCAAACAATTCCTTCAACCCATTTCATCGAAAAGAAAGTTTATTTCATATATCAATTGTTCTTGAGAAATGCGTCTTGCGGAACCAAACTATATTACAAACTGTTAGTTAACTGTAGTAAAACCAACAAACATTCGCCGTATGTTAAATACTTTAACTGAATGCAGGTGTAAATTGGCTCACGAAAGATACAGTAACTTAAATCTCTAAAAAGAAAACAAACTCCGCTCGAAAGATTGCGTGCTATAACTACAACCCATGCACCTTATCTTATTCCATGACTCATCATCCAATCCTTTCTTTTGAGAGAGAAAAACTCGTGCCACGTTAAAATGTTTTTGAATTCATTTCACGTTTTCTGTGAATGAAAATGAGCATTCGTTTCAACATTTTTGCTTTAAACAAACTCTGCGATTTTAAATCGCCCATTCAGTTTTTCTGAATGCAAATTGAGAGAGAAAAGCAAAGTTGTCAATGTCCCTCCGATATATGCGTGGTTTTGTGTGTGCATCGTAATCAAACATTTCAAACAATCAACTACAGTGGACTTTCTATAATAACTCGAACCTCTATAACTCGAATCTCTCCATAACTCGAACAATTTTGCTGACACGGTGGAAAATTCTTAATAAACTCTCATAAAAACTAACTCTTTATTAGTCGAACTCTCCTTAACTCGAAGGATTTCTGATTCCCCGTGAGTGTTCGAGTTATTAGATAGGCCACTGTATTTATGTCTTAGGTCCTAAATTAAAATGCATGTCGCTAATAATTTTTAACGATGCAAATATTCTCCGACGGAACAAATGACGTTCGTTGAGCGTATCCAATCAGGGCCCTGAATGTTTTTCTCTGAGTAACACGTAAAGAAAATAACAGACAGCGTCTAAAGACATTAATCATTTTCTTCAATCACCTTTCACCAATTTTTGTTTCTTCCACGCAAACGTTGCGCAATATTCCCACAGGAACCTTGTTTGATGGGTGTTTCCAGTTAAACTTTACTCTTAAAATATATATTGTGGTTATTACATTTTTTAAACTGAGTGCAATTTTGAACAAAAATGCAAAAACCCAATGAATCATAGATATAATATATCCAATAGTATTTCTCTCCCACATCCCCCTTACACGTCTCTGTTTAACTACTGCGATTTCGTGGAAGTGTTCCTTTGGTTTGAGTTATCTTAATTTTCGCCGAATTTTAGATTTATTTTCTGATATTATAACTTTCGTGTTGCATTTTACAAAGACAACTGAAACAGATTACAATATTTTGCTTATTTACGGAAAAAATATTTGCCACCACACGTTCCTACTGTTCGGTAAAATACACATACACATTTCAAAGTAACAAAAAAGAATTGAAACAGAAAAGACTTTTCAATACTAAGTGGTGCAAAGTCGGAAACTGTTTTTAAAGGAGCAGACATTTTGTTCGAATTAAGGTGGCCCTTAACCCAGAAATCCAGGAAATTGACTCATTATTAATCAGACAATGCGATCATCCAATAACCGTTTATACATTTGTGTCTTATTTTGACACCGTTGATATGTTAAATTGCCCCGACAACGGGTATCAAAAGAAAAGTTTCGGTTTATCTTCAAATTTATACTGATAATTATAAGTGATTTGAATGATTTTTTTTCTCTGCAGACACTGTTGCTATGGCAACCTAGAAATGGCGGGTATTCCGGTTACCGTAGGAACCGCCGTCGTTCAACAAAACTCCTTCATTAAAATTATGCGTTTAATAATTCAACATTAAAACTTTTCTTAAAATAATTAATAATCAACTTCAGCCATTTTTAATCGTTTTTGGTTCATGGCCATCCTAGGGAAATAACCAAATGTAATAAGTAAAACCAATAATCTTGATTTTTTTCAGTATTCTCATATCATAAAGAACATTGGTGGAGAACGATAAATTTGAGTTTGGACTGGCAAACAAGGTCGTCAATTGTTTTGGTCGTTTTTATCTCATCGCTACCCATTCCATTTTTTCAGTATTTTCATTAACATGAAGGTTCCATTCCATATGGTACCAGGAATTGTAGAGACAAAACTAATTCCGAAACATTTTGTGCCCGCAAAACTTAATGCCATTAATGCAGGTCATGCAGGCTAAAAGGGCTTCTTACCGCCAAAGGTTTTTTTTAAAAATTTGGCAACCATAGTTAACTTCGGTAGAAAGTTACACGTCTTTTTTTTAAAGAAACAAGTCAGACCAGGCAGGCTCAATGTTTCTTAACTTTTTGGTCATTTGAGCCTCCATGTTTCTTACTTGTTTTTTAAGAAAACAGAACTCTCATAACTGTGGTGCTAACTTCCCGATGAACTTTTCTGCAGCCTGTTGGGATGCCTGTTTTAACGTTTCTTAGATGCCTGTTTTTCTAGCTGTTTGGGTTTTTTAGAACGTTATGTAATTAAATCAATTAATCTTCATAAAACGAAGACACTGCATTGCGCATTGAAATTTATAAAATTCGAATTTCGAGTCCCACCACCTACAATAATAGAACCCACTCCACATTTATTCTGTTCCAGAAGATGAGATTCAAGTTGACGACGATAAATGTCGTTATTAGTTTACTCTTATGAAATATAGTTGTTCCACATCTTAACGTATTAATGTGACTATTTGTATTTCTTCCCTTATTTCCCTATCTCAGCCTGGCAATTGTTCTTACTTGCTTCTTAAGATTTTGGGAATCTGAGCCGCATGTTTCTTTTTAAAAAAAGACGTGTAATTAAACAACGGAAACGTATTCACAGTTATTTCATAATAGGAAAATGTATTTGCAACTGAAGTTGTTATATTAATTGCCATCAAATATTTATTTCATGCATAGACACTAATTCGCACTCCGAGTAAATTATTGTTTTGATCGGTTTGCTAGAGGAAACATGTATCTTTCAATATATTTCGCGTAAGTTAAGTTTTTGTTAAGATGGTGGATACTATATACAAACACAACAGTTTTTCAAGAAACCTTTAAACAAAGCAAAAGATAAAAAATGTTTTAAAACTCAAAACTGAAATTCAAAGATCATTAAAAATATCATTCTTTGTAAATTATGTTAAGAACAGACGCAAAAATAAATGAAGTTAAACTATAAAGTTAAGCTTTGTATATTATAGTCACATCGGCTGCATCGCATTCACAATGGCAAGTATGTTTTTCAACAAAATCGAAGTTGACGTGCAAGCAAATGGGAATATCGAAAACATAAAAACCGACGTAACAAAGTTACAATGTGTGCAAGCGTGTGTCTACAGAAGCATTTGTCTCCATATAAACTACCACGAAAACGATAAAAATTGTCAACTACTATTGACGGTAGATAGTTATTCGAACAAACCGGGTTGGATTGCAATAGACAAAAAATCTGTCCTGTTTGTAAATAATTACAACACTTTTATCTCTGCAACAACAACCAAAACACCAGTACCAACTGCAACACCAGAACCAACTGCAACACCAGTACCAACTGCAACACCAGAATCAACTGCAACACCAGTACCAACTGCAACACCAGAACCAACTGCAACACCAGAACTAACCACACTACAAGACAACAGCACTTGATATACTTCACAAGCATTTGCCGGCAGTCAAGCAACAGAAATTGACGCTTATTGTAAATGATATATATTTATGTATTAACTGTAATATTATAAATTATGTTCTGGTGAAAAGTTCTGGTGGAAAATTGTTTTTGAAGAAACAAAGTATATATATTCTTTTAGAGTTTGGAGAAAATAAAAAAAAATAGAAGGGTTCAAAGTAACAGTAGGCAACGATAACGACAAATACATAAGTTGTCGTACACTATCAGGTATGGTGTATGAAGCAATTTCTTGCCACTTCAATGGTAGCTATATTGGAGACAAAAGTGCAACTTCATCCTTATATTGTTGAAGTTGAAGCACTATGAAAGATCTTGAAGGAAACGCCAAAAATTTTATTCTTTAACTATTTGGTTATACCAATTATTCTATGAAAAACAATACACAATCATATGTCAAAGTCACAATCACAATTGATGTCAGTGGCGGATTCATAGTACGGCAAATAAGTCGGCCGCCAAAGGAGAAATAAAAAAATCTTAGGGCGTATCGTCAAACACGCCCGCATGTTTTGTGTCATTTACCTGTTACGCCCGATTTTACATCTCAAATTTATTTTCGCCGTAGTTTTTCCAATTTGTGTACAGGTTACTTTCGAAATACTCATTGTTTTTAGTAAAGGAGTTGGGACGGAATTGACATGCCAAAAAATCTTGCCATACAGCTACTACATTTTTTTCGCCTAACGGACACTTCTACCTAGTCCCAGTACTTTAACGCAAGACAATACTTGTATTATGTTAAAGAGCTAGGGACTAGGTAGCGTCCATTAGGCAAAAAAAATTTCGCCTAATGGATGCTACCTCGTCTCTAGCCCTTTTACCCAATACGATTAATATTTTTTTAAAAGCACTGGGACTAGGTAGAAAACATTAGGCAAAAATTATTTTTTTGCCTAATCAAACCCAACTAGTTCGCAGTTTTTTTTAAGTTATAGAGTGCAAATAGTATGAACAACTGGAGAAGAGTTTGGTTCCGTTCAGCGAAAATATCTTTGACAAAAATAAGCTTCGCTCTCGACACATCTTTCATACTAGCATATGTCAGATTTACTTTCAGTACACAACGGTTCCCTACATCGCAATTTTAGAGCTGGACGAAGATGCAAAACGGTGAGTTTTGTACCTCTACAGTAAATACCATATAAATAAATATTTAATTTGTTTGTTTATGTTACACTGCTTATATATAAGATTTTGTCAGTCAATAAGTAGATTGTTTTTGAGTTTGCATTATGTCTTGGCTAATCACTTTCGACACCTTTTAGCTAGTTGGTCTGACATAATCAAATTAATGAAAATTACATTCTGTCAATATCATAGTTCAAGAATGAACAGTTCAATATTGTTTATTTTGTTTAGCTGCTATACTTTTGTTCAATGTAAAACATGACTTGAGTTTATATATGTCATTTTTATGGAGCTTATCTGCTTTTATTAAACATTGTTTTTTATTTGATTACAACATAAATACAAGCCCAGCATAACTTTAAAATGTATTTCTTCTTCTTCTTCTTAGATCCACTGCAACTAGTATTCACTACACAGGTCCTTATAACAGTGATGTAGTTAATACTCTACACACACCCGTTAGAATTACACCAAAACATTTCAGGTTGAGACTCTGAACAATTGTTCTAATGGTTTGTAAAGGTTAACCTGTTTAAACCTAAAAGGGAGAGAGTATTAAATGTTATGTTCTGTCACCATAGGCAAATTATTTGGGGAGGCTCTTTTCAGGCTAATCATTTTGTCTTGCATGTTGTGTGCGATGTTTGTAAACTGCAGAATCTACCTATTGATATTCAGTTGTCTGCCAAAGCTAAGTTTGACAGTACTTTGTCTGCTATGAAAAGGCAGACTTCTATTGCCTTTTCATCCTGTGTGGATCCAAATGTACAAAAGTCAACATCTAAAACTGTTGTTAACAATAGTAAAAATATTGGTTAAGATGTCACATTTCTCGAAACAGTGAAATTAAAAGATGCAATGTCTGAGTTAAACATTGTGTGTTTCCAAGAGCAACTGAAAGAAAGAATTGGCCCTTGATATTGACCATTTTTGCTAAAGAGTTCTTTATTTGATAAAAAATGTTTCTGTTTGTGACAGTAATTCAAATTCCCAGCAGGCAAGAACGACTGAAAGTTTTTTTTGAAGTGGCAGAGTCAGTTTCCTTGGCTGTGTTATTCAAAGAAACTTGATGGTAGTTTTTGCTTGCTTTGCCTTTTGTTTGGTGGAGATTTTCCATTGAAAAATTATAAGATATTTGTTTTGTATACTTATTTATGTTTTGGATCAATATACATTTTTAATCCAAGACACAAACAAATTTTCACCTATTTATTCTGCTTTTATTCAGTTAATATTTATATTATATACTGTTGTCTCATTTGTGTACCCAAATGACACAAAAATGTAGATAATGGTTGTAGAAAGGATCTTATATATTCAGATCATCAGAGGGAAAGAAAGAGGAAGCGTTTTCATGACAAAAATGAAACTGGATCTGGTCGATGTTCGGGAAGTTCGATCACGAGTCAGATTTTGAGTCATCACTTATATGCCCATCGTTGACCATCTTTGTACAGCACTTCATATGGTTGAATGGATGCTTACAATAGGCTGGGAGAACAATTTGGTTTTTGTCCAATATTGCAAGTTTCAAGGAATACATAATACGCGACGCTACAAAAACGTGTCAACATTTATCCAGAGGATTTGGACAGTAAACTCGAACCGGAACTTGCACACTTTTCTCACTTAACAAAAGAACTTGTTGATGCAAAGATCATTGATTCTTTCGAAATTATCATGTACCAACAGATAAGCGGAAATAATCTCATTGAAGCATTTCCAACTATGGGCATTATGTTTCCTATCTATTTGTGTATATTCGTCACCAACTGCAAAAGCGCATTGGGACATAAACAGTTTTATTGTTGGCACTTCTTTCTATTGAGAATATGCTGCAATAGTGAAGCGAAGTATAGATTTTGAGGGAAATAATAGACAGATTTGTCAAAGATAAAAACCAACGAAAAGATTTTTAACATAAGTAGTAATTTGTTAGCACATTTGAAAAATATCATCAATAAATTTTATCCATTTTCTTCTATTTCAATTACAGGACTCACGAAAACAATTCACTTTTTCTCATTAAGAATCTGTCTTACTTCATGTCACGAGAAAATGATAGAAATGGGTTTGTACTAAATTTTCCTTGCAGATTGAAATTACCCAAGGGCCCGCGCACCCTGAAACCGCCGCTGTTCGCATACCGTAAATGGACTTTTAAACGCCCCCTTATATTAAACGACGCCCTGCTTAAAAACTCGATAATTTAATTAGAAGGGTAGGGGTGAGTAATATTTTTGCCTCGGGAGAAAACAATCCTGTATCCGCCCTTGGATGTTACATTATTATTTCTTATATTATATTCTGTTTCTTTGAAATGTATCTTAATATTTTATTTGCGGTTGTTCAGCCATTAACTTATGTAGAAGATCTTTACATGAACGACAAACGTTGAAAAATGAGTTGGGTGGTATAGCCATATTCTTTTGCAAACTACATAGAGAACTCCAACTTGAACCTAAATTACAAAAGGTTTCACTAAAAGATACATATTTGTAGTATGGGTCCAACATTCAACATTTCCCGAAATGTCAAGGTGGTCGGGTGTTGGCATCAGCACTTTTTAGGTCGGTATTTTTTTGTTCCTTTAAGATAATTTTGCTTTAATTGATGGAGCATTTGCTATTTGTTTATTCCTGCATCTTTTATGATTTCAGACAGTATACCAGTCAATGTTTACAGTTATTAACTTTATTCTGCAAGTATTTTTCGAACCTGGAAACCAAAATTTACGTCGATTTTGAAATAAAGCGATTGGAATACCATGGAAGTTTTGTTCTTATGCATAGCCTATATAAAAGATTTTCCGCCACGTTACCATCTTCCTTCGCTTGTTTTGCTTAAAATCTAATATCATGAATTGGGTAATTGGGTGGAATCGATGCAGGGTTATGGTTGCTTCAAGCGATTTGTTACAACGTCAATCAATATTAATCTGAAGAAACCCCGAAGATACAAAAATGAACAAATATTTCCACAAAATCTCCTTCCTTGTGGTAAAAGTTTGTGTCATTACTTTCTGCAACTTCTCTGCAACTCTCAATCACTTGTTTCATTTGAACGTTGGTCTGATTAGCTATCTTTTTAGCCACTTCACTTCATCTCTTCAATGATAGATTGTAAGGATTAGCGAACTAAACATTATAAGTAGTTCAGCCAAACTGAAAGTACAGATATACACTAATGATCTCAAATAATCCTTTTTGTTTGTTGCTGCCGATATCATTGAGAAGAATAACGATTTTTCTCTTTCATTCATTTAGTCAATATCAAAGAAACAATAATTGTTCAATGGGATATTCACTACTGAATGATGCTAGCGACTACTTGCCGAAAATCTACACAATCGATTAGTGACTTTTAAGAAAACAAGCATCAAGGGATGACGAATCACGTGGTTCTTCTGAAGATTACTTTAGAAGATAAGTCGAACGCCGAAGGAGAAATAAAAAAATCTTAGGGCGTATTGTCAAACACGCCCACATGTTTTGTGTCATTTAACTGTTACGTCCGATTTCACATCTCAAATTTATTTTTGCCGTAGTTTTTCCAACTTGTGTACAAGTTATTTTCGAAATACTCATTGTTTTTAATAAAGGAGTTGGGACGAAATTGACATGCCAAAAAATCTTGCCTTAGAACTACTATATTTTTTTGCCTAATCAAACCCAACTAGTTCGCAGTTTTTTTTTAACTTTTTAGATTGCAAATAGTATGAATAACTAGAAAGGAGTTTGGTCCCGTTCAGCGAAAATAGCTTGACTAAATAAGCAACAACAAACAACCGACAAAAAGGGTCTAAGTACATTCTGAGACGCAGCGTGTTTTTTCATGAACTTATTAAGCAAGCAAGGTGTTAGCAAACCTATTTGTGATATTATTGATCAAAACACAGTTGCACAAATTGCTGGAAATAAGAAGAAACTGGTTTGGCTGGAAAGCGTGCTTTTGTTGTCTTCTTTGGATTGTCAATTGACAGCTGGGTATCACTTGGAGTCATACTTTCAGGAAAGATAGATTTTAAAATTAGATCTGCTTTAATTTTACCATTAAGCAAAAACTTCCGCTTTTCCTTCATCGACACAATTAAATATTAATAACGAAACTTCTTGGCATTGTTTTTTGCTACTTTTTGAGCAGATCTTAACGCCTGACTGCTAGCCACCGGGCGGAGTATTTCTACTGAAAATAAATCGCATAATATATCATACAAATCTGTTTTGGCAATTCTAAATCATCAAAACGCGAAAGTTTTTTCACACGAAATCATGGATATTTTTCAAAACGCAAAAGTTTTTTTACCTTTTTTCATCATAAAAACGGGACAATTTTCAAAAGTAATGATTTATTTCTACTTTAATCGTTGTCAACTACAATAACACTTGGTGTTTTTTCTTTCTTCTTTGGTGCTGCGAGGATTTTTCGGATGTCCCGATTATTTGAAACAGTAGTGCTTGTGAATGCAGACTTTTTCTTCCTTTTGCCGGGGGCTTGCGGGGTAACGACTGTAAGCGGCAACATTATGACGAAATTGAACAGATTTCCAACCGCTATGTTTTCTGTTAGTTCCGTGTAGAGATCCTTAACTAGATCGAAATAACGTGATGTTAATTTTGCTTGAAGAATAGTAGCTCGTGTTTCGATCACAGCTTGACGTTCTATTTCAAGTCCTCCTTGTACCAAGGGAGAACGGCGATAATGTTCTGAAGAAAGCGTGCAATACATAGACGCACCTCGATCTAAGAAATACTTTGTTATTCTTGAAATCTCTTTCGGCAATTGTCCAACAGTTTCTCCATTTCCGCTCACTGTCTTTAAAGCAAATCTATCGAAAGCATTTCCAGACTCGTGAAGACAAATAAGTTTTTCGTTCCCTTTTGGTTGCCAAAACCTTCGATAGTAATGATATCCTCTTACAGCGGCAGTAAATGTATGTTTTTCCATATTGATGAAGGAGATTTGTAGTAACAGTGATAAAAGATGTTATTTTCAAAACAATAAGAAACTGTTGTTTTTGTGTCTAAGTTCGAAAATAAAAACATTTCGATTATTCGCGAAGAAAGAAAAAAACACTCCATTGTACAATAAATATTTTTGATTTCGAACAAACAATCTTACAGGGTGTTTCCATGTAATGTTTTAATTATTTGTGGCTTTAAAAAAAACCGTTTTAGAGTGTCTGACAATTAGACTTGTGGCTTTAAAAAAACAGGAATCCATCCAGCAGTGCGTTTCATCATCTGGAGGCACAGACACAACTTCTGTCTCGATTTTAGAACTTGATGAAGGTTGATGAACTTCAACTTCAATGGTTGAATACTATTTCTTGTTTTCAGCACTAATGCCAATTCAATGCGACTTGATAACCTTTTCTTTGGCTTTGGAAGTTGAGCGAAAGATGAAGATTTATATTTCGTTGCCAATGGTGGCTTCTGACTTCTGACGCCTCTTCGTTGTCAATTAAGACATGGAGTGGAGCTGCTTTAAATGTTTAAATGATCAGTTATGCCTAGAAAGAAACAAATAAATTACTAACAAGTATTACAAACATGATACAAAAAACAACAACACAAACTAAATCAAATCTAATCACATTTTAACTTAACCTCGAAATATTTTTAAAATTTAAAAACATAAACATTATTCAATAACGAACATGTGTGTTCAAGTGCAAATTGAGCATAACTAATGTTAAGTTTAAAAATCTGGTCAGGTCAGCAATTATATCTGCCGCTACCAATCAAGCTGTAAATTGGTACAACCTGTGTCAGCGTGTGGGGTAGCTTCGTATATGCACTTACAACTCCCAACCCCCAATATGCCACGTTAGGAGCATCCGCATTTAATGAATACAAGCGGCATTGGATAGGCTACCTTAGTCAAACTAATCCTAACACCACCATAAATACCTACTACCACTGATGTGTATTTGTGGACTCGAAAAGAAGAAGAAGTTTAAAAATATATACCTTTTTTTGTAGAACATCCATTTTTATTAATAAACCTTTATAAACCTGTGTTTAAATTTTGTTTATAACGCAAAATAACTAAAATGGTGTAAAAACTAAATTCTAAATAACGGAGATAGTGTTTAGTCACGTGTCTTATGACGTAAGGCGCAATCGCTTATGGTCAATAGCATTTTCCGAAATCACCATCCTCTAATTAGTAAACCTATCAAATTTTAAAGCAAAAGCAATATTTTAAACCTGATTATCTGAGTTGTTTGTAATGTTGAATATAGTGTCATTTTTGAAAACATATGATAATTTTTTTCGTTGCGACATATAGTGTTGGTTTGCGACATATAGTGTTGGTTTGCGACATATAGTGTTGATTGCAACATATAGTGTTGGTTTGCGACATATAGTGTTGATTGCGACAGATAGTGTTGAGTTTGCGACATATAGTGCTGAGTTTGCGACATATAGTGCTGAGTTTGCGACATATAGTGTTAGTTTGCGACATATAGTGTTGAGTTTGCGACATATAGTGTTGAGTTTGTGACATATAGTGTTGGTTTGCGACAGGTAGTGTTGGTTTGCGACATATAGTGTTGATTGCGACAGATAGTGTTGGTTTGCGACATATAGTGTAGGTTTGCGACATATAGTGTTGATTGCGACAGATAGTGTTGGTTTGCGACATATAGTGTTGGTTTGCGACATATAGTGTTGGTTTGCGACATATAGTGTTGAGGTGCGACATATAGGGTTAATTGCGACATATAGTGGTGGTACAACATCTTCAACTAAGTACATTTAAGGCTGCTATTGCCTCTGCATTCATTGTATTCAATGATGGAGCAAAAGGCTTACTGTCTGTTTTTCAAAAACTAGGATTTACTTCAGGCTTCTATACAACTGAAAGTTTCAATCAAGCAGAACGTATAAAGAAGTCAGACCGAAATTCTACTGAAAGTGAAAGTGAAAGTGAGGCCATGAAAACTTCGTGCCATCAGAAAAGGATTTGATGATAAAAATGAACTTGAGAAGGGGAAAACATATTCAAGTGGAACATTTTAAATGTTTTATTTTAGAAATTTATTTTCAATTTTTCATTCATAAAGTTTCTTTTCGCAATTTCTCAATTTGAATTTTTCCCAACATTTTGTACTTTCTAACAAAGATAACTTTTGATGAAGTCAAGCTACTGATCTGAAATTTTCAACATAGTTTCCTTGGCATAATTAAAGTGTTTTGAGCAAAGTACTTTTTATATTGAGAAATAAAGAGCAATTTAATATCAATCCTACAATAGTACTATTTTGATATTTCCATTATTTAAGTTTGAAAGGCAACTTGACAACAATAAAAGTAAAAATAAAAAAAAGTATTTCGCTCAAAACGTTCTAAAACTATTAAAGATCACTTTGTGAAAGTTTGAAGGGATTTTGATCATTGAATAGTGAGATATTCTCACTAGAAGTTAGAAAGTGTGGCATTTTTAGGTATAAAAAATACGCATAATTATTGACGTCATAGCTTTAAATTTTTTTTATATATATATTTTCCTTTCTCTTTTCATGGTAGATTTTATTGTACCAAAGCAATTTGAGAAATTTTACTTTTTTCAAAAAAAAGTGTTTTTCCCCTGGTACTACCTTAAGCAAACACGACGGGAGGTTGTTTACAACGGGTTTTCTATAAAATGTTGAATATACGCATGCGCAACTTGAAGATTCCCTCGTTTTCTTCCCGTTCTGTTGAAGTTGAGGACGTGAAATCGTAAGAATAGGGAGATTAAGAAATGAAACTTGAGACGGCGACTGCAACGCGCGTGATGTAACCAATCTAACTGCGCATGCGTTCTTAGTGGAAACCCCAACGTTCATGTTGTATGCAGGCCGCGACAACTTCAAATTATCAAAATTGGCGTTTTGTTAAAACGTGTGATTTGAATATAAAATAAATATTATTTTTGATTAATTTGTTTTATTTTTCTATATTTATTTGTTTATTTGAAGCTACAATAATAGTGTTTGCGTTTTCTATTACAACTCGTAATTTATTTCAAGCCACAATAATAGTGTTTGCGTTTTTTATAACAACTCGTTTCTTTTTACCTTTCAAATATATCGGTTTTTACGTTTGTTATTACATTTGATGAATTAATTACATTCTGCGTGCAATTTTAATCGTATAGAAATATGAAAAACGTTCTTTTTCATCTTTCAATAACAGTTTGTGAAAAACTTTTAAAAAAAAATCAAAAAACAAGAATTATTTTGTTGTTGTCGTTTTTGTATCATAACTATTTTATAAGAAAACGTCAACCGGAACACAAGACGTCTCGTTTTCGATTTTTGCCGTTGCCGTCCCCGTTGCAGATTTGTTTCTTAATCTCTTTAATAACGATGTGTGTAAACCGTGAAGAATATGGCAGATAAACAGAATAAAAAGTTAGATTTTACATTTTATTTGTATAGTTATTGATTCGAAGTTCAAACAGATGTTTGTAACAAGTTTTTGGAATTTCATATATTTTCTTTTATAGAAGATTTATATATGAGTTGCTATTTTTATTTTGATGTTTTTGTTTAATCCTTTTAGCACTATCATGGTGTGGAATGATGATAAAGACGAAATTCTCTGTAGAGAAGTATTGCTTTTCGAACCGTATCAGTTCAAAGAACGCACTAGGGAACGCTTGGAAAGCAATTGCTAAAATTTTAAGTGCTACAGCAATTCAAAGTGGATTCTAAGGGCAGTTAGAGAAAGATTTTCCCATATTAAATCTCGCTTTGAAAGAGCAAATAAAGAACAAGGAAGAGAGAAGCTCAATGGGTTACGAGCCCAAAACCCCTCCCCCCCAAAAAAAAAAAAACCCAAACAAACTCGTAGTTCAAGAACTGAGACATTGCAATATTTACGCGAGAATGGCGAGAAAGACCAAGATTTGAAATTGCAAGAACTTGCATTGAGACATCAAGAAGCAAACCAACAGAAACATATGTTTAACACCATGATGCAATAAATGCAAGCTTTTATTTCTTTTTATTTTGTGTAACCACTGACTGTAATTTTATCTCATGAACTTGTGTTTATTATATAAATGTCTCTGAAATTGTCTTGGACGACAGCAAGGGGGAGAGTCTCATCAATGAATCCCCAGCAATTATCCAAAGCTACCCCTTTCATGTATACAGCCGCAGCAAATTCCTCAAGGTTATTTTTGGAAAGCCAAGCCTGGTTAAAATCAAAATGATTTTAATTATTGTGTACAATATCAAGTATCTTATTAGACAGCATGCAAAGTTCAGATACAGATCGTCCAAACATTTTAACAAGAACCCAATATCTGCAAGAATAAGCAAATCTTGTTAAGAACATACAAAAAGCTTCTAAGTTGTGATCTCATCTGGTATGTTTAAAACAGCAGCTATTCGATAAACATCATTTCATAGAAAACGCAACTCAGCTTTACATTCTGGGTCCGATAAATTATCCAGTACGAAAAGATCATAGTTCCAGTAAGGATAATCTAAATTTACACATTTTAAGTTTTCGTTTAGATCGCATAGTACACAGAACTCATCCGTATCAATAAGGTTTTGATCATAAGATATGAGCAGCGCTTCTCTCGTATTTCTGAAGGACGCCATAATTGTTTACGTTTTCCCCGCAGTCCTAAGATGAAGCTTAACGCTGTTTTGAAGACGGCGGCAAAACATACTCGACCGAGTACGAGTGAAAAATGCCGTTCTCATTTAATCCCGTCGTGTTTGCTTAAAGTCTCTAGTGCTTTACTTCCGACGGGGGGCTGTAGTCCCCACTGGCGCCACCCCTGATTCTGGTTCAGTGACATTTTCCGGCAGTATTTTTTACAAATTGTTTAAAAATCTTCAATAATTTATGACGTCATGGCGTGATTTTCAGATATCGATAGTCGGAAATTTGAATTCCTTATAAGATTTGCTTTGCAAATATATAAATATATTTAAAATTATATTAAATTTACAGTATGCAATTTATATTATACATAAAAACAAGCAACGAGTTTCCGTACCAGGGTTTTCTTTTAAGTTAGATTTCCATAGAGATTTTTCCTCTTTAGCACAAACTGATTTCCATTTGTCGCATTTCAGCTCACGTTAGATTAAAGAAATAAAAATGGCTGCAATAAACAGAAGAATTTTACTGAGACAAACCCTTTTGTTTGCAATATCTGTAGTTGTTTGGCGAAGAATGAGGCAAAGACGACGTACGATAAAAATGAGAAGAAAACAGTCAATGTGGGTTCGAAAACTGTTTCTTGAAAGAAGGTCCAAAGGATTGTATCACACATTAATAAAAGATCTCATGTTATTCGATCATGAATATTTTTTAAAACCTTTTCGGATGACTCCAACTAGGTTTGAACAACTTCTTTCGTGCGTTGTTTTAATTTGTTTTGATCGCCATGCAAAATAATTGCGTCATATTTTTTTTTTACCTTAAATCTAATTGGCTGTCTCTTAAAAGCTCAAGCAAAAAGTTCATTTGTTTTAACTTTTTCGCCGAACTCAAGAACACAAGAAATCTCTGAGTGAGCGGTAATTTCGTTAAAGTACGCATGTGCCACGGAAGCTATAGCGCAAAATGCAGCTGTATGAAAATCCACCTTTATAGACAATGATTGTATCAATAGAAATACATTAATATTTAAACGAACTTTAATTGTCAAAACGTTGAATCTCTTTCCGAGCTTTATTGCAAACCAGAACTTGCATTCTTAAAGAGATGTTACGAAAGCGTGGTGGTCTTGTTCTTCTTTTTTATTTAAGTTATGGTTTCTTTGTCTCAGTCTTTACTTACAACAGTATTTATGAGAGTGTGCCTGGTGCGGCATTGCCAGCGTCTCCACTAAAAACATTTCATCGTCAAAGCCAACTGTCGTGCGTTCACAAATGTGCAAGAGGAAAAGAGAAATGTGTTTTCAAAGGATATTCCGCCGATAACAAAGAAGGAGACTGTATTTTGTATAACGTCGATGAATTTCATCAGTCAGGAGATTCTGGGATAGTGTCATTAAAGGTATTTGCCATTTAAAGCAAAAATCTTTATCTTGAACATTATTTTTCATATATCAACTTGTATATTTCTGTACTGCAATTTTAGCCCTTAATGTACACTACGTGTAACAATCTACCTTGTAAGTTTGGTGACTGTTTTGGTAACACTGCAAGTTCAAAAGGATTTTACTGCCAATGTTGGAAGTACGTAAAAGGAGAAGCCTGCGATAACTTTTACGGTAATTTTTTTAAATTTCTCTTAATAACATTCTTATTTTGAAAAGTTGTCATTTTTAAGGTGGCAGCAGTGCAGCCTACTCCATGGATTCATGCAGCAGTTTGTACAACATTGATCATTCCCTGGAAAATGGTTTTTATTGGATCACACACAACGGTTCATCCGTGCAAATATATTGCGACAAATCAACAAAATATGGTGAGGTATTTTTCAAAACATGAAGCATCATTTGCAATGATCGTTCTTCTTCTAGGAGAGTTGAGCAGTAACGAAGGAAGACAATTGAAAAGAAGCGAACTCATTACCACAATACCCAAGTTTCCAAAGACGTATTCCATTTCATTTTCGGTAAAATTTACTGAAAGTTTACGAATTAAACCAGTATATTCCATTTTACATTTTACCTTGGGAAACAATTATTTGATTAACGGAGATAGAACTCCAGCGCTTTGGATGACAAATGATGGTATGATTCTTATAAGTACCACAATAAACGACAATAAGAACCATGGGTTTTATATACCATTCCGTCTAGACACAAATGTTTGGACGGATTTTATTATACAGCAATTAAAAGAAAACGATAAATTTTGGTTCAAAGTGTTTATAAACGAATCTTCAGTAATTGCAATACAAAACAACATCCCTTATGAATTCAATAACATAAAATTGTTTGCGGCAAACGAATGGCATCAAACACAACCGGGTATCATTAGAAACTTACTCATCAAAACTTACTAAGTTGTGCCCACGCTGTAAAAGTAAATAACGTTTTTGGAAAGCAGGGCATATTTATTTCACTAAAACTATATCGTTGTGACAAACAATTTATAATACTTTTCTTTTTTATTTTAAATTGCTTCTTCACGTTTTTATTGCACTAATTTTTGATATTTATTAATTAATTTGTAGTGGTTGCATCGTATATGTATTGTAAATATTACGAATATTTATGGAGGACGGTCAATGTATTTATTTCTTTGATTGACAATACTATTTAAAAATATAATCCGTTAATGTTTAGAAAGAATTTATCATTAAAGATTGAAAGTGCAGAATTGTTATTTTCTTTATACATAAAAATTAATGATTTAAGAATGTTTGTTTGAAAAATGTTGAGAATGTCCAAAAATATCAGTAAAGGTTTAGCGGGAGTGTACTTGTCTTAAGAAAATATTAGGCGGGAAGCATCTTTTGAATTTTATAAATCTTTGAAAGATTGGTTTTTAAAAAATATCGGGGTTATTTTTCGATGTAATAGAATAAGATCGTGAATCTGCTTCTGATATCTGTATTAGAAATTAAGGTTTGAAATACATTTTTTAAGAAATCTGTATCAGAATTAGAATATAAAGAAAAACAGTTTTTGAAAAACAAAAGATTTTTGTTCATTTTATAAAAATAACTCATATTCGTCATCTTCGCCATCACTCGCATCTAAAAAAGGACTTGGACAGAATCTCATATATATTGAAAACTGATACTGATTCTTCCGCTTGTTTCGCGCTATCTTCTTCTTCTTCTTCCAAACTGTCGCCTGTCAGTGTATTTCCAGGGCATCCATTCCCTTTGGCGTGACGTGTAACAGCAGCCATACTAGAATAATAAACATGACAATCTTTGCAGATTTGTTTGCCTAGATCCTTTTGGACACTTGGACAATACCAATCGTATGGCATGTGTACATAGTCACATTTTGAAACCAGTTTGTCGAATGTCATACTTTTCCAAAAATCTGGAAACTTGGCAAAAGATTTGATGCTTTTGTGGTCATTGGTATACATAATCCAAAAAATTTGCCTGTGGCGGGCATCAGAATTTTTTTTTGCTATCGGACTTGTATACGGACCAAAAAATTCTATAGGCCTTTCTATTTTCCTTCTCTGGTATCCTATTAGGACTAATCAATGTCGTTGCTGACTCCATTTGCTCCAGTAACTTGGGAAGAGTGGAGTAAAAAACTTACTTATTTACTTAGGCCGTCCGTCAGAACGCCCCAATCCTATCGTAGTATATCTTACGACGATTGTTGGCGCATGCGCAATCACTCTACCTTCCTCTTAGAATGAAATTTCGGGTGAAATATTTGCGATTTAGTAGCTCTAAAATTTTAAATTTTGCGATTTTAAAACGTAACCCGGATACCAACTTTCTTTTGTTCTCAGTATATCAACTAGTTGTTGAAGTAACGCCCACGCATCGCAAGTAAAATACTTTCGTATTGACATCAGCAAAATATTTTTGTCGTAGCATTTCATCGACCATTCTCAGAACGTAGTTCTAAATCATGTTCTTCAATTAAAATGGTTCAACTCACATGTCACTCGTTGGACAACGGAAGAATGATCATCGAACGAGGGGCTTACTATAATCGAATTAGTAATGGTCCACCGAGATAGGAGGAGGGGGGGGGGCAAGGGGGCAAAGTACCTGGGGCCCATTCTAAACAGGGGCCCATAAATATTTGCTTAAATGCTTTAAAATTAAAAAATAAAGATAATGATTTAGTTTAATTAGGAGGCCAAATGTGCAATAATGCAAATAACAGCTTACATAATATGCTATCAAAGCAGCTGTTTTTGCCTATTGCAATGTAATAAAAATTAGTCCCCCATGCTTTTCTCTTAGCGGCCCTGCTTGACAATACCGTGCATCTATTCAAACATGAAGAAACTGACAGATCAAAGAAAGGGTGTATTTATTGTTATTTATGTAATTATGTGTTATTTATTTATGGCTTGTGTCATCACTTGTCGACGGCGGAAGGTGTACATTGGAAAGTGTTATGGCACTTAATTAAATAACAAAACATAAGAAACTTAGGGAATGCCCTATGGTTTTTTAGTCTTTTATTTCAATTAATCTGGCTTGAAGTTCCACATTGCAATCCGAGAGTTCTTACTTCTGTCAAGGAGTAGTAAATGAATTTCTGCATAATGAGGACTTTGAGTATGAGCATTTCAATGCTGACAGCATAACGAGGACTTTGAGTATGAGCATTTCAATGCTGACAGCATAACGAGGACTTTGAGTATGAGCATTTCAATGCTGACAGCATAACGAGGACTTTGAGTATGAGCATTTCAATGCTGACAGCATAACGAGGACTTTGAGTATGAGCATTTCAATGCTGACAGCATAACGAGGACTTTAAGTATGAGCATTTGAAAGCTACCGCATAGGTATTAGGAGTTTAACAGGAAACTTTGAAAATGTCCATGACTTCGTAAATGCAACTGAAAACATGTATGCAATTAATTACTAGACTAGCAAGCAATTAAATTTTTCAAACCAAATTTGTCGAAATACGATTTTTAAAATAAAATAATATTAACTTCACGTAAAGAATGGGATTATATGTTTTTAGCATAAAGAAACTAATATTAAAAAATATATTCTCTACGTATAATGTACAAATAATACACGCTCTCTCGTGTAAGAAATACTCGCGAAATTTTATTTTGAAGGGCTTCGTGCGTCTTCCTTCTTTACAAACGCCATTTTGCAACCTTCTAGAAATTCAAAGTTTATATTTTTTGGATTTTCAAGGAAATATTAAAGTTGTTATTGATAAGAATATTTTAGGGATAAAATCATGCAAGCGTGAACATACCACTGTTTTCAATCATCGAGGTTGACTTCCACATCTTCAGTTTCCTCTTCTTCAGGTAAAGGACTGGGCAGCGGGGAACTGGGTGGTTTCATCCCCCTGGATTGGTCAACCGCCCTCCTCGCCCGAGGTATACCTAACGCATCCAACCTTTTGAACGGCTCCACTTCCTCAGCCTGCGTTTTAAGCGGAACATTAAACCACGTGGTGCACTCACAGAATTCTTTAAGTTTTTAAATTTTTTGAAATTCACATTTAAAACGAAAACCTTTTGCTTATGTGCGGTCTGCCATGGTTTTGCAAGACTAAATAAATTCATGTAAACGTAAAGCTACAATTATTCGTGGAACGTACCGATTTTCTAACAATAATTTTATTAAATTCTTAAAACTTAAAAAATTGTTGAGGAAGTTGGAGTTAGATCTTCACATCTTCGTTTGGCAAGACCAATGCGTTGATGATGAGGACGGCTTTTAAACTGTTTACATTCTTCACCTTTGATGACGTCATCCACGTGTGTAATGAATGTTTCCACCGTTATATTTGCAAAAAAACGGTTTATTATGGAGACGGTAAGAAAATTGAAAGAAGCTTGAATTGATCCAAAGTTAGAAATGAGATTATCTCTCTGCTTTTCCTTAGCGTTGGGTGCAACTGTTGAGTCGGGCGCCATTCCAACACCCGTACTTTAACGCATCAAAATGCTACTCATTCGTTGAATTTGCTTGGCCAAAAGGATTTCCAAAAGGAAAAATCGGAAGTTAACCCAACTACTAACTGAGCAATCGCGGCTACTTTTAGCAAAAAACAACAAGTTTCGAATCCAAACTACCTCCGATATTTTCCTATCAGCTCCGTCATAGGCGCTATTTTGCACACCCATTCGGTCTGGATGTAACGGCACCTGAACACGCGCATGCTTCGTCGTGAACCTTAGCTCTGACGCGTCCGGCTGACCTTGAGCAGCGAATGGGATTCCGAGTTTGTCGATCCACGTGAAAAGGCTCTTGTTCCGGTTTTTGCAAATCTAACAAAAAAAAACAAAATTAATATTTCAAGAAAATAATTTATATTTTTCTTAGCAATAACCAAGTATATATCTGAAAACATTTGATTCCGTTAAATGTACGAAGAAAATATACACCAATCGCAAGTTTTACCAAATAAAAAACAGGTAACGCCAGCTTTAGAGGTAAAAGAAACAAATCATAAGGCTTGAAAAAGCGAGACAACAGACAAATACCATCAGTTTCAAAAAGGTTATCGCTATAAGTACAATTTTACGTAAATTCGGCGCGAAATTTACGCGGTCATGAAAATATAATGATTATTGACAATAGCAACAAAGTTCTTACCTTGTAGACCAGGAAAGCCAAAGCTACCAAGAGTATTACTGAAATAATTCCTATTGTTATACTAACCCATAGTGGTAGAGCTGCCATTTTGTTTTGTTTATTTATCTAAACTTTCCAAATATGTTGCTCGCTAGAGAAACATATCACTCAAGCTTTTAGTCAACGAATATCTCAAAATTTCATCGAAAAAATGACTTATCACTTGTCACATGGCGCGGGTCACTCTGAAAAATTACTGTTTTGAGTGATTAGATCTTCATACCGTTTGAGTTGCTTAATACAAATGGTGGTATTCAAAGACCTTCTATAAATAATAATCAGTACCAAAATTGTCTTCATAACAATCACGATGCACTTAATAACGTAACTGCATCAACCGAACTTTACTGTCAACTTAGCAACTGAAGACTTTTTCTTTTCTTGTTTTGTTTGTTCGCGAACGAATTCTTTGCAAATATTTGCGTGCAACGAAACAAAACATTTACGAAATTCGTAAATATGAAATGGCTCAAAGAGGGCTATCTCATACAGCTAATTAAATGAAAATATGGGTGCCAGGAGAAATGACCCCTGGAAGCACACCCGTCCCGGGACAAATTGCCGCCATCCCCCGGCATTACTTATAATTAATACCCTACACATGTTTTACTTTCAATGCAACACAACGACAGTCGGGTTTTCTGTAAGTCTATACACACGATGTACATATATTCCATTAAAACTGCACTTGGGAGGTCGATAAACAAACGTTACTTAACCAACCAAGGGTAATGGAAAATGGAACAACTGGAAATGAACTCTCGTTTCTTAACACATGTATCAACGCAGACCAATAAAAATATATTATAACTGTGAAGAAAGAAGCGTCTCTCTTAAAAATTTTCCCGCTAGCTCCATTTTCTTGATGGAAAAACAAACGAAAAATCGAAAACGAAAGTACAGCTTCGAAAAAAGAAGAATAACTTAATCATAATTAAAGAAATCTCATTTTGGAATATTTCGTTACGAATTTACACGGCATGTTGGAAGGTTTTTCAACATGACCATTTCAACAACATTCTCCTTCTATTAAGTGTACTGGGCAAAATGTTCGCCTTCATCGACGTAAATGTTTTGGAAGATCCCATCCTGGCGTACACTGACGGCTTTCTCTTTACTCAACATGAGCAAGGAGTAGAACCTTAACGCCGCCTGTTTGCGGTTATAGTTTCTCGTGAGCGCTTTGAAATTCACCGGCCGCTCTTTTTTCAGTCCGCTTTCGATCGCGCGCATGGTCTGTCGCACTCGCTTACTCCATTGCGACAACTCGTCCGGATTGACGCCGTTATTCGCGGCGACGTCGTTGTTAAGCGTAACGTCGTTTTCAAACGACGGCTCCTTCATGAACGGCGGCGGAATGGTGACATCTTCCTCTACTAAAAACTCGTCATCGACACCCTGCGTTATGGTAGCAAAGTCCTGCGCAACAGGAGGTAAGTCGTTCTCGATTTCCGCTAACGTTTTGTCGACAATAGCACTTGCACCTATATCATTAGACAACTCGGTTGGTATCGTCACCGTATCGGCATTACGCAAAATCTCGCCGGGTACTTCCTCCAACACCACTTCGTCTTCTTCTTGCGAGCCGGTCAGCACAAGGTCATCGGGAACTTTTGTTGTTAAGTTGTTCCTGAACCGATTCATGAGCGCGGGAGAGAATTCCGAAAACGCGGGATGGCTGTAAAGGTATTTCACTGATTTCTCCATCATCAGCATTCTGCGAGGAACGGGAAAAAATTAGAGAGAAATATCGATCAAGTACAACTACCTCTTTATTAAGGTGCTTTCGATCACCATCATAGAAAACATTTGAGATTTGAACTCATTAACACAACTTACAGTGTGTTTTTCGAAATCATAAAATTGGTAAATCGAGACACCTGTTTTGGGGATAAAATGGAGAGAAACCAACAAAATCGAGAAAACAAAGCACAAGAGATAGATGACAACGACCAACTCCTATGAATTATTCTGCTATCAGCTACTAATATAAAACTTGAAAAATCAAATTTTCTTACCCCTATTCATACGGTCCAGACATAATCATCATCATCATCATCAATAGGGCAAGTAAAGTCAATGAAGTCAAGTTTTTGTTATTACGGTATTGCGGTGTGATTTTAAGTAAGAGTTCTGGACACATGGAGTAAGTTTCAAAATCTTAATTTGATAGGTCAATAAAAAGTCAATTTTTTATCATTAGGTCAATTTTTCAATTTTAGGTCAATAAAGTCAATTTCCTTTAAATGCTGAGAAAAACTGACACTTTAACAACATCTTGTTCATCAATCTCAATCTGTGCTAACTCTATTTATGCTAGTGTATAGTGTGGATTATGCCAGCTCCTTGACAGGTAGTAGCCTATTACATTGTTGTAGTGTTGAATGTCTTTTGTCCATCGCAAAATTAAATTCCCGCAAAACTTTCTGACAATAAAGTATAAAACACAAGAAACAATGGTTCACTCAGTCAAATTTCCATTAGAGTTAGATGGGTTAGACGAGGTTTCAACAGATGATATTTCCCACAATTTTGTAAATTTAATCATTTGATGATTCATTGGAGCAGATGTTTTTTACAGCTGGATGCCCTTCCTAACGCCAACCCCAGTGAAAGGGAAAACAGTAGTGAGTTAACTCATGCAAGATACCAACTTTGCATTTTAAACTCTGTGGCAACGGTGCGTAAAGGGCATGAGTGCTTATATCCATGAGGCCAAATATGTTACATGACCCGCATACCCCCTGCTATAGACCTCTATTTAATTACGCGGTTAGAACAATAAACTGCAATAAATGTAGTGGTTCCTCGCCCGATTAAGCAATTTCTTGCAGAAATATTCTCAAGAGTAATTTCTTGGTTTAAAAACAAACTTTGACTTTGATAACCTTTGGCACAAATGACGCTAGTGTTGCATGCAACTGTCAAGGACCATAACGAAAATGACAAAAACAACAACATTTGTTTAATAATCCAAACCTTTTCTTGTTCCTTGGAGCGACTGTAGCTTTCTTGAGTAAATCGTTGTAATTCGCTAACTGTGATTTCATCTTGGCATTACTAATGAACTTTTCGTCGTCAACAAGCAGCCGACATTTCCTCTTCCGTCGTTTATCTTTGCCGACAATCGTCTCTTCAATTGGATCCAATGCCAGCGCCTCGCTGTCCCTGGTAAACAGTGTGGTTTCAACACCAGCGGTTGTTAGGCCTGTTACTCCTGTAGGCGCTTCTAAAAAAAGTAGTCTTGTGAATACAGTAGGAAATCCTTACACTAGATCCAACTGTATTTTTTGGCAACTCCAAAATAAAGGTTTGCAGTCATTACTTTTAGATAGTACAATTTTATTGCCAAATTTATTAGACTTTAAAACACACTGTTAATGTGTTGGGTGTTACGAAAAGAGCAATTTATGAGGTCTTAGTCTACAGTCATATTCATCCATCATAGTTCAGATCTACATAGAGAAATCCACATTTTCTTGCGAAGTTTTTGCGGCCACGTAAAAATCAATGCTTTTTACAAAGCAATTTCTTTTCTTTCAGATTTTTAAGGTAAGAGGTAAGATGCGATAAAATTATTTACGCTAGTTCTGTGAGTATTCTAAGCAATTTAAAATAAAATATATATATATGAAATATGAACAAGTAACAAAATAATATTTGCGAAAATAGAAAAAAGTTCATTCTTAGTTATTACTGTTATCAAACATGGCAGCTTTCACACTTTCTACTTAAAACCTGCGAAATTAACGAGAAAATTTCATGTACATCGAAATAACAGAATTAAATTATGTCAACAGTATAATTTGGTACAATGATATGAGAAAGAAACCTGTCTGCTGCTCAACTTCAACTTCTTTATCAACTTCCATCTTTTCCTCTATATTATCTTTTGCTTCGATGGTAGTATCATCATCAAGCACGGCTTGCGTAACACCATCCTCCACACCCGGAACAACCTGCTCAGGCAACTGTTCATTGTTCGTGTCAAAACCTTCTAAAAAATCCAGTCCCTCACCAGCCCCAAAGCCACAATCGTACAACGGATCTGGCATTGCGTTATCTGAAACATATTTAGTCCATAAATCATGTCAACTAACCCAACTGTTTGAATGTCATGAAATTTTGGAAGCTCTTAGAAAATCGATCGTAAGTTCGCAATTTATTAAACCTTAGCATTACAGTTTGTTGGAAGCAACTGTCTCAGTCACTGAATCTTCGAATTGTTGACTATTTCATTTTACACTCACGTATATTTGTGTTCGCATAGCTACATTTTGTGTGTTTCCATTCATCGAATCTTTCCGGGTTGTTGAGGACTTTTGGGAGCTTGGGTCGAAACCCCAGGGGACTGCCTCATATCCCGAAAAAAATAAGGCTTGAGTGTGGAACAACTTTTCTTTACCCTAGTACATTATTCAAATCATTATATTTTTTTGTTCTACGATTTTGAATTTGCGCTTTTCTGCTCTTACAACCTGAATTTTCATAATTGCAATACATTTGCACTTCAACATCTGTTTGCAATTATAAGTAATTGAAGGTATTTCACTTCTTGATCAAAAAGTTTAACGTTTGTCAGTTATTATGGCTCTTAACAAATCCAAAGATATTTGTCCCGGAAATAAGAACAATCCGTGTAAGATTAAAGTTGAAGACACCGATGACGCTATTGAATGCGACATGTGTAAATTTTGGTATCATATCAGTTGTCAATCATTATCACTATCGGCTTACCAAGCAATCAAAATGCATAAGTTATTTTGGGTATGTAATACCTGCCAAAAAATATGTATGAACATAGCAGAACCACCAGTTAATCGAATTATTGAGAAGTTGAATAAACTTGACAATAAAATTGATAAACTATCAACAAGCATTGTTGACGGACAACAAAAGATTTACTGCAACTATGCTGAGGCCATAAAGAACAACTCACAATCCGAGAAGGTGAGCCAATTTAACTCATCAAAAATAATAAAAGAAACCATTAACGAGATAAACAAACAAGACCGGTCATTGAATCTCATTGTTCACAATCGTGTTGAGACTCAAGACCCTATTGCAGGTTTCCTTAACGTTGCTCGTAAAGGGTGTAATCTTAAACTTGAGAGAAACGTTATCAAAGATTGTAAACGGTTAGGTCCGCAAACCAACGACAAACCTCGGACGCTCCTTGTATCACTGACAAATTCTGAGACAAAGAATCAAATCCTAAGAAATACAAGATTTCTAAAAAAATCATTACCTGGTACCTACATCAACCCAGATCGATCTAAAGAAGAACGTGATCACTTCAACGCAGCTCGAATAGAACAAAAAAATTTGATAAAAAGCGATGTCTCGGGGGAATGGTTTTATCGGATTACGGGTCCACCTTGCAACTTAAAAGTTATTCGAGAGAAAAAAGACCAAGGAAAGAATCTACTGGCATAAAAACTGCACTCATTCAAAAGATTTAAAAATAGTTTATACTAACGTTGACTCATTGTTAAATAAAAGATCGGAACTTTTGCAGATTCTAAAAGAGCATAATCCTGATATCATCAGCTTGGTTGAAACACTACCTAAGAATAAAAGATTTGATGTCCTGGAAGCTGAAATCTCAATAGACAATTATAACCATTTTACCAACCACAACTCTACCTCCTGCCGTAGAGATATTATAATATATGTTCGCAACACAATTAACACTACCCAAACCAACATGGAAGTATCTTTCAGTGAAATGGTCAGTTGCATAGTCCATTTAAAGGACCTAGATCTGCTCTTAAGTACCTTTTATCAATCGCCGAACAGCACTCCTGAAAATGTTAACCTACTTTATATACTTCGTATAAATTAAATAATATACAAAAATACCGGCACAAGCTATTCTTGGGAGACTTTAACTACCCAGACATAGACTGGTCAACTGCCGACAATCCTCATTGTATTCATTGAACACATACGCAATTCTTATTTATACCAACATGCTTTTGAAACCAACGCATATCCAACCTTTTCAAAATCCCACTACCATCGATCTAATATTCACTTCAGAAGAACGCATAATATCACCTATACAGCATCTTTCACCTATTGGTAAAAGTCATCATCAACTTCTGTATTTCAAACTATTTACGTCATTCACTGATACATCTACAACTGCTTCGAAATATTTTCTTTATTCAAAAAGAAATTACAAAAAAATCAAAGATGGACTAAATTCTTTAAACATTGACTATCTGGCGTAATTAGATTCTATCGCTTCATGGAATTGGCTTCACCAGTCACTGCTTGTGTTAGCCAATAATAATATTCCAACTAAACCACACTCTCACAAAAAATCTTCAACATGGCTAAATATAGAAACAACTATGTAACTCAAAACAAAACAGCAAAAATATTCAGCAATAGTACAATTTTAAAGGCAACTTGCTGATAATATAAAGGACAATCCTAAAGCCTTTTTCTCGTATGTGAAAAGCAAACTAAAATCAAAATCTTCTTTTCCGGACATGTCATACAACGCGTCTACTGCAACAATCGACATAGAAAAAGCTCTTCAGTTCAACCAGTATTTTGCAAGCGTGTTCAAAAACGACAATTCATTGAATATTCCTTCTTTCAAGCACTATCATTGTCTCACTCCATTCGCTGACAAACCTGACTTTTCGCCTGCTAACATAAAAAGACATCTACTTCAATTAAAAACATGCAAATCTCCTGGTCCTGACCAACTACATCCTCGAGTACTCAAAGAATCTGCTACTGAACTTTCACCTTTGCTCTCTATTATTTTTCAGAAGATCTTCGATCCACTATTCAGAAAAGGAGATAAATCTATTGTGTCCAATTATAGACCAATTAGTCTCACGTGTGTAGTAACAAAAGTATACGAAAAAATTATTAAGGATCATTTGCTTCATCACTTCCGCGAAAACAACATGTTCACCCCAGTTCAACACGGATTTCGTTCCGGCCATTCTTGTGTCACAAATTTGCTTTCAGTAATCGACTCTTGGACTAAAGCTCTAGACAAAGAAATTCCTATTGACAACATATACCTAGACTTTGCGAAAGCCTTTGACAAAGTACCTCACAAGGGTCTCCTAGTCAAACTCAAAGCATATGGCATCAAAGAAAAAACTTTCAATTGGATCGAAAACTTTCTTCGTAACCGCCGCCAAAGAGTCAGAGTCAACAATGACTTTTCAAACTGGAATGAGGTCCGAAGTGGCGTTCCACAAGGTACTGTATTAGCTGCATTACTGTTCATAATCTATGCCAATGACATTCCCAAGTCAATAACATCCCTTGCTGCCCTTTTTGCTGATGACACAAAGGTGTATCTTCCATTAGATAATGCCACATCGCATTACCTACTTCAAAAAGACATCGACTCGCTAGTTTCTTGGGCAAAAAACTGGGGAATGTGTTTTAATATTGATAAATGTTCAGTCTTGCATCTTGGTCATAACAACAAACTACACCATGTGGGACCCGCTTGAAACAAAACGCGTCGTGATTAAACCAACAAAATGCGAGCGTGACTTGGGAGTTCAAGTTGATAGTTGCTTGAAATTCGCAATTCACATCACGACTCAAGTCAACAAATCAAATCGCATTCTTGGATTGATCAGACGCACTTTCGTTTATCTCGACACAAAAATGTTCACGAAGCTTTTCATAGCACTTGTTCGCCCGCATCTAAAATATTGTGGCACAGTTATTAACCCAAGGTTGCTGAAAGACAAAAGGCAAATTGAAAAAAAACGTTCTTCGTCGTTCCTCAAAACTGTTGCCCGGTATGAAAAATCTATCCTACGAAAGCCGCCTTGTACGCTTAGATCTTCCAAGTATGAATTACCGTTTCATAAGAGGCGATTTAATAGAAGTTTACAAATGGTTTCACAACTTCTATTTCTGTGAAACCAATTTGTTTGACATCGAAGGAAGATCACTGACGAGGACGAGAGATCATTCATATAAATTGAAAAAACAATTCTGCAGACTCGACTTCAGGAGGCAATTCTTTACGATGAGAGTTGTAGACAGCTGGAACAGCCTCCCTAACGAAGTTGTTACTGCGGAGTCACTGAACATTTTCAAAAATCGATTGGATTTGTTCTTGAGAAACAAAAGATATGTTTGATTATTTATTTACGATTATTTGATTATGTCTTTCTTTGCAACCCAAAATATGAAGCGTTACCAGCGATTTTTCGATTTATTTTTATTTTCTATTATTATCAATTTTTTCTTCTCTTCGCATTTTTATGCTTTTGCATGACTTTGCTTTGTTTTAGGTTGACAGGCACAGTTTTATGCCTATACATTGAATTTTTGATGTAAACTTTATTTTATAATAATAAATAATAATAATAATAATATGAGATATCATTTCAATAAAATTATACAAATTCTTCATTTCAAATTTCGTCCACTGAACTCATAACACATCAATTCAACCACAGGAATACACCAGGTTGCTACTAGTAACACTACTATGGAGGTATTTTAACCAATCATAAAGAGAAGAACACAATAACTATAATTTTTCTGTACAAGAATTTAATAAGCAAGGTTTTGACTTTAGGGATAGTGCTGAATTCAAATATGTGTTACCTTGCACGGAGTGGTTTACAAGCAAAGTTGTATCTTTCAACGTCACCTCGGCGTCTACGAGATCTGCCGATTGAATGGTGTTGTTTACACTTGCCACTTCCCTAATTACCTCACCCGTTTCACCAAAGAAAGTGTCACCGAAGAAATTATCTTCATTCCGATATCTGAGAAAGAAAACAAGTTAGCATTGAATACATTAGTATGTAGTATTAGCAATGTTTACAAAATGAAAATTACCCGCTATTTGTGAAATCCTCTTTCATTGTTATATCTTCAACACGACATTGATTGTTGTTTATACCTATGGTAAAATCCGCGTTCCTAGAAAAGCAAACAAAGAATTCTATTTCAACCTTAAAATATATATAACATAATAAAATATAAAAGTATAAATATTAAAGAATTCAAGATATTCCGCTTCTCACCGGACAACACTAGATGCTGATAACTTAATTGATAGTACCAATCAGGTCTTCGAAACATCATCCGCACAACATAGGATGTCTCGTTAGACAGAAAGAACTCACCCAAGATTTGCGGCCATTGCTTCCCACTCTTGAAACTCGTTGTGCATTGTGATGGTCGATATTACCGCATTTTGATTGTCAATGGGGAGATCAACAGCTTCAGGACGAAATGACATTTTTATCTTTATCATAGCTTCTGTGCAGTCTGCCAATAAATATTTCGCTTTGCGTGAATATATGCGCACAACACCCAGCAGTAAATGTCCCGAAGTTCGAAGAGCGATTTTCACTTTGGGGGCAATAATACTCTCTATAGAGGATTGTAAATCTGTTTGGAAAACATGGGCTTTACTTAATCTTTTCTCCCAATGTGCAGCAAGCCATACTTTTGCTAGTGGGCCTTTTTTGTCCAAAACAAAGTTAGTATAAAACATATTCAATTAGCTCTAAACAAATAATATAATATAATACAGATTATGCAATCACTTTAAACAATAATATATTTTCTTTTCTTTAGAAGGAAATACACAGAAGAGTTAGTGCCCGACGCAACCTGTGTATTGGAAGTTTCACCTTTCTCTCCTTTGCCATTAAGAAAGAAAGGATACCTGGAGCACCCTGCCTGGTGGGGAAAGCCAATGACATAAGTCACCAGTAGCAGCAGGAGTGGTGGTATTTCACCAGGGTAAATTAGATATGAGGTAAATTTTTGTCCAAATTAAACACTAACTAAAAGAGTTCTGTCGCAAACGACCATTTCTTCTAAAAACATATTTCATCTCTTGATAAGCTACAATGGCAATTATGAAAGCATGTACCACCTGCACATCTGAAAATAAGCTTTGTAGAAGATAAATTTAGGATAAATTTCAATCTACACCTATGCCAAATATTGTGAGAATATGTGGAGCAAAGGTGTACATTATTAATTTCGCAATAGTTGGCAAAAATAATCTTAAACAACCTTAGATTAATAGAATGGGTGACTATTTGTCAATTTTGCGTTGGAAAAATCTTATACTTTAAAACACATTTTTTATTCGCTCTTATCCATGTTTATTTTTTAATATACATTTTAAGATTAAGGTTTGGTTAACATCATTGCAAATAAATTCCTACATGGAAATACGTTGAACAACCAAGTAATCTTTTTCTGTTATGCATTTTACAACACATTACATCACTTAGAGGGGTCACATATAGGCCTTTCAATAAAACAAGACTTTGTTGAGACAATAAAAATGTTTTTTTAAGCTTGTAAAACAGGCCTGTAAATTAATTATAAATGAAATATGCACAATCAGAGTTTCTTGTGAAAACAAAAAGGAAATGCTGTGTTGTGGTAATACAATTATCCTGAAATTCGGTAATCACAATTATATCGGAATTTTAATGCTATAAAATATCACAGCACATATTTTCACTAGCGAAATACAGCTTTAACAAGTTAAAATAAGACAACTTCTTCAGAGATAGCCACGTCTTTGAAATTAGGAAAAAGTGTGAAGTTTAAAAACCAAAACTCAGTTGTATTTATTTGCTTCTTCAGTGTCATTGGTTTTGTTAAAGTGATTTTTGTAAACAAAACTGAATGTTTCTTTGCGGTTTGATCTTTTTCCTTCCATGGAATGCAATACAGTTCTTCTGCAGAGTCATTCCATATGAAATCACCAAGTTTTTTAAAAGTGCCCATGGGTGTCCTCAGATTTGCTTTAAATTTTGACCACACACAGATATTATAGAAAGAACACGACTGATAAATTTAAATTTAAAACGTAGCTAATGACATTTATTGTGGCAGCAAATAATTTTGGTTGGCATGATGATGATGATGATGATTAATATTTATTTCTCAAGCATCAAACCATACAATAGAATATAAATATATAACTTGTTGTAAGACCTTAATGCGCCAGCAATAAATTCAATAGAAAAAACAACACAACAAACAAACAGCAACAAATAAATATCCTATTATATATATGGTTTGTATGAAAAGGAGAGGAGACAAAACCTAATACTAAAAAGTAATTAAAAAGGTTGCCACTGTATTGTCACAAATCAGCAAGATTTTGGTTGCAGTGAAATCAGAAGAGAATAAATTTAACTTTTAAATAACACAATTTAATAATATATATTTGATATATATAAATGTATAATTTTATAGGCATATATACACACGTAAATCATAATCAAGGAGAAGCACATTCATAATCATTTAGGGTCTGCCTTTTAAGATGGCTTTGAAGAGATTTCAGTGAGGTGAAATTTGTTGAATTATCTCAAATAATAAAGAAATTCCATGTAACTGGTCCTTTATAGGAAAGTGATGAAATGCCGTATTTGCTAGTTTTAACTTTGGGAATGGACAATTTATCTTTAATTCTAGTGTTGTGGGTATGTGTTGACCTAGAAAATTGAAAGATACCGTTTATGCAATTAGGTAAACTATTTTTCGTGTAGGAATACATGATACTGAGAACTGACTGTTTAAATACATCCTTTAATTTAAGTACTTTGAATTTATGAAAAATAGGTGTAGTTGGTGAATCAAAATTTGAAAAATTTAAAACACGCATAGTTTTTTTTGTACTTTAAACAGTTTCTCAATATTTTTTGGAGGTGAATCGCCAGCTGCCACATCCATATATAATATAGAAATAAAATATACTATAGCAGACTAACAAGCAATTCTGGATTGTGGTAAAATGGCGTAGTTTTGATAATATCCCACAAGATTTAGAAAGCTTTTGACAAAGTTTATTGACATGGATATTCCAGTTTAGATTCTCATCAATTTTTAGTCGAAGATAACTATTCTAACAGAGGGGCTTAGATCGAGTGATTTTCCTTTTAACTTTATTTTCAATTTTGTTTTTGTAAGCATTTTTGCAGGTTTGAATAAAATTACTTCAGTTTTGGAAGAATTCAAAGATAATATTTGTTTTAATTCAACCAATTGACAAGCAGTTTCAATTCATGATTCATTACTGTTTCTATTGTTTTTATATTGTTATTACAATATAGAAGATTAGTATCATCAGCAAAATTATGTACAACAGATTTCGTAAAAATTAAATGAAGACCATTGAAAATTAAAAACAGTTGAACCTTGTGGTACACCACATTTAATATTCAACATAAAAGAATTTGCATTATTTATACAGACTGATTGCCTTCTGTTCGACAGAAAAGACTCGATCCAACTATTTGCGCCCCCCTGATACCTACATTAAATAGTTTCTTAGTGAGTAATTTATGATCCATGGTATCAAATGCCTTTTCCAGATCAATAAACACCCCACAAGCAAATTTACCACAGTCAAGATTTCTTTTTATTGGTTCAATTAGGCTAATAATACCATGTTCAATAGAAATTTATCGTCAAAATCCGAATTGTAAGTTATATATAATTGTATACTTTTCAAGGAAAAGATAACCTATTGAACATGCACTTTTCAAAAACTTTACTAAAAACTGATAACAAGGAAAATGGGCGATAGTTAGAACAATGGGATTTTTCTCCTTTCAAAGATAGGGATAACCTTAAAGAATTTTAATAAGTCTGGGAAAACACCTTCTTCACTGTTTTTGTTCCATCATCTTTTGATGAACAAACAGCTTTTAATAATTTATCGCGTTGAATCATTTTTTATTTTATTTTAAGTGAAATTTGTAATGCGTAGAGTAGACATATGCAAAATGCTATTTGTTTCAGCTTGTCTATTTGCAGTATATCCAGGAATTTGTGGTTCATCAGGTATTGACTGTAGATGTTTGTCTAGACCTCTTTTGAACACATCTAGTTTACAACCAGAAAGGTTTCTGAGGTGCGATGGTAAAATATTGAATAGACGTGGCCCTCGAATACATAGGCTGTTTGTACATGACAAAGATTCTGGATAAGAGTGGTAGCTTTGTTTGAAACAGAGTGAACAAAACATCTTCGACCTCTTCGTAGTGAGTGAATAGGTTTTATTACCGCAGGATTTTGATTAGGAACAAGTTTTTCAAGGATTTTCCAGATATAGAGGACTATATATCTTTCCCTTCGCCTTTCTAGGCTATATAGCTTTAGGAATGACAACATATCCCAGTATCTTTTATCATTTCTACTGGATATCATTCGAATGAAACTCCATTGAATGCATTAGGTAGGATTCCAAAGTTGGGAACAATATTCCAGTCTCGGTCTGATGAGGCTCTTCCAAAGTGTCAGCATGGTATTAACCTCTCTTGATTCAAAAGATCTCAGTGCCCAGCTACAGAGACGTTTTGCTGTAACACATATTGAGTCGATATGGTGGGGAAAATCTCCTGTGTTGCTCATAGTCACACCAAGATCTTTGACATGGAACTTTTCTTTTATTGGCTGACCAGAGTAAGAGATATAGCTACAGTTTGTTTGCTGACTACTGTTTTGGTATCAAATTAGTTCAAACTTACTGTCGTTGAATGACATATTGTTGTTATCAGCCCAGCGATATACCAAATTCATGTCTTTTTGGAGAAGAATTGTATCGATTTGTTCTCTAATAACTTTCAATAGTCTTGTATCATCTGCAAAACTTCTTAGTATTGCATGAAGTATGCTCCTATCAATATCACCAATTATGATTAGGAAAAGTAATGGACCCAGAACCGATCCTTGAAGGACTCTCGAGAGAACAGGTGCTGGGTTAGATTTGGCTCCATTAACAACAACTGTTTGATGACGATTTGTAATAAAAGATTCTATGAATCTCTTAACTTTTCCTTTGATACCCAACTTGTCTACTTTTAGCATAAGGATTTTAAATCAAATGCTTTGCAAAAGTCAAGATACACTATATCGATGCTGTTGTTACTTTCAAGTGATTCGAGAATATTATCATAGTGTTTGAGAAGTTGACTTAAACACGATCTTCCTTTTCCGAACCCATGCTGATTCCCGTTCAGAAGTTTATTTTCATCAAGAAAACTAATGATTCCCTTTCTGATGACTTTTTCGCAGACTTTGATAATATGCGATCGGCCAATAGTTCTCTGGGGCTGATTTATTTCCTCCTTTGTGTATCAGGACAATAAATGCTTCCTTGAGTACAGCAGGTATTTGTCCTTCATCAAAGCTTTTTCGACAGATTATTTGTATAGGTTATATCCACATCGGTAAGTACAACATTATTTTGATTAGAGGCATTTACTGGGGTTACTTGAGTTGTAGGTGTGCTGAAGACAGAAATATACTGATGCGAAAGAATTGTTACCATCTCCCTCGCATCAGCTGTGAATTCTGATCTATCTTTATTGTAAATTGGGCCAATCTCAGTTTTAACTTTTGAAATTTCCTGGCAAAACTGAAGAAGTATTTTGGATTTCTCTTTATTGATGATATGGCTTTCTGCTCTTCGAAATCTTACATCCATGGTACCAAATATCTGTGTCACTTTATGCTCCAGCTCGCTATCTTTAATGGTGTCAGGAATACCGTCAATTACAACATTATTCCTGCGATTATAATTTTCGAGTGAATAAAGATCCTTTTCAAAGTCTATTACAGAACCTTCAACCTTATTACGTAAAAGCGCATTTTCTTCTAGAAGATTTTTTATTACTGTGTCTTTTATATGGATTATGCTTTCATTAATCTCATCTACTCTTTTGCTAATATCGTCGATTTTATCGATTTTTCCGACTTGTGTAGAAATAACTGAAAGTTGTGTTTCCAACCTTACAGGGTGCAAAATCTCCAATTTCTAAATATCCATACAAGAAAATATTAATATGAAAAGCAAGCACTACGAAAGAGAATTTATTATGTTAAATGAGATAGTTAACATATAATTGCTATTTAGTAAGAGGAAGTCTCCCGCATCAATGCCCTTCTCCTTCAGATGGCGCTTCACAGTATCTTTGAATCTCAGCTTTGGACGACCTCTATTCCTGACCCCAGACGGCAGTTGTGAGAAGAGCATTTGTTTAGGGAGGCGGGTGTTTTCCATCCTTGCAACATGTCCTGCCCAACGCAGGTTCTTCTGGATCAGCATATCGTACATGGATGGGAGGCCTGCTTGTTTGAGAATGTCTACATTTCTTCTGTAGTGCCACCACCTGATGTTCATTATATACCTTAGGTGTTTCATCATGAACGTGGTGAGCTTGTGAACCTGGGCTTTATATATGGTCCAAGTTTCGGCGCAATATAGCAGTGTGGATAGTACCACGGCTCTGTAGACCTGGCATTTTACTTTGGTGGAGACATCCTTGTTTCTCCATAGTCTGTCATTGAGTCAACCAAAGCTTGTTGAGGCCTTTGCCATGCGAGTCTGCAGTTTGACGTCTAACTTGGCATCAATCGTGACTGTGCTACCAAGGTATGTGAATCTCGACACATTTGCTAGTGTCGAGTCTGCCATCTTAACATCGCTGGGAAGTTGACTATCCAGTTTGCATGGCTGGTACAGCACCCCTGTTTTGCGCATGTTTATGCGCAGCCCAAAGGCTGTCGCTGCTTCAGCAAATAATGATGTTATCTGTTGGATGTCCTCATGGCTATGGGCTATCAATGCCGTGTCGTCCGCAAACATTAGTTCTCTAACCAGCTGCTGCCTCGTTTTATGCTTAGCTTTAAACTGGCTGAGGTTGAATAGGTCTGCTCCGGGCCGAGTCTGGATATACACACCTTTGTTGTTTAGTTTGTATGCTTTGTCCAACACTGCAGATAGGAATATGTTAAATAGGGAGGGTGCCAGTACACACCCTTGTTTAACGCCTTTTTGACTGGAAAAGGTTTGGAAGAGCTCCCTCTGATGTTAACCTGCGCAGTCATGCCTTCGTGGAATTGTTTGATCATTTCCACGAAGTGCTCTGGGCATCCTGCTTTAGCCAGTACTATCCACAGGCCGTTTCTCGACACAGTGTCAAACGCCTTGGTGAAGTCAACGAAGACAGCATATAGAGGTCGGTTTTGTTCGACACATTTTTCCTGTATCTGTCGTAACGCAAACACCATGTCCACCGTGCTCCTTTCAGATCGGAAGCCACACTGAGTCTCGGGGAGCAGTCCGCTCTCTAGATGTACATTGAGTCGGTTGAGGATGACTCTCGCAAGGACTTTGCCAGCTATAGACAACAGCGATATTCCCCTATAGTTACCACAATCTGTCCTATCACCCTTTTTGAATATGGTGATCATGCTGGCATTGCGCCAGTCTGATGGAATTTCTGTCTTTCTCCACAGTTTGGTGATGAATCTCGTCAGTGTTTCTTTCAGAAGTTGACCACCTTGTTTTAGGATTTCACCAGGAATGAGATCTAATCCAGGTGCTTTTCCATCGGACAGCTGCCCGATGGCCTTGTCAACTTCGCCTAGATCAGGTTCCTGATCCAGCCAGTCAGCCCCAGGTTTCTGTGGCAACTCGATGAACGTGTCAAGGGAGACGTCCCCTGCGTCATTTAGCAGGGTGTTGAAGTGCTCTGCCCATCGCTCGAGTATCATTTTATCGTCTGTGAGTGTTACCGATCCGTCCGCAGATTTTAGCTGAGAAGTGGCACTCACTCTCGGTCCCCACACCTCCCTTAGACCACAGTAAAATCCTTTCATGTTGTTAGTGTCTGCGTGATATTGTAGTTCCTTTGCTTTCTCTTCCCACCACTTTGTTTTCAGCTCTCTAGTTTTAACTTGCAGTTGTCTACAGGCCTCTTTGAAGGCTTTGGTCTTCGCTCTGGTAGTTTTGTCAGTCAGGAGTTTGCAGTAAGCAGAGTTCTTGTTCGCTATTAGATATTGTATTTCGGGGTCGTTCTCATCAAACCAATCCTGATTTTTCTTCTTTTGTTTTCCAAGGAGATTTCCAGCGGAACTGAAGATGATGTCCTTGAGGGTCTTCCATTCCTTGTTTACATCTTCATCATGCACTGGGGGAATCCCATTTATCGCCTTGGTGATCTCATTCTCAAGCTGGTCCTGAACTCGCGGATCTTTCAGAGCTTGGGTGTTTAGTTTGGCTGGTTTCTTTGAGCCTTGCTTGTTGTATACCTTTCCGAGTCCAAGGGAAAACTTTTCTCTCAACATTTGATAATCTGTACTACAGTTCGCTCCTCTCATCACAGTTGTTGACAGCACGTCCGTCTTGTCCCGTTGCCTGGTGACTATGAAGTCAATCTGGTGCCAGTGCCTGGAACGAGGGTGCATCCAGGTGGTTTTCTTACAATCAGGTGCTTTGAACATTGTGTTGGTGATGAGGTTGTTCTCTGTGCAGAATGCCAAGAGTTTTTCTCCGTTTGAGTTCATTTTTCCAATCCCAAATTTACCCAGTGCTTCATTCCATGAGGCGTTGTCTGCTCCCACTCTTGCATTGAAGTCCCCTAAGATGATCAGTTTATCTGTTGGATTTTAATTTACTACATGCTGTAGTTGTTGGTAGAAGTGGTCTACATCCTCCTCCGGATAGGACATTGTTGGTGCGTACACGCTTATGATGGTCAGATTATTACTGTGGTCTAAAGGTATGCGCAATGACATGAGTCGTTCACTAATGGCTGTTGGTAGTTGCGGTAATTTTCTGCTGAGTTGGGTTTTGATGGCTAATCCCACTCCGTGTTCACGTCTCGACCCTGACGGTTTACCACTCCAGAAAAATGTGTAACCTGCAAGGGCTTCCTCTAATGATCCACTCTCCAAGAATCGTGTCTCACTGAGAGCAGCAATGTCTACACTGTATCTGCGTAGCTCTCGGGCGACCAGTGCTGTTTGTCTCTCTGGTCTCTCAGTTACGTCAGGTCTGTCTAGCAGAGTTCTTACATTCCATTCTGCAAACACCATCTTCGTTCGCTTTTTTCCTAGCATACTTTTCACTCCCAGCGGAAAGGACTGGGCAGCGCGGTCCTTGGTAACCCGGGCGATGACCGAGCCGGTATGATTATTACGATGTGTCATTCTTCCATTAGTCTGCTGGCAAAGTTATAGAGTTCCAAGGTTTTGCCAGTTACCAGGAACTCTCTCTAGGCGTGAGGTGATATGGATTGCTGGCAAAGACAGGCCAAGACTGCTCTCGCTGCAGTGGATGGCCGAAGAAAATGAGAGTATTCACGGTTCCCGCCCTTGGATGCATCTACGGTGCAACTTCGACACCACTCCGGATTTTCTGTCTGGGTTTACTCCCATAGCTAGATGGCCGTCGAGGCTCTCCTGAGCCAGCGCCCTTTGATGGATCTTGTTTTTAATTTCATTGGGGTGACTAGCCACCCTCCTCACCAGCCCCCAAAAGGGAGCTGGTGGGAGAGCCGGTTTAGTCGCCGACAGCCCGACCCTGAGGCAGGTGGTACTGGGTTACAGGTAACCAGTAGCAGATCTGATGACCTGACCTGACCTGAAACGCTGGCTCAGGACCGCAGCTCATGAAGAAAGATGATCAATACTTCCAGCAGTCAGTCATAATCGGATACGATGGACTGCTTAATGATGATGAATGATGATGCTATTTAGTAAGAGGAAGTATTTAAAGTCATAAAAAACAAAAAGTTGTTTTGTATGATTGAAATGTTTGTTGTTCCACAGATCTATCTTTCATTTTTGCTGCATTAAACATTAAACTATTGAACATTAAAATGTCTTGTTTACAAAAACTGTTTGTTTACTTAAACAACATTTCCAGCATGGTAAGAGGTAATGAACAAGAGTAAAAATATAGCATGCCCTTCCTGAAAAAGCATGTTATTTAGAAAAAGTGAAAGCATATAAATAATATTTGATAAAGGAAATATTTTCTGACATTATGTTAACTTGAATAAAAGTTAAATTTTATAAAGTTTATCTAATTTATTTAAGTGTATAACTCTTTTTTCGTTTTCTTTCTTGTTCAACATAACCATAGAAACTAAACCAATATAATCACAGCGTTCAGCGTTGGCTGCTTTTTTGAAGCCGTGATGAAACAGTAAATGAAATCCTTTAAAAACTTGCTTGGTTATTGCTGCATGTTAAAACAATAGAATAAGTAACTTCTAAAAATGAAAAAAAGCTTTTTATTACAATGAAATCTGTAATGTTTCACCTAAAAAGCACCTGCATAAGAATGTTAATGTTTTTGGTTGCCCTTTTCACAACGGTTATTCGTACAACTTTTCTTAATTACTTGACTGATGATGTAACTGAGTACTCGGAGCACCTATTAAAAACTAGTAGTAAAACTACCAAATTCAGGACAAGACTGACAGAAATATAGAAAATCAAATTTTCTAGCTATAACACAATCGCGTAACCAAAATCGTTGAGTAACTCAAAACATTGGGTTACCATGTTTTTCTTAATGAGAAACCTGTATGTTTATATTATGTATATACATTATATATGTTATATATATTTTCTCTTTTGTTATTTTAGTTGAACATTCTATGTACGTACCTAACAAAACATATTGAGGCGATACGAGAAAAACCTATGGTTATTATCTAATATATATATATATATATATATATATGTAGTTTAAAGCATATTTTTTAAAACTTTATTATTTATCCCAAATATCAAATATTTCTGAACTTGTGAATTTATATTTGACTATACTGGTCGATGCAACAAACTCACAAAAGAATAAAAATTATATGTATATGAAGAATAAATTATAGAACTTCTTGACAATATAAACAATGTTTTCATTAAAATATATATATATATATATTATAAACTTGATTATTTAATGGCATGTACGTTAAAACGCAATCAATTAGAATATAAAGTCATTGAACCTTATCCTTTCTTTGAAATATGTTCTGGATTTCTTGTAATTCAATCCACCAAACTTGCATTCTCAGCAAAATTTATGGCTAGTTACTACTATAACAATAAATAATTTCGTTTTTGATTTAGTGGCGGGCAAATACTACTATTATACCCAGGGTTTTTATCACGTGACTATCCATTCAAAGTAGATTTTTACGCAAATACTGTCAGTTTTAACGAGATATGCAAAGATGTAAGACCATAGTCCGTAAAAAGAAATGGTCTGGTAAACTGTAAAATTCGTGCGCGTGGTTTTGATAGTTAATAGTGGTTGGGTAAATGGTGTTTGTATATATTCTAAGAAAAAGGCAAATGGTTATTTATATAGAGTCTCTTCTGTTCCTGTTGCTGTTTATTTACTATATTTTACATTGATTTTTTCTACCTCCGTCTTTTGTTTCTGTTGATTTAATGTAATTTGGTTTGTTCGAGACTGGCGATGGTTAGCTGTGCCTTTCCTGGATGTCACGTTTCCAATTCCCCGAAATACCAAAGAAAAAGCCTCTTCCAGTTCCCCACGAGGAAAGATGAATTCAATACCAAATGGAGAAAAACCTTTTGGATTGTTTATTAAAGTATCGTGAATTAACATGCCAAGAAACAAAACAAATAATGGAGGGTAAAAAAAATTGTATTTCTGTGAAGACCACTTTGAACAATTCGATTACACAAAGGATGGGAAAAAACAAATGGTCTTGCAAGCCATTCCAACCACAAATTTGCCAACTAAATCTGTTGAAAGCATGCCTAAGCCTGAGAGAAAACCTCCAGTCCCAAGGGCTCTAATCACCACCAAGGTTACGAAAAAACCTACTTCGAAATACCAAAATTACACAGAATTCTGTTCAAAAGTAAACAAAGTTAAGTTGGCTGGGTGGTCACTAGAATTTAAAGATACACAGGTATCAATCATGATGAAGGTAAAACCATATATACTCAATCCCAAAGTTACAAGTATTAGTATGTACCAATCTTTATTTTACAGTGACAGTGTTTGGGTTAATGTTACCTGATGACCATCTTATTTATAAAAGGTATTTTAGGACTATGAGGCATGTTACTGTGTCTCAACTGATTAAAGATATAAGTGATTTAGTTGTATGTGGTGGTGTACCATCCAACTTCAATGATGATGAAATCCATAAACATGTCATTTTATGTGATATCGACCTTTCAGCAGATGAGCCAACTTGTACTAAAGAAGTTTATCTTTCTTAAACTTGTGAACTTTTAACTATTGAAAAGACATGTTGGAATTGTAATATACTTACTAAGAAAAAAAATATTGTTGCTTCTACACCAGAGAAAACTGGACCATTGAAATTAAAGTCGCCTTTATCTAGCTCAACCAGAGAACAGCTAATTGAGACAGTTAAGTTTCATCGAGCTGAGGAAAGACGGTTACGAAAAAAATTTGAAAAAGAAATTCATGCTAAATCCGTAAAGGTTGACAATGGTCTGTCTGCTGATCTAACAGAAATTATGGAAAGCCACGATAAACAAGTGACACCATTTATGAAGCTTTTATGGGAACAGCAACAGAAATATGCTTCTACTCAAAGATCTGGTGTACGATACCACCCAATGATCATACGCTTCTGTCTTTCACTTGCTGCAAAATCAGCTTCCACTTATGATGAACTGCGTGAAAGTAATATTTTAACTCTCCCATCAAGAAGGACTTTGCGTGATTATAAGAATGCAATAAAGCCTCACGCTGGTTTTAACCCTGCTATTATCAACAATTTAACTGAAATGACGGCCAATTTTGAACCTATACAGAGGTATGTTGTGCTCTCATTTGACGAAATGAAAATCAGTGAGAACTTAGTTTTTGATAAACATTCAGGAAATCTTGTGGGATATGTTGACTTAGGGGATCCTGAGATGAACTATTCGACATTTGAGGATTGTAATGCTTTAGCATCACATATGGTGTTTTTTATTTGTGGTTTACATTCAAAATTAAAATACGAACTTTGGTACTAGAGGCATGCAAGCTTGCCAAATAATGAATTGTTTCTGGCGTGCTGTTTTGTACTTAGAGGACACATGCAAATTACATGTAGTTGCTGCTATTTCTGATGGAGCATCACCCAACCGCTCCTTCTATAAAATGCATCTGAATATGAGTCACACAACAAGTGATGTAGTCTATCGTTCCATTAACCTATATTCAGTAAATTCATATTTATGGTTCTTTGCAGATCCACCCCATCTTATGAAGACCACTCGTAATTGCATATACCATTCTGGAGAAGGAAATTATTCAAGGTTGATGTGGAATGATGGGAACAAAATTGTCTGGAGACATATCATACAAATTGTTGAGAATCAACTTGCCTTGAAAGAGTGTGTTAAATTAACAGAATCACACATTCATTTAAACCCTTACACATCAATGAACGTTAAGCTTGCCACACTAGTATTGAGTGAGACAGTTGGTAAAATATTGTTGTCATATTACCCTGAAGCATCTGCTACTGCAAAATTATGTTTATATATGGATTGGTTTTTTGATATTTTCAATATCAGATGTGAAAATGAAGGTATTCACAAATTGAAGCCTAATTTGTTGCCATTTCGAAGTGTTGGTGATCTTAGATCCATTGGCTTGAAAATGAATTCCTTCCATATTTCGAGCAGTGGAAGATCAATATTCAAAATAGGCAGGGAAACTTTGGTCCTTCAGAGAGAAACAAAATGTTTCTATCACCACAAACCTATGAAGGCATAAAAATTTCTGTGTACTCATTGATAGAATGTGTCAAGTATTTGTTGGAGTGTGGAATGCAGTATGTGTTAACAGAAATTTAATCAAGATGTAACTGAAGAGAATTTTGGTCGTCATCGACAACTTGGTCGTAGAAATGACAACCCTTCCTTACATCAATTTGACTCGAATAGTCTCCAGATCAGTTATTCCACCTAGAGGAAATACGAAAGGAAAATACAACCGAAAACATAAAAGTAATTGGGTTGATGTTGATGATAAACCCTTACCTAAGAGACAATAATTAAAACTATATATTTCTTTTTTATGTTTGTTAATCAAATCTTAAATATTTTTTGTGTTCAAAAACCATACTAGAATATTGATAAAATGATACAATAGCATGTTGTAGTCCTGGTAAAAAAAAATGTTTTTAACAAGTTTTTGAGTTAGTGGTGTGAGATTCCATCAATAATTTAATTTCTTTTCGTAGTGCTTTTGACTTAACCTTTGACTTCTTTTTTTGATTCGCTACATAATCCTTGGCAAATGAAAAGGATCTCACCCTAAGGTATAATAAAAGCATTTTTTCTAAAATATTATATTTGAATTCAGTTGTTGAAGCTATGTTTGATGTCATTGTTGTATATATACTGATTATGTCTGGGTTGCATATTAATTTTTCAGTCATATCCTTGATTGGTATTTCTTGTATATTTTCTTCACAGGTGTTGAGGTGAAATAACTCCTCTGCCTTGTAAAATATACTCAGGCATTCTTTAGAGACAGTTTTTAACCCGCCTCTACTTATTGTTTGTATAAAATGATTGTTGTTGTCTTCATCAACCATACATTCTAACAATGCAACTGTCTCTTCTTGAACTTGATGTACATTGCCTTTCCCATATTTAACCTACTTCAATAAATTATGAATAACATATCCTGACAAGTAGTTCAAGCCATTAAGTTCTTTTTCCATTATTGCTTGTGGAAGAACTTTTGACTTATCAAAATCATCTTGCCTTAGTTGATAGTAGACCCTTTCACCTATTGTCATCAATAATGCTGTTGCTGTGATATGTGATGTATTGGGAAAATATCTTTTAGAGTTAGCTGTTATCTTGCTAAAGAACTCTTCAAAATATTTCTCAGGGTGTTTTGTTGATTTAAATTGTTTACAAATTGAATTCACCTCAGGATAAATCATATTAATGGTATTCTCTTCTGGGAATATATTAGCAAATGTCTCTCTTCTTTCCCTTGTCAAACAAGGATCATTGCCACACACCTCGAGACTGTTTTTAAATATTTCTTTGAAGAGGTCAACATCTAAATTATATTCCTTGGTAGCTGTTTAGTGTTTTGCATTTTCATGCCTTCTCAGGCCACCAGCAGTCTTGTACTTCTTGTTACATAACCTACACGCGAATTCTCTAGTATCCGATATCTAAACAAGAAAAATATGAAATTAGGATGATTTCACTTTAAGAGGACACTTATACTGGTGAGAGGGGGGTATTTCAAACACAACTAACAAAGTGAATATATAAGTCATGATAAATCAACTAAGAAGGGGAGTATTTAATATCAATACATTTGGCTGGACTTTTCTCCTTAACTGCGGGTTTATATACCTTTGTGTTTAACTGCAGCATTATTTATTTGCGAATTTAAATAAAAACAAAATGAAAAGAGCGATACAAACCTCTTGTACAGCCATATTAAAGTCACTATCTAGTTCATCTTCGTCGCTATCATTCAACCCGACTTCTAATAAGTATTGATAATCATTTTTACTTGCCATGAGGATTAAATTATGATTAGATGGTATCTTAATTTAAATCTGTTTTCACGCAATCAACCAACTTACTTAACTTTTCACGCGATTCTTTTAAATGTTATGGATGGCGTTGTACCACGTGACTTGATTTTCGGTCACTAGCAACAGCACTGTTTGAAACAATAGCTTATCGTTCAGTCTCCAGACCATTTCTTTTTACAGACTATGGTAAGACGAGAACCGATGCTGATCGAATTGCAAGGCGAACAGATGCAACATAGCAGTGCAAATAGAAGCTTGTCTCGACATCAGCACAATTGGGTTCTGGCCCCCTGGTCAAAGGGCATTTTTCGATATACGGGTCTTTGACCTTAACGCTCGGAGATACAGGGGATTAGAACTCAATAAATGCTTTAAACGAAATAAGTACGAGAAAAAAAGTACATTGCAAAGAACGCGTCATCAGCGTGGAAAATGGTTCTTTCGCCCCGTTGGTATTCTCAACAAATGGTGGGATGGGACGAGAAGGCAACGTTTTTTACAAACGTCTTGCGGAAATGATTGAGGAAAAGAGAAATGTTAGTGTGGCTAAAGCAACGAGCTTTATTAGATCAAAAATATCCTTCTCCTTACTGAGATCTACACTTCTATGTCTGAGAGGCTGTCGCTCATTAAAGAGGGAACATTCAATAACGGCCGTAACAAATTGAAAATTTTTTTGGGGGGGTCAAACTTAGGAAAAATCTTTAGGATAAGGGAGTTGAAAGATTTTCTAATATGAAAGCTCTAAAAACACATTACAAGGCTAGTTTCATCCCTTGAGAAAAAAATTAATTGTAAAATGTTTCACTTCCATAAAACTTAATAATATATATGTAAAGTATAATCGAAAAACAGTTTTTTGGAGGCCATGGCCCCCGGTTGTTACGGTCATGAATAAGCGATATACAACTAATAGTAGGGCCCCAAATGTCATCCCGTTACATGAAAAGTGTTATAAGCAAACTTTTTGTTTGGGGATGTAGCTCATGGAAAGAGGGTGCAAAAAATCCATGGTTACACTTTTGTACCCTCCCTGGTCACGTAGTATGACGTCATCAATACGCCCAGCCAAGAAAAATTTGATGGAAGCAAAAGGCAGATACCTTGGTGTCGTTTGAAAGAGCATTTAAAACAGAGTCAAAATTATATAGAAACCATATGCTTAAAATCGATTCCAAAAGAGATATAAAGCTTTAAAAATTTACAAAACCAGGGGGTAAACATAAAAACTTGTCATCGATTTTTAAGAGTTGAAATCAAGACAATCAAGGTAATAATTGTGGTTTTGTTCACCGCAAAATCAATCAGAATTATTATAAATAAGATTTGATAATAAAATAACGTTAATTACAATACCTAACTATTAGAGGTGTGGGTAAGGTATTGCTATTTTACCCCCTAAAAATCTAAAAAGTCTTTATTTCGTTGTATTTGAAAGCTCAGCGGTTAAAGTATTTAGAAATCAGTCATTCTCTTCATGATCTATCTCTACATCACAATCTCCAGTATTTTCGCACTTTGTACATTTTCACATGTCTGTACAAGCAAAATTATTCTTACGTTATCTACATCTATTTGTTGTACATTCAGATTTGCATCCGCATACACTGAGTTCAATTAATGCAATTGGGGCTGGCAAGCTGTCGGTCATGAGCGGGACTGATGCATCATCAATTCGTTCCCATACAAAGGTAGATTTTACAGAAGCTCGTGAGATCGCTTTGGCACTATAGTAATGTAATGAAAACAAACTATTTTATACTTCAGAGCTAACATAGTTGGAGGAAGCTTGTCTGATTCTGTTTGGAACTTTGGGAACAGATGCCATCACAATTGGGGTATTGTAGTAATGTGTTTTGACTACCATATGACTGCACAACGAAATATTCCAAAGCTTTCAGCACTTCAAGAGAATGGGGTGACGTAGATGCCAACATCTTCTTAGTGCTTCTCATGAACAACTTCCATCAAGCAGATTTTGACCTTCTACAGAATTTACCGGTTTGATCACAGCCTGTAAATGTGTGAAAACCACGAATTGCTGATGATTTGAGAGGCCCGATAGTTTCAAAGCAAGTGTCAATGTTAATCATCCTTATGTCGACACCTCGTCCAGTTTTGAACTTTGTAACTGATAGTAGCGATAGATGAGTAAGTAATAAATGAGTAGAAGGAATTTATAACGGGTAAGTAGATGATACATTCGCTGAACGGCAATCTATCGGCAACTTCAATAGCATGCAATACAGGAAGGGTGTCAGGTTCTTCGTGGTCATGGACCTGTATGTCGGTTGCCAAGTTAACAATATTTGTTGCAGATTTAGTGCCGTATGTTACCACAAATAGAATACCGATCTCCAAAAACTTATCGATTGTCTTGGTGACAAGATATATCGTCAACGCTTGCTTTGTGTCAATGTGCAATGAAAAGGTTTTCATGGTTGTGTTGAATAAGTTTGTTTTGTCTCCTACGTTGTAGCGCACTTCATTTCCCGAAGTTCGGTGACGTCGTTTCTTGGATTAACGACCCATGAATATATCGGTCAAAGACTACTTTACGGGGAGAAAATTTTGCGAGGGAAAAAAACGCGAAATTTTAGGGATTTACTTTCGGGAATTAGTCGATTAAATCTATTTCGCGTAAAAAATCAGTTTGTGCAGTTTTTTTCTCTAAGCATTGAAATTTTGACAAATGAAACAAAGATTTGTTTACATCCAACATAAATTTTTCTTTGTAATAAGAAAATTATTTGCCACGTTACCTTCCATTGATAAAAATCGTTATACAGAACCTAAGGACGAGAAGATACTTGGTTCTTTCATCGCTGAAGCGCTTCCGAGACTTGTACAGATAAATAAAGCAACAAAGAAGTCAGCTCCCAAGAAAAGGAAGAATCGACCAAATCATGATATTCGTGATTCGTGCTCAAAGCGAAAAAATCTGCAGATTATGATTTATTAAACTGATATACATGTCCTGTCAAAAGAAAAAACGTGAAAACCATGAAATTTGAGGGTTTTTTCTTCAATTTAACTTTCGGGAATCGGCTTCCTAGGCCATTTCGCGTGGGATAAACTTTCGCGAATCCGCATGTCAGTTTTTTTCGCGAGGACTTACTTTTGCGAAAATGACCAAAAAACGCAAAAACTCGAAACTTTTTCCCCGTAAAGTAGGTGAATTTCACTGCAGTCTGTAGCAATCCGCAAAATTCTTTTAATGAATGCTTCAGCAAAATCCTGAGTATAGAAATAGAAAATTACTTAATTTCCCCATAAACCCCTTGTGGTGCAAAATCTTCCATTTGACGGAGACGCGATAATTTAATTTTCTTATTCATTAAATTCATGAAACATTACTTAATAGTTTAGTTGTGAATTAAAGTTAATCAACTTACCTTACATGATTGAATCTGCTTTGTCTTTTGAACTCAGGTGGAGGAGAAGGTTTGTGGGTGTGGTTGGTTGTGGTTTGTGAATGGATTGTGCTTGTACTTATTGTGTCGTGCGAACTCCGATCTTACTGGTGTGCTGCTGTTTGCATCCTCCTTTTGAAATACTATTTGTCCTGTGCCATGGAACTGAGACTTTCCGCCTGGTGTATCATTGTGGAAGTTCGTGTTGTCGACCGCAAAGTAGATTGGTTTTCCTTTATGATAGTCGGAGAAACATACACTCCGTTGTTATCACTAATCACATTGGTCACAGTATCAGCAATTTCAGTCTCGATCTTTATTACTTTGTCATAGTCAATTGAAAGGCTTATCTCAGACAAGCAGTTGACCATTTTTTTGCTTCTTTTCTCTTTCTGAACATGCAGAGCAAGCCCGACTGAAAAAGGTGTCTCTGAATGTAACCTCGACTTGAAAATGGTGTTTGAGGGGTCAACGGGTTTGTAATTAACCTACCTGTTTTTTTGTGTAGATTTCATAGTAATCTGGCAGATGTTGTACACAGTCACGTCAACTTTCTCGAAATTGCGCTGGTTTAGATGCGTCCCACCAGCTATGATCCACTTTATCAAGCATCGTAGTAATTTTGGTACTGCAAATCCATCAAAGCTGCCTGTAAATTTCCATTCATCGACCTTCATAATTTCATGCCGCACTAGTTTACCACTTTCAAAAATGGAGTATTCATCTGTCTTAGTGTTTAGTTGTTGGTCAACAGCATCTGAAGGATTCCTTTTGGTACAGACTCGTTTTGATTCATTTCGCGCCTTTGGTCGGGTAAAGGTGATGTTAGAGACATTGTCCTGAAGCAGCTGCGTCAGATAGTTTTTATAATTCACAAGATTGTTGCCTTCATTAATTTCTATTGTATGCAGCGTTGATTTCATTCATTGTTATTGGCTCACCCGGTGATTCTTTCAATTTCCTCTCCACCATTTGAATAATCTCAATGTCAGCTAGTATACGTGTTATATCCTTGGTTTGTTAAATGTTCAACGTATTGGTCTCGTTTTCTTTTTTTGCGATTCTCTGAGCGGATACCCAACATTGTTAAATGATATCTAACATCGTTTGCTATGGCATCTTCAGCATTTGGTATACTATTCATGCGGAGGAAAAACGACTTTTCCGGCAAACGTTTTGCCACGGTCAACATCCTTTTGCCAGTTTCTTTACACATTACTGTGCGTAATTTCCCGTGCTTCTCTTGGCATATAATGCAACTCATCTTATGAAATAATGTACGTTTTGAACGCAGCCTTCGAGTGTCACTAACTGTCGCAACCTCAAACTTTTACTTGATGGATGATGTATCTCTGAGCGTTTTTTCAATCGTTCGATGAGTTTTTATTGGTTGCAAAATTTTAGTACTCAAGATGGTAAGTTGCTGCTTTCTGTTTGAATATTGTCTATAGTGATTCCCTCCACAACACGCAAACAAACAGATTCAGCATCTTTTATCTTCTGCAAACTTTTTTTTCTTGGCTTTTTAACAATCTGAAAGAAGGAAGAAATGACCCCTCTTTCACTTTTTTATACTGTTTACGTTCGAAACAGTTCTATAGTCAATACCACTTAATTAATCAAACTGAAAAGTGGGATTCATTAACACTCGACAAAACATTTTCTAAAAGAAACATAGTAAATGGAATAGCCTTACCCTTACCTTACCTTTTTTCTGGTCAACTTCCTGACAAACAATACATTTTGTAAAGACTATAACTTTCTTCCTTTTCCTATTTCTTTCTGACAAACTATTTTACACTGTTACATATTTTTAATATGAAGTGGAAATTATTTGACAAATATCTATGTCTTTCTCTAATTTCGGGGGGTGTAAAACTCATATTTTACCACCTGGGTAAATCAATAGTTCTGAAAATAGTGAATCATGTACATAAAATCGTGTATTGTGGAATAGTCTAATCACATTTTACCAGAAAAGGTAGGTTTTATGCATTTCTCGAGAAAATACATCGAAATATAGACTTTTTACATTTCCAGGGGGTAAAATAGTAAAAACATACATAGTTATTTTCTCATCAAATCTTATTCATAATAATTGTGATTGATTTTATGGTGAACAGAATCACAATTGTTATTTCTTTTCTTTATTTCAACCTTGAAAAATCGATGACAAGTTTTTATGTTTACCCCCTGGTTTTGTATATTTTTAAAGCCCTATATCTCTTTTGGAATCGATTTTGAGCATACGGTTTCTATATGATTTTAACGGACGATGCTATTGGCCATAAGCGATTGCGCCCTACGTCATAACGCTCTACACGTGACTAAACACTAAAATATAAACACTAAAATACAAGTCTTGCGATAAGGGAGATAATATTTATTATTTTTTCCAATTTAAGTTATATTATAATTTAAGTTATAATAACAACATATAATATAATATTATATTAAATATTAAAATATAACGATAAAATGCTGCTAAACCTGTACTGTAATAAGTCACTTTAAAGATTTTTTAAGTCTCCGCGGGTTTAACTTTACGTAAATCAGGCTAGCTAGTACTCTGCCCTGCCTAATTGTAGGGGATGGTAAATCTCCGATTTTGGGAAAAAATCTCCTCAATTTCAATTAATTATGACCCGATCAATAATGTTTTCTTCAAAGGTCACTCTCTAACAATTGACACCTCAAGCTATGGAAATTTAAGACAATTATGAAAGGGATAAATCAATCTATTCAAAAAGTTCTGATATGTTTCCGTCTCAAAAACATTTCATAAAAACATCAATAAGTCTTAATAAAACGTTTGACTTGATTCCAGACATTCGATCAAATTCTCTTGAAGTCCTATGCACATGGAACAAAGTTTAACTCAAATTCTATTACTTATTAATTAATATTGCCATGTAATGTTTTAATTTTTTGTGGCTTTAAAAAAAACCGTTTTAGAGAGTCTGAAAATCAGACTTGTGGCTTTAAAAAAAACCGTTTGAGATAGTCTGCGAATCAGTCAAACAGGAATCCACCCAGCACTGTGCATCATTTGGAGGCTCAGACACAACTTCTGTCTCGATTCTAGAACTTGAAGGTTGCTGAACTTCAACTTCAATGGTCGAATACTTTCTCTTGTTTTCAGCTCCAACGCCAATGCAACCTGATAACTTTTTCTTTGGCTTGTCTAAAGAAATATGTTATGTTTCAGGAAATTCCTTTTTTTGTTCATAGGATCATTGTAAAATTGAGGTTCACCAAAACCTTAAGTCGTATTCATCTTATAACAAAACTTCTTTTATCAAGTTATTTCATGATGGTTATATTTTGTAATGTTTGATTTGTAATCTACCTTATAATCAGGAAACATGACAACATCTTTAATTGTAATTTTTGCTGTACAGTTCATCTTTTTCATATTCTGTGTCAGGAAACGAGACTTTGAACTACAGGATTCAACTGAGGTAGAGTTCTAAACAAAATAATTAACTATCTTAAAGGAAAACATTTTCTATAAGAAATTTTCACAAATCAAAGTCCCAAATAGTGTTGATGGAATTTATTTTTTCTGTTTATAAGGCTGAAAAACGTCAATTTTTGTCAAAAAGTAGTTTTAGAAGTAATTCATAGAAAAGAACTTATTTAAGATACCGTAAATGACCGATCTAACGCCCACTCTCGAACTGACGCCCCTCCCGAATAAGTCCCAGGGTTAAAGTTAAATTTTTTAACTAACGGCCACTCCCGATTAAACGCCCATTCCCGAATAAACGCCCAGGTCCATAGAGAAGAATTAAAATAAACGCCCATGGGCTTTCATTTGGTTCACAGCAAAATTAATACTACTTTCTTTAATTTTTAAAGTGTGGATATTTTGAAACAGTTTCACTAATTTTAAGCGTAAAATGTTCATACAAGTTACTCTTTCTATTCAGTTCGCTAAACAACACATCTGCGATCCAGGTACGTTCCAGGCACAACTAATCCAATTTCTCTGTATCTTTTCCCAGTGACTCAAACTTCGACCATGTTTTGTGAGTTTGATTCTAAGAATTGCACCAATAACTTCGATAACTCTATCGGAACATGGCCTACTTCACTGTTCATCTTTGTCTCATCTTTTTTGTAAACACCGATGGCATGCTTGTCATGTTCTCTCGCTTCTTCTTGTTCGTCTTTGCGGCAAACTAGGATTTCTCTCTTTTTTGGAGTCCACTTTGCCTTATAGATTTGATGTCCTCTCACAACAGATTCAAATAAAACACGATAAATCATTACAAAACTTTCATGATTTGTTGATGGACTTTGTTTATTAACGCCCCTCCCTTACTAATGCCCCTCCCGAATAAACGCCCAGGGTAAAATTTGTTTGTTAAAATAAACGCCCAGGGCGTTTAATCGGTCATTTACGGTAGGCCAGGATAGCTCAGTTGGTAGAGTGCTTGCAATTTCGGATTTCTGAGGTTTCTGAGGTTGCGAGTTAAAATCCTCCCGGCCTCGCCGACTCAGCAAATGAGTAGCATTTCAATGCGGCAAAGGTTGGGTGTTGGTGGTAGGAATGGCGCCCGCCTCAACAGTTACACCCAAAGTCTTGCGCTAAAGAAAAGGGGATAGATACCCTCGTTTATGCCCGTTACTAACATTAGGGTTAATTCGACAACTTTGATTTTTTGCTTTTTATTTAAGATATTCCAGAAATCTCTGCGAATTTAAATTAAAATTTCTTCAAAAATTCCTTTATGCACAGATTTCATTCCTTAAGGTAATGAAATCTAAAGGCTACAACAATGATTATCATTCTTTGTTTGAAAGTTTTATAAAGTTATAAATTTAAGTTAAAGTTCTCATCGCAGTGCACAATAACTATATATAATAACTATTTTTGGTTGTCAAGTTCCTTGCTCTTCCGCCATGCTTTCCTATTGACTCCGTAAGAACAGTCCAAAATTTTTCGAGCAAGAATTACAAAGGAGAAGCCAGTAAACTTTATGTTTTTAATATTCCCAACATCTTCAAAAAGTATCTTGTGGCCAGTTACAATAATTTCTAAATAAAAAGTGAACTTATCTGTCTATCACATAGAAAGAAAACAAACACAAAAACTGACTTGAGCCTAGTACTATGGAATAGTACACACCTAAATGTTGTTACAATTTGTTTTTGTGAAAACGTGGTAAACAAATATAACAAAAAACTTTAAAAAGAAAAGATTATATAAAATAGGTTAAGTATTAAGTATTTAAACAAATAAATTACCAGAATCACCAAAACCTTTTTCTTTCACAAACAACGAATACTTTGTGCTTGTTTGTATTTCAAACTGCTCGATAGCAGCATTAACCTCAAGCATTGTGTCAAAAATTTAAACATGATCAGTTATGCCTAGAAAGAAACAAATAAATTACTAACGAGTATTATTATATATATCTAGCGAGCTAGCTATATTATAACAAACTAAATCTAATCACATCTTAACTTAACCTCAAAATAGTTTTAAATTAAAACCACAAACTTTTAAAAACAATGCGTGTTCAAGTGCAAAATGAGCTACATACCTTTTTTTTGTAAAACATCCATTTTATTATTAAAACATATAAACGTGTGTTTTAAGTTTTTTTTATAACGTGAAGTATCTAACTAAAATATTCTAAATCTAACGGAGATAGTGTTTAGTCATGTGTCTTATGACGTAGGACGCAATCGCTTATGGCCAATAACATTTTCCGATTTTAACTGTGTTTTAATGCTCTTTCAAACGACACCAAGATATCTGCCTTTTTCTCACATCAAATCTTTCTTGGCTGGGCGTATTGATGACGTTATACCACGTGACCAGGGAGGGTACAAAAATGTGACCATGAATTTTTTGCATCCTTCCCATGAGCTACATCCCCAAACAAAAAGTTTGCTTGTAACACCTTTCTGAACATGTTTTTGTGTATCTATATCTATATTTTCATAGAGAATCCTTATATTAAAATAAAATACTGTCAGTTTTTCAGGGAAATACAACCATGACTCTGTGTGGACTCCCGTGGAATAAAAGTTACGGAAATATCTTTTCTGTTAACACATGCATTTCAGTTAAATATAAATACTTTTATAAAATTGCAACAAACACCTTTGAATATGGCGCGCCAAACCGGCATTTAATACTATCCTGTAAAATATAATACTATGTCGTGATTATAGTACTATCTTTCTAAATATAATACTATGTCGTGATTATAGTACTATCTTTCTAAATATAATACTATGTCGTGATTATAGTACTATCTTTCTAAATATAATACTATGTCGTGATTATTTGAAAACATAGTACTATAATCATAATCATAGTATTATATTTATGACATAGTACTATATTTCAAAGGATAGTAATAAATGCCGGTTTAGCGCGCCATATTTGAATGTTTTGTATGTTACTTTCAGTAAGTTAAGTTCAGAATCAATCGAATCAATGAAACGTAATATAAGATCCGCTGTCGGAACTCTAACCAAGGCGTTAAAAAAAACAAATGAAACATAAAACTAGCATATAACTATATATCTAGCTATAATGTGGCTGTGTTTAGCTACACTTTAGATACTGTACATGTGTTTTTTATAAACGTTTTATTCCTAAATTATAACATGTTCTAAAGAGATTTCTAAATATTTCCAACATAAACCTAGTAACTTTTACAATATATATACGTTATGTATGTACCTTCGCCATATTTTTATATAATTTATTATAGATTAATTACAGATAATGTCTGATAAAGATGCCATTTTTGAAAATGGACAGCAAGCATTGAAAGAGCTTCACCAAATGATTTTTCAAATTGAAGAAGAAAGAACTAGAAATGCTGACAATCTAACAAATATAAATAAAACACATGAAAAAATGAGACATGAGACTAGAGTTTCAGCATATTTCAAAAGTAAATTAAAGGGTTTATATCGAACCGCCATTGCAGATGCGAAAACTGAATCAGAATACATACAAAAAGCAATGGAGAAAATTATTTCCATCAAGAAGTTGTCTAATGAAAACCACCATGGTAGCAGTAAAGCATTTGTCAGTCTCAATCAGCAAGTGTATCAAGAAGAACCTCGAAAAGGCATGAGACGTGGAATGTTGATGTCGTTATTACAACAAAATGCCATAAATCTTCCATTGTGGACAAGTACTTCTGGTGAAAATCCTCCCCCGTTATGCGGTGCCATTCCAGCTGATGGAAATTACATTTGTCGATCGGGCGATCACGTTGCAGCGCGTGTAAAATGCCCTGAAGAGGAAGAACAGTATATCTTAGCGGAAATTCTTAGCTATAATCCAACAACTGGAAAATACGATGTTGAAGATATTGATTTTTCAGAGGAGGTTGGTAAAAACGAACGTCACCAGTTAAGCAAAAGAAAAATAATTCCTTTACCTTTGTACAATGCTGACCCACAACAAAACATTGAAATAATGTTCCAACTGAAGCAAACAGTGTTGGCATTATATCCGCAGACAACTTGCTTTTATAAAGCAATTGTGCATTCTGTTCCAAAAACAAAGGATGCAGATTACACTGTTTTATTTGAAGACACTTCTTATGCTGATGGTTATTCACCTCCTCTGAACGTCCCTCAAAGATACATTGTTTCCTCAAAGAAATCGCGATGAGAACAGACACTATAGATTTATATATTGAATCATATGCGAACTGTTCCATGTTCATCTTCTTTAAAACGGCATATTCTTATTTATATATATATTATTTTACTATTTTATGTCACTCGATTTTATTTTAACTTAATTGGCAGTTAAGCTTAAGTGAGAAATGTTTCTTTTTCGTAATCAATGCGAACAATATCAGCGAGAAGTGATATTTCAAAGTATATCAAGGTTCAGATGAAAATCTAATATTACAAAAAGAATGTTTTTATTTCGCTGTTGTCACTTCTAACCAGGAAACAGGTAATTTATCACAAAAAATGTTTCTCATTCGCCAAAAAATGTTTCTCATTCGCTGAAACTTTAAGGTCGGCCAAACCTAGAAGTCAGAAACTAAGGGTGCTTTCCCAACTCTATTATCACGGTTTTATACAGTTACCTTCCGATAACTCGATATGTCTAACTTTTATTATCTCAAAGTATTGGTCCCTTAAAACATCCCTAAGCTTTCGAACTTATATCTCGGTCTCACGCTACCTTATGTGGATACAAGTTTGCGCAAATTTCATTTCGCAGTTGCTCAAAAAATGTAGATTTTGCTTTAAGTTATAGTCGAAACTCCCTAAAGCGGAAACCTCTCTAACACAGTTTCATTTGTCCAGGACGAATTCTTAAGGAAACTCACACAGCGCAACTTCTCAAAAGCGGCCACTTCCCGTCCCTCACGAACATTTTGCCTGGAATTGATCTCCATAGAGCGTTTACCTATCGCTTCTGCTTCCAAATGTGAACCTGGTAACAATAAGATTTATTACTTAGGATTTATTTGCCTCATCCAATTATTTACATTGGCTCTACGTGCTTTAAATTAAAATAATACAATATTTAAAAAGTCTTAAATATTTATAACAAAAACGTTTTTGTGAATTAAAACAAAAGCTCATGTCTAACAGACTAAGAAAGACATGCTAAAGCCGTATCCATAAAATATTCCTTTTCTATCTCCCGTATATTTCTGGGAAGTTCATTTTTCAATTCAGACTAACCGCTCTTGATATTGAAAAGTTTTTGTGGTCTTTCACAATAATTTTGGAACCGTCGTCATTGTATTTTCTTGGAAAACGTTTCGTTTCGAATTCCAGCTTTACATTTAGTGTGGGAAGTTCTCATTGTGTACGGCTTGATAACAAAACGTTACCAGTCACATTTCCGCGTGTCCTTCGATTGCCAGACATCCTATTGAAAGTACGTCTTTTGTTGAAGAGTATCGAGATTGCTTCAGAATTCTGAACTTTCTGTAGTCTTTCTAGTTGATTTTTTGTAAGGGGATCGAATACAGTGTTAAAGTAATCAATTTTCGACAGACGAGTGATTCAGCTAATCGTTTACGTAAGTGTCCACTCGCAATACACTTGATTTTCCGCAGAACAGCAATAGTTGAATAACTGCTTTTTGTTAAATTATATATTTGGTTGTTCCAGTTTAGTTGCTGCGGAAAATTGACACCAACAATTTTGTTGGAATCAGTTCCTTTTAGTTTGAACTTACAATCATGATGGGATTTAAAGTCTACACCTCGGTGTTTTGATCTGCTTGTGGTAAATATCATGAACTTGCTCTTGCCTGGGTTAAAGATCAAGTTTTTATTGTTGACCCATCGACCAATTGTTATGACCAATTATTATGGTTTCAGAGCCGGAAGGTCATGCTTAAGTCTATTACTCGATCACTACGACAACATACTCAAATCTCTAGAAGATGGTCACAATATCGATGTTGTATACCGTATTTTCTCTTATTAGCGCCCCCGGCGCTTATTTAAAAACTGACTCAAAAAGTGCGGCGCTAATAAGAGGGCGGCGCTTATAAAATAATTTTCAAAATGGTATAGAAATAAATTTTATTTAATGGAATTTTCTCGCTCTTCAAAAACAATAAAACAAAAGAATCAGTAATGTTTTTATATTACAAAATGTCAATAAAATCATCCTCGTCATCGGAGATATCCACCAAAAGAAATTCTTCAATATTATCATCAGCGTTCTCAAACAAATTTTCCATTAAAGAAGGATCACCCCGAACCGTCAATTGTTGCCTCAATAACTCAGCGCCAGCTGCACATGGTGATCCTTCTTTGAAGCAATGAATCAAATTATCCTCGCTTCCATCAACTGCTAGATCTAATGCGCACACCTTGAACGATTTTCTAATAACTATCCTTCTGTATGGGTTACTGCTCTTTTTCTAATTAGCGCCGCTTTTCTAGGTGCGGCGCTAATTAGAGGGTGACGCTAATAACATAATTTTGCTCCAAGATGCGGCGCTTATTAAAGGGCGGCGCTAATATGAGGCCCGGCGCTAATAAGAGGAAATAAGGTACCTAGACTTCAGCAAAGCATTTGATAAGGTTGATTTTCAAATTTTTTTTAAAAAAGTAAAACGTATTGGTATTAGAGGCAAACTACTTAAGTTTATCAAATCTTTTATTTGCAATACATTCCAAACAGTCATTGTCAATGGAGTCAAATCAAATCCTACATCTGTGATCTCTGGAGTCCCACAAGGGTCTGTACTAGGCCCACTACTATTCTTAATCCAAATTGGAGACATTGATATAGAGATACTATATTCAACCTTGCAGAGTTTTTGCGGATGACACCAGACTCGCTAAAATCATCAAATCATTAAACAACACATCCTTTTTACAAGCTGATTTACAATCAGTCTACAAATGGGCAAACGACAACAATATGATGTTCAACGATTCAAAATTTGAGGTTATTAGATATTCATACAAAAACAGAATCATTCATAACCACTACACCTTTTATAATGGAGAAAAAATCAAAGATAAACTTCAAGTTAAAGACCTGGGAATCATCATAAGTAACAATGCTGACTTTCAAATTCATATCAATAATCTCTGCAAATCAAGCAAAAATCTGTGTAGCTGGGCTCTCCGTACATTTAACTCTAGGTCATCGATTACTATCCTTACACTGTGGAAGTCAATTATCCAGCCAAAACTAGAGTATTGTTCCCAACTCTGGAGCCCATGCAGACCTGGTCAAATCCAGCAGATAGTACTTCTACAATGGAACTTCTTACGCAAAAACGCAATTATTGGGAGTCTTTATTGTACCTGAAATTATATTCACTAGAACGTCGCAGAGAGCGCTACATAATAATATATGTTTGGAAAATACTCGAAAATATAGTTCCAAACCCAAATCCGAACCTTATACGACCTATTCACTCCTCAAGAAATGGACGTCGCTGTTTCGTGTACATAAGTGCTACAAACTGTTTGTCACGGATAAAATCCCTAATATACAACAGTTTGCCAATAAAATGAGCTAAACTCTTCAATATTATGCCAAAATCGTTACGGAATCTATTATCATGGTGTACCCTTGATTTATTCAAGAGAAGACTCGATAAATTTTTATCACGCATTTCAGATGAACCACAAATCCCTGGGTATACCCAATATAGACGGACTGAATCGAATAGCCTCTTGCATATGTACCCACTTTACATCAAAGACAATGTCCAAACCGCAAACCCTTACTGTTTAAGTTGGGAAGAAGAAGAGATATTTTTACGAAAACCAGATCGAGTGTTTGTGTAGATGGTTTGATTTTCGACATAGTTAACAAGTTGCTTCTTGATAATCCGTACGAACACTTTGGATAATACCGGTAATAATGAAATAGGACAAAAATCTTTACTTGCTTGGATTAGATTTTTTGGGATAGGACAAATTTTTGCGGTTTTCCACTGATTTGGAAAGACGGCTTTATCAATAGAGTTATTAATGATCTCGGTCAAAGGAGATGCGGCTACATCGGCAACCATCTTGATTATATTTATCGGTATTGCTATCTCCACCGGTAGAACAGTCATTACGCTTTTATTTCGTGTAGCACTTGGTTATAGTTGACCCTGTGCAAGAGAGTAGATGCTGCTGTAAGGAAATATTTTATTAGTTTGTCAAGTTTTCTGCCATTGTGTAATATTTATTTAGCGCGTTAGGGTCGAATGCTACACGCCTTTTGCTGGGATTCAAAGTCCAGTGGATTCTATTCCAAATCTCTTTTGGGCGCTTTGAAGATAGGGCTTTACGATAAAAAGTCTTTTTGGATTCTAGATTTTAGCTTGTTTCTAATATCTCTAAATTTTCTGCGATCTACTTCGAGGTCGTATTCGTGACATTTGTATCTACAGTCTCGTCAGTAATTTTGCAGATTAATAATATCAGATCTTTTAACCAAGGTACACTAGGACATGTAACACGTATTCTCTTTAACGGTACGTGTGCTCGAGTTCTTGTAACGTGTCTCGAATATTTTTAGCTTTAGCATTGACAATAATGTAAACACAGTCATAATCACTTATTTGAGAGCAAGGTATCGCGTCTGTATGTTTTACTTTGCTTTGGTTATTTGTGATTATGTTATCTAGTATGGCATGGTTTCTAGTAGGCAGCTGCATAAGCTGGTTTAATCTATGGCCATTTAGAACATCACGATACAGTTTGTAAAGAGAGCGTTTGGATTTTACAAAGTCGATATTTATGTCACCGCATAAGACATTTGTTGATATTTGTGAGAAAACATTCACTACACAAGAGACTACAGCCTTTTCCTTTTAATTTTTCTCAAGTTTTCCTGTCGCACAAGCATTCATCAATCCGCCAGAAAACCAAATATGATTTCCACCACATGTATGCAACAACGCCAATTAATAACTAATCTGTTATCAATTTCTTGTTCTTGCTTTAAATTTTGGCGTCTTGGAAAACACAATAAATTGATGCAAAATTGGTTACAGGTCTTATCGATGCGGGTAATCATGGCCGAGTCATTCGAAATGGTGATGCATCAACAGGTACGTTAAAATGACTTGATAGAGTCATTTCTAAATGCACGCAGCATATACCTATGTATGGTCGCCACCTACTGCGAAGGTGAACATTAATTCTCGAAACTATAAACGCAAAGGGAGAAGATCGATTGGTATCTCTGGCTCTTCTTTCGATGGACCATAAATTTCTCATTGACTTTGACCAAATTATAGACTTGTAAAAGATAAAGCACGAAGAAAGGATTTTTCATTAACGTTTTTAAGTACTTACTTTTATTAAAGTGGTTTAATTTGACTGTTTTAATCATGCTTACTTTCGATGAATATTTTGCGCTCTCTAGAATCTGATAAAACAAGTTTCTAAGATAGTCAAGCGTGAAATCACCTCAAGATGAGAACAATCTTTTAAGTCAATTTGCTTAGAGGCTATTGAAGCAACGGGCGTTTTTTTCACAGTTTTTGGGAACAGAGACGTAAGATTAAATTTCGAAATAGGAGCAAGACATAATAAATTTTTTAGTTTGATCACTGATAAGAAATAAGATCAATCTGGCTTAAATAAAATCTACTGGTTCTTACCGAAAAAACTTATAAGATGTTTAGCAGGCTAATGTTCTCAACTCATTTTGAACATTTTTTATTATGTTTCCAGAACTGGGTAAGGACGTCTCATAATTTTCTTGCATTTAGTTATAATTTAGGAAATTTGAAATTTTAGAAAATCTATTGAAACAATACAAGGTAGGAAAGCTATGTTAAGCCTCAAAATAGGGTTTGAACTGATCCAATTTAAATGATGATCCAGTACAGCGTTCTCAAATCCCCAGCCGTTTTTCTTTCTGCGATTCACTGACGGACTAACTACGCTCAGTATATGTAGGCCCCACAAGTGTAAACCACTACAGCATGTTCATCGTGGAGATTGTCAGGCTCTCTTCTTTCACAAAAGGAAAAGCTATCTACTCTACGATAAAAGTAAAGCAGTTGAAAAGGCAAACGAGGTTGGAATTATATTAAGTCGAGGAAGTATCCCACGGAAAAGTTTGCAACAATGAACAAACGGAATTATTTAAAAATGCAGCACTTAAGCCCTATTCACATGACACAAACCAACCAAGGTTCGCCCCGGGTTAAACTAACCCAGGTTATTTTTTTGTCGTGTGAACGCAACTAACCCGGGTTCGCTATCTGGGTTAGTTTTGGCAATACGTATGCGCATTCATTGAGCCCACCACTTTCGATTAGATAGAACACATGTTGAGTGAATTTTGCTGATATTGACTAGAAAATTAATCTATATTAATATATACTCTCAACACTGTCCCACCAATTATCACTTTTGGTTTAAGTTCAAGTAAATATTTTCTTTTTCATAAACTACAATTTTCTTCTTAATATTAGTATCTATCACAAATAATAATGTTATTTAAAATAATAATAATATTAATATTGATAAATATTATTATAATATTGATTAATAAAAAAAAGTTCAGTTAATGAAAAAGTGGAATCTCGCAGAAGGTCAAAAACGACTTTATCATCGAGAACCAATTTGAGCTTTAGGATTAAGAGTCGTTGAACTATAAATTAATAAACTAACAAAGATATATATAATAAAATAACGCAAATACTTTGAGGTCAAATTAGATAAAAATTATTAAAATTATATTAAATAGTTCACACCATATTGAAGTTTTCAACAACATTTTTGGCCTGTCGGAATCTCAATTTGAGATATGTAGCAATGCGATTTCGAGCAGAAACCCACTGATCGAAAAAACAAACAAACTGGATCGGCCATTCGAGTCAGAAATTGGCCGAGAGTGGTGGAAGACTGCAGAAGAACAAACAATCAACAAGTTTTTAATGGTCTTTCGTTATTATTATTGGTGTAAAAATTTAGAATAAATTGAGTCCGAGCAAACGACAAAAATGGGACGCGAAGCTTTCTCGTGGTAAATACGTCTTTTCACTTCAAAGGTCGTAAGCTAACTGACCACACACGTGGTCACAAAAATACAATACAATAAAAGATCTAGTAACGAGTGCGCCTATACGAGGCGCCTATTACAACAAAACAATAAAAAATGACGTAATCTTTTACACTCCCCCCCGTTGACTAGTCAACATATTTCTCCTTTAATCTTCTTATTAATTGTCCCTCGCGTGCCGCGTGCCGTTTTGGTCTACCATTACTTATACAAGTGTCCTCGGTATTTGTGTTGGAATTGACGTCATCAGAGATGTTTTCTTGTTTGGAGACTTCTAAGGGAATGATCTTTTGAAGCGGACGGCAGCACGATTGATTTCCTTGACTTTCTGAAGCGACGATTAATTTAACACCTCTGACATTACCATCGCTGCCGGTGACCAGTTGTGTGATTTTACCTAAGCGCCAACGTTGACGAGGTAACGGAACATCATCTCGAATTAAAACTACGTCACCAATTACGGGCGGTGGTGATGATCTCTTGGCTGATTTGCGGTTTAGGTGCGCGCTGTTCACGAAGTTCATTCAAGTATAACGAGTTGAACGATTCCCAGTATTTACGAATGAGCAGTCGCATGTATTTCGCTCTTTTGATGACGTCATTCTTCAAAAAATTCACAATGTCATTAATGTTTACGGAACCAGTGTAGGATTTCTGCCGAAAAGTAATTGAAATGGTGTCAACGCTTCTTCCAGATCGTCGGACAAGACGTACGTTAAAGGTCGGCCATTGATGACGAATTCGCTTTTGCATAAAACAGTTTCTAATTGTTCATAGGTTAAAAGTGATCTCCCGAGAGATTTCTTCAACGATAACTTGACGGAACGAACAAGACGTTCATAAAATCCGCCCCACCAAGGTGAAGCGGGTAGAATAAAACTCTGCTGAATGCCGTGTTGAGAAAGAAAGCGTTTCACTTGACTTGATTTGAATGTTTTAAAATTATCACTGATAACAAACTTTGGTATTCCCTTTCTTGACATCAGCCTTTCGAATGCGCGTATACATGCGGGGGATTTCATATCCGGAACTAATTCTAAGTGTACGGCTCTACTAGAGGCACAGGTAAAAAACAAAATGTAAACCTTTTTGGCATCGGCTCTAGCGGTTTCACGGACAAATAACGGTCCGGCATAATCTATTCCTATGTTACAAAAACTAAAACAATCATAAAAACGAAAATTAGGAAGATCAGGAGAATCTGGGGAGTTCATAGTACGTCCTTGAAATTTCTTGCAAATTACGCATTTTCTAAGAATTGTCTTTACGTATTGACGTCCTTTCACAATCCAGAATCTTCTTTGCAATTGGTTCAACGTCGCCTCCACTCCAGTGTGCATCACTCGAAGATGACAGTCGCGTACGAGCAGTTCAGCAAAATATCGTCCATTTCCAGCAAGCAAGATCGGATGCCTCACGTCGTAGTTGAAACTTGAGCTACCGAAACGTCCCTTCAGTCGAGCAATGCCATTTACGTCGTCGAATATTTTCAGGGAATTGCAAAGTTTTTGGTAGCTAGACTCACGTTGGGTACGGATATTCTTCTGTTCAGCCCTGATCCATAACATCAAAGCGTTCTCTCTTTCATCGGCCGTGACACATTCGTCGCTATTTTCTTCTTTTGACGATATCCTTGCTTTCAAATTGTCGATGAAACGAATAACGTAGGCAGTCGTGTTGAGCAGTTTATCAAGGTTTCCAAATCGAGTACAGTCTATAACATTTGCCACACTGCACTGTTCTGCTACATTGTCATTGTTAATCTCCGTCTGTGTTGTTACAGCGCAAGCCATTGTTTGTTTCTGCCGCGACTCGACAAGAACATCTGCCTCATTCAACCTGGCATCTACATCAAAGTTTTCTCCTTCAAAATCTTTGTCCAACAAAAAACTAGGTCCTCGAAACCACCTGTCAAAGTCAGCCAACTCGCACACTCGCGTAGGAATATCAGCTGGGTTCTCTTCTCCAGCAATAAACGACCAATTCTCCGAATCAACTACCTTACGTATTTTAACTACACGATTCTCAACCCAAGGTCTCCACGCCTTTGTTTTTCCTCTAAGCCAACAAAGAGCCACCTGCGAATCAGACCAGCATTTCACATTTTTCAAAATAATTCGATTATTTAAGGCATTTAAAACCTGTTCAACCAGCTTGCCTAAAAGAACACAACCTAAAAGCTCTAAACGCGCAATACTTATTTGTTTTAACGGAGCAACTTTAGTTTTAGCTGTTAGAAATCGCACTCGCATACCAAGGGAAGTTTTTATTTGCAAATACAAAACCGCTGCATAACAAGACAGCGAACTGTCACAGAACCCATGTATTGTGGCAGATTCAAAATTTTCATTCATCTCAATAAATGCGAAACGTTCAACACGCAAAACTCCAAAACGTTCTATGTCCTCTAAAAACTTATTCCAAACATTTAAAATCTCAGTATTCGCTTCTGAATCTCAGTCGTTCTTGTCCTTGCATAAAAGTTGGAAAATAGACTTTACGCGCGCAGTAATAGGTGAAATAAATCCCAACGGGTCGAAAAAAGTAGCCACAATCTTTAAAACATTACGCTTTGTGGCGGGCAGAGTTCTAGCTAACTGAATAATTTTATCAAAACAGAATACGAATTTGTCTGATTCTAGATCCCATTCTACCCCCAAGACTTTCTTAGAACAAACATCACTCTCATTTCCCTCTCTTTCATTAAAAAACTTCTGTAACTCCTTACAATTAGTTACCCACTTTCGCAATACAAAACCACCAGCAGACAATATCGACATACTCTTCTCGTAAAACATTTTCGCTTCTTAGAATAGAATAATCAACATATAAATCATCGAGAAATCCTTCAACAAATAACAAATTATCAGATCTAAACTTTTCCAAGTGATGTCGAATAGTTGCATTTAAAATGAATGGGGAACTAGTAAGACCAAAAACTAGACGCACAAAACGATAAGCCACAACCTCCGAACAGTTGTCAAGTTCCCGATACCAAAGAAAACGTAGAAAGTCCTGATGTTCCCGATCAATCTCGATGTTTAAAAAGGCTTGCTTTATATCCGAAAGCGTTGCAATAGGGTTGATGCGAAATCTCAAAAGAATATCAAATATCTTAGAAATAAGATTAGGACCTGAGTAGAGACAATTGTTTAATGACGGGCCATTACTTGAACACGATGCATCGAACACAACTCTCAACTTAGTTGTTTCTTTGTCTTCTCTACGAACACCACGATGAGGCAGATAATGAACACTCTCACAACATAATTCATTTTCAGGTACCTTTTCAATAATTCCATCTTTCTCATAGGTTTTAAGTACATCATTATACTCCGACATTAAAGAATCCTTTTCTAACCGCCGTCTCAAACTACTCAATCTCGCCTTAGATATCTCAAGGTTACTAGCTAAAGTCAAATGGTCAGGTCTAAACGGAAGTTTTGTTACATATCGCTCGCTATTAAATCTTATGTCTTTCTCAAATTGATGTATTACGCAATCTTGCTCACTATTCAGATTTTCTACTTCCCAAAATCTATTTAAATCATTTCTCAAAGGATCACCAATAGAAGAATCAGCTGGCTCAAAAGCGCACCTCATCACATGAGAGGTAGTACAAAGATTAGAAAATGACGTGTTAGTTTTATTCGAAGAGATGGGACCACTCAACACCCAGCCGAGAATAGTTTCGCTCGCAGTTGGCCCACCGACTGTCTTTAAGATTTTTCCGGAAAAGAATGCATGATAAAAATCAAGACCTAAAAGAATGTCAACATCAACGTCAGAGCAAGAATCAAAATCAGCGAGCTTCAAAGAGTTTAACACAGGATATTTATTTGCTGCCGTAGAAATATTTTGAGAGGTTAAAGGATCACAAATGAAGGGAACACAAAGAACTTCAACACACAACTTCTTATTGTTTCCGTATTTGATAAACAAACGAACGACATCTAGTTTCTTAGTGACATTTTCAGACTTACCAAACGTTTTCAACAGCAAATTCTCAGTACGAATAGTTTTAAGAGAGAGCCTTTTTCTAAGATTGTCAGAAATATAAGATCTTTGAGATCCATTATCGAAAAGAATTCTTGCAAATTGGGAAGCACCAGAGAAGGAATTAGACACTTCAGAAAAAGCAGTTTGTAAAAGAATTCCATTAGCAACGCCTACATGATTCGAACACGTGATACCTGAAGCCGACTCAGAAGATTTCACATGGTTGCCTGATGTTTCTTTAAAACAAAGAGATATGTGATGTTTTGCGCCACACTTTCGGCAAACATAAGACGATCTACAATTTCTTACACAATGACCTCCTTTTAGGCACAGAAAACATTTTCGGGATCTCTTGACAATATCTTTTCGAGCATTGACGTCAATAACTTTATCACACCTCGACGACGCGTGTTTTCCAGAACAAAAGACACAATTAGAAGCCTCACTTTGCACATGCAAATTACCAGCTGACGTAAAACTATCACGCGTGTTCAACGAACCATCGCCCCTGTTATCTCTTGTCTTAAAAGACAAACAACTTTCCTTTGCTTCAAGCTCCTTATTAAAATGTGCCATGAATTCGTCAAGTATCCAAACATTACTTCCAAAACCTCTCGAAATCACCATCAGCATGTCTTCCGGTATTTTTTCCTTCAAGATAGGAATTAATAGACAACCATAAGTACTTGTCTCAACTTTCAAACTTCTTAAATTTCTCACGCACGTTTCAACCTCGTTAAATAAATTTCTTAGCCCCTCGATGTTTTCAATACTTTTAACCCTTTTAACCTTAATTAATTTGTCTAAATGCGCTGAAATTAAGACTTGAGGATTACCAAATCTTTTTTCCAAAATATTTACCGCCTGTTTGTAATTATCTGCTGAGAGAACCATTCCTTTCACGGATTCTAACGCTTTACCCGACAAAAACCTCAGTAAATAGTTAAACTTATCTATCTCACTTAATCCGTCATTTGCGTTTATTGAAACTTCAAATCTATTCCAAAAACCTTGCCACTCAAGAGGATCTCCTGAAAACACGGACAATTCTAGCTTAGGTAATTTACAGTTTAACTTCGCGCTTGTTGAAGTCGCACTTCCACTCGGCGTAATTGAAGCAGTCTCTCGCGCAGCGCTAATCTTAACTTCAGCCAACTTAACAGCAATCTCAGCAAACACGTCATGAGAACTCTCAAAAAACGATAAACAATCTTCTACTTCTCTTTCAACCTTATCTACTTCTATCAATTCTTGTATTTCTTCGTCAAGACGTCTCAAATTATCTCCCTTCTCTCTCAAGCTTGTGTCTAATCCTGCTAGACGTGCTTCCAAAACATTTTCTTCTTTTAAATAGCGTTTAGCCTGATCTAAAACCTTACCAAATTGTGTTCGAAATCCTTTCCGTTTACTTATTTTCCGAGTCAAACCTTCATTAGTGGTAGCCATCTTCTCAAAACCAATCCAATTCCAAACAAATTTTCAACAATCAATATCCACAATATTTCACAAACCAACAACTTTTTCAACAACCATGTAGCTAGCTAAGAATCCAATCTTCCGTAGAAATGGCTGTTGTAAACATTCGAGAAGCTCTCTTCTGTATAAAATCCAAATGTAGTATTCTCTCAGCAACTAATTAATTGTAATTCTTCACGTCCCTCATCGGGCGCCATGTAAAAATTTAGAATAAATTGAGTCCGAGCAAACGACAAAAATGGGACGCGAAGCTTTCTCGTGGTAAATACGTCTTTTCACTTCAAAGGTCGTAAGCTAACTGACCACACACGTGGTCACAAAAATACAATACAATAAAAGATCTAGTAACGAGTGCGCCTATACGAGGCGCCTATTACAACAAAACAATAAAAAATGACGTAATCTTTTACAATTGGTATAGAAATGACTTTCCAAGAAAAAGTAAATACTTTACTTGATATTTTGCAAGTATGTAATCGTTTATATGGTCATTAATAAGGTGTACGGCCAAATTGTTGCGGGAAGAAAATGTTGCGAGCAAATTTTTGCAACTTTCGCGACTTTTTCTTCCCGCAACAATTAATTTTTTTTACAATTCGCAACTTTTTCTTCCAGCAACTTTTAATTATTTCCAGTGTTCGCAACAATTCCTTCCCGCAACTTTTTCTTTTTTTCTTGTGATTTTATAAAAGCATCCGAACCAAAATAACCTTGAATTTGGCTGGTCCAATTGTCGTTTTTTGCAAAGATTTATCAGAAAAAGCAATGTCGAACAAAATTGGCCAAATTCTAATGATGAAAATGTTGTCTGATATTGTTTTAAAAAGTTATCTCCTTGGAACAACGACAAACGCAATGCGCGAGAATATTCGTCTATAAATATTTATAAATATTTTTTACAAAATCGATGAGATTTCAACGTAGATTCTAATCAATAATTATTGTTTTTTTCTTATTTTGTCTTAGTCTTTTTTGCCTTTATCAGAGGACTTCATAAACTACGTCCGTATGGCAGCTTGCTTCTCTTCGCCGTACGTTTTTAACTTTGTTTTTGGACCTTTTCTGTATAAGTAAAGTTATATGAAGTTTACACCTTTCTGTGTACATTGAGGTATGAAAATATTAAAGTCTGGTCCGTAGAAACTGCTTATAAGAAAATCCGTCTACGATTTTTCAAATAATCCGTAGTAGGCTGTATTAATTTTAAAATAAATTGATTGTCCAAACGCTAAGTTGCTTGGAACGACAAGAAAAATTATCGTAAGTTCAACTTCACTCGCAACATTTTATGTACGCAACTTTTTATGAATGTCCTGTCTCGCAACATTTAATGTACGCGACTTTTTCTTTTAAAGTTGCGAAAATAAAATCGCAACTTTCGCAACTTTTTCTTCCCGCAACAATTTCTTCCTTTAAAGTATTCAAGACTTTTTGGAATGAATGAATCAGATGTTTTTATCAACGCTTCTTTCAGTCTCCCACACGTTTTTTTTCAGTATTGATTTAATAGATTTAGTCACTATTTAACATGTGTAGCTTTTCAGTTTATCAATGATTGATTACCGTATTTCCTCTTATTAGCGCTGGGCCTCATATTAGCGCCGCCCTCAAATAAACGCCGCACCTTAGAGCAAAATTATGTTATTAGCGCCACCCTCTAATTAGCGCCGCACCTAGAAAAGCAGCGCTTATTAGAAAAAGAGCAGTAATCCATACAGAAGGATAGTTATACAATACAATACGTTTTTTCTCCAATGACGAGGATGATTTTATTGACATTTTGTAAAAACATTACTGATTCTTTTGTTTTATTGTTTTTGAAGAGCGAGAAAATTCCATTAAATAAAATTTATTTCTATACCATTTTGAAAATTATTTTATAAGCGCCGCCCTCTTATTAGCTCCGCACTTTTTGAGTCAGTTTTTAAATAAGCGCCGGGGACGCTAATAAGAGGAAATACGGTACAAGAGAAAAAACGATGGAAAACGAAAAATATAAGCGATATAACAAAATTCTTGAATTAGTAAAATTAGACTTAATTTTTCAACCAATTAAATAGTATATTTTGTCATTCCGTCAAATTTTACTACTTTGCGAATCCACCAAAATTTTTCCAAATTTTTCAAAAAATTGCGTCGTTCGCGGGTCAGTTAACCGGGACATGAAAGAGGGAATGAGGAAGTCTGCCGGGACGTAAATTCCACAAACATCCAATCTACCATCTTGTTTTGAAAAACTGTTTTGAAAACCGGGGGTAAAATATAATTTACATTTCTGTGTAAATATATGTTGTTCAAGTTTATTTCTCGTATTATTCTTTTATAAAAGGTTTTTAAGCATGGTAAATAAAAATAATTACTTTGCAAATAAATTTCAACGGCTAAAATATCAATGTTTTCTATTGTATAACCCCTGATAGTGATTTCGAATGTTTCATCTTCGAATTTAATCGGCGGGAATATCATGTAAACAAAACGGACGCAAATATGTTTGATAGTAAATGGTGAAATGGCGACTAGTCCAAAAAGGTTAAGGGCAAGGCTCTCCCAACCTGAAAGTATTGAACAAGAAAGTGTCTGTTTTATTCATAATTTTAACTTTCCTAAAGATTCAAAGCTCCAGAAATTGTTAGATCAGTGAGGTACATATGTTCCGCGCTTTCTACGGAATTACGCAAACAATAGAATGCGCAACGCAATCTAGGAATTCATAGAATGGGCGCCAATCTATAGATTGCCGCCCATTATATAGAATGCGCCCCCAAATCAGTTGCTCATTCTATGGGAGAATTCTAAGTTGTTTTGTGACTTTATGGGTCTCATACACAGTGTGTCAGTGAGACTGGTGTACTAAAATGATGTCTCTTTGTAAGCCAGCCATGATATTTATTGATTCAGCTAGGAATTTACCAGAAACTTCTTTACAAATAGTTATACGTACCAGTTTTCGCGCGTACTAATTTCTTCTAAATGCTTTTCTTGTGTTCCCCCTCTATGTATCCTTCGCTAATAAAACGATGAAACAGCTCTCACGTCGACCATGCTTTGCTTTGCGCATTTTATAGAATATAAGGTGCGCGTTCTATATAATGGGCAAATTGAATATGAATTCCTAGATTGCGTTGCGCATTCTATTGATTGCGTAATTCCGTAGAAAGCGCGGAACATATACATATTTGTTTTGTTTTCTAATTTGATTTAAATGGTTTTAAAAGCTTTATCAAAATACAGGAGCGTACCGTGGGGAGATCGATGGGTGCGGTTGACCCCCCCCCCTTTTTTTAAAGAAAGTGCCCTTTTTAGAAAAGCATTAAAATATATTTTTAATGCATGTTTTGCCTAATGGAAATGTAACCTCTGTTTTGCCAGATCATTTATGTAAAAGATACATTCCATTGAAAATTTAATGAAAAGAGATGTGATTCAGAAGTTTGTTCATTTTAGTAACAATTAAGAAGCAAAAATGTGCGTAGTACATCCTATTAAAGAAATCACTTTTTTGAGAGGGCATTGTGATTAGTGTAATCGAAAATGTATTACCTGCCGCAACAGAGAATGTCCTTCAACTAGTTTTTTGCTCATGTAAGAAGTCCATGTGCAAAACTTACGCATGTGCTTGTGTTTTACATGGACTTCAATGTACGGACCTGTATGCGTGCCCGGAAAGGTGTAATAATGACAGTGACAATAGTTTCGACTCAGAGTTATCTTGCGAATCCGATTCCGACCAGGATGATTAACTTTTCCGCCATATTTTTATTGTTTTTAAAATATATATATATATATTTATATTAATTGGTTGTATATTACACGCATTTTATAAGGATATAAAGCCTCAACATAAAGCTGAGAACTAAGGCTTGTTTTAAATCGCGACTAATCTTTCGTATTCCTTGTCAAGAACATAAAAATTAAGTATGTTCGAAGGTTTTTGTCAAATTTGAATGTTCTTACAAAACACACCGTGTATAGATTATTACAATCTTTAACGATTTGATAGCTTACCGTAAATAACCGATCTAACGCCCACTCCCAAACTGACGCCCCTCCAGAATAAACGGCCAGGGTTAAAGTTAAATTTTTAAACTAACGCCCATTCCCGAATAAACGCCCAGGTCCATAAAGAAAAATTACAATAAACGCCCATGGGCTTTCATTTGATTCACAGCAAAATTAATACTACTTTCTTTAATCTTTAAAGTGTGGATATTTTGAAACAGTTTCACTAATTTTAAGCGTAAAATGTTCATACAAGTTACTCTTTCTATTCAGTTCGCTAAACAACACATCTGCGATCTTCTTGCTCTTGGTGTAGCACAAGTACGTCCCAGGCACAACTAGTCCAACTTCTCTGTATCTTTTCCCAGTGACTCGAACTTCGACCATGTTTTGTGAGTTTGATTCTAAGAATTGCACCAATAACTTCGATAACTCTATCGGAACATGGCCTACTTCACTGTTCATCTTTGTCTCATCTTTTTTGTAAACACCGATGTCATGCTTGTAATAATAATAAAAGGTATATTCTGGGCATATCCATATTTACAATGGCTCTTCGTCCTTTTAAAATAAAATGAAAAAGTATATAAAATATATGAATTACATATGTATGATAATAAATAAACAAGATTAGTTTGCATTAGCAATTAAAATTTTCTTAGTAAGAGAAGAAAATGCTTTTATATTCTTACAGTGTCTAAGTTCTTTGGGTAAGCTATTGAAATGTATATATGCATCATGCTGAAATGTCCCAGGGGTATCGTCTTTCACTTTTATATCGGTGCTGCTCCGTAATGTTCGCCTTGGTGTGTACAACTCGATCGGAGTAATCTTCGGCCAATCATTTCTGTTAATCGCTTTGTGCACGAGCTTAACGATGTTGAAACAACGACGTTCACGTATGGGCAGCCAATTTAGTTTCAATATATCGGAGGTCGATGCATATTTTTTTGTAACAAAACTGCACGTAGCTTTTTGTAAACATTGCAAACGCTTAAGCTGGTATTCTTTCAGTGTGTTGAAAACGACGTCGTTGTAGTCTATCTTGCTGAGAATCAAGCTTTCAGCAAGCTGCTTTCGGACAGCTAGTGTTGTAAAATTTTTTAATCTTCTTAATACACTTAGCTTAGAGTAACATGAAGAGAGGACTTCAGCTACATGTCGTTCCCAAGTGAGATGCTAATCTAGATGCACTCCCAGCAGCTTGGTATCATCGTTACGTTCTATCGGTGTCTCGTTAAAACTAATGTTTGTGGTTTGAAGTTCTGCATGTTGTCTGAAGTTGTGACTGGAGGAAAAAAGAATATACTTCGTCTTTAGACTATTTAATGATAGACAGTTTTCGTTTGACCAATCGTGAATTGTCTTTATCGCTTTCGTTACTGTATCTTCAGTGTTTCGAAGGTTTTTGAGATTGCACGAAGCATAGATTGTTGTATCGTCGGCGTATTGAAGAGAGTTCACTGGTAGGTGTTCTTGTAAGTCATTTACATAGATATTAAATAATATTGGCCCCAGAATTGTACCTTGGGGAACACCAAAACTCACAGAAGCGACATCAGAATTCTTGTCGTTTATCTGAACGAACTGTTTTCTTTTACGTAAGTATTTAATAGTCCAGTGAAGGAATGATTTGGAAAAACCGAGTTGTTCCATTTTTTCAATCAAGCGTTTGTGTGAGATGGTGTCAAAGGCTTTCGAAAAGTCTATCATTACAGCAAGGGTAACTTCACTGGCTTTCATAGCTTTTACTACATCATCGCGTATTTTCAGTAAAGGAATGTTCGTTCCGAAACCTTTGCGGAAACCAGTTATAGTATCTTTGTAAATTTGTTTCCTGTCTATGAATTCTAGTAGCTGTTTTAAAACGGTTCTTTCAAATATTTTCGATAAACAGCACTGAACGGAAATAGGTCGAAAGTCTGAAAACTGAGAAGGGCTTTTGTCTTTTGGTAGCGGAACGACACGCGAGACCTTCCACACTCTTGGATATTCGTTTCGCGATATGTAGGAGTTTATTATGTGGGTAAGTGGGGAGATTAGGTAGTTCGAAAGTAGCTTGATGTATTTTGGTGGTATTTGGTCACTTCCCGTTGAGTCGTCGTTTCGAATTTGTTTGATCAGTTCTGTCGTTTCGTCGTATGTAATCGTTCGCAGTGTGAATCGATCTTGTTGTGTCGATGAAACATTTTTAATATATTCTTCGATATCTCTAGTAGATGTTGGTGACATATTCGTTGTTCTTACCCCGGTAGAGGCGAAAAAATTGTTGAGATCATTTGGTTTCTTCGAGATCGGTTTGTTTGAAGGGTTTAATATTTTGTGAATTAGTCTCCGGCGTTCTTTCGGTTTTTTGCTCGATAGCGCAGTTTTAAAGAAATGTCGTTTTGCAGCGCGTATGCTTCTTTTAATGTTGGCTCTTGCTGTACGAAAACTCTTCCACGTTTCTGGATCATGTGTTCGGTGACATTCGTATCGCATATTGTTCCGAGATTTCTTCAACTCAACTATTTCAGGATCGTTCATCCAGGGTGAAGGTGGGCGCGTTATTTTTACCCGTTTGATCGGTGCGTGCCGATCGATCAATCCTCGGATGAGTTGGTTTAGAGTGGAGAGTTGGTCGTCTGGATCGTCAAAAGCGTATATCGTGCTAAACGGCTGCTTCTTGTAAAAACGCATTCTCGTTAAAACATTTTTCGTCTCGAATGAATTTGAATCGAGGTTCGAATTTCGGTAATTTAACGTTGAGTGTAACGTACGGAGCATCGTGATCGCTAATCAATTCACACGGAAGAACATCGGTCGAAGTGATAACGGATTTGTTGGACGTGATTATATGGTCGATAAGTGTCGCAGAATGTTCGGTAACGCGCGTGGGTTTTGAGACAACCTGATGTAAATCGAACTGCTCTAGTAGACTGTAGTATCGACGGACTGTGGAGTTTTCTCTGTCGAGGAGATTAATGTTCACATCACCGGTAAATATGAACGTTCCTTTCCATTTCGTTCGTACCGTCAGGATAAGTTCCTCGAGCTTTTTTAGCCATTCGTAGATGTTTGTAGATGGCGGACGGTAAAGAACTCCTACTAGAATATCACTGTTTTTGTTGTGACCAGCTACTTCAATAAACAAGCTCTCAAAGTCCTCGACAACAGATTCTAGTTGCCTCCGTCGATTGTATTTCAAGCTGGACGCGATATAGCACCCGACGCCACCTCCTTTTGTGTTCTTACGGTTGTTGTAGACAATGTCGTATCCAGGAATCGTAACATGGTCAATAAGGTGGTGGTTGTCAGTGAGCCATGTTTCGGACATCGTGAAGAGATCAAACTTGTACTTCTCGAAGGTCAATAGAAATTCATCAAATGATGATAATAACGACCGAGTGTTGAGATGTGCAAGCTTAAGTCGGTTCTTGTGATGCTGAAGCTGAGGTAGATGGGGATCAGGTGATGGAATTATTTCAGCTGCAGGGATGTCATGATGGTGATATTCGAAGCTCATATCGAGGGACTGATGAAAGGGTAGAACGGTATGGAGACAATTCGTACAAACGAATTTTTTTTGTTGACGTGGTTGAAGAAGATGAGACGCATTGACGCACAAAGCATGTAATACGCTGAAGCATTTCTCGCAGAGTAATGTCTTTTGATTGCAGCGGATTGTTTTACTGCACTTTTGACACTTCGGTTTTGGTATTGGACCCGGATTCGCCTCGATATCGCCACACTTTAGGATGACGTTGAATGTGGCAGACGTGTTGCTGTAGTAGGGTACACTTTTTTTTGCTCGTTTAAATAACGAGGAAGTTGATGCGCGAGCTTTCAGTAATCTATTGCTTTTTGTTGTTGTCGTTGCTATGACATCATTATTCAGTAATGCAATAACAGTGATTAAGAATTTAATTGACATAATGCAGTGTCGAAGCAGGAATTAAAATAATTATGAAGTCGTAGTAATTGATCTCTTGGGAATTAATAAAGTCGTTAATGAGTTCGCTATTCGCAATAACACTCCGCCGTAGAGAGAAGGGCGTTGAGAAATAAATATTGCAAATTTTATTTTACGAAAGAAAGTCTAACAGCATAAATCATCTCTTTCCCATAAATATAAATATGGAATAATGCTCTCCAAGTACAACCCTTGCGACTTGTCAAGTTTGAAATTGTAACGATACGAAAATGTCAAGTTACCAACAAAATATTTCACTTTCGATTTTGATAAACAAAACACGTCTTGTCAAGTCATGTAAGTGATTCAATTTCAATTCAATTCAATTTCATTTACTCATGACTGGAGTTGGAGGAAAAAGGATATGCCGGACATTGATTCAAAATTCAAGGAGTCTGACATGAAACCAGATCCATATAAAAACGCTACACCATATGAATATTTCAAGTTCTTTGTGACAAACGATATGATTGATGATGTTGCAAAGCATGATGTTGCAAACATGCTTGTCATGTTCTCTCGCTTCTTCTCGTTCGTCTTTGCGGCAAACTAGGATCGTCGATCCAATGGCTTAAGAGTTTCACGAAAGCATATCAGAACAAAGGCGAAAGCTATGTTTGATGAGAAATGCAAGGAAAACAATCAATACGAAGGGCTTTTCAACGCATCCACAGGCTGGTTGTGTCTTTTTATGAAAAGGTATGGTTTATCTTTGCGAAGAAAAACGACAATATCCCAACACGATCCTGTCAATTTAATCGATAAGTTGATTTCGTATGTTCTTCACGTCCGGAGAATTCAGAAAAAACATGCCTTCAAAGCTGAAAATATAATCGCAATACATGAGACGGCTGTCTGGGCTGACGTGATTTCGGATACCGCAGTTTATCCGAGAGGAGCCAAAACTATTACCATGAAGTCAACAGGGCACAAAAAAAATCGACTTTCAGTCTGTTTGACAGCTAAAGCAGACGGTAGTAGATTAAAACCATTGATCGTATTCAAAGGAGCAAAACGTGAAGCAGTCCTATTGAATCAAGAGTTTAAAGGTCGGTGTTTTGTTGCTTCTTCAGCAAATGGCTGGATGAACGAAACGCTAACTCTCCGTTATGTAAAGAATGTTCTCGGATCGCTTGCTTTCGGAAAACGGCTATTAGTATAGAACTCTTTCCAATGTCACATAATGGAAAGTGTCAAAGAAGCCTTACAATCTGCGAAAGTGCACATGGCTGTCATTCCAAGGGGGTGCACAAAGCATATTCAAGCCCCCGATGTTAGCTGGAATAAATCTTTCAAGGCCTACATTACAGAAAAATTCGACCAGTGGTTAGCAGAGGGTTTACACGAATTTACTGAAGCTGGAAATATCAAAGCAGCACCACGGCGGAAAATTGTTCAGTGGATTCTCAAATCGTGGTCACATCTATCGAAAGAAATGATTGCCAAGTCGTTCAAGGTTTGCGCCCTAAATCTCCCAACAAATGGCTCTGAAGATGACCAAATACATTGCTTTAAGGAGGGTACGACTTGTGAGGCAGGAGCAGAATAGTTAAAAGCACAACTAGCTGTAATGACAAACGAGGAGATAGGTGATACCAATCCCTTTTCTTTCATTAATGAAGAAGAAATGGAGGCTGCGACCCAGCCATTCCACCTCCTCGATGACAATGAAGAGAATGACGAGAAACTTGATATCATGTAGTCGACGTACATCTTCTCGATTATATTACTTTTGTTGATGGACTTTGTTTATTAACGCCCCTCCCTTACTAACGCCTCTCCCGAATAAACGCCCATGGTAAAATTTGTTTGTTAAAATAAACGCCCAGGGCGTTTAATCGGTCATTTACGGTACTACCTAAGTCGTATATAAATTTTTGTCTACAATTTTTTGCTCAAACAGAGCTTTCTGATTTTACAGAAGGAGCTGTAGATGCAGCACAAACTTTTTAATTTTAGTGTTTTGCAAAAAAACTGTGACGTCATCAAAATAATTTTGCACATTATTTCGTTACGATCGAAAGTAAAGGTATAGGTCTCACAATACATTTTTTACTCAAAATTCAATTATCTTTCCAATGATATAAAAAAATTTCATTTATAAAGATTTTTAATTTTTATTTGTATTGTGACGTCATCAAAACACAATTAGAGCCTGGGACGACTATTTTGCTAATTTAAAATTGGTCAACAAGTGATTTTGTACTCAGAGGGTTATAACCTACCAATTCCAACCATAAATTTTTGGTCCCCCCTCTGCCAAGTTTTTTTGCCCACTAGCTCCCTGACTAGTAGTATCTAATTTTCTTTCTGCCATTCTGTGTTCTGTGTCAAACAAAGTCGTGCACGTTTTTTTCGAATTTATTTTTTTCGTGCGACAGGGTAGACTCAACTTATAGCAATTAATAGCGAAACTTGAATCCAGCTTATTTTGTTTGCGGGCATGTTTTTTTTCAACTACCGTATCCAGACAGTTCGAAAAGAGAGTTATTGTTAAACTCTTTGTCACGAGACTATGTCTCAGTTAAACAGATCACGTTAAACACACTTGAAGCCTCGTTAAGCATAATTTAAAATTCTTCAAAATTTTTACTTAAACTGCGAATATTTAAGTGTAAAATATTAATACTATTTTCAAACTCGTAGTTTGCAAGATATTATCTTATTTCATCAGAAAATAAATAAGGAGTTTGTTTAAAATTAACAAAATTAGAATATCCAAAAACGTTTTCATCAGTATCCACGTTTCTCCGCCCTCTTCTATTATACCATTAAATCGTAAATTGTTTCGTCTGCTACGATCCGTATTCTCATTTATTCTTTACATGATCACAGAAGAGAAAATACCAGCCAGCCAAACCTCAACATCGAGCGCCGGTCACGTCATCCCTACCTTTTCCACCTTCCTCCGCCGCAATCTTGTCTCGATACTCCGAGTTTGCCATCGCCATTGCCCGATGCCAATAGCCAGCCTCTCCAACACCAGACATCCATCCTTTCCAACACCAGCCAGCCAGCCTCTCCAACACCAGCCAGTCAGCCTCTCCAACACCAGCCAGCCAGTCAGCCGGCGCCGTCGAAACATTCGAAGAGTTACTCTTTGACCCCATCGCCAATCCCTCGACAGCTGCAGATAATGAGATTACGTACGAGACAATCGAGTCATCATCACAGAAGGGGGGACGAAACTAGTCGACAGTCTTGGGTACAGCTACACTGTGAAATATCACATGGAAACAGCCGTCCACTGGAGGTGCACCGTTCGCAACAAGTCGACCAACTGCAAAGCAATGGTGAAGCAATCCGGTACCTGCTATAGTCGTGGATCTAACTCCCATTGTCATCCTCCGGTTGCCGGTGCTGTAGTCGCAACAAAAGTATCCGCCGCAGTAAAGAAACGAGCAGTTGAAGATCTCTTCCGCCCAGCACTGGACATCATGAATGAAGTTTTGATCGAGGAAGTACGCTCTAGCGAGCCACTAGAAGCAATGCCAGCACCCCTTAACGCAGCACCCCTTAACGCTCTTAACGCCTTCACGCAGCTTTTCAGCATACATGCCTTTCTACAATCGAACGGCAACATTAAGCATTAAGATTATAAGAAGGTGTTTGCAGCTACGAAAGATATTCTTGGCACGGAAAATCTAAAGACAGTCGTCGTAGACTTCGAATGTGCACTGTTCACTGGGGGCAGGTTGTATGGCGAAAGGTCCAAGAACTCGGTTTGCAACGTGCATATAATAACGATGAGGGTACAAGAAAGTTGATTCGCAACCTCCTAGCCCTGCCGTACGTCCCCACTACGAACGTCGTAGATTTGTTTCATTTAATGAAGAGCAAGGACACCAACGGGCAATTCTGGCTGCCTTTGGACTATATTGAAAACAACTGGGTGCGTTCGGACACGCTTAATACGTGAACGTCTTCTACCGTAACATCCGAACAAACAACGACGTGGAAGGTTGGCATCATCGATTAAATTCGAAGGCCAGGAAAGGCAACCTTAACTTTTATTTATTAATTCAACTCCTCCACACCGAAGCCTCATTCGTTAATGTACAATCGTCACTGTTCGTGTCGGACGATTCTTCGGGCGCAACGAAAGAAGTATACCGAACAAAACGCACACTTGCTTGAGCTGTGGGACCAATTTAATGCGTTAACACGCACTCCCGAGAGACTGCTGAACCCGGTTGCCAATCATGTTGTGGTGTGCCAGCTAGGGAGAATCGCAGAATGAACGAACAAAATGAACTGGGTTTCTTTTTTTCATATTTTGTCTAATTAATGTAAACAAGGCCAAATTTTTTTCCTTAAATAAAATTCCGATATATCTTACCAATCGGGACTTTTTCTTATTCTTTATTAATTCCACCAATCTTGCTCTCGAAACCTCAAAAACGTGATTGAAACTTTAGTTTGTACAAGAAACACAACCGGCATTACCAATTCCCGCCCAAACAGTTGAGTCCTCATTTTGTACGTAAATCGGAAATCTAGGCCGAGTTGGCATTTGGCCTGTAACCATTAATAAGGCTCATGTATAATAAAAAAGCCACAAATGAAATGAAAAGCAAATACTAGTTGGTTTATAATTAATTTTTTACACTGCAGTATTATGGGCTGTTTCAAATTAGGCATGGTTTCACACTCAGCACTTTTATGGCTAACGGTACTTCAAAATAATGCAAAGTAATAACTGTAATTTTATTATATACTAAACTTGGGAGGCAATAAATTTATCAGCTTATTAGGAAAATTACCAATAGCATTGATCATTAGGAAATAATGTAGTTCTTAGTTGATGAAAGTAGAGCCTTAACTGATGCAAAAAAATGAAGACCTGACTACATCAAAGTAATAACAACATAACAAGCTATCCATTCCATAGTGTTCAATATCCAGAATTGAGTGTATATTTGTCGATGTGTTAAAAGGGAAAAATGCTCTAAAATGTGGAATGTTAATAAATTTTTCACTATTTCTTGTTAATGCTAAAATAAGCGCATTGGCAAAAAAACTAAATATGGAAGGAAATTGTAATCATAGCTTATAAGTAACGCACATTTCTAAAATTAGTGATGGAACACCTGCTTTATTTTAAGAATATTGCCTTTTTATCTGAGTACTTTGCGTACTGAAAAACTGTCGTTTTTTCTGTCTTATATATAAATATATATATAAAACTACAAATTGGTATCTTGAAACTTCAGAATCTCTAATAATAAGGTTGTAGTTAGATATTGCATATATATAATCAATTTAGAGCTTCAATAACTTGAATAATAAAAAATACCATAAATTTGCAAATTTTGAAACCATGTGATAACTTGAACTACCTAGATGTTAGTGCAATACCAATAATAAAAGATCTAATTGTAAACCAATAATTTACTTTACAACTATTGATAGTGAAGATGTCATTCAATAGCCATTTTCATTTTTACAATCAATAATAAAGATTTCATAGAGTTTAGAGGAGAGATATTCTTTTGGTGGGGTTTCATTTAGCACATTTACGATATATGAATTTATATCTTTAACATCTCACCACCTGTTGGCCCAAATGTTATGGAAATATTTGAATGACACATTGACAAATCATTGCTAATGGTGTTTAAATAATACAAGCTTGTTCAGTTTCTTTCGTACTTTTTCACCCGTAATTTTCTGTATTTGTTGTTTTGCCAGATGATGGAGCTGCATCTTACAATAGCATGCCTGTCAGAAGTGGTGTCCCCCAGCGATCTGTTTTAGCAGCGCTTTTATTTATTGTGTACATCAATGATCTACCATCTATACTTAATTCTATTGCCGGTCTTTTCGCTGATGATACTAAAATATATTGTTTGTTATCTTCTCTGATCTTGCACTTTGAACTCCAAGCTGACATCGACAACTTAGTAGAATGCGCTAAAACTTGGGGAATGTTGTTTAACATTTTGGTAGTAATATCCAGCAACAGAACATCACTACACAATGCAAGTTCCTTCCACATCGAATGATATTCGTATCAAACTAACAACAAGTGAACGCGACCTTGGAGTACTAGTGGACAAGGAGCTCAAATTCTCAGAGCATACGACGATATAAGTAAATAAAGTGAACCACTTAGTCGGGCTGATTCAACGAACATTCATCAGCCTTGATGGTCCCTCCTTCAAACGACTCTTCTGCACATTAGTCCGTCCTCATTCAGAGTATTGCGCCTCAATAACGAGTCCTTGACTCCTCCGCGATAAGCACCAGATGGAAAATACTTTGACACGTGGGTCGAAAATGATCCTCTCTCTTTATAATCTTCCATACCACGAACGTCTTGCTAAACTCAATACATATGCCAAGCATTATAGACTACAATGAGGTGACTTAATAGAGGTCTACAAATGGTTACACGGTAACTACAAATGTGCGTCTATGTTTGAGATAGGGAGTCGATTGTACACACGCGGGCACGAATACAAGTTGACGAAGCAGTACTGTCGACTAGAAATACGAAAATCGTTTTTCACGATGCGGGTGGTCGACAAATGGAACTCACAAACGCAAGAAGTTGTGAATGCGTCGTCACTAAATGTTTTTAAAAATCAATGTTTTTCTGAAAAATGAGATGTTTTTATACGACTTTTTAAATTGTTTATTAGAAATACACTCAAATTAATAACAAAAAATATAATTATACAAAACACAAAATATTTATCACATAACTTTTGTGTGTATAACAAGATTTTATTGGTGGTTACGATAAGTTTACAGGCAATATTTATGCCTATTACAATTTTTTCTCTTTTGTAAAACCTTTCATATATATATAATATAATAATCAGAACCTCCTTCACTATCACTTCTGCAACACATCCTGTACCATATTTACCCATTATCATTTACCCATTAATCTAATTAAAATAACTATTGCATTTACAAAACAATCCACATGAGATATCTTGTTACAAAACTATATTCTGTAATTCATATAAACGTAACCAAATATCATTATTATATGTTTTACTGGTGATGAGACACGGACGTGTTTCGAAACGTAATAAATAAAGAATATTAAAATGTTGCTTCTTATTTATTTAATCATAACAAAATATAGTCCGTTGAAATTCCAGTGAAACATAGTCAGATTGAGAAATCAACGGCAATGCCCAATCCAGTTATTTTTTTGAGATCAGTGCAGAAACCCGATACTTTTCTAGCCGCATCTTTCGTGCTAATGATCGCTTCTTCATAAACATACGCCACGTTAAAACCACTTTAAAACAAACATCTCCCGGTAAGTAGTTTCATCAGAATTTTGGTCCGACATTTTCTCAAATTTGTATTTTGTTATCTTACCAACTGCGCATGGGGGAATAAAACTAACCCGGGTTTGCCCCAGCTTCGTGTTCACACACGTTCTGAGAATCTTACAGTGTGAGCAAAGCTGTGTTGAACCTGGGTTAGTTTGTGTCGTGTGAATAGGGCTTTAGTCTAGAAAGAAATACGCGGTAAATACGAAGGATTAAAAACTAAATATCCATTACTTGAATAAACCAGGGCTCAAAAAGGTAATTTTCCTAAAGGCATTGTGATTGAAGGTACGAAAGGAAATATAATTTAAGATCGCTACGGTCCAGAAGCTTTACTCGAGATTGAAATCTTAAAGGAAGACGAAAGTTTCGCTTGTAGAGGCGAACAAGAAGGTTGCAAATGAGTTGTGCGAAGATGAAGATCGTAACGCGGACGATTTATGACCCTGTTGTCAATACTTGAAAATCCAGAAATCTTAAATATTGGAGCAGGCACTTTTATGCGAGATTATGGGGTAGGAAAGGAGGAATAGAAAAATATTTCGAGTTAACGCGAGTTCGACTTATCAGGGTTCAAGTAAACGGGATTATACTGAATGTTGAGGCCATCGTTTCTTCACTTTATTTCTCTTTTCTGTTCAATAAAAACATAAAAAATTAAACCAAATTGAATTAAGTAACTTAGAGGCGTCATGATTAAAATCGTATATATATCATTGTACCGCCGTATTTACTACCTTCGATTTCTTTTTACGTGACGTTAAAATCAAAACAACCATAATGGCTGCGTTAAAACGTGTAATTTCTTCCAAATATAATATTGTTCCTTGCATTGTTTCATCGATATTCGCATAAGATTTCTGTTTTCTTTCAATTGATGCTGATATTTTACTGCCGAAAAATACAACTGTTTTGTAACATTTTGGTTGGTTATTGATCAAGAAACAACTTCCTAAGAAAAAATCGGCAAAATAGGTAGCCAATATAGCATTTTACATCATACGCTGCACAGGTTCGTTTGAAAGTAATGAAACTATCTAGGTGTTTAAAATTTTATAGCTTTGTTAACGAATTACATAGATTATCACAGGAGAAGATTACCAAAGGCTTACTCCCTCATTTGTTTTGTATATATAGTTAACTGCTATCCATTTATTTGTTTATAGATACTATTGATTTCTAAATGTAGAATTTTATATTTATGGTATAGTGCCTTTTATACTATTTCTAGTTAATTTAATGTAGCTAGATAGTGTTTTTTAGTTTTTATCAGAAATTCAGTTTTGTCACAGGTATTTTCTCTTCAAAATTAAAAAATTTCCTAAGAACAAGGGACACTCCCAAAAATCTTTGTCACATCCCCTAAAAACAATCAGATGTGATAAAAAGAATTAGTAACCAAGGCAACCAATTGTTTTCATGTAAAAACTAATCCGAAATCTTTTCTCTCTCATTTTCTTTTCTTTCTACACTAAAACCATTAAAAATGTTGCGTTGTGAGACTAGCGTGCCAATCCAGAATCTCTCCTTGTCTAACAAAACTTGTCTGCTCTGATCTACTTTTAGACAAGATATATAATCCCAGTTGTCTTCAATTGTCCTATTTATCCAAACCCTTTATTTAAATTGTTTTATTAGAAACTCTTTTTTATATATGTTTTTATATATATTTATGTTTTCTAGATTTATATAATTATAGTAAAGTATGGATTATTTTTCACGTGGTTTTAAGTCCGTTCTTGGTAACCAAGGAGAATCTGATGGACCAAGCGGTGCTGAGACGGTATATACACGGTTACATTTAAAAATTAAATATTTTAAATTATTTGACAGTATAAAAGGGTCCTCTTTCTCTTGTTACTGTTATCTTGAGTCTTGAAATCAGAAATTTTTCTGCCTGTTTGTAGTTGCTCCATATTTCACAAATTCTTAGGTTGAGAAACTGGTTGACAGAGTTTCATCGGCAACCCTATTGGAGGATAGGAGAGATGCTGTTCGGGCCATCAAGTCACTCTCAAAAGTAAGTTTTAGACTGATAACTACATAAGTGAAACTATAACAACACATTTTTTAATATAATTTTCTAGAGTGTGAGAGAGGGAGAGAAAAGAATGAATGACAGAAAAGCAGTTTTATTGATGAAGATATATATATATATATATATATATGCTTTAAAAAATGGATGAGGCAGGAAATGAATCTGTGCAATGAATCAGTCTGTATGATATCAATATCAAATAAAAAGTCACTTGGTTATTGCTCTATTTACAGCAAATACCTTTTAAAATTAGTTGTTAAATTTCATGCAGAAGATTTTTTTGTATCTTCTTCTTTTTTCTTATCACCTTGGTAGACAATTTCTACTTGTCTATTCTTCGTTTCAGAAATTTCGATTAGAAGTTGGCACTTCTGCTATGAGTGTCCTGCTGAATGTTTTGCAAAAAGATAGGTGTTGTCCTCTTCTTTGTATCATTTTAAAAATAACCAGTTTTTGTTGCTGCAGTTCAGAAGATGGAGCCATCTAATGTTGATTAATGAGACTGAGCTGTAGAACAGATGAATTTTGTTGCAATGAACTTTTATCTGTTTGTATTTTAATTTAAAACTATGAATATTAAATAGCAAAACCTTTCTTTTTCTCCTTTGTAAAGCTTTATTTAAATTCTGCATAATTTATTTCAAACAATCAGATCGAAATGACAGCGAGTTTAGGTCAAACATGTCATTCATTCACAAAATTACAAACACGAATTATTTGGTAACTTCCACTTGTGGTGTACTTTAATCCTGCTAGATTGGATCGTAAATAAACTCTGGGATTTTCTCTCTCTAAATACCATATCATTATGAAATAATTATTCCACTGACTTGATTTCTGATTGAAAAATTAATACAATTAATTTTCTTGTCGAAAGGTGGACAATTCCAAATTGTTATTGTTATTTTTGCTGAAGATCTTCATTGTATATGCCTAACCTTTCAATGGCTTTCCCCACAGGACTGATCCAGAAATATGCGGTCTGGCGTTAGAGGCTCTTTTTACCATCATGTCTACGGACGATACTAATGGGGAAATGCAGAACCAAAACAACGATTTAGCTGTACAATTCACTGAGATATTTCTGAAGGATTCAGAGAACGTTTCCTCATTATTAGCTCTGTTAGAGGTATTTTCATTAACATATATTTATTAGTGTATTATACCAAATATGTATATTTGTAAATATTATATAAAATACAAAATATTTTTCAAGTAAATTATTATAGTATTATTTCTTATATATTTGTAAATATTTTGTAATCATATTTTATTCATTAATTTAATTTAAAATGCTTATTAATTATTAACAACTGATATAATTACTCAATTGAAATATGTTTATAAACATTATTAAACAAGATATTTATTTTTGCTAATGTGCCTTCTACACCTGATGATTTTGTTTCGTTTTGCAGGAATACGATTTTAGGGTTCGTTGGCCAACTGTGAGATTGCTCATCACGTTGTTAAGCAACCGTGCCATACAGATACAGCAATATATTCTGGTTAGCCCATTGGGAGTGTCGAGGCTCATGGACTTGCTCTCTGACAGCCGAGAAGTCATACGCAATGATGTAAGTATTACGATTCTGTAGGATTTCCACGTCTACACAGTTGCTTTGCAAGTTGTTTATCAAAACGATTCAAAACTGTGAGATTTAATCATCATGAATCATCTTTTATTTTACTGTGTTGGAATTTATTAAAAACTAGCAGAATTGCTGTAATAATATTTTTTACTCACCTCCTATCAGAGCATCGATTGAAGTCAAATTTAAAAACTGCTTTAAAGCGTTATCCATGGGTAATATTCAAGGGACTCGTAAAAACTCTTAGAATTTTTTTTTTTTGTAATGAAATTGGAATAACTACTCGACTACGTAACTTTTATCTTTAACAAAAAAGAAAGAAAACCAATGTTGTTTTCAAACTAAACCACTATAAACCTACAATTTATCTATATAATAAAGTAAAGTAAAAACGTTGTGGGCCATGTTGAAAAAGATTTCTTTTTGTGATATTAATTTAGGTTGTTTTCTCATTTTGACACTATTGACTAAAGATAGTAAAAATTGAAAAAATGGTAGGAATTATCAGTTTTGAAAACGCTAGTTCGAATGGAATTGTTTAGGAAACTGTTTATTACTAGCTATAGTCAAGGCGGGTAAAAAAACGCACCACTAGTTTATCTGCTAAAATAACGCACTCATATTCCAAGAAAACACAAGCCACAAGAGAACTAGTTTTGTTTCATACGTCTTCTTCCAGTATACCATATTTTATTTGATAGATTTATCCCGTCCGTAACCGTAAAGGTTTGTTTACATATTCCATTGAATTGGACTGCGCATTTTTTTCCCAGTGCGAAGTTTTGGACGACTCGGAAATCATTTTATAATTTTTTCTGTTGCGCTTATAAATGTATCCAAAAATGTACTTTTCTAATTGTTTAATAGTTATTTATTTGTACTATATATACTTTTTGTTTCTTTATATTGTATTTTTTATAAAAAATGCTGCGCAGTTTTGACCGCCGATATCTCTGACGTTCAGGTAAAAATGAACTTTTAAAAACTTTTTAAAAATATCTTTTTCGAAGGAGATACTATTGAACTTGTTTTCGAATTTATCTTAGTTCTTAAAATAATAAACCAAGGAAGAGAAACGTGGGTGTATATATATATATTGATTGTTCCAAGTTCCTACTGATTATTTTAAACATAAATTCAAAATCCTTGTTAAATATTGATTGAAGACAGAATTTCAGAAACAGGCCTATCATTATGAGGCGCGCTCCTCACCTTTACGCGAGGAAAAGTTCATGCACCTCGAGTCCCTTCACTGTGCAATTTTCTCCCCCTCATTTTAGCATTTTTTTATTAGGGGAAGAAACCATTTCAAATGGCAGAGTTGTTCAAACGATAACTCTTAATGGAAACATTCAGAGGGGCTTTTACAGGAGCCATAATAATGGCACTAGAGACGGGAACTTTTAATTATAGTGGTATGGGCCGTTAACTGACAGAACATGGTCATACTTAACATGATTATAAACTTATATAATTTAGAAACTAACAACAGAAACTAAACCTGTTTAGAAACTTGCTGATATTTAATTATCATTATATATTGAAACTGCCACCTGCAAACTTAAGACCTTCACAAATTCTGATGGTCTGATGGAATTTGTTCAGCAAATCTATGCTGTATTTTACCGTATATATTCATTAACTTGCAAAAACTGTTTTTGTAAACATGATTGGCGGGTATACGGGTCATGTAACATCTTTGACCTCATGGATATAAGCACCCATGCCTTTTTGCACTGCTGCCACGGAGTTTAAAATGCAAAGTTGGTATCTTGCGTGGGTTAACTCACCACTGTTTTTCCTCTTCCTGAGGTTGGCGTTAGGAAGGGCATCCAGCTGTAAAAAACATCTGCTTCAATGAATCATCAAATGATTAAACCTACAAAATTGTGGGGAATATCATCTGTTGAAACCCCGTCTAACCCATGCTAGCATGGAAAATAGACGTGAAAAATGTAAATGATGATGATGATGATGATTGAAGCGCAGAGCTTAAGGCTCATAAACGGGGGAATGAAACCTACAATATATCGTATATAGAAACAAATAACAGAAACTAAACCTGTTTAGAAACTTGTTGATGTTTAATTATCATTATATATATATCGAAACTGCCACCTGCAGTTTCGCGGAAAATTGAATTCCCCAATATTGTTCTAATTGTATCACTCATTGTTTCGATGTCTGGTTCTAATTCTTCTGTAGAGCACGCGTTTTCAACTCTCACACTAATTGTGGGTGACAGGTGACTATCAACAAGTTCATGATATCATGGAAGATATATTATATAGTCAAGGCACCTAAAATCTACGCATCAACAAAGTCCTCGAAAAAATACGCAGCAAAATTTCACAATGAAAATATAAAATAATTGTTTAACTGTTAGTAAACTTAGAAAGTTAGTTAGTTTTTATGACCATATGTGTTTATTTTTCATCGAAATAAGCGTCATGTTGAATCGACCTCATTAAACAGCTGTGAAAAGTTCTCGACCACGCTGACTAACTTTCCAATTACGAGACAGGTGTTTGACATGTGTTCAAAATAAATGCATTGTCATGTTCTTTAAAGGTGTTACTTTTAGGAAATATAAAGGTTTTGATTGGTTTGTTTATAGAAATTGTGTAATAATGGTGCGTAGGTTTTCGAGTCCAAATCTTGATAAAATATTTAAAAAATACGCAGCTGCATCACTTGCAACATAGCAGTTCAAGCGATAACAACGATCATTGAATTCTTTACTCACGCAAGAATTATGTCGTTTGAAGATATCAAAAACAGTTTTGTTAAAAACTCAACACGCACATCTCTACACGCTAAGTAAGTTATATGTAAGAAGTTATTCATATGTATGTATTTATTTAGAAGACAATTTATTTACTTATATATATATATATATATATATATATATATATATATATATATATATATATATATATATATATATATATATAATTGTATTTTTAGGATGCCTAAATCAGTGAAAATTAAAGCCAAGTGGACAGAAAAGGATATTGAGATGGCTATCGAAGGTGTCCATTCTGGAAAATCTGTTCGCGCAATGACAAAATTGTATGGTATGTCAGAATCCATAATCCGTAGTCGCATTATGAAGTTGAAAGTTGGCACAAAGATCGTTGTGGGATCAGGGAGGCAAATCGCGTTATTGCCACAGACAGAACATGAGCTCGCAAATTGCATAAGCAAACTATACAAACTTGGATTTAGTCCCTCGCAAGATCAAATCAAAGATCTTGTAAAAGAATTTGTTACAAATCACGAATTATCAGTTCCATTTGTCAACAGTCACCCAGGGAAAGACTGGATATATGCCTTCATGCAAAGGAACAATCTATCATTAAAGAAAGCGAATATGCTAAGTTCAGCTTGGAGAAGTGCAACATCCAATCCATTTATTATATACGATTATTATAATATTATAAAAAGTATTATTGATGAACAAAAATTATCTGCAGGACAGATATGGAACTGCGATGAGAGTGGGTTTCCCAGTGACCCCCTAAAATGCAAAGTTGTGAGTGTCAAGGGTGACGTCGCCTACAAAGTTACTTGCGGTTCAGGTAGGGAAAATACCACTGTTCTTGCTGTGGTGAATGTGGCTGGTGTAGCCTTAGATTTGCTTGTTATATTCTCTGGTAAAAATATGCAATTGTCATGGAGAGGAGCAAAAGCCTTACCAAACACATTCTACGGAATCTCAGAAAACGGTTGGATGACAACTGACATTTTCTCGCAATGGTTTGGGTTGTTTTGTAAACAAGTGCTCCAGCGTCCTTTGTTACTAATATTTGATGGGCATTTATCTCATATTTTGATTGACATAATTGAAAAAGCTCTCCAAGAACAAATCACCATATTAAAATTGCCGCCACATACCACTGATAAACTTCAACCACTCGACGTTAGTTGCTTTGGGCCATTGAAACGCGCATGGGAAAAAAAGCTTAACGAATGGATAAATGTTTGGGGCGCAAAGCAGCCAATCCGCAAATCTATATTTGTAGACAAGTTAAGTGAGATTTGGCGCAGTGGGTTGAGTCTAGAAAATATAATTGCTGGGTTTAGAGGCACAGGGACATTTCCGGTAGACTTGTCTAAATTTCCAGTTGACTGATTTGATCCTCACCTGAGGATTTAATGGATGAACTGGCTAACTTATCTATAAATACACCAAAGAAGGTAAAAACTCTGTTATTGTTAGATAATTTACCAGGACCAAGTACAGCTCCACAAAGACAAGTAGATTCTCCAGTAGCAGTTCTAAACAATCCAACCACCACACACGTTTCAACACCTAATGTTCCTACCCATTCTTACTTTCTTGGTCCACCTCCACCACCTATTGCAGGTAAAAGATGGGTCCCAGGGTGGTGTTTAGTTGACGATGGAGTATTTGTTAGAGTTAAAACGAGTTAAGGCAGAGGAAGAGGAAAAGAAAAAGAAAAAAGTTGCGTTGTTGAAGAAGCGAGAAGAAGCAAAAACATTAAAAGAACAAAAGTTAAAAATTAAACAAACAATTCGAAAAAAGATTGAGTTTTCTGAATCAGAAATAGAAGAAGAGAGCGAAAGCGAATACAAAGATGAGGATGAAGTAAGCGAAAAAGAAATTAGAAACTGTGAATTAGAGACTAAACGACAAGATTCAGATTACAAAGAATCTGAAGAGGATGAAGAGGAATTGAACGACGATGATGTCAACAATCATGAAGAAACTATAGAAAATGACGTTCTGGAATTAAAACAGTTGTGGAAAAAGTTTAACCCCCCTACTAAAGAGGACGAGATTGTCAACAAATGGTATGCAGCCATTTTCAAAAACAAAAACAAGAAATCTTTATATATCGGTAGAGCCACCCGACGATTTCTTGTTGACACTGATGGGCCTGCTGCAGCAATTGAATTAGATTGTTTAAAACCGCAAGTAGGATCTTCAACAGTCTTCAGCTCTGTACCAGATCATCTTCCAAGAGACATTGGTGTATTTACAATCCCCAATATTATTTCACAGGTAGTAGTTAACCCTCTCCGTGGGGATAAGTGGGACGTACCTCAGTATCTAAAAGTAAAAGGAAGATTTTATAGAGTACACAGAGAAAATAGAAATGAACTCATGGATTCAATATTCAAGTCAAATCAGGACATTTTGCAAAGTTTGAGCAAGTCTTCATAGTTTTTTTTTCATATATATATATATATATATCAGTTGTCAGGTTGTAAATATTTTACACAAGAGTTCCAGTTGCTTTAATATCTGTTTTGTTGATGTTCTTTCGTTACCTAAAACAGAGCTAATGATAATTAGAAAGTTCTCTTCAACTATTTTGACGGACCTACCTACATGAACTAAAATCTCTAACAAAAAACATGCTAAATGATAAATAGAACATATTAGTTAACGAGTGTCACAATTTAAACTCATTTCTTTGTGTTCGTCAAATTTTAAACATATTATAAATGGGTACTCAAAATTTACATTTAAAGAAAAGTTTTCTTTCGTAATGTTTACACCGTTTTACGACAATATGTAGCCCTTTGCATTTATCCCGGGGCAATATACGTTTTCTAAGTAAGCCAATGTACAAAATTTTGCATATATGTGACGCACCAGAAAAAAACAATATAATATTTTTTATTCACTGGCTATCAAAGCAAAGATTGAAAGTGCTTCAGTCAAATTTAAAAACTCTTTTAGAAAAGGTTTTAATGCTTTATACATAGGTAATATTAAAGGGACTCTTCGAAAAAATATTATAATGAAATTGTGAGGAGATTAACTACTCAACTACAGAATTTTTATCTTTAACAAAAACCATGTTGTTTTAAAACTAAAACATTATAAAGCCACAATTTTTCTACGTAAAGTAAACATTTTCGTGACCCAGGTTACTTTTGCAGCCCTAAAGTATCTAGCTATTTGAGTTGGCTTCACTGGTTTGCATCTAATAGGCTCTGAGAAAAATGGAGCAAATCCACAGACAGAAAAGTCTGTTTTATTTATATTGATTTTAAACATGCGCAAATTCTAGACGTAAATACAAACACTGCCACCTCCACAATTAGTTGTTTGCGATTTGCTAATGAGATTATAGCTTGGCAAACGTAATTGGAATTATTCATGTTTCTGACAAATATATGATGTCAAATGTGAAAGTTAAATTCTACTAAAGTTTTTTTCTATAAACCCACATTTTGTCTATATAAAATAGAAATTTTAATGTCCTAAGGTATCTACTTGAGTTGGTTTCACTGCATCAATCCCATTTATTGCTTTTAGTGCAAAGCCATATTGTGAAACATATTTTTAATCTGTATTGTGGGTAAAGAAAAAGTCCATGCTTGTCCGCAATGGATTAGCAATGTGATGTTTTAGAGAGAAAATCGTTCCCTACTGCATGAATCTGTAGACGATTGATTGAGTTGATTGTATTCAGGGTCTTCTATTGCTCATCCACTTGACGAAGGGCAACGCCGCTATACAGGTGTGTATTTGAACAAACAATTATTATTTTCTAACTTGCTGGTTTCGTGTGTTTGAGATATCCTTTGAAATTATTCAGATCTAAGAACTAGGAAATGTGGAGTGTGTGTAATCACCCAAAATAAAAATTGTGATTGCGATTTTGAGGTTATTCTCCAAAGAGAAATATATTTCATATTTCCACAAGAGACCTCTAGTATGTGTAAAGTTTAGTAGAATGTAAATGACTATCACTTAGAAAAATATCAGCATACAAGAGGGAACTATGAATTATGGTGTGAGCACTCAAAATAAAACGTTTGGTAGTTAGTGAAGTATCAGGTTGAAGGGGGTGTCCATTCAACATTCCTCAGACAGTATTTAGTTGTCAATATTTATCTTTCTTTTTCATAGAAAATTGTTGCTTTTGAAAATGCGTTTGATCGTCTACTGGAGGTAATCACTGAAGAAGGACACAGTAATGGAGGTATTGCTTGTAATTAAAGATTTATTAAAGTAGAAACTAAGTAGAGTTTTTTTACAATTGTCTTACTTGCAATCACTACTTTTTGAGAAGTAGCAATTAGCCAACATTAATACTTTACTGGAACCTTGTTCTGAAATGTTGATTTTCATTATTGATGGTTCATTCTTTCGAAGTAATTATAGAGGGCTGAAAATGCTAGACCAAGTTATGAAAGTATTAGAAAGGATATTGACAAGACTTATTAGAGATAGGGTGAATATTGATGATATGCAGTTTGGATTTATGCCTGGATGGGGAACTATTCATGCAATTTTTATAGTGAGGCGGTTGGAGATGACTATACTTTTAAGATGGCAAAGATACCTTGATGACAACGTTTGATTGCCTGTGATGTTGAGCATGACGTAAAAATAAAATTGTAAAAATAAAATACAACACTGTTATCAAGTTGTACACTGAGAATAACTGACAAATTTGCTTTTCATCTAAGGCATCATAACGGAAGATTGCCTCATGTTGATGGCGAATCTATTTAACTCATCAAACATCAACTTCTTCAGGGAAGGGAGGTAAGCAACAGCATTAAAAACTTTGTCTTCTTTTACACGCATCTTTAGTCCTTTTCTTTCTCCATTTTTACTTCTTTTTTACATTCTTTGTATATGTATAGTTCTTTGTATTTACACTTGTTTCTTCTTTTTCCATTTAAAATTGTATTTGCATTAATTAGCATTTTATGTAAATGTTTTGTCATCCTGAATTTACTACCCCTCTAACATTTTAGATTTGTATTTTTTATGAAAAGCTTGCATCAATGTTTTGATTTCATTTCATAATTTTTCTTTTCTAACAAATGTACTAATCAGAATTTTTTCCTAGAAACACCTGACTAGTGTTGATATTGTTACGTTGTTAGTTTTATTTTCTTTGCTGCAGACATATGTATCCATATAATTTTCACCTTTTTTATCCTTAGTTACATTCAGAGATTAGTCCCATTCTTCGATTTCTCTGACATTGCTGGAGGTATGGACTTTATTCGACAGTAAAGTATATTTTAGGATTGCTTTCCTGTATAATCACGTGCTGCACGAGTTAAAGATATAGGTTTTTGCCGGTTGATGTGTTGGGCCTCTTTTACTTTCAATTCAAAAGGGATTAGAGGCAATAATATTAAACAACAGATTAATTACAATTTGTAAAGAAAGTAGACACTGTTTTACTTTTGTTGACACTTTCTAGTCCTAGCCATCATCAAAACTAAAGAATTATACAGATCTTGTGAACATATACTTTAAAAAAATGCTTCGTAATCATAATTACAACAAGGAATGCTGTAGCTCATGTCTTTTGTTTGCAAAACTTAGCTGGTTCGAATCTCATCTCTTTCTTTCTGAGTTACGCCGGAGTTCCTGAGTGAGACTCATTGCGTAATGCAAGTCTAACTTAAATAGGCAAGTCTGATTGAGCGATTTTCGTAGCCGCAAACGGGCATCCTAAGGACGCCAGGGCTAACCAACAGGACACACAAGGATAACAGTATTTTATATACTGAAGTGTAAATATCTTGTATAAAAATTCAAAATATTAATAATAATGGCTGTGTTTTTCGAAGCCAACTACGGCAATATGAATGTCACACGACATTGGAATTCTCTAAATATATATATATATAATTTAAACACAAATTTGCAATCAAATTTTGAAACAAATAATTATAATTATGTTTTATTGTTGCAGACAGTAAATCGTGGAACGAACAAAAAGTGAAGAATGTGCTGATGATGTTAAAAGTATTTTATATTATTTCATTCATTTTCTTGATCAGATTTTCTTATTCAGAAGTTTGACAGTATAAAAATACGCAACTAATTCGTTCTTACAGTTGCCAAGAAAAGAAACAACGTTGGCTATGAGCATTCAATGTAGTATCAACATAGGTGACTGCACTTGAGCTGGGAGCTAGAAATTAGTATTTTTTCACTTCATCTCCATCTTTCGTTGCGTGAAAGATCCATAGATCTTTAATAAAGATGAACTAAATTTTAATTTGTGTTGCAAGTGCGCGACCCAATATCCCATTGGTTTTGACAAAAAAGAAATAGTTGTCACAGAGAAGCTATGGCAACATGATTTTTTGATATGCATTTTATTTTTTGGCTCTTTGAATTCCTAACAAAGTTATTTACTTAATTCATTTAGTGATATACATGGCGAAATGAACCTAATTACAGCGATTGTTTTCGGTTACTTATGTTTTTTAAAGATATTTTTTCTTATCGTTTGTTAGTTGGTGCGTGCATTGGTTTCCCCTGGTAACCCACCCCAGTCTACGCAGAGTTCTCAAAAGATTATTCATAATTGTAGTAAGTTGTTTGGTTGTTGTAATAATTTATGCAAAATCAAATCAGATTTCCATTTCTCACACATCACTGATAATTACTCTGTTCGTATATCAGGACCTTTTATAATCATAGTGTTATTGGTGATAATGATAAAACTCAGTGTGTAATGTAATTTTCTTTCGATTATTTTACTTTATCTTAACTTAGCTATAGTTATTTTCATGTTTTCTTTGCGTTGTTTACACTCAATTACTCACAACCTTCGCAACGAAATGTATTGCATTTTTCTTTCTTTTAGCGAATTCTTAGCGAGTGCTTTTTTTTTAGATCTGTTGAAGATATTTTGTAATATTTTGATGGAAGTTGGCATACCAGCTGAAGTACTGACCGAGGTATATATTTGGTAATGTTTTGCATAAAAAGAGATAACAGTTATTTTCATGTTGTCCACATTGTTCCATTCTTCCATCATCTCACCAGAACCAGATCATCTTCATACTGCAATAGACTTTCTCACAAACCTTTAAAGTTGTTATGCAACCATGACTAAAATATTTTAAATCACACAATATTGAGTATAGAGTTAGATATGGTTGTTGAGGGACATGTAGGTAAGGGCAGACCTTGTAAGACTTGGGAACAGGTTGTAAAACATGACCTCAGAATGAAAAACATCCATGCAGACCTTGCTCAGGACAGATTGGAGTGGAGAAAAGCCATCACAGGTAAACCCATCTAACCCGTGTAAAAGAAGAAGACACAAGTCAAAAAATTTGTAGCTAGCTATTTCTTTATGCTCCGTAAAATCAACATTTCCTCATGTTCTCACTCATTAGAATGGTAGCTACTTCATAAACAAATTATAGCTGAAAAAAATTTGGCAAAAGAAAACTTTGCTTTGATGTAAAAAATTGCTAGCTATCTAAATTGCCATAATCACTTACATCTATCTATCTATCTATCTTAACATTCGTTTTCCATGCTAGCTTGCATGCTTTTCCCTTTCCATGAAACCAAGACTAGTTTTATTAACATTGTCTTTGACAACAACATTTGACTGGTAAAATGTCTATCTAACTATCGGTTTAACTTATGCTAGCATGGGTTTGGACGGGGTATATTAATGGCTGTCTTCCAATCTGATCTAGACTGTGTTAGATCTAAACTCAAATTTCTCTGTAGTAAATCTGTCCTCATTGTCTTATGTCTTTTTTGGTCTTCCTCTAGACCACCAAGAACTATCAAATCTTTACACTTTCTTACCCAATTATCTTTCTCCATTCTCCCTAACCAACACAACCTCCTGAATTGAATAACATCATTGATGCTATGAATACCTAGCATGCTTCTTAGCTCATCTGAACTTTTTCTGTCTCTCACGCTGATGTTACACATCCAGCTAATCATTTCGATCAAGATCTTTCAGCTTCACAGCCTATGTCTCGCTTCCATGCAACATGACACTGCTGACACAGGCTTCTAATTAACAGAGGAAGAAAGTCTCTAAATTTCCCTACCCAACAAATAACACTCCTTTTGACTCCCCACGATCTACATAACAGAATTTCTTGACAATTTCTATTGATCTAATGAATTTTGTGTGCGCTTGATCGTACACCTCTATATTCCAGCACTGTAAGTACTATGCTATTGCCTCTACTTGCTTCATATCTCCAGACGCCCTTAGGATTTCTGCAACAACGCCTGATACACTTGCAGCCTTACTGATTTTCATCTTTCTAATGACTTTCTCTACCCATTCCGTCTTAATCTACATTGCTTGCCCCTTTCCTACATCAACCTCTTTCAAACTCAGTGTTAAGTAACGTTTCATAATAACCCTTCCAAGCGAACTTCTCCTTCTTTTGCTAGCCAGAACACCCTCATTATTACATACACACTTCTCACCTACATCATCCTGGTTAGCCTTCTTCATTCGCTTTGCTATCTTAAACACTTCATTACGCTGGTCTTCCCTTCTCAACACATCTGCGAATCTGCTTTTTTCTGCTTCTGATTTTGCCATGTACACTGCTGTATGAGCATGATGCTTAGTTTCTAAGTAAATACTTTTACTACCACCTGGCTTTCGTTCTTTCCAGAAAATCCTCTTTTCCTTTATACACTGGTCAATATCATCATTCCACCACGCAGTCTGAAGTATCATCAGTGGCTGCTAGAAGACTATTTCTCAAAATAGCCCAGGTACTTTCAACATTATCACACGGAACATCACAGTCCAACTGCTGAACTTTTGCACTGAATTGTCTTGCTACATGCTCTTCCTTCAACTTCCAGACCTTTCGACATGGCCTGAACTTTTTCCTGACTTCCTTAGCACTTTTCACGATAATATCACAAACCAGCAACCTATGCTGGGAAAAACACTCTTCGCCTACTATAACTTTCTCATCCTTCAAAATCTGTGTCTGACAACCACCTGATTCATATGTTATCAACTTACTTTGCCTCTTACTGTGTTTCAACCACCATGTCTGTCCCTGTTCCAAACTCAAACAATCTCACTCCTTATTTCTACTCCCAAAACCATTGCCTCCGTGCACATCTCTATAACATTGCTATTAAAGCCACCACCTACTATAACAAGTTCATTGTCTCCAAACTTAGATATGACTGCTATTAACTCATAAAACATATCCTCATGGCAAGTTCATCATAAAGAATTCTTACTAAAGAACCCTTCAAAACTTTAATAAAACCAGTAATTCTTAAAATCACATTTTAAATTGTTAGTTTTCTTTGTCTTTATATTATTAATGAATTACTAACTGATTTAGACTGTGAACACAGTTGCTGAAATTATTCGTGGAAACCAGACTAATCAGGCGTTTTTCTCTGTGGTAGATGCGCCTTACACTCCACCGAAGTGAGACCAATTTTTTTGTTTTCAAAATCGTTCCATTTATCATTGAAAATAATGATTTGATAATTTTCTGTTAAGGTAAAAATATTAATTTTATGATAGCAAAGTTAAAAATTAATTTACATTAAATATGTTCCTTGAGTTTGACCCATTTTTCGTTGATAATTGGGCATCGCTGTGTAAATACTTTAAGGGGAGAAACTTTTGTGAATCAAGGTATTCGCAAAAAAAAAAATTATTTCGCGAATGGAGTCTATTCGCGAGTTTTGCGAGTATAAACTTACGCGAATGGCCCAATGAAAAAAATGTCTGAAGAATTAAACTCTCAACCTGAAGTTTGATTGAAGAAGAATAAAACAAAGAAAAATAAGGTTGCTAACACTAAAATTTAGGTAGCCAGGTGCGAAGACAACAGGGTGCTGTTTCAAAAGCAGACGGAAAGAAACAAACTTGACGAAAGAAATGCTTTTGATGAAGCAATATGCATTGACTAAGTCACGATAAAATTTTTATCAGTAATAATAGTTGTTGTTGCTATATTGGGCCTTTGTTCGTAAGATCATGAGTATTAACCCTTTGTAAATATGATAGCTAAGAATACAAAGAGCACTTGTGTTGAATTCAGTTTTTTTGGTGGTTTCAAAAGTATAAACTTTGGCGAATGCAAAATATTGGAAAATTCTGTGAGGATAAACTTTTGCAAATGCTTATAGTTGTAAAATTCACGGGATAAACTTTTGCGAAAATGGCAAAAATTCACGAAAGTTTTTCCCCACGAAAGTACAAAAATTCTTTTGCAGATTCTGTTGTTCACACGGTTACAAGAATATTACCCGCACTTACACACAACAGAAATCCATTTGTCAGAGTTTACAGCGTGACTGTTAGTGTATTTCCACTAAATTAATAATAAGGACAAATCTAGAAAGAGAAACAGTGGTTACAGCGTGACTATGATAGTAGTTATTGCGAGATACAAGAAAAATATGGCGAATATTTTTTTGAGTTTTTTATGTTTTTCAAAATATTTAACGAGCCTTTAGGCGAGAATAAGGATAAAACCATAACAAGAAAGTGAAACGGTCATTGCTATAATATATATATAATTCCATGCTTTTTAGACCGGCAATTGTTGTTTTGCTGATGTCGATGATTAGTGATAAACAACCGTTTCCATTGCGATGTGCAGTGCTCTACTGCTTTCAAGTAGGGATGATGTTCACTTGTTTCGAAGAGTTTAATACATGTAATATGCACCTTAACTTATTTTCGTCATTTCAAAATTTTTAGTGCTACCTGTACAAGAATCCAACAGGACAATCGAGAGTGATTTCCACTTTACTTCCGTCCGCGGCTGAAGGTCTCATCTCATTTATCTTTGATGATCAAATATTTTTATTATCTGCCGTGAAGTTTATTCATGAGTTTTCTCTTTAATTCTCTAAGCTTTTTGGTTCCATGTTTTCATTACTGAAAGGTAAGTGGTGTGATTTTTTTTAAATATTTTATATAAATATACATGTCTTTATTTATTAGAGTTTTTCTTGTTTCAGCAAATAATGTCACAGCTGGCCAGTTACTTTGCGGGGGATTGTTCAGGTAATATTTATATATTTCACATGTTATATATTTCACATATATGTATTTCTCTGTAAGAAATAATATTTTTTTTTATTTTTGTTTAAGTGTGAATGATTTAAAAACGTTTCTTGTCTACAAATGAAAAAGGAAATTTTTGTATAACTAATTAATTGTTATTTTATTTTTAAAGTATCATGAACTCAAATACTATATTTTTCATTTTCAAGCTTACTTTTGAATTTCGTAGTTTTCACAGTTTCTCTAATGTGTTTGCAGCTCGGATTGTTTTTCGAATTGGTGCGCGGCAACTGCTTTGTCCCATGCGTTGCTTGGCAACAAAGAACAAAAGGAGCAGTTGCTAAGAGTTCAGTTAGCAACAGGTGTTGGTAAGTGTTTAGTTGGTTAGAGAACTAAATTATAAATCAGGTTTGTTTGGCCAATACGTTTTTTTCAATTCAGTGCCAGAGTAACTTTTTAATATGTTTTAAAACATTTGTTGTATTGGCCAAGTTCACAAGTGTGTAGCCAAACAATGTCTTACGCTTATGCTGGTCTTGTATTTATGTTATAATCAAACAAAAAACAATGTTTACTAAAAGCAGATAAGCTCCATAAAAATGACATAATATAAACTCAAGTCATGTTTTACATTGAACAAAAGTATAGCAGCTAAACAAAATAAATAATATTGAACTGTTCATTCTTGAACTATGATATTGACAGAATGTAATTTTCATTAATTTGATTATGTCAGACCAACTAGCTGGGAGGTGTCGAAAGTGATTAGCCAAGACATAATGCAAACTCAAAAACAATCTATCTAATTATTGACTGACAAAATATTACAAGCAGTCCAGTGTAACATAAACTAAGTTAAAAGTTATGTCTTACGCTGATGAAAATGAGGATAGACACCTACAACTGTTATTAACATGAATTGACTATGTTGCTTTTTAAATTCGTTAGAAAATTACAATGACTAAAAGACATGACCCGTTACATAATAGACGAAAATTGAGTAGGGCTAATTCTGTTTCGAAGGTTGAAAGTTAACCAAAATTTTCACTTTCAATACTCTATTAGACCATTTTCATATTTAAAATGAAAACAAGTATTATTATATTATTTTATGAACTTATTTTGTTAGGAATGACCGTTAGGTTTGACATCGCTATTTTGAAAGGGGCTTATTCAAAATATCTACTGTGTTTAATGAATCTTATTTAGACAGCCAGCCAGTTTCCTTGCTACAGCAATGCTGGAACATCCTTTCCAACGTAAGTGTGATTTGTATGTCATCATGAGTAGGATTCTTTTCTTTGATGTGTATAAGGTTAACACGTTTTTGAGAAACTATTGGTTATAATGTTTTTTATACATTTCTCCCTACTTGATTTAAGATGCCAAGATTGTATTACAGGGTGGTTCCAATCCACAGACCCGAGCTGCAATTTTATCACTACTTTGCAATTGGTCGACCAATTGTCCGTTGGCTGTCTCTCACCTCTTAAACAATGGAGCTGTCATTCCATTTGTATCTTTTCAAAATGGTGGTGTTTTTTAAAGAAAATTTAACTCTGTAGATGACGAAATTCTAAGTGATTAGAATATTATTTCATGATAAAAGTCGATGACACTCGGGCATAAGCAAAACAGAAAACCTGTTCTTTTGTTGGCAATTTCTTTTTCAAATTGATTTCTTCCGTTAAAAAATCAACGTTTTCGCTTGACCAAGACAACTTCCAGCTGTTTGCATGTGTTGAGCAGCCATGCGATTCCAACGAGGCCATCATTCAAGGCCTGTCTGCCATTTTGATAGGGGTGTGTCTCGTTTACAACGACAACAAAAACGAAAAGTTTACTGCGTGAGTGTAATGACGTTAAAAGAGGTCTTGAAACTGCGTCACTGATGACGTTATAGAAACAGTGTCATTTGGTTGAAAATTTAGATTCACAATGTCGATGATTCGTGTTTTTCTAATCAATTAATACATGTGTAAGGATTAAGTTTGAAATTTCAATGGATTCGGTTTTTAAATAAATATTTATTTAGCATGTAGTATTACTATTAATTAATTCACTAGTGAAAGCATCAAAAGCTTGATCAGCACGCGATTGGATCCCGAACATTTCCTCACGAAAATCAATGACGTTTCGAAAACCGAAGCTTTCACTACTGCCGCTAAACACACCCAGGTGACAGCAACAAGCAAATTAAATGAATTTTTTCATTCCTTGTTTACCGGTTTTTAAAAATTGTAAATAAAATTGGAATTTAATAGTTAAATAATTTATTAGTTTTTAATTATTTATTCAGTAAAAAATTGGACTTTCATTCATTCAAATTGACACTAAAGTAGTAAGAAATAAGAAAATATTTTTCTACTCATATCATTTTTCAAATAATTCCATGAACTTTGATCAGCTATACAGGTGTTTCAAATTCTTTGATAAATATTGAAATAAAAACCATAAAAACAGAAAATCGGAACTGTAAGATTGTGAAGCTAAATATATCGTAAATATATTTGAACCTCAACGGTAAGAAATGAATAACTCATTTGTGTTACCTGCGACCTGCTCAAAGTTGACAATGAATGACGATGGCATGTTGATAACATTTTTTAGGGATTAAGTGATTTATGGTTTTATCTTTCTTAGTTTTTTTACGCTTTAATTTTGTTACAATATTAATTAAAGTTTATAACTTTCAACTCATTTTTCAATCAATCTTTCTCAACTTATCTTCATGACTTCCTCAACTGTTTCCCAACTTAGTTCCCAACTTCTTTATGTTAGATTCAAGAAACACTGGCGGAGAAGGTCCTGTTCGATCACGAATTTACTAGACAGTTTAAGAAGGTTGAAGGTTGGTTCTTGTGCTGTAATTTATGATAATTTATGTAAGAGAATTTAACAGGATAATTATAGCATAATTACTGAATCAACCTTACAGGAGTTACATGGTGTCTTGGTGGTTCTTTTTCATTTTGTTTTTCGTCAGTAACAGTTAACTCTGTTACTCTTTAGTGTAGAGAATTTTTAAACATGTTTTTCTTGTAAGTAATATTTCAAAAGATCTGCTTTTGGCAAACAATGTAATTTGCGAGACAGCAAATTTTAAAATGAAAACAAGGCTTAGGTTGAGATTTTTTTTTAGTTAAGGTTGAGTGTCAATCATTTTATGAACTTCTTTTGTTAGGAATTAGGGAATAATATTGCTATCTCATCTTGAAATTATTGATATTTTATCATAATAAAGTTCACAATGAACCAAAACATAAGTAGTGTTTTTAATTTTTATTAATGTTAATTCTGATAATCGCCATCAAAACAAGGATCAAAGTAATGACTTTCCCACAGTGAGCATTACGAGAAGTCTTATGGATGAAGATGAAACGGATAACCCGGAAAAAGTGAAACAAGCAAACGATGCCGTTGTGAAGTCCTACAAAGAACTTATTCGCGAACAGGTAAGAGCTTGAATATTTCACACGAATGTATTTTGTTAATTTAGGAATATTTTTGATTTTCATCTTCTATTTCGATTTCAATCCCATGTATTTGTGTGTGTTGGTTTTGTTGATCTTCAGTTTTGTTAACAGGATGAAGAGTTAACTCGTCTTAAAGCTCACTGCAAAGAATTAGAAGCTTCAAATGAAGAGGTAGACATGTTTGAAGCTTCATGAATTTTTCTTTGATTTTCGCTGAAATTACTTAGTCAGTATTTTAATTTAACACTGAAAGTGTACTCTCAACAAGTGATCTTGCAGTATTGATTTCCAAATTGATTTTGGTGTATAAGAATAAGGTGCCACGGTTCTCTATTTCACTTTCAATGTTTTTTATGGGTATGCAACAATTGCGGGTATGCGGGTCATGTAACATCTTTGACCTCATGGTTAATAAGCACCCATGCCCTTTATGCACTGCTGCCACAGAGTTTAAAATGCAAAGTTGGTATCTTGCGTGGGTTAACTCATCACTCTTTTCCCTCTCACTGGGGTTGGCGTTAGGAAGGGCATCCAGCTGCAAAAAACATCTGCTCCAATGAATTATCAAATGATTAAACCTACAAAATTGCGGGGAATATCATCTGTTGAAACCTCGTTTAACCCATGCTAGCATGGAAAATAGATGTGCAAAAAATGTAAATGATGATGATGATGATGTTGTTCCATTTCTTGAACCTATTTACGTAAGCCACTATCTTGTTAACAACTTGTCCTGCTTTATAATGATAGAGTCATCGCCAGTTGGAGAAGCAAGCGATCTACTTGGTGCAAATGCGAAACCAGGTAACCATCATGAAAGGTGAGAGGAATTGAAGTTTGAAGGGAGATAGTAACTCATTAATGATATGTGTTAGAAAAATAAATACAGTGTTTTGCATACTTTCTCAAGCAAGGTGTCTGTTTGGACTGATAACTCATCACAATGGAATTCAGTGAAAACTTACTAGAATGATGTTTTACAACATAGAAAAAAGGTTTAATGTTAACTATGGTTTCTTTTTTTTCATCAAAAAGCCAACCAATTTGAATGTGAATGTTTTTGAGAATACCATGTGCAAATCGGTTCTTATTCTACGAGGTTCATTGAAAATGTTGTTTGCTTTGACATCTGTTAGGTCATAATCCTGAACAACCCTGTGAGAATCACGTCAATGGTGATCAAGATTTGCTGAGTCAGCAAATAAAAAACAAAAATGAGCAAATCGAAAGTTTGGTGAGAGAAATATAGTTTGAAATGTTTGTTTGTGTAACTAGAGACATAATTGTATACTACTACCTTTTCTTTCTCTTCGATTTAACGTCTGTGGTTCCCTCTGTTTGGGGGTTGGACCAACCAGACAGGCAGACGTAAAAGTTATCATGATTTGCTTCAATCCAAACAACTTCAAAGTACAATGTTCCACATGATATATGGCATGATTTTAAAATTAATAGACATTTCATTTTCAAAAGATTTAATGACGTTAATTAGTCATAATTTATTAAAAATTGTAAAATAAATCATTTGAAAAAAATAGCTAGCTAGCTAGAAGAACCAATTTGTACAAATCGAATGTTAAATGTTTTCTTTTAGAAAGAAAGAATTTTCTAAAATCTTTTACTATAGCAAAGGTTATTGGTCAGACGCCCTTTTGTGTTTTGTTGCATTTTATAGCAGGATTTTGCTTTAATTGGAGTGGTAAGTGTGAACGTGTAAGACAGAAACAGTGGTATTAATATAAGACAAAAAATTCACTCATTACTTCTATTACAAAGAACCTTTATTTCCTTTATTTCCTCCTTTACTACCATTACGTTCTATATAATGAAGGATAAATGATAAAACAAATAAAGGATAACCATCCCACCTTTGTAGTATAATTGATAAGAAAACAAATTGTTCATTGATATTCAAGCATATTCTTTATACTCCTAGAAAGAAACATTTCCCACCCATCATATAAGTGGAAACCATAAATAATTTTCACCAAAAAATCCTTCAAACTTTTAACCACATTTAAAATCACATGGATTTTAGCCGCCACTTTTTTTATCCTTTTTTTAGGACTTGAAATTGATACATGCAAGACGTTGTTTTTTTGAGTGGATATTCTGTGGTTTAATTTTATAGTATAGCAGTTGAAATTTGTTTTATTTCCTTTTAATTGTCAGTGGTTACTTTTGGGATATTGTTTGGTGTTTGCTGGGTGTGTTTTTTTTGACTTCGATTGGCAGATTTTGGTGGAATTTGTGAGGAAAGAAACATTTTTTTTCACTGATTGAATTTTAAACTCTCCTAACTCACTTTTTCAACATTAACTCCCTCTCATTTAAAAGTAATTACATATTACCAACTCATTAAAATCACTTGCAATTCTTCGTTGCAGTGCTCATATATCCTCATATATTTGTTTCCTTTGTGTGGATTTCAACGCCTGACTGCTTGCCACCGGGAGGAGTATCTCTACACAAGGAAACATATTATCATAACTTTCATATCTATCCACTCTCATACCACTAGCTACGTTATTATATTTTATTATTATATTTCTGCTCTCCATAAAATTATGTAACTCCGCAAAGCTGGTTTTGTAGCAGATTTTTATCTTAAAACATTAATAATTGACATTACCTTTATCATTATCACCATTACCCACATATTTACTCCTTCTTGTTTTGGCATCAATGACCAGGATGAACGACATTAAAGACCAACTCGTTAACTTTGAAAAACACCTTCTTGTTATGTCAAAAAAGGTCGACAATATCGAGAATTTTATGACAAGCAAAGTTAATGAGATTAGTGAAAGCGTATTACATATAAAAGATGTCGTAATAAAAAATCTTGTCGAAGAAAACCGTCGATTAAGAGCAAAGGTTGATGCTTTGGAAGAAAACCAGGTTTGTTTGGAGAAGGACATTCATAATCTGGAAAATTACAACCGGAGAAATAATGTTGTGGTTGACGGAATTCCGAACTTCGTGGAAGATCAACATCTCGAGGGAGCCATTATTGAAATTTTTGACGCGATGGACATATCGGTTGATGGCTGCGATATAGAGGCGTGTCATCGCATTGGAAGATCAACACCAAAGAAAACGATCGTGAGATTTGTGAACAGGAAGGCCTGTGTGCAAGCCTTTCAGAACAGGAAAAAACTAAAAGACTTCAAATCGCGTACTCTAGGCCGCAAAGTGACAAAGATTTTTATAAGAGAAAATCTTTGTCCTTATTCTGAAAAGCTTTCCTTTTTTTGCCGTATGTTAAAGCGGGCAAATCTCATCTCTGAAACATTTTTTCTCAATGGCAAAGTTTTTATTAAACGTACCACAAACGAGAACAGAATTTTAATTGACCATGTCAATACATTGGTCAATTTATATCCTGATTTTCAGTTTTGATATTTAATAACCCTCCTAGCTTGATTAATGTTTTTTGTTATTCCAAAGTTCGTTTTTATTTCTGCTAATTAACAAAACCAGTTTTAGTTCTTCTCTTTTCATGGAAAGATGTTTTTGCAAAGTGTGCAAAAAAACTGTTAAAAACAACTACCATGCAATACAATGTGATATTTGTAACTCTTGGATACATAAAAAATGCAATGGATTAAATGACATTGATTACCGTTTATTACAATCAAACGTCTCTAATTGGTTTTGTATTTTATGCACTAGTGAAATTTTTCCATTCAGTCACATTTCGGATAATGAACTTTTCCAAGTCTTCAACTCTAATATTATTATAGACTCAAATGAAATTCCTGCTAATATGAAATTTCTTCCTTCTTATGACCGTAACAAACTCTTTTCTATGTTCAATGACTTTTTTACCACAAATTGCGTTGATAATTCAAAAGAAGGAAATGACTTATATTCAAATTTTATAAAGTGTAAGTATTTCAATATTGATGACTTTGTCTCCTCCAAATTTGACAGCAATAACTCTTTTTCAATTTTTCATTTAAATATATCTTCGCTCAACAAACATTTTGATGAATTTTGTATCATGTTACGTTTACTTAACTTTGATTTTAGTATTATTGGTTTAACCGAAACTAAACTAAAATGTGACGTTCAACCACCAATTCCAATATCATTAGAAGGTTATAATATTGAACACACTCCTACTGAATCATCTTGTGGTGGTGCACTTCTTTACATTTCTACAAAATTAAATTACAAACCAAGAAATGACTTGTTGATGTATAAAAAATTACACTTAGAATCGATTTTTATTGAAATAATTCGTCCAAAAAAAGTAAACATTATTGTTGGGTGTATTTATCGTCATCCATGTATGTCTATTAATGTTTTTACAAATGATTTTATTCTTCCTCTTTTTTTCAAAGTTAAATTCTGAAAACAAAAGTATTTTTTTACTTGGAGATTTCAATATAGATTTAATTAAAGTTAATTCTGATAATGAAACTTCTGATTTTTTCAACTTTATAACTTCTAATAACTTTCTTCCGCATATTACCTTACCAACAAGAATTACTGAGAAATCTAAAACAATTATTGATAACATATATTCTAACTGTTGTAATAAAAATATGTTGTCTGGTAACTTAACATCAACAATTTCTGATCACTTACCTCAGTTTTTCATTCAACCTAACTTTTATGCAGCATTTGTTCCTCGTAAACACAATATCTTTCGTAGAAATACCACATATTTTGATAAAAAAGGTTTTCTTTCTGAATTTAATAACGTAATTTGGGATGAAATTTTTGAATTTGATAAACTTAACACTGACAACAGTTTTAATTTATTTTTTGAGGTTTTTAACGGATTATTAAACAAGTATATGCCACTCAAAAAGGTCAGTATTAAAAGCTTCAAGTTCTCTCTCAAACCGTGGATAACAAAAGGTATTTTAACATCAATAAAAATAAGGAATAAAATTTATCGCAAATATATTCGAACTAAAAATATTAATAACAAAATCAAGTTAAAATCTCGGTATAATTCATACAGAAACTTATTGACTAAACTATTAAGATGCAGCAAACAAAACCATTTTAAGAAATACTTCATTGATAACTCAAAGAACCTTCGAAAAATCTGGATTGGTATACAACGTTTAATAAATCTAAAAAGTAAAAAAGATTCTGTTCCAACTGTTATTCTAGATGATAATGGTGTTTCGCTGACCGATCCTGTGAAAATTGCTGACAAATTTAACTCATATTTTACGACAGTCGCACATAACATCCAATCTAAAATTCATTCATCTCATACAAATTTTAAAAAATATCTAAATAATCCGAACCTCAACAGTATTTTTATATCTCCAACTGATGAAATAGAGATTTCCTCATTAATACATAATCTAAGTAATAGAAAAGCTACTGGACCAAATAGTATACCTATTATGATCCTAAAAGAATTAGGTAATTCAATTTCTGTCGTTCTTTCAAAGTTATTTAATCTATCTTTTACGACTGGTGTTTTTCCAAACATTCTTAAAACATCTTCAGTTTTGCCGCTTTTCAAAAAAGGTTCTAAATTAGAATGTTCAAATTATAGACCAATATCTTTGCTTTCAAACATCAGTAAACTCTTGGAAAGATTTATGTATTCTCGAATTTACAATTTCCTACATAAATTTAATTGCCTAAACAAATTACAATTTGGGTTTCGATCGAAGTATTCAACAGCTCATGCCTTATTAAGTATAACAGAGAGAGTGAGAGAAGCTATTGACTCTGATCTTTTTGCATGTGGTATTTTTGTTGATCTGAAGAAGGCATTTGATACAGTCCATCACAAAATTCTTCTCGAAAAACTTGATCACATGGGTGCAAGAGGCATTGTTAATGAATGGTTTGCTTCGTATTTGCAAGATCGGCAACAATATGTAACGATTAACGGGTTTTCATCATCGTTAAAGTCAATCAGATGCGGCGTTCCTCAAGGTTCTGTGTTGGGCCCTTTGTTATTTTTAGTTTATATTAATGATTTTCATAATTGTATAAAGTTTTCAACAGTGCATCATTTTGCAGATGACACTAATTTGTTATACATCAACAAGTCAATAAAAACCTTATGTAAAAAAGTAAATTGTGATTTACAAAGAGTTAATGATTGGCTTAATGCAAATCTTATCGCTTTAAATGCTAATAAAACCGAATTTATCATTTTTAAGAAGCATCATAAAAAAAATGATTCTGAAATTAAAATCATGTTGAATGGATCACGTTTAAAACAATCAACTTGCATTAATTATCTGGGAGTTTTAATTGATGAAAACTTAACTTGGAAACCCCACTTAAGCGAACTTTGTAAAAAATTGAGCCGATCAAATAGCATGCTTTCAAAAATTAGATACCACGTTAACACAAAAATTTTGAAAAGTTTGTATTTTTCAATTTTCTCGTCACATTTAACTTATTGTTGTCAAATTTGGGGACAAAAAAGAAGCATAAATCTAAATAAATTATGTTCTATTCAACGATCAGCACTAAGAATTATAAATTTTCAACCTTTTAGATCAAATGTAACTGCTGCATTTACTAAATTTAATATCTTTCCATTTTCGTCTACTATTAAACTTCTCAACATTATGTTTGTTTTTGATTCTTTAAACCAAAATATCCCCCCTTCGATTGGCAATTTCTTCACTAAACTTTGTCATTTTCATCTTTATCCATCTCGCAATGCCTTAGCTAATGAACTTAAAATTTGTTCATATAATACAATTTTTTATGGAAAATACTCAATTAAACACCAAAGCATCATTGAATGGAACAAATCAATTAGAGACATTAAAAATATTTTTGATGTAAAATATAAAAACATGCATTGGTTAAATTCTATTTTTGATTTAAACAGTAAACAATTTTCTAATTTAGTCAAACTTAGCATCAGGGGTAAACCTTGTTTAGCTTAGTGTTATTAAACAAATATATGTTTTGCTTGGTGGTTTGTATTTTATTTTGTGTGTATCATTGCCAATTAGATAATATATATTTTTTCTAGATATATTTTTTTACGCATATTTCTACTGTGGTGTCACTACATTGTTCAGCTTTATGCTATTGAGTGACACCAACCATATATTTTTGTAATTTGTTTTTCTATGAATTTTTTGTATTTTTATTATATGGTGAATAAACAACAATTTCAATTTTTTTTCAATCCATCTTCAACATGTTGAACACAAAACAATTTTTAAGTTAATTATTCTTGTATATCACCAAATCAAATTGCGAAAAACAAACTGTTCTTTCTACCAATCAAATGGTCACGAGCTCTTTTCCTGTTTGTGTTTTAGTCTATTATTGTCTGTGTGTGTTGGAGTAAATCTTTCTATAATTTGAAGTTTTTTAATATTAAAGAGACATCGTTGTGTCGTCACTATAACATTGTTTTTCGTCTCCAGCAAAGGGAGTTGGATTCACAACAATCTGCCAAGAACTCTGATGAGAAGGATTCGAAAGATCTTGATGAAAGATTAAGTAAACTGCGAAACGAATATAATGAGATGAAAATGAAGCTAGAAAAAACAGTGAGTCAACAATAGTACTTTATGAGACAAGAGGAAAATTCTCTTCTCCACTCTTTTTAACTTTAGCTAAACAAAGCATGATTGTCACTTATCTTACCGCTTTCTCAACTTTTGACACGCAAAGCAAACTTGAAAAATGCTAGGCTTTCTAAAATTTTATCCTTTCTGCATTTGTCATTTTATATTATATTTCATTGATCATGTCATCTAACAAGTCATCCTTCGGTCGAATTTTGAAAAAACCTGACAGATTCAATAAAAATCGGTCCAATCTGAGTGCCCATTGTTTCAACGAAAATTGCACCAGTGAGGACAGCATTATATATTTTAGGCACTGCACACGTTGTTCCAAATACTATTGCAGTGAGTGTTGTGAGTTTAGTAAGGACACCATTGAGCTTTTCAATGAGAAAGTTGATAACTTTTGGTTCTGTCCGGACTGCACTAAACCTGCTCTAAATGCAATTTTCTTGGAAAAAGATATCGAATCTAGATGCAGCGTCTACTTTGAAAAAATTGAATCTCGCCTTGTTTCTCTTGAAGCGTCTCATTCTTTGAACCATTCTTCAATGATCAACATCCAAAACAGCCTTGAGACAAACTCCTCTTTAATTCAGAAATTAGTGGACGATAATTTAAAATTGAATAAGCAAATTTCCAATTTAAAAAATAATTTTAATAATGAATGTATAGACTCTGAACGTACTCTGAGTAAAAAAATTGTTAAAAATATTGAGGAGCACAACAGGCGCAAAAATAATTTAATTATTTACGGTCTGAAAGAGACTGATTCTGTAAACAACTCTGTGCAAGTATTGGATCTCTTAAAAAGCCAGCTAAGACTAAATATTTGCATAGACGATATTAAAAGTTGTGAAAGACTTGGGACTTTTCAATCTGGTAAAACTTGACCTTTAAGAGTTACTCTTTGTGATTATGGCACAAAAATCTCCATTTTAAAACATAAAAGGATTTCAAAAGAAGTAGATGAAAATATCAATATTAATCAGGACAGGAGCAAAGAAGAAAGAGATCTGTTTAATAAACTTCGAGTTGAAGCTAAACAGAGGAAGGCAGAAGATAGTTTGGGGGAATGGGTCTACAGAGTAAGAGGACCACTGTGGGATCTGTTTGTGAAACAAATAAGAAAAAGCCCTCTTCAAAATAAAATCTTGGAATAACAAAGCCAGAAGACTAAGGAATTCTCATCCTCCTTTCTCTTTAGCATTTTGTAACATTCGAGGTTTACGAACAAATTTTACGGATGTTGAAGCTTTTTTGTTTGAAAATAAACCGGATGTATTAGCGCTTTGTGAATCTAATCTAAATGCTGGTATATCTTCTAATGATTTCCTTGTTTCTGAATATCTTCCTTTGTTTAGAATGGATTCCTCCATTCATATGCATGGTCTAGCAGTTTATGTTAAGGAAACGCTACCAATATCTAGAGAAATTGACCTGGAAGACCCCGACCAACCTTTCATGTGTTTTCGTTTGTCTTTTCTTCATTCAACTAGTTTTCTATTTTTCCTCTATCGCTCTCCATCTTCCCAAGACTGTTCTGTTATCAAATCAGTCTCAAAGTCCGCTGATTCAGCTATTCTTAAACATTGCTCAAACAACATCTTTGTATTTGGTGACTTTAACATTCACATAAACAATGGCTAAAATTCTCTAACGGAACAAGTAGCTCTGGTGTTGAAACCTATAACTTTGCAGTATCTCAGTCTCTCTCGCAATTAGTTGATTTTCCAACCCGCATTCCTGATCAATCCAGTCAATCGCCTTCCTTGTTGGATTTATTTTTAACCTCTAACCCGGACATCTGTAAATTATCTCATGGCGCTCCTTTAGGTCGTTCTGACCATGTTGTTATATCGGTCAAAGTTAACTTCAATAGACAAGTTTCTCATGAACATCCCATGCATAGAACCTATTTTAGATATGATCTTGCGGATTGGCAAAAATTTCAAGCACACATTCAGTCTGTCCCTTGGAAGGAAATTCTTTCCAACTCAGCTGATGATTGTGTTAATGAAACTACTTCAATAATATCTGAAGCAATAAGATTATTCGTTCCTTCAAGGAAATATCAGATAAAACCTCATTCTTCCTCTTGGTTTTCACCAGCATGTGCTGCAGCCATAGCCCATCGTAATCATTTCTTTCATTGCTACCGACGTCATCCGACTGATTTTAACAGAAAACTGTTTATTGTCTCTCGCAATAACTGTAAATATGTTGTTCGTAAAGCAAAAACTGTTTTTGCTGAAAGACCTAAAGATCATATCAATTCAAAAAAAATAGGTTCATGTAAATTTTGGCGTATCATTAAAAATGTCCGGGGCAATCCAATTCTAAATCATCTGTGCCTCCACTATTCAATGGTCCTGAAGTCATTAATTTATCTAAGGATAAAGTTGAACTATTTGCTAAACTCTTCAGTTCTCATTCTACCCTCGATGATTCTGGACACGATCTCCCATATTTCACCTCCAAAACTGACCAGACTTTACAGGATTGCTTTATATCTCCGGATAACGTTTCCAAGATAATTTCCAAAATGGATTCCACTAAAGCTACAGGACCTGATGGAATTCCTGTAATTGTTCTTCGGAAATATTCTACCGAGTTATCTCCTGTTTTGTGTGCTGTTTACAAAAAGTGTTTGGATGAATCTTGTTTTTCTTCATCCTGGAAATTTGCCTCCGTTATTCCAATTTTTAAAAATTGTGGTGACCGTTCTAATCCTAGAAATTATAGACCGATTAGTCTCATTTCCATTTTAAGCAAAGTTTTTGAGACTTTACTTAACCAGACCTTAGTGGAATTTATTGAAAAAAATAATTTGTTTTATGATTCCCAGTACGGGTTTCGTTCTGGTCGTTCCACTGCTGTTTTGACAGTTATAACTGAACGTTTTTATCGTGCCCTTGATGTTTCCGGTGAAGCGCGAGCAGTTGCTCTTGACATCTCTAAGGCATTTGATAAAGTCTGGCATCTGGGTCTATTGCATAAACTCAAAGCATATGGTTTAAAAGGTTCCTTTTTCAAAATTATCTCTTCCTTCCTTTCCAACCGTAGACTCAAGGTTGTCCTTAGTGGTCATTCATCTGCAACTTTTTCCATCAATGCTGGTGTTCCACAAGGATCAGTTCTCGGACCAACCCTGTTCCTACTCTACATAAACGATCTCCTAGACAATTTATCATCCAAAACCATTATTTACGCTGACGATTCCACATTGTATTCCTGTCTTGATAAATCAGATGATTGTGATAAGGTTAATTTGGCCTCTGTTTTCAATAAAGATCTCAATTCGGTAGTTGAATGGGGTAAGAACTGGCTGGTTAATTTCAATCCATCTAAAACTAGTCTTCTTTCCATTAATCATTTCAAGCAAGCATATTTACCTCCAATTTTGATGAATGGTTCTCATTTGCCTGAAAACAATTCATTTCGCCTTCTTGGTCTCATATTTACAAGCGATCTCTCATGGCGTTCATACATTGAAACTATCGCAAAATCAGCTGCCATGAAGGTTGGTTCTTTTTTACGAGAAATGAGTTACCTCACCCCTGAGTGTATCCTTTACCTGTACAAATCGTCAATACGTCCTTGCATGGAATACAGCTGCCACATTTGGGCAGGTGCTCCTGCGAATTGCTTGAACTTGTTAGACCGTGTTCAACGGCGTGTTTGCAACGCAATCGGCGCAAACTTATCTTCGAAACTGGACTCCCTATCACACCGGCGAAACGTAGCTTCTCTTTGTCTTTTCTACAAGTTTTTTTATGGTCGTTGTTCAAGCGAACTATCATCTCTTACACCTTCTCCCAGAATTTTTTACCGTACAACTAGGTTTTCGTCATCTTCTCATCAATGGACTGTTTGCATTCCAAACTGTCACAGGGATTTCTATAAGAACAGTTTTTTCCCGCGAACATCCAGACTTTGGAACTCCCTTCCTTCTACATGCTTTCCATCGGTCTATAACTTTCAACTGTTCAAATCAAACGTTCATCGATATCTGAAAACTGCGTCACTTTCCCTGTAACTTTTCTAGTTCTTTACACTCAAGTGGCCTTTAGGGCCTTGTTCTGAGCAACTACAATAATAAAAAAAAAAAATTCTTTACAGAGAAACAAACTAGAAGTCGTCGAAATATGGGCAGATTTGCCCCAGCTTGGCTTCGAAGCCTGTTGTCAACGCTTCAATGTTCTAACTACTGCATGATACAAAATTACGATTTAAAAGCTACGAGGATATTCAAACACAAAATTTATGTTAATTTTGAATTCAAAACTTATTGTTGATTTCATTCAATGCTAACTTACGCAAAGGATTCTGGTGGTTGTATGCGCAAACTAAAGGTTTCTAAAAAAGTTTTTCCCATAATGCACCTCAATTATATTGTATATCAACATGCTCCCTATTTATGCAATTTACAATTTACAATTTTTTGTGTCAATCTGATTCGAGGTAAATTACAAATAAAAATGATGAGAGAGATGAGATTGTTAGACTTTGCTTTCATTCCATAGCAAAGCTCTCTCTCGATCACACAAGCTTCGTTAGAGGCGATCACCACAAGCAAACAGAACGACTCAAAGACAATAGAAAAACTAGAAAAAGATGTGGAGAGTCTAAGGGAGGAGCTCTCCGTGAAACAGGTTTGTTCGTTCAGGCGAAGTTTATGTTTTCTTTGTTTGTTTTTTAACGAGGCTTCCAGAACGCTCATTAAGCATTATTATGAAGACCTTGACCCGGAGTTTTAGTGTATTTAATTGCTCCCATTTGTGATACGGTTATTTTTGATGACATACGACGTTTTTTTTTATAACCGCTCACTAAACAACTTTGTGATAGCATGGTCTCGAACCCAGAACCTTTTGGTTAAGAGCCGAACGCCATTACCATTGTGCTATATCCACCGGATATGTGAATATCTTTAATATATAATAGTTGGATATTTCTCTGAATATAAGCCGTAAGTGCGAAGAAAAAATGATAAAAAAGTAAATTTGTTTGAATTATAGCAGAATTTCGGTGAACCTTTGAGAATAAAAAAAAAGTTACCTAAAAAGAAGATTTTTATGAGCATCTGTTAGGGAAGGGGAATCGAAAAATTGTTCGAGTTATCGCGAGTTCGACTTAACGGGATTGCACTGTGTATATATTTAAAATATTTGTTACAAAAATAAACAAAATTTACTACAAAAATATTACCGTTTTCTCGTTTAATTACAAATTATTTTCCTGAATATTGGTAGGAAATTTAATTTTGATTTAAAATAATTGTTGTAATTTTTAAGATATTCTCATAAAATGTCGAATAAATGGATTGGCGCGGGAAAAAATATATTAAAATTATATTTGTTGTGTTTGGGATGGGTTTTGAAGTACAATGCTGTCCCATAGCTCAATGTACACTTGCGTTTCATTGCTGAGGTCAGCAGATATCACGAAAAACAGAAAAAATGGAAAATACTAATATGAAGTAAGATAGCGTAACGCGGAAAAATGATTTTTCGAGTAGAATCTTATTACGCTATATTGGATTGCCACCTAAACAAGCCGCTGTATATTGGATTGCCACCTAAACAAGCCGCTGTATATTGGATTGCCACCTAAACAAGCCGCTGTATATTGGATTGCCACCTAAACAAGCCGCTGTATATTGGATTGCCACCTAAACAAGCCGCTGTATATTGGATTGCCACCTAAACAAGCCGCTGTTTACTAAGTCAACTCTTTCAAAAAACGCAAATTCGCTGTCTACAATGCTACAATGATAGAAAGTTTACTCAAATACAAAGACGATAGTAAAGCAATGTAGATAGAGGCTGTGGATCGAAAAGATGAAAATGAGGATGATAGTGAAGATGATGATGTGTAATTTCCCACCGAAAAGATGACAAATCATTATTTTTATTTTTCCTCACAATGTGTCCACGTAGTTTTTCTGTCTGGCATATAATTTCAAAGCAAGACAAATTTAATTATTTTAAGCCAATAGAATATTACGTCCCGTTAAATTAACCCTGCTCCTTCAAATGCGGTTCATTAAATTTGCCGTCTAAATTAGCGTAATAAGGTAGTTGGTGTGATTGCTTAATCCTAACGAACATATGAACAAGGACTATGGAACTATATAGGACATCGCATTCCTCTTCTGTTTTTTTTTTAAATAAAATTTTTAGTTTATTTTAGCATTTCATTGTTAACTATTTATAAGCAATGTCGATGTAATTAGTTCAACGACTTCGTTTCCAGGCCACTCCATCAAACGATTCGCAAGTTGTTGAAGAATTGCGCGAGCAGCTTGCATCCAAAACGTCTGAGTACGTCCAACAGAGACAGGATTACGAGGATCTACTGGTGCTCCTAGAAGATCAGGATGTAAAGATAAAGAAGTACAAAGTGAGTGTTAAAAACTGAAAACATTTTAAATTAAAAAAAATAAATAATTTTATTTAAGGTTTATTGGTCATAATTTATATATATATATAAATATTATAATTATATGACGTCTGAGCAGCCGTACCCGTTGCCCGGAACAATAAACATTTCCAAAGTAAGATAAGTCAATGTACTAAGTTACACACACACACGCGCGCGCGCGTATACGCGAACGCTAATGCTACATAAATATAGGTTATGATAACACTTTAATTTCACAATGATATTTATAGCACAATTAACATTTGTTGTTAAAATAATATGACAAAAAAATGTTCTATTCAAAGAACCGATAAAAACAACTGAATTTCTTTTCGTTTATATTTGATATTAAAGGTTTACAATATGCAAATTTATACCGAGTTGCTCTTCAACAAAAAACTATGAAACCTTATAAATAAATTATATCAATCGTAAATATTCAAAAAAATATTAATCAACCATAAATGGCATATATCTTTTTTTCGAAAAAATTACCTAATAAATTTAAAACAAATAAAAGAGTTAGTCGATATAAACAGTATAAATACTGTAATATTCAACAAGATATCATTACTAGTGACATTTATAATGGTCTCTTGGCCAGCTTACTCGGTCGAAGTAAGGTAAGGTAGGTCGAAGTCTCAGTGGAATTTTATAATTTTGATAAGGATATTTCAACTATTAAACCTTGGTTGTATTATTTTAATGAGCGAAACATTCACCCGTATTTACTTTCAATCTCCAGGTTGAGGTGTTCTTGAAAGGTTTAAGACCTCTCGAGAAAATTGCGTAGACATTTTGCGGTAGAAGAGGAGCTTCTTCTTGCACTGCGCTGCAGTTCTTCATCGCGAAATGTCTTCACCAACTTATATAGCGTAGATCGAACTACTGAAATATCTATTTATTCTATTTATTGGAAGAAGCTAGTAACATGCTTGAAGTTGTAATTCGTGCATATTAAAATGGTGTCATTCTACATAAATACGAATATATTTTGTCTAGGAAATGATGGTCATTTTATTAAAGTGAATCACTTTTTCATGCATTTCGCCCGTTTCATTCTGCACGCAGTTGTGTTTCGTGTTAATGTCTTTCATATGTTATGTATTACAAATTTCGTTTCTTTGTAGCTCCGACTTCGCGAACTCGGTGACATTGTTGCGAACGATTCTACGGATGACGACGATGACGATGACGTTGATTTAGCCGACATTACTAAAACACCTGAGTCGGTTGAAATAGCATGAATATGCGATAAAAATCTCGAGATATTCCTGCATATTCACGTAGTTATTTTAACAACAAAAGAAAATCGTGAAAATCAGTTTCTTTTCAAATTCGTTTATATAAACCCCATTATAGGAATTTCTCGACATTTTTGCACGTATTTCAGCGGACAAAAACGCGAGAGAAACAACTTGTATTATTGTAGTAAATGAGAATGCGCAAAATTATATTTTATTTTTTAAAACGATTTGATGTTTTCGAATGAACTATTTATGAAAAAGATGATCTGGATTCATCACGTACTTTTATATTTCCTGACAGTTTTTACTAAACCTCCCCTTTTTGTTAGTTGTAAGAAATTCGCGCGTTGGAATGTTGCCGTTTTTACAGTTGATTGGCTGATTTATTTACCCGCTCAGAGGGCAACAGCCACCCGTGCGTAAATAAAACCAAGCACCGCAGATAAGCCAACTGAACTTACGAAACACTTGGGGTGTGAAAAACCTCGTCGGGGAAAAGTGAAGAAATTTTCGTGAAGTAACTTGTTCCCAGGCGAATATTTCTCCCCGTTGAATAATTTACTCAGACGAAGGTCCTCAAAAATAATTAAACATTTCAGAAATGTTAAAAATACTTAAGGTAAAAACTAATTTGTCAAGCGTGTGTTAAATGAGACAATTTTGACAATCATCACTTTAGATTTTATTTGCAGAATTTGCAATGCTTCTGTTATTCCAACTGTTTCGAAACGAGCGTTATCCTATAAAATGATAGACGTGATGTGAAGATCCAGATCATGCTCGTTCATGATCACGTGGTGTGAAGATCCCGATCATGCCCATTCATGATCACGCTTATCGACCAGTCACGTTTTTCTAGTAAGACATGCGGTGGGATTCTAATGTATGTCTCTAACAACCACACTTAGATGTTTTTTGTGGAAACACAGCTTTCATTCTGCAAAAATATTATAGTTGGCGTGGTTTATCGACCACCTAATGGAAAGTATCGAACTATTCAAAACGATGAAAAATATAAAGATTGAGAAAAAATCATTTTCATAAAGAAGCAACAATATTATTCTACTTTGTAAGTACAAAAGTAACATTAAAAACCATGGTTTTATTAATGAATTAAAAATAATTACCTCATAAAATAACTAGAGATAAGATATTAGCGACAACAAACATCGCCGAGAAGATATCTTTCCTATATTACAAGAATATTAATAATAATAAAGTAAAATTACAACCTCAACAGTTCATTATTTAAAATTATTTATCTCCCTTTGATGGTGAAATGTTTGGAATTTTGTCAAATCCATAAAAAAACGGTTTTGCACCGCTAAAACGAAATAAGGCTTCTGGGTATGACTGACTAGATCTAGTCTATCCTCGGCTTAGAGTATTTCAAGGACCGGAATAATGCTTGCCGGATATCTGACATAACGCGAAACGCATTGAAATAAACGACTAAAATGGTCTAGGGTACATGATACCAGTAACATTCCTCTATTTTTCAAACTGTATCAAACTTCCTTTTAAAAACGGGATCTTCCCAGATAAACCTAAGATTGTTTGAGTAACTCTGATTTTAAATAAACGACCTTCTGCTTTTCAAAACAACTCTACGAAAGAATTATGTACGATATATAACTAACTTCTATAACTTTCTTTGTAGCAATAATCTTCTTTATGAAGGTCAATTCGGGTTCCAGTGTAAACGTTCAACTGAGTACGCTACTGTCAGTCTAATCAATACCGTGGCTACATCACTTAATAGGTAATTACACAGTTTTTCACGACCTTTCCAAGGCATTTGTTATGGTAAACAGCTAGGAAACAAACTGAATCACGACTTGATCACAAACTATTTTTTAATAGATTTCAGTACATTTACTGATTAAACACAAATAACTTGTGGGCAACTTTAGGACCTCCTTTAATTTCTTATTTATCAGGGCCAACGATACCTCCCCCACCTCCGACAATACCTCCCCCACTTCCGATGATACCTCCCCCACCTTCACCCCCTCCCACACACCTTTTACAGAGCAAAAAAGCATTTTTTCTATGAAATGCTGATAAATAAATTTGCGAAATACTGTAGAATACAGTTAGATACACTTGCAATGTTTAAATGAATCAGTGTCGACAATTTCAATGATGTGTTAAAAGCCGAGTAGCAAGTTGATCAACATACGTATATACTTTGAGAATTGATGGTTGTCTCCTGATCAATAAACATTTGTCACCTGAATGGGATATTTCTATCTCAAACATGTTGTTTTATTCTTGTATTAGAATTTAACATTTTATTATGCCTCAGGGACCACCATATGTATCCCAGTTTACTTTTTATTTTGGAGCGAAATGAGTGAACTGTACATTATATGTTTCTTGCTAATATGATCAACTAATCTCAGGATTGAGAATTGTATTTTCCCATACACAGATTTCCCTTTTTTGCGCGTACTTTGAGTAATTTGGCACACATGTTGTATACACGGTGATGAACGGTGTACAGACAAAACACCCCAAGACAAAACACCCCAAGACAAAACACCCCAGGCAAAACACCCCAAGACAAAACACCCCAAGACAAAACACCCCAGACAAAACACCCCAAGACAAAACACCCCAGACAAAACACCCCAAGACAAAACACCCCAGACAAAACACCCCAAGACAAAACACAAATTTTTACTATTTAAGTTGTTCATTGGTGTAAGTTCTGTACCCAGTGGGCACAAGATGTTTTTAAAACGTTTAAATTTGGTTTATTTTACAATCGGACGTTTAATAAACGTTTTATAATACACGTTTATTTGACTAATTATTTAAAAACGCTTATTGCACGTTTTCTTTTACTGTGATTATTTTTAGATTCTTATTTTTATTTTGTAAATATTATTACTAATGGGTAAGTATAATCTTGTGTGTCCAAAAAAAATTTTTTTTGATCAAAAACGTGTTTGGAAATCCTTATTTCCACAATGGAGGAGTGTATATTTATCTATTTTTATGCTCCGATGATTTTGTAGCTAGCAAAATCACTTCGTGTAAATTTTACCCGCACGCACGTAATTAAAACAACCATGTTGTCGATTATTACGCATCAAAATTAATCAGTGTTACTTGGACTTTATTGTTGTCGTATGGTATGCCAGCACTTTGTATAAAAAAGAACACTTTGTAATTAAATGTGAAAAATTCACAAGTGAATTCACACGTTCCCGAAAGCGGTCTCGGTTGTATTTATTTTTATGTATTTGATGTTATACGAGATTTTATACAGAATTTGTTGTTTTTGAAAACGGTTTTTATACCAAAATGTTAAATTAATTAGGTTAGGAAATTGCAATTAATATGTTATCTCCGCCTCAATTAGCTGTTCTTAGTCTTAAAGTCTTTTACAGACAACAGCTATTATATTTACAGTATATATATGTATAGCTAGCTAGACATCTATTATATACCTAGGCTGTTTTTTAGACTAAAGGCGGTTCTGGTATTACATATTTATTTTGTAGTTGAAAAATGAATTACATTACAAACAACAAAGGTGGGAGGAAACTATGCTATAATGGATACATGTATACCGTTAAAGCTACAACGAATACTTCAGTTAGATGGCAATGTTCACAAAAGACAGCTTTCCGTTGCAACGGGCTTTTGAGGGTTGATATCAATGATCCTGAGTTAATTTTATCACAAACACCTCACAGTCACGCTGGTAGCAATGTTGATATAAATGTAGCAGAAGCAAAACAAGCTATAAAAGCCGTTTTAACACAAACATCAACTGCTGGCGGTTCAACCCATCAAGTTCTTGTTAATAACTTATGTAGACTTACTCATGAAGAAAGAACAGCTTTTGGTAATGCAAACTCCAACAAACGAAGCTTTAACCGCTATATTGCCAAAAGTCGACCAAAAAATTTGGAGTCCCTTGAAGAACTGGAAATTGAAGGTGTTTGGGCTAGAGAGGTTGATAAAGAAATGTTACTAATACATGACAACCACAACAACAAAAACAGAATAATTGTTTTTGGGCACGAAAATTGTCTTAATCATTTGAGCCAATCAAACATGTGGTTTATGGATGGTACATTTAAAGTGGTGCCAACTCTTTTTGAACAAATATACGTTATTCGTGCTCCTCTTGATGAGTCTGCCATTTCATCAGTTTACGCATTCATGACTCACAAAACTCAAGAAAGTTACTGTGAACTCTTTACGATCATCACAGACAAGTGCAACGAATTGAATCTCCATTTAGATCCAACTTCAATAATGCTTGATTTTGAAAAAGGAGCCATGAATGCGATTGTTGAAGTGTTTGGTCCCCATGTACAAACAAAAGGATGCTTTTTTCATCTGTGTCAAAGCTCATGGCGAAAGATTCAAGAGCTCGGTCTTTCTCAGCGATACTTAGACGATGATGAAGTCAAGATATTTTGTGGAATGGTAGATGGTCTTGCGTTCCTTCCTGTTGCAAGCGTCCCTGGTGCAATGCAATTATTAATTAATGAAACGCCAGCTGGGTTTGAACCTTTCGTCGAATACTTTGACAGAATTTATGTTTCTGGAACATTTCGTCGTATAGCACAACCTGGTCAGAGTGTTGTTCTTCGAAATATTCCACCTCTTTTTCCACCTCAAGTTTGGAATGTAAACGAAGCAACAAGAGAAGATGGAGCACGTACCAACAACTTGTGCGAAGCTTGGAACAGCTCCTTCAATAAAATCATTGGTCACCATAATGCTACCATCTGGGCATGCATTGAAGGAATTCAAAAAGACTGCATGACATCATGTCTTGCTTTAAAAAAATCCCAAATAGGTGTCCCCCTAAAGAAAAGAGTCCATAAGAAGACTGAGGAATTGCAAAGTTGTCTTAAATTATTATGCAATAGACTCAATGACGAAAACATTGAAGAAGCCCAATTTTTAAGAGGTATTGGGCATAACATTAGATATAAGATTTAAAACCGATGTAATCTAGTACATGGATAAAATATAGTACTGAATCAAGAAGAGCTTTTAATAGTTTAAGGCTTCGTGGGTTTGAAACATTAATACAAAAAATAAAAACTTCACAACCTATCTTGCTACTTCGCTCAATCCACATTGGCATTCTCTTTACAAAAGAAAGAGGAAGTTTTTGTCGTCCTAAATATGTACAAAAGTAAACGTGTAAACAAAAGGCTAATGAGGTGATAATGAGACCTGTGGAACGCTGAGCATATGACACGTGTCAGTTTGTCGATGATGTAAAAGTCCTCTACCTTTTTATTGCGCGGTTCAATTTCAACAAATGACCCCACGTTCTCGAAAAAAAAGAATCTTCTTGAACAGCTTTAAACGAACTGAACATTGCGGGCATTTCCATCGTTTGGAATCAATCCCATCAGCCCGAAATGCGTCTAAACTATAATGTACCTCGCAGTTGTTTGAAACTTTAGGGTTTTTGATAAATCGTTGATTTCCGAAATTAACGACAACAATCTCCACTCTTCATTAATTATGGCATGTAATGACAAGACAATATGACCAGGAACGATTTCAGTTCCATCCTCTATTTAGTAAACCTACCAATATTCAAAGCCAACAGAATATTTCAAACTTTGGGCCCAAATAAGGTATTAGGGGTAAAAATATCCCAATTCTGGTACTTGATTTGAAATCAGCCTCCTCTAATTAGTAAATCTACCAATTTTCAAAGCCAACGGAATACATTAATTTTTTTTAATTTTTATATTGTTTATAGGCCGCTAAAATATTGTTTTACCAAAAAGTACTATTTTGGGGTGTTTTGTCTTGGGGTATTTTGTCTGGGGTGTTTTGTCTTGAGGTGTTTTGTCTGGGGTGTTTTGTCTTGGGGTGTTTTGTCTGGGGTGTTTTGTCTTGGGGTGTTTTGTCTTGGGGTGTTTTGCCTGGGGTGTTTTGTCTTGGGGTGTTTTGTCAGGTAGCCGTGATGAACGTGCACGCAATGCTTTCTGCTCTGAATCTGTATCTCCTAATCGCAGTCAGTTTTGTACTGACAGTAAGTCTTTTCTCTGAGAATCATCTCTCATACATGTGATCATTTCTCATACCTGATCAAGTGACATTGTCTAGTGACAAGATTATATATTTCTTGCCTCAACTTTACTTTTAAGGGAATGCTTCTACTATGACAAATAGCCCCATAAATTCCAGACTAACTTTCCTTGTGGACATGGAGCTCAAAAACAAAATGATGAAGAAGTAGACAAGAATAATGGTTCTGATTGTAATTTTTATAGATAATAAATAATGCATATTTCTATATTTGTTGGGAAAATGTGTATATAAACCTTATATACACATTATATAAGGCATATATAAAATTGATTTGCAGTCTGTGTGTTTTCATTTGTTTTACTCTTGCTCCTGATATTTCTCATATTTTGTTAAATACATTGAATTTATTCTTAGTTTTTACATATATATTTCTTATATTATGTTTTAGGTGATATAATCAAGCTTTGTATGATTCTATCAAAGTGTTCAGCTGCCATTGGTTTGGAAAGTGGATTTCAGAATCTCATAATGTACAGGCACACCATACATATTAACTCTTGAAAAACAGCTGTTGTCTCTAGCAACCTATCCAAACTGCACAGGGGGGATAATATATACTATCCCACTTATTCTTGAAGAAAATGGAAAACCTATTCTATATTCAAGGTTAGTTAGTTTAATAATAATTTTCACAAATCTGTCTCTTGCATAGAAGTTTCAATGTTGCTGTTATATTCTATACTTTCCATGGTAGTATTGTTATTGTGTCACCTATTTTCAGGCTAGCTTATACCCAATCTAGTAGTATTAAAATAGATCCACATTAATACTGTCAACTACTACTTTGGTGTCATATGTTAGTAAATGCCAAGATTTAGGTATTAACTCTAGTGATTGGAGGTTGTTAATGATTAAGATCCCTAGGGCCTTTTGGGAGTACTGGAGAATGTAAACAGTTTAAGGGCCGTCCTCATCATCAACGCATTGGTCTTGCCAAACGAAGATGTGAGGATCTAACTCCAACTTCCTCGACAATTTTTTAAGTTTTAAGAATTTAATAAAATTATTGTTAGAAAATCGGTACGTTCCACGAATAATTGTAGCTTTACGTTTACATGAATTTATTTAGTCTTGCAAAACCATGGCAGACCGCACATAAGCAAAAGGTTTTCGTTTTAAATGTGAATTTCAAAAAATTTAAAAACTTAAAGAATTCTGTGAGTGCACCACGTGGTTTAATGTTCCGCTTAAAACGCAGGCTGAGGAAGTGGAGCCGTTCAAAAGGTTGGATGCGTTAGGTATACCTCGGGCGAGGAGGGCGGTTGACCAATCCAGGGGGATGAAACCACCCAGTTCCCCGCTGCCCAGTCCTTTACCTGAAGAAGAGGAAGCTGAAGATGTGGAAGTCAACCTCGATGATTGAAAACAGTGGTATGTTCACGCTTGCATGATTTTATCCCTAAAATATTCTTATCAATAACAACTTTAATATTTCCTTGAAAATCCAAAAAATATAAACTGTGATTTTCTAGAAAGTTGCAAAATGGCGTTTGTGAAGAAGGAAGACGCACGAAGCCCTTCAAAATAAAATTTCGCGAGTATTTCTTACATGATAGAGCGTGTATTATTTGTACATTATACGTAGAGAATATATTTTTTAATATTAGTTTCTTTATGCTAAAAACATATAATCCCATTCTTTACGTGAAGTTAATATTATTTTATTTTAAAAATCGTATTTCGACAAATTTGGTTTGAAAAATTTAATTGCTTGCTAGTCTAGTAATTAATTGCATACATGTTTTCAGTTGCATTTACGAAGTCATGGACATTTTCAAAGTTTCCTGTTAAACTCCTAATACCTATGCGGTAGCTTTCAAATGCTCATACTTAAAGTCCTCGTTATGCTGTCAGCATTGAAATGCTCATACTCAAAGTCCTCGTTATGCTGTCAGCATTGAAATGCTCATACTCAAAGTCCTCGTTATGCTGTCAGCATTGAAATGCTCATACTCAAAGTCCTCGTTATGCTGTCAGCATTGAAATGCTCATACTCAAAGTCTTCGTTATGCTGTCAGCATTGAAATGCTCATACTCAAAGTCCTCATTATGCAGAAATTCATTTACTACTTCAAGCCAGATTAATTGAAATAAAAGACTAAAAAATCATAGGGCATTCCCTGAGTTTCTTATGTTTTGTTATTTAATTAAGTACCAAAACACTTTCCAATGTACACCTTCCGCCGTCGCGAGATTTTTTTCCGTCAACGAACTCAGACCTATTTTAGCGGTCGCAGACCCAATCTTACGGACGCAGACCAACATAAGCGGTCACAGACCCGTTTTGACGAACGCGGACCAGTTATGTTTGTTTTCTTTTGTGCGTCTATTTGCATGCAATTTTTAAGTTAGGAAAAATGGATAACGATTGATTACGCGAATTGGCAGAAATAGTAAAAAGTACAATTCCTATAACATACTACGAAATAACTCGGATCGATGGTAATTTTAAAGAATGGTACACAAGATTAAATTGTGGTATTAAAAGTAAAATAGAAATAGAGGAGTTTGTTGAAAACTATTGTAAGTTGAATAAGGTTTTGTTGAAAATAAATAAAGTTGGGACGGAAAGAAGTGGCTTTGTTGTACAAATGTTTTTCAGGTGTCACCATGACACAAGGGTTGAACAAATGAGGAGTGCAACAGAAATTTTGAGAAATAAACCATGCAAAAGGTTTAAAAACACATATTGTTCTTTTCAGCTTTAAAATTAAAAAGATCCAACTGTAAAATTTCCATGTGAGATATTATATACAATCACCCAATTGAATCACTTGAAGTACTGAGTTACCAGAGTTTAGACCAAAGTGTGTGCGACAAAGTGTACCATATGTTTCATGAGGGAATGTCACCTTCCAGTGCATATCATGAGTTCATGCAAGAGTTTAGAATCTTTTGTGAAACTGATATGCAGTTCCATTTAAAAAAATCTAACAGATCTCTTTGTCCAAGGCGAAGAAATTTTAATTCCATGTACACAAACTTTTGTCGAGAGCGTTTTGGAGGGACAAATGGAGAAGAAATGTTTGAAAAACTGGAAGAAAATATAAAGAAATTTAAAACAAGTGATCCAGATATTGGTCTGCAATACCAGTTATTTGACAGAGATAAAGGATCTTCATTGATTATTGTTTTGATGACACCCCTCATGAAGTGAGTTCATGAAATGGTTTGTGTATATTGATTATTTTTTATTTTTAAAATATATATATATCTATAATGTATATATATGTATATAGATTGCTGTAAGTTGATTTCATATATATACATAATACATAAACCAGGCATAAATGTAATGTTGACCACTTCCAGATCCGCACCTGATAAACATTTATTTTAGGTACATCAGTCAGCAGAAATGGTATTTATTGATTCCACTTCAAATTTAGATGAACATAACTTGCGTTTTTTTCTCTTTTGTACCCAGTCTATTGTTGGTGCTTTACCATTAGCTGTCATTATTACAAGTGATGAGCAGGAATCCACCCTTGTAAAAGCATTTGGAATGTTGAAAGAAATACTTCCAGTTAAAGCATTTTACAGCCGTAGTGCTCACACTGGTCCAATTGTTATAATGACTGATAACTGCGATGAACTGCGCAATGCACTCCAAATAACTTGGCCTGAAGCAACACTTTTATTGTGCATATTTCATATCTTGCAGCAAGTTTGGCATTGGCTATTCAATAAAAAACATGGAGTAACACAAAATGACAGAGTATTAATTATAAAAAAGTTTAGAACACTGCTCCATGCCAGTTCTGACAGTTTTGACAACTTGAGCAATGAACTTATTCAGGGTGAACTGTTGCTTAAATACCCTAATGCAGTCATATATTTCAGTGAGTTAATTAAAATAAAATCAACTTGGTCAACAGCTTTCAGAAAAGAATTTTGTCTTCGAGGAACACACACTAACAACTATATAGAGTCTCAATTCCTTGTGATAAAAGACACCATCTTAAATCGTCAGAGGCAGTTTAATGTTAACATGTTACCTGAGAAGATTTTTACAAGTTTTGAAAATCATTTCAAATCTCGTCTACAATCCCTTGCTGATGGCACATTTGATGGTGTTTATAGCAACCGGTTTAAAGGTGAGAGTGAAGTTAGAGCTTTTTAAAATATAAAATATATTAAAATATTTAAATTTTTCTAAAAAATAAAATATTCGGTCAATAATTAATTTAAAATTATATAGACCCCCAACCACAAATATTAGTGGTTCTTTTTAAATTTCTTTTTTTCTGTTCAGGTATATCAAAAGACATAAAGTCTGGTGTTGGTTATAAAGTTCCAACTACACAAGAGAGCAAATTTCTGCTGAGCAAAACTGTTACTCTAGGATAAAATATGTTTTCGGTTCCAAGCAACACTGATTTAACCAAGGTAAGTGAGAGTAAAATGGTTTAACTAGAGAAACTTATTCAGAACCAAGAACTCTGTGTGAAACATTGAGATATTTAGGGCATTTTTTGATTGATGTTTAATCAACTAAAATCAGAATATTGTTAACAGTGGTCATTAAAATATAATTACACAACTTCATAAATAATAAATATACACAATTTTTTATAAAAAACATGCTGGAAACATGCGAAGATTAAGCAACTTTTAAGAAACATGAATTGGCTGAGAGTTTACAACAAACAATACTGTATCATCTTTTGGAAAAAAGACAAATAAAAATTGTAGAAAAATAAATTTTACTTCCTTTGAAAAAAAATTGCAAGTTTAAAATCAAAGTGATTTGTGAGTTTTTTAAAACAAATCACCTTTTACATTGTCTTAATATATGACATTTTATGATTTCTTAAGCTAGATTTAGATTTGTTATATTTCCATTTAGAGCATGGGTAAAACCAAGCATCAAAATTATTAAACCCTTATTCATATATATTGTGTTATTGAAGAAACATTCAAGAAACTTTTCAGACTGAATTTCATGTGTTGATTCCAGGCTGAATTTCATGCGTTGATTCCAGGCTGAATTTCATGCGTTGATTCCAGGCTGAATTTCATGTTTAAATTTCATTAAAATTAAGAAACATCCAGCAAAAAAAACTCAAAATGTTTCTTATAAAACAAAAAACGCGTATATAATATTTCCACAGTAATTTATACACAGCAATCGAATATTGTATATTGTGTATAATTTAAAAACGCGAAAGTTTTCTTATTTCTATATTTAGACGTATATTGTTGACATGGCTATTGGACGATGTGAATGTGCGGTTGGTTTTGATGGTGCACCGTGTTTGCATCAATTTCTACTTTGGTCTAGCCAAACTGCACCCTCTACTAACTTTCTACTACGTTTTAGCAAAGAAATGCGCCAAAAATTTGCAACAATTGCATATGGAGTTGCTTTACCAATCGATTACTATGCCTCATTGCATAGCGTAGAAGTACCATTTCAGACCGTTGGGGATTTTGATGTACAAGATTATCGAGGTTTTTTATAATTTATTCGAATTGCTATTGAAAATTGTTTTTCTACTCGATAAAAGGATGAGAAATTTAGTTATTTATGAAAATCATTTGAAGCTAATAAGCAGTTAAAAATAAAATCTCTTTTTCAGCATCCGAACCGTCATTATCATTGGACATGTCTCCGAATCATACATCTGTTGTTAAGATGGCTGATACCACTGTGGAAGAGCTGACAAAGGTAGTGAATGATATGAATGAGAGAATCCGTAATAACGACGAAGATTTTATAAAAGGCGTGCTAAAATTTACGAAGCGTTACCAAACTTTTTCAGTTAGCCAAAACGTTAGTGCCTTGAATTCATTTGGAAGTGTGTTTGTTGGAAAAACAAAAGGAAAAATTAAAGTGCAACCAACGGCAGTGTCAAGAAGAAAATCAAAATTTGGTAGCCGCCAAAAACAAGACAAACATGGCATTAAGACTTTACCAACGCGAAAAATGTCCAAAAAGCGATCGCGAAGGAAATGTGCAACCCTCGAAGAAAGCAGGAAGAACGATGACAAGTATAGCATTGCATCACTCTAAGAAGTAAAACGAATCGAAAAAGAGAAATGATGATTGCGAAGAAATCCAATTAGAGTGATTGCTTTTTCATTAATTTGGGTCTTTTTCTTCAGATATACGGTATACTCCCGATAGGCGGGACACTCAGGGGAAATCTGTCCCACTTAAGCGAATGCCTATATTACGTTAGGAAGTTCAAGGGACCGAGGAAAACCGTCTCACTTTTAGTGAAAGTCCCACTTATCGGGAGTATACTGTAATATAATATGTTTCCGTTTGATGTGTTTATTAAATTTAAAATTTTAGAGCTACTAAATCGCAAATATTTCACCCGAAATTTCATTCTAAGGGGAAGGTAGAGTGATTGCGCATGCGCCAACAATCGTCGTAAAGATATACTACGATAGGATTGGGGCGTCCTGACGGACGGCCTAAGTAAGTAAGTAAGTTTTTTACACCATTCCTCCCAAGTTACTGGAGCAAATAGAGTCAGCAACGACATTGATTAGTCCTAATAGGATACCAGAGAAGGAAAATAGAAAGGCCTATAGAATTTTTTGGTCCGTATACAAGTCCGATAGCGAAAAAAAATTCTGATGCCCGCCACAGGCAAATTTTTTGGATTATGTATACCAATTACCACAAAAGCATCAAATCTTTTGCCAAGTTTCCAGATTTTTGGAAAAGTATGACATTCGACAAACTGGTTTCAAAATGTGACTATGTACACATGCCATACGATTGGTATTGTCAAAGTGTCCAAAAGGATCTAGGCAAACAAATCTGCAAGGATTGTCATGTTTATTTTTCTAGTATGGCTGCTGTTACACGTCACGCCAAAGGGAATGGATGCCCTGGAAATACACTGACAGGCGACAGTTTGGAAGAAGAAGAAGATAGCGCGAAACAAGCGGAAGAATCAGTATCAGTCCTCAATATATATGAAATTCTGTCCAAGTCCTTTTTTAGATGCGAGTGATGGCAAAGATGACGATTATGAGTTATTTTTATAAAATGAACAAAAATCTTTTGTTTTCCAAAAACTGTTTTTCTTTATATTCCAATTCTGATACAGATTTCTTAAAAAATGTATTTCAAACCTTAATTTCTAATACAGATATCAGAAGCAGATTCACGATCTTATTCTATTACATCGAAAAATAACCCCGATATTTTTAAAAACCAATCTTTCAAAGATTTCTAAAATTTAAAAGATGCTTCCCGCCTAATATTTTCTCAAGACAAGTACACTCCCGCTAAACTTTTACTGCAATCTTTGGATATTCTCAACATTTTTCAAACAAACATTCTTAAATCATTAATCTTTATGTATAAAGAAAATAACAATTCTGCACCTTCAATCTTTAATGATAAATTCTTTCTAAACATTAACGGATTATATTTTCAAATAGTATTGTCAATCAAAGAAATAAATACATTGACCGTCCTCCATAAATATTCGTAATATTTACAATACAGATACGATGCAACCACTACAAATTAATTAATAAATATCAAAATTAGTGCAATAAAAACGTGAAGAAGCAATTTAAAATAAAAAAAGAAAAGTATTATAAATTGTTTGTCACAACGATATAGTTTTAGTGAAATAAATATGCATTGCTCTCCAAAAACGTTATTTACTTTTACAGCATCAACACAACTTAGTAAGTTTTGATGAGTAAGTTTCTAATGATACTTGGTTGTGTTTGATACCATTCGTCTGCCGCAAACAATTTTATGTTATTGAATTCATAAGGGGTGTTGTTTTGTATTGCAATTACTGAAGATTCGTTTATAAACACTTTGAACCAAAATTTATCGTTTTCTTTTAATTGCTGAATAATAAAATCCGACCAAACATTTGTGTCTAGACGGAATGGTATATAAAACCGATGGTTCTTATCGTCGTTTATTGTGGTACTTATAAGAATCATACCATCATTTGTCATCCAAACCGCTGGAGTTCTATCTCCGTTAATCAAATAATTGTTTCCCAAGGTAAAATGTAAAATGGAATAAAATAGTTCACTTAGTAAACTTTCAGTAAATTTTACCGAAAATGAAATGGAATACGTCTTTGGAAACTTGGGTATTGTGGTAATGAGTTCGCTTCTTTTCAATTGTCTTCCTTCGTTACTGCTCAACTCTCCTAGAAGAAGAACGATCATTGCAAATGATGCTTCATGTTTTGAAAAATACCTCACCATATTTTGTTGATTTGTCGCAATATATTTGCACGGATGAACCGTTGTGTGTGATCCAATAAAAACCATTTTCCAGGGAATGATCAATGTTGTACAAACTGCTGCATGAATTCATGGAGTAGGCTGCACTGCTGCCACCTTCAAAATAACAACTTTTTCAAAATAAGAATGTTATCAAGAGAAATTACCGTAAAAGTTATCGCAGGCTTCTCCTTTTACGTACTTCCAACATTGGCAGTAAAATCTTTTTGAATTTGCAGTGTTACCAAAACAGTCACCAAACTTACAAGGTAGATTGTTACACGCAGTGTACTTTAAGGGCTAAAATTGCAGTACAGAAATATATGAGTTGATATATAAAAAATAACGTTCAAGATAAAGATTTTTGCTTTAAATGGCAAATACCTGTAATGACACTATCCCAGAATCTCCTGATTGATGAAATTCATCGACGTTATACAAAATACAGTCTCCTTCTTTGTTATCGGCGGAATATCCTTTGAAAACACATTTCTCTTTTCCTCTTGCACATTTGTGAACGCACGACAGTTGGCTTTGACAATGAAATGTCTTTAGTGGAGACGCTGGCAATGCCGCACCAGGCACACTCTCATAAATACTGTTGTAAGTAAAGACTGCGACAAAGAAACCATAACTTAAATAAAAAAGAAGAACAAGACCACCACGCTTTCGTAACATCTCTTTAAGAATGCAAGTTCTAGTTTGCAATAAAGCTCGGAAAGAGATTCAACCTTCGGACAATTAAAGTTCGTTTAAATATTAATGTATTTCTATTTATACAATCATTGTCTATAAAGGTGGATTTTCATACAGCTGCATTTTGCGCTATAGCTTCCGTGGCACATGCGTACTTTAACGAAATTACCGCTCACTCAGAGATTTCTTGTGTTCTTGAGTTCGGCGAAAAAGTTAAAACAATTGAACTTTCTGCCTGAGCTTTTAAAAGACAGCCAATCAGAGTTAAGGTAAAAAAAAATATGACGCAATTATTTTGCATGGCGGGCTAGATCAAAACAAATCAAAACAACGCACGAAAGAAGTTGTTCAAACCTAGTTGGAGTCATCCGAAAAAGTTTTAAAAAATATTCATGATCGAATAACATGAGATCTTTTATTAATGTGTGATACAATCTTTTGGACCTTCTTTCAAGAAACAATTTTCGAACCCACATTGACTGTTTTCTTCTCATTTTTATCGTACGTCGTCTTTGTCTCATTCTTTGCCAAACAACTACAGATATTGTAAACAGAAGGGTTTGTCTCAGTAAAATTCTTCTGTTTATTGCAGCCATTTTTATTCCTTTAATCTAACGTGAGTTGAAATGCGACAAATGGAAATCACTTTGTGCTAAAGAGGAAAAAGCTCTATGGAAATCCAACTTAAAAGAAAATCCTGGTACGGAAACTCGTTGCTTGTTTTTATGTATACTATAAATTGCATACTGTAAATTTAATATAATTTTAAATATATTTATATATTTGCAAAGCAAATTTTATAAGAAATTCAAATTTCCGACTATCGATATCTGAAAATCACGCCATGACGTCATAAATTATTAAAGATTTTTAGACAATTTGTAAAAATTACTGCCGGAAAAATGTCAACTTAAAATGTGTAAATTTAGATTATCCTTACTGGAACTATGATCTTTTCGAACTGGATAATTTATAGGACTCAGAATGTAAAGCCGAGTTGCGTTTGAATGATGTCTAATAAGATACTTGATATTGTACACAATAATTATAATCATTTTGATTTTAACCAGGTTTGGCTTTCCAAAAATAACTTTGAGGAATTTGCTGCGGCTGTATACATGAAAGGGGTAGCTTTGGATAATGATGAGACTCTCCCCCCTTGCTGTCGAGGACATTTTCAGAGACATTTATGTAATAGACACAAGAGAGTTCATGAGATAAAATTACAGTTTTATGATGGTCTTCAAATAACAACATATCATAAACATATCAAATGTCAAAAGTCATTTCTTCTTGGCAATACATCTCACAATATTCATCATTTGTTAATTTTGGGCTTGCATTTGTTGCATCATGGTGTTAAACATGTTTCTGTTGGTTTGCTTCTTGATGTCTCAATGCAAGTTCTTGCAATTTCAATTCTTGGTCTTTCTCGCCATTCTCGCGTAAATATTGCAATGTCTCAGTTCCTGAACTACGAGTTTGTTTGTTTTTTTGTTTTTTTTATGGGGGGGGGGTTGGGCTCGTAACCCATTGAGCTTCTCTTTTTCTTGTTTCTCCTATATTTTCAACTTCATGTTGTCTAATCTCTTCCGCCTGAAGCTTTTCTATGTTATTATTTTCTTTTACTACTCGCTTGTCATTTTTTTATAATTGCTTCAGCCTCTATTATTCGCTCACATACATCCTGCAATGCTTGATCCAAGATTGTTACTTTAGGAGATGTTCCAGTTGCTTTTAGTTCATCTTTATTTGCTCTTTTAAAGCGAAATTTAATATGGGAAAATCTTTCTCTAACTGCCCTTAGAATCCACTTTGAATTGCTGTAGCACTTAAAGATTCAGCAATTGCTTTCCCTCGTTCCCTAGTGCGTTCTTTGAACTGATACGGTTCGAAAAGCAATACTTCTCTACAGAGAATTTCGTCTTTATTATCATTCCACACCATGATAGTGCTAAAAGGATTAAACAAAAACATCAAAATAAAAATAGCAACTTATATATAAATCTTCTATAAAAGAAAATATATGAAATTCCAAAAACTGTTTGAACTTCGAATCAATAACTATACAAATAAAATGTAAAATCTAACTTTTTATTTTGTTTATCTGCCATATTCTTCACGGTTTACACACAATGTTATTAGGGAGATTAAGAAACAAATCTGCAACGGGGACGGCAACGGCGAAAATCGAAAACGAGACGTCTTGTGTTCGGGTTGACGTTTTCTTATAAAATAGTTTTGATACAAAAACGAAAACAACAAAATAATTCTTGTTTTTTGATTTTTTCCCAAAAGTTTTTCACAAACTGTTATTGAAAAATGAAAAAGAACGTTTTTTATATTTCTATTACGATTAAAATCGCACGCAGAATGTAATTAATTCATCAAATGTAATAACAAACGTAAAAACCGATATATTTGAAAGGTAAAAAGAAACAAGTTGTTATAGAAAACGCAAACACTATTATTATAGCTTCAAATAAACAAATAAATATAGAAAAATAAAACAAATTAATCAAAAATAATATTTATTTTATATTCAAATCACACGTTTTAACAAAACACCAATTTTGATGATTTGAAGTTGTCGCGGCCTGTATGAGGGGATGGAAGTGGAATGGTCGCAACGCGTTTCTATTGGCTGATATATTTGTTTACTAGCTGTCTCCGTGAGGTTAGGTTAGCTAATTTTTAACCCCAGGCGGGAAAGATAAGAAACCTGAACACAAGAAAAAAGAATAAAAACCTTTTATGATATTTATGTTACTTGGTGTGTAGGTGTTTCCAAAACCAAATTTAGTTCAGGGAAAGGAACAATCAGTAGCTAGCTACACACCTCATTCTTATGTATGGCATTGACCCACAAATAGCAAATAATTGATAAAAAACTAAATACAATACAGTAATACTTACTGAACTGGGATACTGTAGTCCCAATCGGGCCAAAACCTGATGCAATAAGGACCCTGGCTCTGGGGTCAATAAAATAAAATGTCTTTCTTATTTTTACAACAATAAGAATGTGCTTATTATATAACTCCTTCGGCTTAGATAGTTGTTTAATGGTGATTCTTTCTAATCCAAATCAAATATTATGGAGTTGGCAGTTGAGTTGATTTCCTAATCAAGCAATATTCCCCCAATTGATGGATGGAGGGTGTGATACTGACCTGATGATAGAAAGGGTCATATAAACATAATATAGATATATATATATATATATATTAGTTTTATACATGATGATGTGTTTGTACATTCTTAACTTTAACATGAAATAATTACTAACAAAATGTTTAAAATCTAATTGTAAATTATTGCTTGTTGAGTAGGTTGATAAAGTTCTCATAAGATGGAAAGTTCTCAGTATTGAAAGTAGTAGGAGGTAAGTTGTTCCATAGGTTCACAGTTGAAGTAAACAAGTAGTAGCTTTGAACACGTGCATAAACTGGTCGAAATCAGAAGACAAAGAATCTTGTTTTCCACACAATCGATTCACCCAGTTCAACTCGATTGTATGCAACGTAAGGCAAGCCAATAAATAAACGTTAAAGTTTCTTTTATTATCTGGTTTGTATATAGTACCTAGCTAGTGTATGATATTCCTTGAGTCCATTCAGTTTGGTGTTGTATATAAACTAATTCATAATGAAATTGATCTTGAATAATCCTTCAACTACGCGTGCTGCTGAATGATCACTTTCTACGTGTCGCGGATTAAAAACATGGTTGCGTTCCACAATGAATTCCACCGTTTTAACAATCTATCAATACTTTCAAGTTTCTGATTGACAAATTAGTTTTGATATCAGTTGGCAGAGAATTTGCTACTAAATACAATCGGAAAAGATACGTGGGACAATTTTTTCCTCTGATTAGGTGTAGGTTTTTCGACATTTATTCGAATTTAGTATTTTAAGTAGAAGCCTTTTAATTTGAATAACTTTAAAGAAGCTTTGAGACATGCCAAATAATCTCATTATCTTCAAATCTTCAACAAAAATAAGTATTTTCTCGCAAACATGTTTGCCTTAATTTTACAGAATTAGTAGATGTTGCGGTGGACTTCTAATCTACGAGTGATTGGCCGCTATGCTTATCCATGCAGCGGTTTCAATTGAAAACCACTAATCGCAAAGAATTAGAGAATGTTTGACTTTCAAAACAAAACATGATTTAACATTAAACATTGAACCTTAAACATTAACTGATTAAACATGATTTTAAGAAGATTCGGAAAGTGTTAATAGTTAGGTCTGTTAGCATAACAATAGTTAAAATTGTGAAGAAAACATGAAACTTGGTACAAATGTCTATCATGATATATATAACAAATTTAGGATGGGAGACACACCCAAAAGTCACGTGATCGCTGACGTCAGCACTTTTTTGCTGGGAAATCAACTTTTTCAAATCTCAACATATTATATACCGTTGGAAAGGAAATTCGATGTAGATTCCAAAGAAGAATTAACTCATATTGTAAAAATGAACCTATGAAAAGTTATTGGTGGTCAAAGTGAGCAAAATGACATCATCGGGATTTTTCTTGAAATCGTTTTTTCCAAACCTTATCATATTATATACCGTTGGAAAGGAAATTAAAAGAATTTATGTATATGAAAAAGAATTATGTTTAACATGAGAATAAAGTGTTAAAGTTATTTAAGCTCATATATATATATATATATATATATATATATATAAACAACCACCACCGTCTAATTCAACGAGTCTTAAATTTAACTTCGAAAGGTTTGGGTAATCTTGTCAAATTACTTGTCAAATCCCATTGACAAGTGCAAGCTTCCTTGTGGTGTTGGTATTAACTCCATTATGTGTTACTTTTGCAAACATTGGATACATAAAGCCTGTTCTGGTATCAATAGCAGGCTTAAAGAGGATCCAAACTTCAAATGTAAGAGATGTCTTGGCCTGATACCTGCTTCAGTCGCACATGTACCTGTTCAAGTAGAACTACATGGAGAACCTCTTGAAGTTGTTACATCGTTTGTTACCTTGGTGATGCAACCGGAGTGAGAGGTGGCTGTTATGAAGCAACCACAGGCAGAATATGATAAGCATGGAAGAAGTTTAGAGAGCTACTCCCTATCCTGACCTGTAGAAGCATTTCCCTTCGCAATAAAGGCGAATCGAGTCAAGTGAAGGGAAGCCAACCGATCAAATCGAAGACCGCAACGTCCAACCCTTGAAATCGGGTAACAAGCGACGATAAACGTGCAGTAAGTAAGTCCGATAACGAGAGAAAGATGAAAAGCACTTTGAAAAGAGAGTTAACAGTACGTGAAACCGTCAAAAGGGAAGCGCATGGAATTAGCAAGGCGCTTTCGAGATTCAGCTCAACGGTGGCGGATTCGTGTGTCGCGCGGATTCGAATGGACTGTCGTCGTACGGTGAGGCGTCGCCTTTAGTTGCACTTCCCTACAGCGTGCGTCAACATCTATCGGCAAGCGAGAAGCCCGGAGACAGGCTAGTGTTATAGTTTGTCGCGGTGAGTTCGTAATTTACCGACCTGTTCTACTCCTAGAAAGGTTTGAGTAAGAGCACATCTGTTGGAGGCTCGTAGCGATTCTGACGTGCAAATCGATTGTCAAACTTGGGTTTAGGGGCGAAAGACTAATTGAACCATCTAGTAGTTGGTTCCCTCCAAAGATTCCTTTAGGATAGCTGGGACTCGGGACAGTTTTATCAGGTAAAGCAAATAATTAGAAGTCTTATGGTTGAAACAATCTTAACCCATCCTCAAACTTTAAATTGGTAAGAAGCCGACTTGTTCAATTAAAGTGGGGCACAGAATGAGAGTTTTTAGTTGGTCATTTTTGATAAGCAGAACTGGCGATGCGGGATAAACTGAACGCCGAGTTAAGGCTCCTAAATCGAGGCTCATCAGACCCCACAAAAGGTGTTGGTTGATCCAGACAGCAGGACGGTGGCCATGGAAGTCGGAAACCGCTACGGAGTGTGTAACAACACACACACCTGCCAAACTAGCCATGAAAATGGATGGAGTCGTGCCAACTCAACACACGTGTTAATATCTTCAAACTTTGTTTTCTTATTTTAAAAAACAAATTCTACAATGCAAGGTATTCAATCGCCAAAGAAAATTTGAATCTTTGCTCTCCTAGAAAACAAATTACTGGATTTAAGTAGAATTTGATGACGTTAATTTCCTCATTTTGACCACCAATAACTCTTCATAGGTTCATTTTTACAATATGAGTTAATTCTTCTTTGGAATCTACATCGAATTTCCTTTCCAACGGTATATAATATGTTGAGATTTGAGAAAGTTGATATCCCAGCAAAAAAGTGTTGACGTCAGCGATCACGTCACTTTTGGGTGTGTCTCCCACCCTAAATTTGTTTGGAATATCATGATAGACATTTGTATCAAGTTTTATGCTTTCTTCACAGTTTGAACTATTGTTATGTTTTTTAATGCTAACAGCCCTCACTATAGGGTTAGCCATGAAGGATGACGGTTAGAACTTTTGATTGCGATCAAGAGGGGTTTTCCTTGCAAGTTATTTAAACGATCTTTAAAAAGATGATTTCTTATGTTTCGCTCGAGTTAGTTTGGTTTTATAATTTAATGTTCGTCATAGTTGCAAATGGGGGCTTATGCAAGCTTTCTTTTAACCACGAGGGGGGCTTATTGAGGAAACGAAGAAATGCTAATAAAGGTTGACTTGTTGGTTACTCACGGTTACTAAAATATCATACAAATTGCTGATTTTGATAATTCTTTTGTTTTATTGAACTTGTCACGATCTTCTTTCATTGTTGCGATCATGCTTTTACATTTTTTGTTGTGATGAATTTGCCTTGATAAAAAGAGGAAGTTTTTTAAAAAAAGATATATATGTTTGTTTTTTTAATGGGATATTACCACCATTGATTTGATTGCAGATCAAAGACGTTATGTTAATTGCTTTAAAAACGTTTATATTTAGCACTTGTTTTGATCGATTGTTAAATGCTTTCATTAATTTCCGTTCGTCGTGATTCATGACAACGCATTCAAATTTGTCAAACTCGTACGCCATTTTTCTTACAACATTCATCAAAAGGAGGTAATTACGCAAGAAGAATGACCTGTTATATATCGACAGTGTTGTGACTAATGACGATTTGCAGAATTTAGCGGAGAAACAGATTTTTCTTTAAATCAAATCAACTTGCACAAATAACACGTAGCAATCACAAGTTATAAAACAAACTAACTTTTTTATTTTAACTGTTTGTGTGTACAACATATTACCACAGATTCTTGGAATGTGCTTTTTTTCTGGGCGAAACTTTATTTACAAAAGAAACTTGATGCATTTTGCATTTTGAAACAAAACTGGATACGTATAAATGTTAAGCGCGAAGTGAACACCCGTTCAACTTGATTTTTTTTCTTTAGTTGATTTTCTGTAGGTCGTTGCGAAAACCATGCTTTTTTCAGGAAGTTAGTTGCTCAACTCGTCACAAAAGCGTTGGAATGGAATGTAATTGTTATAAAAAGCTGATTAACGTTTTAACAAAAAAAACACCTTGGAAAGATAATACGTAAAGAGTATTTAATGCGGCTTGGATCTTGATGTACGTTTTTAAAGGTACTTATGGTACTTTCAGATAGATTTTTAGATGTTTGTTTTGTTTTCTTTTTTAACATATAAATTTCATCGTTTACTTTAAATTAATAAAGTATATTTTAGCATCCACCCTCGCGCACAAAAGCGCATAGCTTCCTTTTATAGATATATCTCAACTAACGAGTTTTAACTTTATGGTACAATGCATAGAATTTCTTTAATATAAAAAAATATTTTTGAATAAAATGTTTTGTCGGTCAGTGCGCACTGAAGCGTGAAATTGTAACGTCATTCTTGTCAAGATGGTTTGCAACAAGAAAGTTGATGTCATATCTACTTAACATAAACAAAACGAGAAAAGTTATGAGTTATTCAAAGTTCAATGATACTTCAACGCAATTTACAAATTTGATATCAGCACAATGTTTTCTAATTTAATGTTTTGGTTTCATTAGAAAATTGAATATATTTTTCTATGGCAAGAAGGTTTTATTTGCACAGGTGCCTCCTCATTCTTTTATGTTTTTAACAGTACGATGCCAAAGAGAAAAAATTGATTTTTAAAGGTGAGTATGCGTTCTCCTATACAATCGTTCAATTTGGACACTTTCGCTAAGTATCAAAATAGCGTTGATTTTGATTCTGATTGGTATACGTTTTCTTATATTTTTTTGAAATTCGCTTTAGCTAAATGGATTCTCTTTTGTGTATCTGTTTTTAAAACTCATCTCGTTTCTTTGTACTTTTGGTTTGAACGACTAAAATGGAAACAGATATTGATTAAACAAAAGTTAATTTTCAATGAATGGTTCTGCTGTTTTCCTTCCATTTGTTTTTGCAAAATCGTTTCTCCACTGATATGATATTGAAAATAGAAATAATACTTGCATTTTAACGACACAATATGCAGGTGCCAAAGCAAGAAATATCTGCGATGTTGGAAAGTTATCCTTAACACAAAAACAAAGTACTTGTCTGACAACTTCGTTTCTTTCAGGGCAAGTAGTAAAACCAACAGTTTTGAATTGGTGTTATTTGGATAGCATTTATTTGGCGTATTTTTACTACGAAAAAATATATTTTACACGACCGGAAAAAGTCGCTCTGAACACAACGTGACGGTAAAGCTGACGTCGGGTGCGTTGCGTCACGGGAAAATGCCGTCAGAAAATAACGATCGTCGGCAGCAAGTAGCAAGCGAAACTGAAGATGTTCTGATGGAGAAGATAACGGCGCTTTTTCATTTGTGCGATTTCAATGGGAAAGGGTACGCTACACGAGAAGATCTTTACCGTTTAAAGGATGAACTTGGTTTGAACGACCAAGAAGTCGACTACGCTTTTGATCATTTGGATACGGATAAAGATGAAAATTTGACATTAGAAGAATTCACAGCAGGGTTTGGATTGTTCTTGGGGTTGGAGCAACTGCCGCAAAAGAAAATTGCATCAGTAAACGCCGACTTCGCTTTTCAAGTTTTCAATTTAATAGATAAACAAGACAAAGGTTACGTCACCAAACAGGACTTGATTGCCGCTGCGGACACTCTAGAAATATCTCTGCAGCAAGTCGAAAAACTTTACGATCTTTTAAATCCTGAGACAGAAAAAATTTACTTCGAAGATTTCGCGAATAATATTTCGACAATTGTTGCTTTTTCTTCACCATTACGCGAAATCAAATCCATTGAAGAAGAGAAGATAAAAAGAAACGGTGATCGCGATGTTATTGCTAGGTGAGAGTGCTTAGTTCTACTGTTCTTTTTGTTTGTTTGTTTTGCTTGTTTATTTGAACGGACATGCAAAATGTGTTGTGATTTGTTTTTTAATCAGGAAATTTTCCAGATTTTTTTTGTGCTTCTAAATAGGTATCATGCTTTTATAGTTCACCGATTTTTTGCGTATTTAGTTCATTTTGGGTCACTATTATAAAGCAGGTAAATCGTTTAGGTATTTTTTTGTTGCTATTTGTTTTGAATTTTATTTAAAAAAGTACAATTTTTCTACTCCTAATTGCAACTTTACTGAAATGTTTTATGTGACGAAAAGGAATTTTCCGAAATTGTTTTGAGGAAATTAAATGAAAAGTTCACAAAAATTAGATCAGAATTAGAATTTAGACCAGTCTAAAATCTTTCTTTTAAAGGCATGATAATATTTTAACTTTTTAAAAATATGTTCAGATTTTAATAATGAAAAGTGGTGTTTTCAAGCGAACAATTTTGAATATCGCCCGGTGCATTATATATATATTGTTTTCTCAAATGCTTTCTCAAAATTTGGAAATAACAGGAGACGGGAGACTTGGCGGTGGAATGATGTTGTTGATAAGGCTATTAAGGAGAAAAGAAGGTTATGGAAAGAATGGAAGGCAGATGGGAATAAAGAGCCATATTTAGAAGCAAAGCGTACAGCAAAGTTAGAAGTTTATACAGCAAAGAAAAAGGCAGAGGAAGAAAGATTTCCCAACTTTTAGGTAGAGAGGATTAGAAAAATGAAGTTTTTAGAAGTTTATACAGCAAAGAAAAAGGCAGAGGAAGAAAGATTTCCCAACTTTTAGGTAGAGAGGATTAGAAAAATGAAGTTTTTAAAATAGCAAAGCATATGAGGAAGACAAATCAGGATATCATTGGAGAAAAGTGTTTGAGAAATGACATCGGAGATTTCTCTTTTGATGATAGTGCTAAAAATTGGCCTGGGAAAGTTATTATAGTAAATTACGAAATGAGGAGTTTGAATGGGACCGCAGTCTTTTGTCACGAGTTAGTCCTGCTGTCAGAATAAAAAAGGATTGGGTTAAATTGGCTCTTAGTAAGATGAAAGATGGTAAAGCTGCTGGTCCATCAGGTATTATGTCTGAAATGCTGAAGGCATCTGGTGAGGATGGTATTGACATCATCACTGAACTTGCTATCGTCAGTCAAGGTGAAAGTTCCTGCGGACTGGGAAATTAGCTCTATAGTAAACTGATATAAAGGTAAAGGTGATGCCTTGGAGAGAAGTACTTATAGAGGACTGAAAATGTTAGACCAAGTTATGAAAGTATTAGAAAGGATATTGACAAGACTTATTAGAGATAGGGTGAATATTGATGATATGCAGTTTGGATTTATGTCTGGACGGGGAACTATTGATGCAATTTTTATAGTCAGGCAGTCAGTGCTCTGAATTTAGGTTGGCACTCGGCATTTGCCGATGTAAAAGCCGACCATTTACTGGGCAAAGTCGGCATCAGCCTGCCGACCTCCTGATCCAAATATCTCGGCATGCCGACCTTAAAAAGATAAACGGTAGTTATTTGACGACCTAACTTTTATAACGCAATTATTACGTTTCAAAAGGTTTGTTACGCAACGTAAAACATAGTAAGGAGGAAGATTTTCAAAGAGAACCGACAGACATGTTTACACGCGATGCTGAAGGTTGTTTAAAAGTTCCATTCAACTTAGAGACAGGTAAATGCAGAAGAACTATGCTGCATTCGATGGAAGAAAAAAAGATCAATATATACACAAAAAAACAATAAGTTTTGTTTACAAAAGAGAATGAAAAAACAATTTTTACGACGTACGCATTTAGAAAAAAGAGAAAAACTTGGTTTCAGTCGTAAAAATCTGAGCATGCTGTGTCTACATCCTAACCTCCTAATGACCTGGCGTGTCAAAGTAGCCGTCATATCGCAGTAACCACTTGGAACTATGCCACAAGTTACTCATCCCTAAAGGGACCAGTCACTACGCTAAAGTGTAGATCCTAGACGATACATAACTACTTTTTCACTGCGGCAGAGGGTGGACCAATGCTGGAATAGCATAAAGCAATCAGCACATTGGAGAGAAGCTCATATTAAGATATAACATATTTTTAAATAAGACGTATGTGTTCTTAAAGTTAATATTAAATCATGCGGATAAAGTATTGAAACCAACATGATTGATCGAAGTTATCGAAGATTACAAATATCATTTTGTTTCTATATTTCACTACTCAAGCTTGCCTGAAAGTAGAGTGCTTGAACCCAGCGTTGGTGTGCATTCACCCGCAGTATAGATGTTTTCCGCGGTTTGGTTTAGCCTCTGGGCTGGCCTTCTCCACTGTAGTAGTAGAGATGGTTTCAGGTGACTCTGGTCCATAGAGACATTCAGGTCACTGCCAAATCGGTCGGTTGCATTTCATACGTTAGGGCATTGAATGTTAGCATGTGGAGAGAGTCGGCAACAGCTTGAGTAGTGATTAACAAACACATTGCAGGGAGGCATAAAAATATGGCAAGTGACAATGAATGAACTTTACATTGCACATGATGTCCTTAGACGAACTTCGTTTGGTGACGCAAACAAATTCGCAAATCACTTTTGAACAATTTGTTGGAGCACTGCAGCGGGAGTCTACTAGACTAGCTATATAACCTGTTAAAGTTGCATTCATTAGTTCTATGAGAAAAAATAACTGTGTTAGCCTGTCTTAATGTAGACAAAATATTCAAGAAACAGACTGTATATAGAGAACAAACTTGCTACAAACAATCTTTTTTTATTACAAAGTTCACCGTATTTACCCCGTTAAATACGTAATGTTTTCGAATTAATGCCACTACTTCAATTCATAACAAATTCGAATATGACTTGTGCTTAACTGTGAGACCATCTTTTCCCTAGAGCGATCGGCAATCGTTAAGATTTGGCATATTTAATTTATAATGTGCCGACCTGTAATAGGCCTAAGAGCGGCAATGCCGACCTGATATAGGGCCTAGGTTGGCAAAATTTTGCCGGCCTACGGCCGGTTTTGGCCGGCATTTACATGCTGATCTCTATTATTTTGAATTCAGAGGACTGGGCAGTTGCAGGAGAAATACCTGCAAAAGAATAAGAGGTTATATTTTGCATTTGTTGATTTAGAGAAAGCTTTTGACAGAGTACCACATGAAGTAATCTGGTGGGTGATGCGAAGGTTAAGAGTTGATGAATGGATAGTGTCAGTTGTTGACATGTCTATGTATGAAAATGCCAGAAGTCATGTCAGAGTGAATGGATCATATAGCAAGGAATTTGGAGTTAAGGTTGGTGTTCACCAGGGATCTTAGTCCATTACTCTTTATTATGGTTTTGGTGGCTTTATCTCAGGTGTTTAGAGTAGGGTGTCCATGGGAATTATTGTATGCTGATGATCTTGTGCTTATTTCAGATAGTCTAGAGGAGTTAACTGAGAAATTTGCTACTTGGAAGAAAGGTATAGAGTCAAAAGGGCTTAGAGTTAACATGGGTAAGACAAAAGTTATGGTCAGTGGAGCCATGCTCTGTATGTAGTAAGGGTGTTGGTAATAACTCAATATATTTCAAATATTGTGATCATTGGGTTCATAAGAAGTGTAGTGGTATAAAGGGTTGACTTACCTCAGTGGTGGACTATGTGTGTATGATGTATACTGGTGAAATTACCTTTGCAACTGGACAGCCAGTAGAATCTGTGCCAATTGGTGATGACTTTTTAGAGACAAAGGATGGCTTTTGTTATTTGGGTGACATGATTAGTACAGGAGGAGGCGCAGAACAAAGTTGTATAACTCGAATTAGATCTGGGTGGAAAAAGTTTAGAGAACTTTTATCTCTCCTAACTTCTAGAGTATCTCTTTGCACGAAAGGCAGGCTGTATGATACTTGTGTAAGGAGTATTTTTCTATATAGTGAGGAGACATGGGGAGTTAGAACTGTTGAACTAAACAGACTAGAGCGTAATGACATGAGAATGATTAGATGGATGCATCAAATGTGACATTGAAGGATAGTCTTCAGCCTGGGTTGGCGCAGGATAGAGTAGGATGGAGGCGTGCCATCAGTAAACTCGTCTAACCCGTGCCAGCATGGAAAATAGACGTTAAATGTTTAGAGAGAGAGAGAGGGAGAGTTTTATAAGAACACTAAGGCTTTAATTGGTCAAATATTAAGAACAAACTAAGAACAAGGCTAAGGCTTAATTAATAATTAAGTTGGTGCATTTGCAACTGTAAGACCCCATATCACGGAAGAATATTCAAAGGTATAGGAAGAATAACAGGTGCCACCTAAATTTAGTATTATTCTTCATGAATATTCTTCAGTGTAATTGGCCCTGTACGTGTTTGTTTTTTTCTTTTCTTTGTAGATGTATTATGCAACTTATGGAGTAAAAACACAAAACTTTTTCTTACATATATATTTAAGAACAGAATAATAACAAATCAAGGCTAGAATCAGCTAAGGCTGAACCCAATTTACATGGTTCTGAATTCTGGTGAAAAGAAAATAGTGTAAAGTTATAGGAAGCAGTTTCAAAGTCATTTATAAAATGTTTACATAACAAAATTGCTTTACACTGCACCACTATCTAAACAACAACAACAACATGACATGACATTGTTCTTTCGCATCTGATTTGTTTTGTACTTTTGAGAAAGCTGAATGAAATATTTTTCAATGAGTTCAATTACTATATAATATAAAAAATTTTTGGTGAAATTTATGACTTTCATGCCTTGAGCAAATTAACCAATCAAAATATATTCTAAAACTTATTAAAGATATATTTTATATAAATTATTATTAAACCTGAAAACCTGAAATAATGGCCTCAATCACACTTTTCAATCCATTACAAACAGTACAGATTTCGTTAGCAAGCGTCATGTTATAAAATGTATACCCTGTTTTTTAATGGGTTGGCAAAGGGTAATGCCATGAATGTATTTAGAATCTAGAACCTCCATTTAAAAAGTTAAACAAGACCATTTTTTTATTGTGTTATGTCAAAAAGGTGTAAATTTTAGCATCAAATAATATTGAAATTTGTTTTCGAGGACAGGTGCATATATTTTATCTTTTCCGGTATATCCTTTTGTCTTTTTGAAGTAAAACATAAATAAAGCACGATTTCAATTTTATTATAATAATGAACTCATTGCAATGGTTTTTAAAGTAAACGAAGTTGAGGTGGGAGAAAATTATGCCAAGTTGTTGAATTGTTTTTCTTTTATCAATAGTCTTGGATTTAAAATGTATATATATATATACAAAATGTTTGTTTATTGGTGTTCCATTGGTTTGTTTGGTTCTAAATATTAACGTTATAATATTCGTACAACATCATACCAATTAATGACTGAAATCTTTTCAGAAAATTTTTATGTCCAAATGTTGAAATTTTTCCTATTCATTTTTTTAAATTTTTTAATATAATAATATGATATTAAATTTTATTTATAATATATATATAATATATTTATTTGTCTAATATAATTAATCAGTCTAAGAATCCTTGAAGCATTGAAAACAAAACAAAAAACAAAAACAATTTCATTTTTTAACCATACGTAAAAAAACATTGCTTTAAGATTAATTGCTTCCAATTTTTTTGTTTAAACATATATTGTGGGAGAGATTAAATTGTCATATATTAAATATATATATATATATATATATATATATATATATATATATATATATATATATATATATATATATATATATATATATATATATATATATATATATATATATATATATATATATATATATATATATATATATATATATATTTATATATATATATATATATATATATATATATATAATATTATATGAAATAAATTAATCAATTAAATACTTGCAAATAATAAAATAACTTTTACAAAAAATAAATCATTTATAATTTAAAAATATAATCTGATGAGATTAGATAAATTGGCAATTAGACCTTTTTTTACTTTTGGCTGTTTATTAAAAACAATAAAATTAATATTGTATTCTTTTGTCGTTGTTGCTCTGTTGGGAAAAATTATTTCAAGTACATGGCACAAATAAATATGAAATTTTTTTACCAATACTGTAATTATTTAACATTTTGCTCTTGTCAAATATTGTATAATAATATTTTTCACTGCCATACAGCTAAGATGTTTCTTCAACGATACTAATGGAAATTTCCAAGGCAATGAAACAAAAAACAAAAGAGTTTTTGTAATCTTCAGATCATGATGTACATACTTTAAGTTAATATGTCGATCTTTATGTTTCTAAGTATAGCATTCTACAAAGCTTAATTCTCTAGTCTTCTTTTATTACTCTATTTGTATGGTAGCTATATAAAAGTTTAATAACTGGTCAAATTTCCTTTGTTAGGAAGGAAATGTTGTGGCTCAAATACTTTAAATATGAAGGAATTATTTTACAATAAATTAATGTTTCTATTTCTAGTAAATTTTTTCTTCCACTTTTAATTTTAATGAATCCAATTGAATTTTTTAATAGTTGCTTGACTTTATAGAACTTTTGACTTGTTTTTCTACAGAGCATTTCGCATGGATTTATCTGAATATGATGATGAAGAAATCGAAGCGCTTTTACACAAACAAGCTGCACTACTGTTTCGTCAGTGCGATCGCGAAAATAAAAACTACGTAACACAACAAGATCTAAGGATATTGTCCCGTGAACTGGATTTATCTGAAGAGTTTGTTTCCGAAGCTTTTGTCCACCTCAACACTAACAATAACGGCTTGCTGACACTTACCGAATTTGTGAATGGTTTCCAGTACTTTTTGGGCATAGAAAGAGAAAACGGTGATTGTTTTAACGATGATGCAACATTTAATGACGATTTTGAAATGAAAAAGGCAGAGGAGTTGTTTAATTTATGTGACAGCGACAAAAAAGGTTACGTGACGAAGTATGACTTAAGTCGATTGACGACTGAGCTTGGGATGAACGATCGGCAAGTCGTTGACATATTCAACCAGTTAGATGACGACCGAAATGGATTCATCAGTCTGGAAGAGTTTGTGCAAGGTTTTAGTAAACTGTTTAATGATGACGGGCAGAAAAAACGAGAATCAAACGATTTAGATGAGATGTATTTTTCGGATAGCATGCAGAGTTCTTCAGAGAATGTTTTGGAGAGAGGCGAAAGTATTTCGAGTAATTCATCTCAGCATAACTTTATTTCGAGGCAAATGAGCATCCGTTATGAATCTGGAGTGAACGAGATTGATGAAGTGCTACACAACATTGAAGATGATGTAGGAAGGCATGTGTTATTTTTTTATGTCTACTGCGGGGTTCTAGAGAAAATGAGCTAGTTATCCTGAACATATTTTAAAACATCGCTTTTCGGCATTGTTACACAATATACTGAAATCAAAGGTCGGAATTATGTTTGTGATTCAATTTGATTTTAATAAAAAATATAGTAAGTGAAAGAAGTAAGTATAAAATATAAGTTAAATCTGACAAACAATTTTTTCAATGAGTTGGTAAATAATGAATCATTGAATGTTAATTTGCAGACCTTGTAATATTGATATTTTAACAGCGCTATTCCGCGAGATCAAATGACAAGACTTTGGAATACTGTTTCAAACTCTGGTGATGCCATGACAACAAAGATGCTGGAAGAGTTCCTGAAGAAGGTTTACTCTGAAATCAGAACGGCAAAACAGGAAACGAAGCATTTAGAAGATGTCTTGGAACGGTACACGGTCAATTTTATGTTGTCTAAAAGAGAGTGAATTTATTTGTTGTTTTTCCCGATTGAATAAGTGCAAAAACGTATTAAATAACAATATCTGGTTGAGATAAGATGACTCATGCAAAGGATTAAAATATGATGGAAATTAGAGAACTCTTGAAAACGTCCGTAAATTATTAGTATTCCTCAGGTGTTGCCCTGTACATTTTAATTAATTTTGTGTTCAATTGTCAACTTTCCTTTTGTTAACTTTCTCTGATTGATGTTTTTACATGCAATGGGAAATTTCTTTGTACTACAAAACAATCAGAGTTGGTATAGCCAAGTGTGATTGCCTGTCTCAAAAGTTTGTTTATATTTTGGTAATAGTCTATTTAAACTCAATAAATTAGAAAAGAAAGGATAGAACACCTGACCTCAATGTTCTGGTTAATTTATTTTAGAAATTGTTGCAGTTTAGATTGGTTTGTGAACGTGCGTATTGGTGTAATAACCTTTTCTTAGATTGCGCAAAACGCAAAAACTTCTTGTTTGAGTATCACCATGGCAACTTTGGAAGTGTAAAACATTTAACTATTTTTTGTTTCAAAAAAACATTCTTTTGTGTGAAGCAGTGGCAGAAATTGCATTCAGCAGCTGTACATGAAAAAAAAGTTCTAGGCACATTGAAAAAACATTGCGTTAAAACTGCACGTTGATATCATATTTATTTGTGCTCTAATGTTTGGTTCTTCAATAATATATTACAAACGTTTTCTGCTTTTCAGTAAATCAATGGTTCACTCGGAAGAAATCAAACGAATATATGACGAGATGGAGAACCAGTTGCAAGTGGAGAAGGTCAATCTAAGCAACGCGGTAAAATACCTTTGCAGGTTTTTTTTAAACTTATACCCTATATAGTTTAGACAATATTGACTACTATTTTTCAAAACGAAATTATCGCTTTAAATAGAATACTGTAGAAAGGAAATTAATTTTTTCAAACCACATTAGATTTCTTTCACCCAAACAAACCAAACTTTAAATATTTTTTTTAGTTTAACTGTGTTGCTCTATGAATCCATCTCTCCACTTTTATTGCTTTTCTTCCAATTTCATTTCAACAAAGATAACCTTTTGAGCTTTTAGTTCTAGGAAATCTTCATCATTCTGTATATATTTGTATACTAAAAGGCATATCCTTACTGTTTCCCATGTAAGATATATGAAGTTCAGAAATGATTGGAGATATTACTTTTTTGAACTATAAAACCATGGTGGTTGCGAAAAATACAAAAATAAATGGAAAAATAATGTTTATATGCACAAATACTATTATATACAGATATCAGATTTTATTTACTTTTATAGTCACTCTGAAATGTTTATCGAGTAAAAACATAGAATTTTGTTGCACTTACAGAACAGAAGGCGAGAGAGCTCATTCCGTGAAGATCTTCTCAAGGAATTGTCCGAAAAAGAAAAACACATTGAGAAGTTCATGCAGAGACAATCCATTGTGAGCATGTGTTTTATGCAGTGTGTGCAAAAATCTTTCGCTGCATTAATATTTAATGAGGAACTCTATTAAAACAAAAGTATTAGATTTCTTCAACACAAACATATGGTGTGTTTAAATTGTTTCTTAGCTGGAGAATCGACTGAACGAGGTGCGCGAAAAAGAACAGCTACTCAAATCGCAGAACAATAAACTATTAAAAGTAACTTGATGTTTTGATTTTTTTTAGTGTTTCCGGCAAAAATTTCGTTTTTTGTGAGATTTGTTAGATTTAACGTACTATCTTCAACTGGATGGCAATGAAATCAGTTATCAGCTAATATAATGGAAACAGTCTTTTTTAAAAAGGGAATTTGTTTTTGGTTGTTTTTTCTTTTCCACTTCCGTTAAATGAGACATGTCAATAAAAGCTCTACAATTAGATATAATTTTTGTTAAATGTATTTTTTAATTTTATGTTTCTCCAACTCAATGTACCTCAATAGAAACAACACTTTAACAATTGTTTCTGCAGTATTTACAATATAAGTCGTAAAATGAATAATAATAACAGAAGACTTTTGATTCAGACTTTTTACAAAAAATTTTATCCAACTTTCATCAGAATCTATAAGCTAGAAGGAATTTGATTATCAACTAAACACAGAAACAAACTTAAATTTTTATAGTACTTTTTGTGTGTAGGAGAACAATGAGCTAGAAGATCGCTTGAATGACTCCATGTCCAACTTGGAGCTACTTAAAACGAATCTACAGCACATCGAACAGAAGACATCGTATGAAAAGAAGGAGACATTAAGGTGCATCCAAGTCTTTGAAATATTGAGAATGTAAAACTATCTAACTGTTCAGTATTGATGTGTAGAATTTGTTTCAAGTATCACGATTTTTCAAAACAATTTCTTGTGCTTTTTAGAAATCTTTCAAAACAATTCAAAACATTTTATTGTTATAAACTCTCATCAATATTTTGGAATTTATAAACCATAAACCATACTTTCTTTGAAATCTATAAACTATCTGTATTTCTTTTTCTTTGTATGTTTCATTTTTCAAACTAGCGAGCCATGCATATTTTAGTGTGGTAAAAAATCATGCGTTTAAACTTTTTCTTCTTTTTTTATCTTAATTTTACTTAATAATTTCTTTATTTGCACTAAATGCTCCAATTTTGCAATCTTTTTGTCATGTAGCATCTGCATCTTTTAAGATACATGACTGTTTTTTCAGAGCGGCACTTCATGCCACTCAGGGAATGACCCATGAACATGAAGGTTTGTTGCGACGCCTTGAGACATTGAAGTGAGTGCATTTCCGGTCTTTGTGTATTGGTTAACATACATCCAATAAATGTCATAGTTCCTTATCGTTGGTTGAAATTTTGCGGAAACATGTTGAAAAATGAAACATTTATCAATGTACAAACCCCTCTACAGCAATACTTTGTAAACTTTCTCAAGTTTCCCCAACAGCAAAATACATTTGTTAGCTCCTTACCTTTTATTGCAATCGTCAAGCTATGTTGACTTAGTGCGTGAAGTACTTGTTTGTAGTATATCAGATTTACACAGAAAGAACTTATCACAAGCGTTTGGAATGTTAAGCTCGCTGTTTGATGCATTTTGGTTCAGCATGATTTATTTGTAGCTGATGAGTCTTGATATGAAAAACATATACAGCGCTAGTCTTGCAAATTTCTCAAAAGTACATGGTTTTAATCAGAGAGTACAAGAAAATAAATATTTTTCATTCCGCACGAAATAATTCATTGTTGAGGTATTGAAGACAAACAAACTAAATGCAAATTTCACTTAAACTCTTTCTCCTCATTGACATAAACATCCATATTGTTTATTGACTGTCATATAGTTTCAAATACTAAGAAACTTGATATCATGTGTTGGTAAACTCATCACTCATTGATACCCCCTCTTTCATGGGGCGGAAAAACATGAAAACATGGTTTATAAATTGTCAGATTGGAACCCACACAAATGTTAAATCTTAAAGACGTTAAATAAAGATGTTTCATATGTGAATGTAATGATGTTGTTTTTTTTAAAAAAAGTTTTCCACTATATAATTATTAATTATTATTGAACTTATTATTATTATTTAACTTTTAAAATATTTCAGATTTATGTTTACACGTTTGTATTTTAGAGCCATGAATCAGAAGTTAAGAGATGACAGAGACACGATTGAAGCTTCTTTAAAATCGGTAGGAACCATCTGCTTTGTCGTAGTGAATCTGAACGGTCGTTAGAATCTCCTCTTTAGGTGGAGAAGTAAACAGGTGCAATGCTTGCTTATGAACTATAAGATATATGGCTCTTATTTAAAAAAAATAAATTATATAGTCAACTGGGGTAAAAATGGGACAGTTAAAATGAAGGGGTAAAAACGGGACAGTTAAAATGAAGGGGTAAAAACGGGACAGGCTAATAAAACACCTCAGATGAAAAATCTCAAAAATGAATAATACTATCTTTAGACATATTCTCCATCCATCATTTAACCACAAAAAACCATGGATACACCTACCTTGTGTTAGTTTTAAAGATCCACTTCTCCCGCACACTCAAAAACCATAAATTAGCCGATTTTAAAATCACATTTTGCTTGCTTAATATTTATTACACCGTTTATTATCTTCAAGGGTTTTTTTAAATAATCAAGACACATAAACATTCTAATTTAAAACTGCGGAAATGATTTTTGAGAAAGAGGTGCCGTTCATCCAAAAAGTGGTGTCCCGTTTTTACCCCGGCTGGTTTTCAATAATCGGGGTAAAAACGGGACAGTCCTGTTTTTACCCCACAGTGTTTCTAGCTTGATGGGGTAAAAGTAGGACACTTCTTTGTAACAATGTGTGCAAGTGCTAGCCTCCAACAGCAGCAACAACAATTTCAACTGTACTTGATGAAGTTATATATATATATATTTTCCAACATATAATTTACGTATAGTCTTTAGTTTTCTTTAGTTTTCATATTTAAAACTTCTTTGTACCTAGAAAAAAAACGTTATAAACATTAGAAAAATAGTTGTAGAAACAAAAACAAATAGTCCTTGTACTGTCCCACATTTACCCCTTTATGACATTCTACTCTATACCCAAAATGGAACGCGTCCCACTTTTAGCCCAAGGGTGTCCCGTTTTTACCCCAAATTGCGGGGTAAAAGCGGGACACATATCAGATCGATTTTTCTAAAAAGTAAAAGTCATTGACCAAAACCACTTCGCGCTCGTTCAAGGCCATTTGTAGCCCAATAAAATCACCAAAGATGGTAGCCACAGTTACAGCGGTTCAAGAATAAAGCAAACATATGTTAAAATCGTCCCGTTTTTACCCCAGTTGACTATACTTTATAAAATACTTTTGAAAAAAATTGACATAACTATGAGAATTTGTATACAGCACTCGTGCTCTCATTTCGAAATCGAAGACTAAAAAAGGTTCTACGCGTGTATTCATCATTATTCCTTATTAATTATTTGGTATATTTTTTTATTTGAAAAATCTAATAATTGTGTGTAATTAATGAATTTATATAAATACTAGCAATCAAGAACATTACCTTTGCATTAAATTAAAGTACTCTTTTAGAACATGAAACTTCCCAGTATGTCATCCCCGATTGAACCTTCTCAGGTATTTGTTCCACTTATTTTCAATAATATGTTTGGGTTAAACATCTTCTAATGCCTTGTTTGTTGGACAGTAAATAAGACAATTCCCCCCATGTAAAAGCATGTTATGTTATTTTGGTTTGTGTGACTGTTTTACAAATACTATGTGTGACATATACTCTTAATTTTATTGCTAACAAAGCGTAAAATAGACAAAGTTAGATTTGATAATCATAATTGTTTGTTCGTAATATTTATCTGCAAATTTTTTAATAGATTTATAAATTATAAATGCCTTCTTACTTCAGACAAAGCCGAAAGTGTTTCGTGTTGGCTCTAACATGGATAAATATCTGGTTGGTTCAAACTCCAATGCGAGGTAAGGGATGATGCATTAAATATGGTAACAGTTTGCCAAAAAAATAAAAAAGTAGAAGTTAAACTATGCTAAATAATATTGACAAGTCAATTATTATTTCATATAAAGAAAACAATGAGAAATAAAATATATTTAAAATATACTTTAAAGGATGAAATTGTTGCGGGAAGAAAAAGTTGCGAAAGTTGCGATTTTATTTTCGAAACTTTAAAACAAAAAGTTGCGTACATTAAATGTTGCGAGACAGGAGGACATTCATAAAATGTTGCGAGTGATAATTTTTCTTGTCGTTCCAAGCAACTTAGCGTTTGAACACTCGATTTATTTCAAAATTAATACAGCCTTCTACGGATTATTTGAAAAATCGGAGACGGTTTTCTTATAAGCAGTTTCTACGGACCAGACTTTAATATTTTCATACCTCAATGTACACAGAAAGGTGTAAACTTCATATAACTTTACTTAGACAATAAAAGACACAAAATAGATCTAATCCAATAAACATGTACTAATCGAGCTGAAAACACTAGCAAATTTGGTTACTTTATGTCCGACATTGCTTTTTCTGATAAATTTTTGCAAAAAGCGACAATTGGACAATTGGTTATTTTTGTTCGGATGCTTTTATAAAATAACAAGGAAAAAAGGGAAAAAGTTGCGGGAAGAAATTGTTGCGAACACTGGAAATAATTAACAGTTGCGGGAAGAAAAAGTTGTGAAAGTTGCGAAAATTTGCTCACAACTTTTTCTTCCCACAACCTACTACACATTATTTGAGAAATTGGAGATGGATTTTCTTAAAGCAGTTTCTACGAACCAGACTTTTCTTCCTTTAAAGTAGATAATTCATAATGATAATATATATTTCATAACTAAAGAAAAATATTGAATACGTTTCAAACACTCACATTTTCAAATTTAAATTCTTTCCCAGCTTGTTATGCACAAGTCGTGTTGTCACGGCGATATGTAGATGAAATTGCCTTTATGTAGAAGTACTCATTAATGGCGGAGTCTTTGAATAAATGTCTTTTTAAAAATTGTGTGGCTTTACTGTATATTTATACTTGATATTTATAATATCAGCCATCGTGATTTAAAATTTTTCTTTCTTATGCTTCTATGGTGGTAAACATACTTTGTAGGATTTGAATGTAATATCAAACAATAAGCATACAGATGCAAATTTATTTCCTTCAATGAAATCGTTAAAATAAATCTTAAGCTTTGCTAAGCCTATTTCTCATTTCCTTTTCTTTAGCTTTACTCCTGGCCACAAACCCTTGAAGAAACAAGGCTCCGTTCTCTCGAATTATTTCGACCCACTGTGAGTGAAGTAACATTTTTTGGCTTTTTCTCGTTTTCTCATTTGTTTTTGTTGTTGCATAATTTGACTAAATTTATTTATTTATTTACTAAATTTCATTTTAAAATTTTCTTTGTCTTCATAATCAATGTTTTTCTGAGTGAACCTCTATTGTAACCAATGACAACATGTTAAAGCAAAAGAGGTTAGCTTACTTTAAAATGAAGTCAATTGGCTTTTTAATTTAATGTCAAATTTCATGATTTTTTACCTTAAATTGATGGATCTCTTTAATTTTCTCATTTTAGTAAATACATGTCATATTTAGAAAGTTTAGAGAACTTGAATTGGGACCGAATAACTTTTTTCAACATTAAAAACCTCAATCCCGCCCTTCTTGTTCTCTTTTGAAAAACACATTCTTGTAAAGTTACATATTCTAGGGGTGATCATGTGCACGAGATGTTAGAGGATGATGAAAACGACTTCCGGAACAAACGTCATAGCAGCAATCTTGGGATGATTGGGGAAACTACAGGTATTCAAAGCGCTCTTTTAATGAAACTCATTTTAACTTGATTATTGTAAAGAACCTAAAAATAAAAAAATATATATCTATATCATAAAATATTGTAAGATTCTAAATAAGATATTTCTGTGTTAACTGGTAATGAAAGGATCTCATTTTTAGCCTTGAATTTTGCCATGTCTTTTAACGGCGTGATTTTAAATGATTTTGTTTTCTTTTTGTGTAGAAGAATTTATTTCTCCGAATCATTCTTTCGCCGAACTGGGTTCATTTGTAGCTAATGATTCCGGTGAGCCAGCTGATGTGAACATTTTCATTACAGTCTAAAGTTGAAAATGCCAGCATATAATCTAATTGCATTATATATTATTCTAATTATTTTGTATTAATGTTAAACAACACAAATGTCGACCAAGGTGAAAGTTATAATTATATGTCAACCAACGTGAATTTCTACTTTAGAAGTTCGCCTGCAAGTGGACTTCATACCAAAAAGATTTTACCGATAAAATAATGCGATGAAAAAATGGTTTTTTGAAAAATATTTCCATCTGATGCTTATCTAAATTTTAAGATTTATGTTTTGTAAGAGGCTCTGTTGTAAAAACGAAGTCCTGTATAATTGTAATTACCTATAATATAAACTAATTGCATTTTAGTAATGGAAACGGATGAAGTTGAATCAATTGACGTTTTAAATTCTTCAAATTCAACAACATGGAGTCCCGAATCGCAACGGCAACCACCGGTGGGTATGAATATTGAAGATGAGACAGAGGTATGCATCGCAAACCGAATTTCATTTGTTGATTTCATGCGTAAGATTGGTTGGTGGTCTATTGGAGAAAAATATACAAACGCACCTTAAATTTTCAGATTCCCTTTTAAACGTTTATGTCTTTCGTGTTGTATAGCTTATGTCTTGCTAGCTGTATAAACGTGCATCATCATCATCATCATCCGTTTTTACGTGACTTTTTCCACTCAGAGTGGGTTGCACGGTTTCAAAAGATGATATTCCCCACAATTATGTAGGTTTAATCATCTGATGGTTTATTGTGGCATATGTTTTTACAGCTGGATGCCCTTCCTAACGCCAACCCCATTAAGAGGGAAACAGTGGCGAGTTAACCCACGCAAGGTACCAACTTTGTATTTAGAAACTCCGTGGCAGCTATGCATCAGAAGCATGGATGCTTATGCCCATGAGGTCAAAGATGTTATACGACCCGCATACCCGTTGTGCAATTTGCACTAATTGCTTCCACCATAGGGAATAACAAAATCCGGTGATAGCGCAATTGTAATGCATCGGCTCTTAACCCAAAGGTTCTGAGCTCAAGACCATGCTATCACAAAGTTGTTTATTGAGCAGTTATAAATAAAAAATGCTGTATTTTATCAAAAATAGTAGCACAAATGGAAGCAATTAAATACATTAAAACTCTGGGTTGAGTTCTTTATGATAATGCTTAATGAGCCTTCTGGGAGCATCGCTAAAAACCAACCAATAACAACCATAAACAACAACCTTCCCTTTTTTCAACTTCTTTTCTCACTGTTTTACTTTTGGTTTAATCAATTCTTTTATGTATTACTTTTAGCTCATTGCTTATTTTAAGACAAAACAAAATTTTTAGCGGCATGTCATGTACTGATGAAGTGCTAGTTAATGTGATTATGTTTTAGATGAGGACACTAAACTATACATAGTATTAGACCCGTTTATAAATATTTACGAAAGAAGGTCATGGTTTTAAACGAAGAATATGTTGAACCATGTTTTTGTTGTACACTTCGCATTTCTAGTCATTGCGCTTTTTACAATAACATTATATAACTTTACAGTGAACTGCATAGAAAACTTTTATCAAATCTTCCACTTTTAGGCGAGTTTTAAAATTTAAAACAAACGTATAGATATTTTTTTCGTGAATCTTGTGAGGCAGGGGTTCCTTGAACGAGTGTAAAATATTTTTATACGTTAACAACACTGCATACTCAGATGTAATGAAATGTCAAGTTCCACTAAAAGATATGAAGCTTTTTAAGCTTGTTCACATTGCTCATTCACATCGAAAAACCAAACCAACTGGAATTAGTTGGTTGTCTATCCTGAAATGATCAAAAACAAAAAAGAGTTTTAAATCAAAAAATCTATTAATAGCCTTTGATTTAAGTGTCACATGCAAAATTTGAAACGTGCAGTATTTGACAAAACTACGTTAACACAGACTAAGTTCCACTTTTGAAATAATTGTGGAAAAATTAATAAGCAAGTTATCTTTAAAAATATCAGTAATAATAAAATCAAGAATTTAATCATACTTTTCATTGCTTGATCATTAATAATACTCCTGATCAAAGAATGAAAAGCGAAAATTGAAGGTGTTAATAATTAACGATAAAACAACATCAGTGGCAAAACTTTGTACAATTTTTTTTCTCTACGAAACCTTGCAACATACACAATAATGTGAATAATGACTCCTCCACCCACCCCCCCCCCCCCCACCCCCACTTTTCAAAAACTGCAAAGGTTATAACGGGGAAAGTATGACCATTTGACCAATCATATCATCAGAAAAATATTGCTTAAAATATCTATTTTGGAATGTTTTCCTTTGTCTTAATTTTTGTTGTACCTTTTTTCCATTCGTTCCTTTAAATGCAGTACTTCTTTTATCACAGACCTCTCCCACTCCGTCCATGCTTGTCCCTCCAGAGAATCCGAGTCGTGTTTACAAGATTGTATTTGTTGGTGACAGTGGTGTCGGTAAAAGTAGTTTTATTTACAGGTGCGTTGTTGTGTGTTGTGTGCATTCAAGGAAATGTGGAAATGTTTCATTGCAAATAAAAAAAGCATTATCTAGACAATATAAAACAAATAAAATTAGTTAAACATTTGTTTTCTTTGATTTCCTTTAGCCAAAAAATTCTTTCTATATATAGGCAATTCACAAATATATTAGTTAGTTCTCATCACATCGTCACAGGTTTTGTTTTGACGATTTCCGTCCGAACTTCAGTGCAACTATTGGCGTGGATTTCCAAGTGAAAACGGTGAAGGTTAGACGACAATGGGTAGCATTACAACTGTGGGACACAGCTGGCCAGGAGAGGTAATTTACCTCGAAATCTTATTATTGGTATATATAAAGGTTTTTTTGTTTTGTCTATTTTATTTGATGACTGGTTTTCAGTTTAAGCATTAAGGATCGTTAACATTGAGTTTCTCTTGCTATAAAAGTTATGTACTTCTGTGAAGATCTCAAGACTTGTGTTATTAGGTAAATGTATATTGAATGAACATTCTAAAGCAAATTCAAATAAATGTTGTAACGCACCAAATATGGGCGTACTCAAATTTTAAAACACACCAAATATGGGCGTACTCAAATTTTAAAACGCACCAAATATGGGCATACTCAAATTTTAAAACACACCAAATGTGGGCATACTCAAATTTTAAAACGCACCAAATATGGGCGTACTCAAATTTTAAAACACACCAAATATGGGCATACTCAAATTTTAAAACACACCAAATATGGGCGTACTCAAATTTTCAAACGCACCAAATATGGGTATACTCAAATTTTAAAACACACCAAATATGGGCGTACTCAAATTTTAAAACGCACCAAATATGGGCATACTCAAATTTTAAAACACACCAAATATGGGCGTACTCAAATTTTAAAACGCACCAAATATGGGCATACTCAAATTTTAAAACACACCAAATATGGGCGTACTCAAATTTTAAAACACACCAAATATGGGCATACTCAAATTTTAAAACACACCAAATATGGGCATACTCAAATTTTAAAACACACCAAATATGGGCATACTCAAATTTTAAAACACACCAAATATGGGCGTACTCAAATTTTAAAACGCACCAAATATGGGCGTACTCAAATTTTAAAACACACCAAATATGGGCGTACTCAAATTTTAAAACGCCCCAAATATGGGCGTACTCAAATTTTAAAACACACCAAATATGGGCGTACTCAAATTTTAAAACGCACCAAATATGAGCATACTCAAATTTTAAAACACACCAAATATGGGCGTACTCAAATTTTAAAACGCACCAAATATGGGCATACTCAAATTTTAAAACACACCAAATATGAGCGTACTCAAATTTTAAAACGCACCAAATATGGGCGTACTCAAATTTTAAAACACACCAAATATGGGCGTACTCAAATTTTAAAACGCACCAAATATGGGCATACTCAAATTTTAAAACACACCAAATATGGGCATACTCAAATTTTAAAACACACCAAATATGGGCGTACTACAAGTTTCATTTCATTGAACCATCTTGTGTTTTCTGCACACCGACGATATGTAAGCAGCTTTTGTTAAAACTTGACCAATACCAGTGATTTCCTAAACATATCTTTAACAAATGAATCATTTAGGTTTCGAAGCATTACGAAGCAATATTTTCGACGGGCCGACGGTGTGGTGGTTATGTTCGATCTGACGTCAGAGACATCGTTCACAAACGTTAAAGGTTGGATGTTAAGTGTGGAGGTGGGTGGGGTGGTGGGGTTTTATTGCCTACACATTTTCTTCGTTGTGTTTATGAAGTTGATCTTCTATTTCCTATTCATTATTATTTTAAAATATTTATACACGATTAAAAACTTCAGTACAAAATAAATTGACACTGTTATCAATGTTTGTCCTGTTGCTAGAATATATATATATATATATCTTATATTAAGAAAACTTATAATTAGTTAAAAGTAATCTTCAAGATTAAAGTTATCAATCTCTATCTCTTTTTTACACATGCTTTTACATTTAATTGCTAGGATGGGGCCGAATCTGATTGTTGCATCTTGTTGCTTGGCAACAAGATTGACGTAGCATCGGGCGAAAACAGCCAACGGAGAATTAAAAGCGAAGTTGCGGAGAAAATTGCTAAAGTAAGTGAGGCACACAGTTTGTCTCGCTGATTTCACACAATTTTGTTAAAACCTATAACTTGGCAAATAACATCTCTGTTTTTCAAATGTAAGTTAACTGTCTGCTATTGTAATAATAAAAAGCACGACATTGTTCGAGAAGACGAACAAATCATTTTACAACCTATGGGATAACATTTTCCTCGTTATTTAAAATAACTGTTTTACTCTAATTTCGCTTTTGAAAACAATATATATGTGATTTAATTTCATTCTTCTATTTATACATTTTTACTATTTTCTTTTCGTTCAGGACTTCAATGCAACGTATGCTGAGGTCAGTGCTTGCTCCGGAGAAGGGGTTAGCGAGGCAATACACAAGCTGGCTAGGTGAGTCTTTGTTGGTCCGCATATAAAGTCTCCAAACCTGTCCAGTCAGGACGTGTCAAACCTGTTTACACACACGTGTCAGTATTATGAAGAGAGATTATAGATATTAGGGTAAAATTTTACTTAACGTGTTGACACGCGATATTTGGAAGACAGAAAACGGCGTGTGCCCATAGACATTGATTGGTCGGTTTTATATTAAAAGCACAGTGCGTATAATAAAAAAACAATTAGTAAAAGCTTTTCTTAGCATAAATATATTTTTCAATGAATGTTTTTGACTTGATAAATAAACTGAGTATATTTCGCATACTTTAAAAATATTTAGCTTCATTCTTTTTGCGGCAGAGTGGTCTAAGCGTTGCGCTCAGAATCAAGAGGTCCCTGGTTCGACTCACACTCAGGTCGAATCTTGCCACATCCCTGGGAGTACTGCGCTCAGTTTGTTTCTCGGTGAAGTGGCTTATTCTGGAGTTTCTAGGATTTGTTTCATGTTTCCGGGTTAAGAATTGAGAGATGGTTGGACCTTATTTAACATCAAAATTCCCGTTGGTCTGCTGAAAAAAATAGACCGGACTCTGTTGAGTCATAGGCCCTGCCTCTCTTGTGTATTTCCTTTCTAAAAATAAAAAGAATTCTTGTGCCATTAAACACCTTAATTTCTAACTGAAAGTGTTTCCTCGTTATCGACTGTTTCTTTTCTTGCTTTCGTAGACAGATGGAGAAGAACGAAGACTCGCTCTTACAGCATAGCATCCTGAATCTAGCAATGAACAAAGGCGAAGAAAAGAAAAAGAAAAAATGTTGTTAAATATATATATATATTATTTTTATTCTGCGTTTTTGTATAAAAAGATTTTTTTAAATTCTTGATTGGCAGATGTTTATTTTTTTCCTTTCTGCTGATACGCTTTAAATTCTCTATTTTCTCATTAGCTGTATATTTATTTCTGCGAATGAGGGGGTGGGTCAATTTGGGGTCAATTGTAAATTTTAAATGACAAGTTGTACGTAAACGCCTTCGCCAATGAAGTTTTTGCAAGTAACGAATAAAAAAGAACGTCTTGTGTTTCATGTGTTATGTGATTATCTTGTAGCAGTACTCTAGCCTCTTGGTGACATTTAAGAGAGACTTGCGGTGGTGTGGTGTTTTGTTGAAGAATTCAAAGAATTTTACATAAAGAAAAACGGTAAAGGGATGTGCTTAATGTAACATGGACGTAAAATCCCGATTTTTATATTTCTGCGCATTCCGATATAAATAATTGAATAGTTGAGGCCGCTTAAAGGAGTAGTCCACTCAAAATATAACTTTTCTTTATTAAATTCTCCATCATTTGTTTTGTATGATCGCGAGGTTTTTTCTTTTAAAAAAAGGTCCTATTGACTGATTTTGAGCTTTTTTTTATTTTTTCTTCTTTTTGCACACTTGGCGCGTGACGTCATATATGGCGATTTGTTTGAATAGAGAATGTTCAAAAGAAAAAAGTTAAAACAGTACTGGAGAAGAAAGAGAAGAGAGAAGTGTTATAAACAAATTATTTTTTAATCAAAGTCAAAAATGGTTCATTGCGCGGCAATTGATTGTTCAAACAGCTCTAGTAAGAGAAACGATGGAAAATTAAGCTTTTACAAACTCCCAAAGGACAAGAATATGAAGAAAATTTGGAGAGCAAATTTACCCAAAGAAAAAAACATAGTGGTTTGTCATCATCATTTTGAAGAAAATTGTTTTCGAAGAGATAAAAAAAGATAAAAGTAAGTAAAAGAACTAAAAGTTAGATGTTTCTATTTTGTTAAGTTTGCTGGTAGCTAGTTAGCAATCTTACTCTCATTTTTTCTTTAGAATGAGTTGCTTGGGTTACCTACTAAGAGAATCCTCACTGAAGACGCTGTTCCAACTATAGTTTCGTACAACAAACCATCTCAAAAACGAAAGAGCAGTGATAAACGACAAAAAACGTTCACATCATTTTAGCCAATAATTTTTTATATACTTATATATATATTCTTGCTGTTGAAATCAACGAACAGATGAAAGAACTGGACAGAGAAAATGAATATTTGACGAATTCTAAAGAATGCCAGACTGAGAAAGAATCAGTGGATGCATCAACACAAACAAATATCACAATACCATTTTCAGTTACATACGTAGAAAGATCTGCACAGACCATTGATATATTCGAAACTAATACGCATGCGAGCGAGGCTGACACGCAGTCAGAGTTTGATTTGGATACATCATTTCACACCGCTGATGAAACTGAATCTGAAGAGGACGCACAAATACCAGGAGAAGAAGAAAATCCACAAAAAGTGCTTTTATCGTTTTCTGGCCGTGTTTATATCTACTCCTACAGCGTTGTCTCAGTTGTGCATTTTCTGCTGTCATTAGGAAGGTCATCGTTAAAGGATCGGCCCTATGTTTAAACGGCCATGAACATATATGGTGTTCTCAGCCAATGCAGAACAGATACTTTATAGGAAACTTGAAACTAATTGGGCTGTGCTTTTCAGTTCAAATACCGTAAAATGCCGTAATCAAACGCAGCGCTTATCAGCGGTGATAGTAAGACTTTGGTGCGCTTATCTGAGGGTGCGTTTATCCACGGGTGCGCGGAAAAAGGAAAAAAGAAAGAATAACTGAATAATTTTTTTCAATGATGTGTATTGCCCCATAAAGTTCATATAAAGTATAAAATTCATATAAAATTGCTCTATATGATTTAACTCTCCTCTCTTAATCTTCGTCAGTTGTTGAATCATCAGAAATATCAAAATGAACATCACTCTGTTCGTACTCAACACTATCCAAATCAGAACATTCTGAATCTTCGTTACTCATTAAGTGGAATTCGCTTTCTGGTTTTGGCATGATGTAGTTTTCTAAATCTCGAATCTTAACAAGATGGTCTTCCGATCCGACAAGGTTGTTCGAAATTCCACACTTCAAGAAAGACCTAACAATCAAATCTTTGTTTTCTTTTATTTTCACCCAAGCGTTGGCAACCCACTTTGTAGTTAGAATACGTCTGTCACCTGCTGTCAATTTGTTGCCAAGGTACAATTGTAAGTTTTCATTTAAATGTTTTTCAAATTGTTCTCCCACGTACATCTTAAATGGCTTGTTTATTGCCACATCCAATGGTTGAACTCGACTGGTTGTTCCAGGTGGCACATTCATTGATAAGAGTGGTGCCGCATTTTCGTAACATAATCTTAACTGACAAGATGACAAGAACAATCACAGCGACAATGCTATTAAAGTTATGTCAAAGGACGAAAAGAAACAGAAGAAAGGTTGTATTGTGAAACCGGTAGAAAAACTTGTAGGACATGTGCCAGAAGCTTTGGCCAAGATTTTGTATCCAATGATAAAAAAGTGGCAAATTTTATGGATGGAAGCAGTCATTACTGGTGAAAAGCGTTGTGCTCCTGAAGGCACTTGGGTTCCTGGAGGAGGAATTGAACTTCCGTGTACATATTACATATATGCTGCAAAAATTTATAAAAACTATATCCGTAACAAAATTAAACAAGGAGAAAAAATCTTGTATTTTAAGTGAAACAAAACCTTCATTTTTTCAATTTCATTGTTTTCGATATCTCCTTCCCCTAAACGCGCTTATCTAAGGGTGCGCTTATAAACGGGAAAAAAATTTTGGTAAGGATTTGGTGCGCTTATAACCGGGTGCGCTTGATTACGGCATTTTACGGTACTTATCGAAAACTCAGCAAATATTTTGTGATCCTTGACATTGCATGGATTTCAAAATCTTGGTACTATATGATCAATGAGAGGTACATGTATGGGATAACTAATGAAGCATGGCAAAAGGAACAGGAGATAATTATTTCTAACTCGTATCAAAGAAATCTTATATTAAGTGGTGATGGCAGGTGTGACAGTCCTGGACATAATGCAAAATATTTAACATACTCTTTGTTTGATCAAGATTTAAAAAAGGTTATTGCTATTTCACTGACGCAGGTGACAGAGACAGGTGGGAGTTCAAATCAAATTGATCAAGGTATTAGATGAGGTGAAAGGAAAAGAATTGAACGTAAAACGCTTGACTACTGACCGTCATTTACAAATTAAAAAGTACATGCGTGAAGAAGAGGAAAACATAGAGCATCAATTTGATGTATGGCATTTCAGTAAATCTATAAAAACAAAGTTGCTGAATGCGTCAAAGAAGAAGTCGTGCGAGGAGTTGCGGCGGTGGATGAAATCAATTTGTAATCACTTATGGTGGGCTTGCGCTACATGCAAAGAAGATGAATTGCTTTTAAAAGAGAAATGGACAAGTATAATCTTCCATGTCCAAAATAAACATAGCTGGACAGGAAACATTGAGTATCATTCCTGCAGCCATCCTCAATTGTCGAAAGAAAGCGAGCGTAGTAAAGCATGGCTATCACCAAAGTCACAAGCCTTCGAGGCCCTCCAAGCAATCGTTTTTGATAAAACAATTTTGAAGGATTTGGCGCATCTAACAAAATTTTCTCACACTGGTGTGTTAGAGGTGAATCACTCAATAATCAACAAGTGGGCCCTCAAAATTACACATTTTTCACTCAAAGGCATGATTTCACGAACTCAATTAGCTGCTATTGATTTTAATTTGGGTTATGATTTGAATCAGGCCAAAACGAAGGAGGGAGAAAATCGTTACAACATAACCTTTTCAAAAGCCACAAAAACATGGTCTGCGAAACCAATTATGGAACAGAAAAGCCTGATAGTTTTTCTGATTAGGTGGAGAAAACTGTGGAGACCATTGTTGAAAATAAAACCGTTCTGACACCTGAGATACAAACTACGCCATAAAACATTGCACCAATTCCAAAACCAGATAAAAACGTTGCTATAGCAAATCAGAGATCAAGATTCACTGTATTATAAATTCTAGTTTGTTATATTTTTGTTGCTTTATATTGTACATATATATATATATATATATATATATATATATATATATAGTCTTGTGCAGTGCCGTCAGAACATTATCCAAGATTATTTTTTCAAGGCATAATTTGGAAAAATCTTCGTTGAAAGTTACACATTTACATCCTAAAAATAAATACAATAATATTTATCCGGTTCATAATATATCGCGGTAACATTCCTCGTGTAATTAAAACCAACATGTGTAAAAACAAATTCAAAACAAGAAGACATAAGCGGCATGACAAATTCAAACAAGGAAACATAACCGGCATGACAAATTCAAAACAAGAAGACATAACCAGAATGACAAATTCAAAACAAGAAGACATAACCAGAATGACAAATTCAAAACAAGAAGACATAAACGGCATGACAAATTCAAAACAAAAAGACATAACCGGCATAACAAATTCAAAACAAGAAGACATAACCGGCATGACAAATTCAAAACAAGAAGACATAACCGGCATGACAAATTCAAAACAAGAAGACATAACCGGCATGACAAATTCAAAACAAGAAGACATAACCGGCATGACAAATTCAAAACAAGAAGACATAACCGGCATGACAAATTCAAAACAAGAAGACATAACCGGCATGACAAATTCAAAACAACTATTATTATTATTATTATTATTATTATTATTATTATTATTATTATTATTATTATTATTATTATTATTATTATTATTATTATTATTATTATTATTATTATTATTATTATTATTATTATTATTATTATTATTATTATTATTATTATTATAAATGCTTTAATTATTCTTTACTGAAAAGGGACTTTATGATAAAACAACTTTGCACGCTTTGTGCAGCATCATGTCTTCTTTTAGTTCCTTGCCGCTGAATAAGTTCCTTAAATTGTCTACTGTTTTTTAAACTGAAGAGGTCGTTGACATATATGCATGCTTATTTATGTTCCATGTAATATTTGTAATATTATATAATTAGAAACAACGTTTTTTCATATATTGTCTTCGTATTTTATAATCCTGTAATTTATTTTAATGGGAAATAAAATGTGCGAATATATTATTTTTCACGGGATGGAGTTGTTGCTGTTACTAGTAGCCATCTTATTATACTCTGATACTTGTAAGAAATTACGGATCTTGTACATAAATGACAGCAAACCAGATAAATCATTTTAGAAGAATACATTGAGAAATTTTGTTTTTAAAACAAAACAACATCACTTACACGTTGTTTTTTTTTATAAAGAACTAAGCTTTTGGGTCTCTAGGCAGTTTTTTACAGATTTACCCTAAATTTAATAGAACAGTTTCTTATTATATCAGAATAACTTTTTATGATTTTTGCTTATATTTTACTTTTATAGCGCTATTTCTTTTCTTTTGCTTTAAAAAGACAAATGTTTCACAAGATTCTTAACAACGAGGGAAAAAATTTAGCTCACAGAATATCTCAGTTTCTTAGAATAGAGCGAGCTTACTGTAGTAGTTTTTTAGGTTTGCAAGCTCTAGTGACGAGAGTTTCTTATAAACCGGTGTCTTATGAAAAAACAATGTGTAAAACAAAAAATGTTTCTTGTTACCAAGCAACGCTACATTCCACGTTGGAATGTTTATATGAAAGCTCGAGCTCTATCACCAAATATAAAATAATAAATATGATCAAAATAATACTTAAAATTGTGTTTTGCTGAATTTTTTATTTCTTCTTTTCTTAGTAATTACGTAATAATAATATTCTACAGGACTATAATTACGTAAATAAATTTAGCATAAAGTTCAGAATAAAACTTTGAACAATTTTTAATTTCTGTTTTAATTTTTGTTTTACGGGAAAGACTTGCAAACAAATTGACAGGCGAACTGACGAGAAATCGACTGTGTGATGCCTTCTGTTATGAAATAATAACATGTTAGAAGGTTTTCAAGATGTTTATGAATGTACACGTGCAGATATGGCGGACGTTTAATTTAATGTTGTTACTATAGCAACTGACACGTGTTGGCAACTGCAATACATTTTCGTTAGAGCAATCGCGGCTCTTAGCAACCATACAACTTCAGGGGGTACTGATACAGATACATTAAGAGTTTATCTAGCTATAGTGTTATTAATAATTGCAAGTGCAAGGAAGTGATGAGATAAATTTATATTAAAAATAATGAATATTTTTGAAAATATAACAACCATATTTATAAACCGCAAAAAGCTCGGAATTGAATTCCAAACCCCCTGCATTATCTGATGTAATCCACGTTGGTAAAAACAGCGATAAATTCAAAAAAGACTTCACTTGATTTCATTTGATTTCTTCTCTTCAATTTACCAACATGCTTAGCCTGTGCATATTGTTGACAGTAATTGCGTTGACTCAGGCTACCTATTCGGGCGGTGTTCACGGTGATGTATACCATATAAGGAGGCAGGGGTTTGATCAGGATCCCCGCACATTCTCCCATGAGATTGTGGCGCCATGGATACGCCCGTTTAAGCCGGGCTACTGCGAGTCATGGGAGTGGCACACGGATATCCGCTACAAAGAACAGAGATTGCAGATTTGCAGAGAGTTAAGCGGAAGTAAGCAAACATTTTGCAAATTCAAATAAAAAAATAAATAAAGAATAAAAATCAAAAGTTTTTTTAGTTTTCAATTTTTTTTGCATTTTAATTGGCAAAGTTTGATAAAGTTGGCACCCGTATAAAGAATTACATAACATAATAACAAAGAGAATAAAAAGTTTCAAAATGTTTCAGAGACATCATTCGATCTTTGCAATAAATGCACGCTTTTTATTGTAAACAATGCATGTTCACGGACTTTTAAGTGAATTTCTAACAAGACTTTTGTTTTATATAAGCTCGCAAACACGATTGCGACTCGGCGAGTGGATACTGTCGAGATAAATGTCCCTACACAAACGGTACTTTTCCGTTCTGGCGAGTCCGAAATGCTGACAGCGTTCCTTTTTTATGGACCGTAAAAACCTTACAAATGTTTGAGACGGTAAATTCAAGATTTCCTGCGCATAGCGACCCGACAAAAGGATACGCTAGCACCTTTTTTGGACCAGGTAAGAATACCTCAATATCTTGTGATCTACCGTTAACATTTTCTTTACAAACCACAAAACAACATTATTGTTTTAAGATTTCGAATGGGGTTTGATCTAAGATGTTTTGTTTGAGACTGATGATGCCATCACATTTTTTCATTTTTACATATTTTGTTTTGCTACATTTTTAGCTACTTTTCTATATTTCCCCACCAGTTCAAAAAAGAAACTTTCCCTAATCATTTATTTGTGTCGTGGCCTAACCTTAACCATATACCTAACTACAGTCTGATTTCGACCTGATTTCTCAAAAAGCGCTTATTTATTTCTCTATTGCCTTTATGAAGCAAAAATATAACAGTTTTCATAACGAAGGACATATTTTCTACATTAATTGTTGGAGGGGGAAATATGGGAAAGTACCCATTTTTAACATTATAATGGTAAATATTTTACAAGCGTTACATTTCATAAAGATCAGGGAAGCCAAGATGAATGTATTTGGCGCTCAAATGCTCGTTTCATTATCAGGACCAGCTTGTTTGTCTCGCTGTCCTTATATTCAAACCCAGAAGAAAAATCCTACATTTTCAATTTTTCGTTATGGAATATGACTTTACGCGAATCATTTATAAACTTAAATATTTTTAAAATCTTCTTCGATGTTGTTAATATTTTATAGAATTTTTTTTAATTCCACCTTATCATCCGTAGGTTATTACGCCAGTAACGCGTACGACAATAACCCAGAGAGTTTGTGGGTATCGAATGGCGTTTCCAGCCCGGGGTTGAATTGGATCGCGTACGAATTCCCCCACCCCGTAAAAATCAACAGCATTCGCATCCAAGGCGAAGCCGACCACCCTGATCGCACCCCGTCGCAGTTCTACGTTGAGGCGTCGTGCGAGAAATACTTCAAGACGTTTACAACACAATGGTTCATTGAAAACAAAGATCACGACACGGACAAACGGTTCCATCGCACGAGGTCCGGGCAGCAACCGCGTTACTAAACGTTTTTATTAGATAGAATATTTCTTTGCCGTTTAAACTGTTTTATTTGGGAACTCTTGATGCAAAAAATGGCTTGATATTTACGAACTACCTTATGCTTATTTCGTAGTAACACTTTTTTCAATTTTTGAAATCAAAAACAGGCTTTTTATTGATATTGATCAAGAAAGTGGTAGTACTTAAACGTACGTCCTTTCATGGCTCGGTTCCAGCGTTCAACAACACCTGATTTCTCCACATTTTCAATGGAATAGGGGTGAATCCCATGCTTGTCTAGCAAACTGCTGAAGTGTTTATTGTAAAACTCATTTTCCTTATCAGCCCATAACTTTACTGGTTTGCGTTGGTGAAATATAGTGACTAAAGATACAGTTGTCGTTTGCCCACTATTGCTTTTCATCATGGGTATCAACCATCAATACTACGAAGAAATGTCAACGACTGTCAATAAATATTTGTACCCCTTGTTGTAGCGAGCAAATAACTGCATGTCAGCAAGATCAATACCCCATACTACATCGATCCTCTTTACCATTACACGTCTCCTTTTAAACTTACAACGTATTGGTTTATGCAGCTCATCGGACCATGCTACGCTATCCTTCAAACCTAGACCAAGCTTTGCTTTTGCTCAAATATTTCTCAGTACCAATTCTTTATCGAGAAGTTAACACTTTGATTTCATTGTTTTTAGGTCTTTCAGCACAATACTATCTTTGTTGCTACCTTTGTGTAGCTCCTTAATAATTTCTATAGCCAATGTTATATCTTCCAGACATCTCGTCTACCTGATTAAAAGGTTCCTTCCCGGCTATAGGTCTATCATATTTGTCTATAGCGGCTGATCAAGAGGATTTATTATGAGGACCATTGTACTTATGTTTGTATAGAACGAAGCCTTTTTTAGGTTTTGGTAATTTATCTATAGCTTAGATATCTATCTTTCCTCCAGAGATAAATTTACATCTTTTGGAGCTACATACAACACCTGTTTGCACCATTCGATTGTTGGATCTTTGTACCTTAACTACATCGTTTGATGCAGTAACTCTCTTGCATGGTAGACAGTACATTAAACTAATAAATAAACATAAAGGATCTCTCTTGGAGTAGTAATAACATGAAGCGTAACAATCATTCCCTTTGACCCAAGATTCGAATTAGAGGACTTATAGTAGAGAAAGCAGGTCATGGTAGATCAATTTGCTAAACTTACTCCTGGACGAAGGTATTTAAATAGGGAGAGATACAAAATTTTATTGCTCAGCAAAAATGTATCAAATCTTCCGGTATTCAACCTTCTGTGCTATTACGGGGCGGGGGGTATAGGCAACCTTTAATCAACACTGGTTTTGATGAAGAAATCTACGGCTCTACAGGCATCTTGATGTAAGGCTAAAAATATGGCGGGATTCTAAAAGAAACTTAGTGAACCAATTTGCCAGTTTCTTTGCACGCTTGGTTTACTTTTTCAAGACGTTTCAAGACATTGAATACCTTCCACATATTATTACCATAACAGTTATCATTTGGTCTTGGCCGGTCCACGCTTTTCATCAATAATTTGTTTCATAGTTTATTTCACCTGCAATCTGAGATTGAAGTTTGATTCGGAACATTGAAAGGTAAGTTCAACAATCAAGAACAGAACAATCTTCTTAAATCCAGATGAAATAAAATTATTGAAACGACCATATATACTAGGTAGCGGTACTATGATAAAAATGATGTATTGCAATAACTTTCAATCAATCAATTTTTATAAATATCTTGGGAAATATACAGGTAACATTAGAAACACCCGCTGTCTTAAATAGATATAACCAACATGTCGGCCAATTTTACTTGGCTCCTTTATTATTGTTCCATGCTAATATTTCATTATACCAAATGTATGCCATATTAAATATTAAAGGCATTAAATATTGTTCCGAAAGGAACTGTACTCAAATAAATAGTTTATTTTCAGTTTGTATTCTTAGACATAACGCCACAGTCAATTGTTTTTGACGGCTAATTGCAAAATGTTTTTCTATTTTCAAGAAAAATCAAATCATGCCGCATAGCTATGCCATAGACAAGAAAACTGCCTTGAGTTTCACAAGAGGCAACGTAAGTGAAAATAAACGCAATGCACGACGACGATTACTCGAAGAATGTTGTAGTGAAAGTTGCGAGGAAAAGGAACTAGCTGATTAATATGACACTAAAGAATGGCAATGCATATCAGAAAATGAAAATGAACGAAATATATATACCAATCAATGAGATTTACGGAATACTTTGCGAATATTCGATAAGGTAAAATAGTTGTTTACATTTATCGGCATTAAGTGTAGCTAAAGAGTCGAAGTTGTTTTCTATAGGGAATCACGAACGTGTCGTTGCCCTAGCAACCGTTGTAATAAAAATATAATTGGTCAATCATACTGCAAGGATCCATGTACAAACGAACATTATTACTGTGGCACTCCTAAGAAGAAAGCTTGCATACCAAAGTCAGAAAAGTGCAACAGCGTTGACGATTGTAGAAAATACAATAAACCATGGAAAGACGAATTCGGTTGTAAAATAACAGACAATCCACAGCTCAGTGAGATAAAAGAGATAAATAAAAAATCGCGATTATTTTTCGGTAAGTTGCAGACGTTGATGTTGTGGTTTTGACTTTCTGAAATTCAAACTGTTTTAAAATGTAATTCGCTTTACTTTTAAGTATAATTGATTGCAATTTTCATGCATTTTATCGTAAAGTGGATTCTTTGATCGTACATGATTTTCTCCTAGAAAACAAGGTTAACAAATACTTTGGAAACATGCAGATCGATCAGAAATATATATGTAATTACCAAGAGGGAATGGCTCCCTCAGTGTCCTGTCGTCAGCTGGGTTTTAAAATATTTCGTGCATTATCGAAATCAAATGAGTTTCCATCGAGATCTCCAAAATTTATCATGACATCCCCTCTATGCAAAGGAAAAAAAAGTTCGATTGCATTGTGTGATCATAGTACCGTTTTATCGAAATGTTACAGTGGTGATGAGATGTTTCTTGTTTGCATTGACAGTGATTCAATAAAATTTGTTGCAAATGACGGGGAAAAGAAAACAGTAGATGGAAAAGAAACAGAGGAATTTAAAGGAAGAGTTTTTGTTTCTGATATGCCTGTAATTGCAAATGATACATGGAACCAAAACTCGGCAAAAGTATTTTGCAAAACAAAACTTGAAAAGGATTTTCACAGTGATCATGGGGTACCAGCTTATGCCTACAACTATCCCGGATACACCCCGCTTCCTGCTAAATATTCAAAGTACTGCGTCAGCAGTGTTAATTGTATGGGAAATGAAGCAGAGATAAGCAGCTGCAAGTTTACCACTAACAAAAATTGCAATTTAAATCACACGAATAAAATTATATGCGCCAGATGCAGTATCATTAATTTAAAGAGTCTCGTGACCGGTTTAGTTACCAAAGGAAGCCAACTTGTAGTAGAACAATCAATAAGTAGCGCAGTGACAAAATTAAAATCTGACTGTTTGGATTGAGACTGTTCCCAAGGAAATGACGGGGCAACTTACGTTGAATATTGTCAAGTGAAAGCCTTTCTTGAAGATATGAAAAATATGAAAAATGATAAAGCAACAGCCCATTTAACTACCGCTTTTAATCCAATTGAAAAACTAAAGCATCTGTTCTTGGAACAAAAGTTTGAAACAGTTATTTACGATGTCGGTAATAGTGGAAGTGTCATCACAGAAAAAATTGGAATATATTACGAGGATCTTGCTCGCTACGATAAAGATATTGCAAAGGCCGATTACGCCTATAGTTGGGGCGTTTGGAATCATGCAATGAAACAGTCAGAAACACTTCAAGAAGACCTAGGAATTCAATTAGGAACCTTGTTTAATTTTGCATTTGGCGTTAGTTCGGGCGATTTAGCGGGGAAAGTTATCAAGTTAGCCGTTTCGATAGCTTCGCTTTGGGCACCCTCCATGTCAGCAACGGATAAGTTTGGTGCGGCTCTAGATATTATGGAAAGAATAGACGATGTTAGCCAAACAGTTGTTGTTATTACAAAGTTGAATTACCATACAAGTTATTTACCTGAAATGAAGAAGATTGTTAGAAATATAAGAACACGTGTTGAGGAAAACCGTGCAAGGTTTACTAGACTTGAAAATATGTTGGATCCTCTCGTGACTCAGGCTGACTTTACAATAGAACAATCAAAAGCATTCGTTAAAGAGTACAATGATTTTTCACCCCCGATACGAGGCGAGGACATAGCAAAGTACACAGAAGTTGTAAATGGCATGATTGAAACTACTTGCGACATTATTGAAAATCCGGAAACAGTACTTGGTTCTATTCCCTCTTTGATAGCAACGGCAAAAGGCAATTGTCCTAAAGTAAAAAAAACCATGGCAGTTTTAGAAACACATTACGATGAACTGTCTCAAGAGCAGTTTAATATAGTAGACGCAGTTGCAAAGTTAGCGAGAGCCAAGATTGCGGAAACTGCAGCGCGTTCGACCAAGGAATCATTGAGTAGTACTTTGACGCAGAAACTCTCACTGCAAATTCGAAGAGTTAGATTTGCGATGGATTATTGTTACGTGAAAAGGAACGTGATAAAGAATGCTTGCGATTACGTTACTTATCACAATCACGGGCGTGAACCACATGTGTGTACACGATTGTTGGCTAACACAGATGGCAACCTGGGAGATTGCTTACAATCAAGTTTTTACGAGAAATATATGTCATGGTTCTCAAATAAAATTATCCATCGTTTCCATCCCAGCCTCATACTACTCACGTAAGCCGGGAACAATTCGTTGACTTGTACACCACACGGGATAGTCATACTAAAGGCAGCACGATTTTCAAAATACCCGATAAACAATGGTTGGTGGATAACAAATGGATTCATAAAAGTGATTTGGAACACGGGCCGTTCTTTTTGAAAGAAATGAATATATTTTTACCTCCTAATACTAAACGAAGCGCAATTATTGACGTAACAGCGAGACTTATGAACAACTCCCTTAACTCAAAGGTTTATCGTTTCGACTATCTTATAAACGCTCAAACTCGCTACAAGAATAGTGCTTCAAGTTGCTTGGCTAGTGTGAAAAAACCTAATTTCTACAACGTGCAAGACTGCAATTCTCGACACCCAGATAACTGCGTTACAGTTTCTGGTTCGATATTCGGAGATGTGTATCTAAGTTTGTAGAAATCCGTTTGGTTAATTGAGCTCTACAGCGACGATATCTTGGAAATGCCTGTTCCTGAAAACGACATCCTGTTGCCTGTTGAAGTAGAGTTCTGTTATAAAATGACATCTTCTTCAAAATTAAATACAGGCAGAAAGAGAAGGAGCAGCACACCTGAAAATTGTTGCTTTAATACCAATCAATTTTACAGAAAAAAATCTGACGATTGTGCATCTTGTCCTAATGATTCAGCACCAAAATTAAACGGTTGGTTTTGTGAGAAATGCCCTCCAGGATACCAACCAAACACAGGTGGTACCGACAACCAGTATGGTTGCAAACCTTGTCCAGTTGGTGAATTCAAAGCAAAAGCTGGAAATCAAAATTGTCTGCCATGCCCGAAAGGCACGAAAACTACCAATATAGCGTCACTCAACTGCAACAAAACTATTTAAATTTTGAATGAAAACTTTAATGATTTAATTATATTTAGATCTTCTTCACAAATTTGTGTTATTATACATTGAAGATTAACTAATTAATTAATTGACGGGAAGGAAAATTTTATTTTAAGACTATTCGAATTTTCGTCTATAAATTTGAATTTGTTGTTTTCGGTTTTCTATATACAAATTTAAATTATAAGAAGCATTTAGTTCTAGTACTAATATACGTTCAATTTTAGCTGTATTCTCGTGTTTTTTAACCTTGAGTTTGTCGTATACGTTCAATATTAGTTTTCTGTATTCCCGTGTTTTAGCAAATATACTAGCCTTGAGTTTTTGTAGTTATTTTCTTTATAATATAAAACGAATTCAATGCAATGTTACAAAGTCAAGCTGCCAACTTATAACAGCCCTTTAAAAATACTTAAAAATAACTCACATTTAGCAATCCACATTGTTGTACTAATAATCCAAGTGGTATTAGAGTTCTGAGTTCTTTCTAAAGAATTTGACTTTATATCTGATGAACACGTCATGATCATAAAAATTACTCTATTGCGTTGTAGTCAGTTTCCACTATATTGCATTCAATATATTAAAGATTGCGGCCATTTTGACGGTTCTTGAATTTCACACGACATATAGAGATAGCAATACTACCAAAAATACACCTATGAAGATTATCGAACTTCCGAATCACAAAATTAAATTTCTTTGACTGAAAGAACTCTTATGTAAACGAATGAATGTCATAAATATTATTTCAAATCCCAAGGACCTTTTATCGTTAAAGTTAAAATATGGTCATATGGTGATCGTGGCTTGTGAGAGTCTCCGCTTTGTGGTCCACCTGTGCATATACAAAAGTCGCAACAAGTAACATTCTTCAATCGGTAAGGTTGCAATATGCAGGTAGCTAACGCATAATGTTATGTACTCTTATGTCAAAGATCTGACACAATCCAGCCTCTTTCCTATTCTCTATTGAGTTGGAGTGTAAGATTCTTTTCTATATTGCCACAAATATAATTATTACACGCATATGCAACATAGACCTATTTATTTCGAATCGCTTCTACATCAGATAGACTCGGTACAAATGGAATTTCCCGCTTGGACAAGTATGCTTCGATCTTTGAACTCTCCGCCACTTTCTTTTTCAATTGAACTAACAACGGGAATTTGTCCAAGAGCGACTTTTCCATTTGCTCAACAGCCGCGACAAGAGCCAAGTCCGCCATGGATATCTGCAGACACAAGGATTGCAAATTTGAAACTAAATATGCCTGTTAACGAAGGATGCTTACTGTATTTCCAACAAAGAAACCATCCCCGCTGTTATTTCTTTTCAAGATGTTCTCCAAAAAAGTTAATTTCCTCATCAAGTCATTGCTAGAGCAATATGCTGACATTTTCAAAGCCTGAAGGAAACACATAAATAAATAAATTAATAACATTTTCTATAACGTTCGGTTTAGGAAAGGTAAAAACGTATATGATGGCAGATAAAACTACACAAATAAAAATAAACAAAGCCATAAATGAAATAATATTTCTGTTATATTTCAGAGTTGGTCGATGTAAGTGAAAGCTGCGCGCACATTCTGTCTTTTGCCGCCATGTCGAGGAACCCAAAACAAGAGGTCACTGACGAGTTCTCACTTTGATATCCAGCAATCGCCAGCAAAACATATTCTGCGTTCGCGCAGACTAGATGACATGGGAGGAATGGATCCGTAGAGTTGTTCTTTACTAGGATGCTGTTTCCAGGATAAGTTCAAGACAACTCTTAGCATCCATGGATAAGTACCCTTTAACCTTGACTCAAGGGACGCATTTGCAATTGTATCAGCAGTTAGAGTCAAATTATTTGCGTAGTCAACATCAGTTATTTTGTTGGCCGGGTATCTCCTTGACATTCTTTCAGATAGATGTTCTAGGAACTTAATCCAGGATGATGATGAAAAGGACAGGTGCCAGCCTATCACCAATACTCCAGATTTAAAATCTATGTGGGTATCACCATCAGGTGATCTTACAAGCGATTTATTGTTTTTATACAGCATCATTATGACGGTTACAGATTATTTATTATTAGAGTCGACATACGTAATCTTTATCTTTCTTAAAGAAAACAACAACAAAAATTGAAGCCATTGAAATTCATGCTGCCGACTGATACGGAGGTGAACCAAAAATCGCTGCTGAGAAAGGTGAGCTTGACCACACAGTCAGACACAACAGTCAGACACAACAGCCTGGAGAAAGAGCAGCAGTGGGAAACCCAGAACATGGAAAAGAGGTTATAGGTAATCGGGAAGAACCCCAAAAACCAGCTATAGAACTGTTAGAAAAGCTAAAGTATCAACAACGTCATAGAAACTCAACACGAGGCAATTGACTAGAGAGAAAAAGACAATAAGAAGACATGTACTGATTATAATATATACCTTTTGGTCTTCTCCAATATCAGTCATGAAATGTAACCCAAAGTATCCCTCTTGAAAATCTTTGAGCGTATCAACCACTTGATCGATAACAGATCTTTCGTCGTCGTTTGCTCCATAGAGTTTAAACTTTCTGGCTAGGTATCTCTCGATAGAGCGAGACTGACATATTAACTTTCCAGCCACACTTAGAACAGGGACCGTACCTAATGGAATTCGCTCAGCTGAAAAATGATACAACATCTTGTCATATTTATTCTTCAAATTTGAGAAGGTCAACATGAGAATTGATATGTTCAAATATACTCGCTTAATCGTTCTTGCTGATCACAGATATATTTTTCTAATTTTGATCAAGCTTGTATTGTTTTAAAATTACAGCACTATTGTTAAAAAAATTCGCAAAACAATTTTAAAAATCGAGGCCGTTAGTAGAATTTCGGAATTCTCAGGAATTTACTGACAATGTGAATAAAAACCGGCCAACTTGCTGTTTCTTTCAATCGTTCGATGATATAAATTTAACTGTAATCGCAGCTATGACTAAAAAAAATATTCTTACGATTGGATTTGATTGGCATCCACTCTTCAAGCTTGACGTGGTAATCACAGAAATCAACACCAGCTTGATAGAATAATAAACGAATGAGCTCCCCTTTACCTTGCACTGGAAAATACTCCAGCTTATAATTAGACGACGACATTCTTTTCATACAAGTTTACCAACGATTGATAAAGTAAATCACTTTTACACGTAAAAGCCGATATGCAAATGCGCTAAACAATATGATCAATTAAAACCCCACACGTGACTTCCACGTGACTCCCACTCCTACGTTAATTAGGGTGTCAAAAAAAGATGACCGGAGTTGGTGCTAATTAAAAAAACCTTTTTTTATTAAATTAATTTTACATTTAACATTTTCAACGTTTCGACATGTTTCGATTTTCCCACAATCATTTTCAAGAATGTTGTGTACAATGTCAAGCCGTAAATATATAAACGTTACGTCAAATAAGAGATCAATAAAATAGTGTTGTCGTGTATTGTCAGAGATGTGAAGTTATGCAGAACTAGAAAGGTTAACGAGAGAAGAGTAGGAAGTTTACGCGAGAGGCAAACAAGACAAATTATTTAGAATTGTAATGAAAGCGTGCAACTGTAAACTATGTTTAACTCGTGTTTATCCCAGCCTATAAGTAATTTTTTGGCTAAAACTAATTCTCTGAACTCAAAAAAGTCAATTGAAAACAAAAATACCTCTGTAATATTCACTCTCGTCAATTTTTAGTCGCTTAACCTATAGATCATAGCATTAAACTCTTTGCGATCAACATTAAGTCCGATTTTCTTTATCTTTTAAATTCATGTTCTCCGCCACTGAGTCCTTTCGATGCCTATCTACACGAGCAAGAAATATTCTCTCTAGAATAAAAGGCTCGCGAAGCAATATATTGAGAAGCAAAACAAACAAATAAAAAAAATTAAAATGTTTTTTTAAAAAAACTGATTTTAAAAGATGCCCGGTCTTGAAAAGATTTGATTCTAAAAATCTACATGAACTCGGTAAGGTAATCGGGTATCATATCTCGATTTGTAGGCCCGTGCATGGCCTATACTGGGTTGTTTAAAAGGTACGCAGCAGCGAAATCACGACAAAACTGCTTCCAGTCGACGACGCTGTGCTCTCTTACAATCAACTCATATTGGATGGCCCTTTGCGATAAGTCACGACTACTTCCAGTGTCGCACCAAATATACGTCATGCTAAGGATTCTCCGAAACTGCAAATGCTTCCGAAACCTTTTCTTATGTTTATCCTTTTCTTGCATTGTTTTACCGTGCACCGCCAAGATATACCATCGATGGCACAATCATAATTTTGTTCATTGCACTGTCTGTGATCGACAAGGGCAAATCATTTCAGCAGCGAGGTAACCGTATTGCCGACACCAACAAATACATGCAAGATATCGTTAAACCATCTCTGACCAATAATGGTTAACAAAATCAAAGTAAATTCAGCTAAATCAGGTCTTGGCATCTTCACATAAATTTATAAATGTATAAAACAAACAGCACATAAATACGCACATATTATGTTAAAGCAAGTTTCTTCTTTCCTTTCTTTTTTATATCGTTGCAGCAGTAATAAACAATATTTTCACCATTTCTCCTATGTAGTTTAGACTATGCGACGAAGAGTGATTTGTTTTTATTTCTAAAATGGTGGATTCCAAAATTAGCAACTAGATACATTCGTAACGTCGATGGCTAGGATTATTGTGTACAGCATCGAAGCTGACTGCATTATTTCGAGAAATATTCGACCTAGAGGTTTTCATCTTTCGCAGAGTTTATGCTGTCCAAAGTTACCGCTAACATCAAGGCTGTTAAAACTGTCCAGAAAAAAATTATCTGGAACGGCAAAACCGTAAAGGCAGACGTTTTTTAGAACTTTGGACTGGACCCACGCTCGGATACAGGGTACTGCAACTTCTGCAAGTGCAGAGGAGATCTTACAACAGAATTCTCAATATCTTGTTTTCATTTATTTAAAGGCTTCACCCAATGAAAATTATTTTACTAGCGGTGATATCTTGTTCGAAAAGTCATAAATCCATTGTCAACAGTATGAGAACAATTCAACAATAACACGCTTAAGCGACGGTGTTACTTCGGTGTTTGTAGAAGTGATTATTCTTTTAGCCAGGGATCGAAGGCATTCAGGATCAGGCTTAGCGCTACCAAATTTGATTAGATAACCTAAGATATTCAGTGATGTATTTAACACAATAAACACATTTGACCTTGTTTAAAGTAAGGTTTCTCTTGCTGCTTCTTTGTTAGGTTTAAATCATGTTCATACTGATCTATACCATATATGGTGACATTGTCCATATAAAGCAAACGTATCACTGACCGTTTTATATGGTTTCCATCCGCTGCAAAAACAACTTATGCACGCCATGGAGAAATGTCATGCTGTATAATGTCTTCTACTAATAATCGACACACTTGGTTGCCGATAATGTTCTAATCGTCTTTGTTATACCTTCTTGATCTTGTTGCAATCGGTTTGCAATCTTTGGTGAGGTTAGCAGATAATACAGGAGGCTACATTTTCATTTGACCGCACACTTTGATGGCTTGTTCATCAATGTCATAATTAAAGTTAACTCTTATATTGTGCCTGGAAATCTAGTCCAACTCTGCACATTTCAAGTACACCTAAGCGTTGTTTGTATAATGGAGCATTGAAAGTAAGATCTACTGTACATTACCCTTGAATGTTACTATATAGGCGGCTTGTATAGGCAATAAAACTTCCCTTTCCCCCATGGGAATAACAATCAATTCAAAATGTAAACTAACAAATAAAGCTAAGTGAAAGTAAACTGATTACACGAACAATTATTAAATTACAACAATTATAGGCTCACAAGATGACAGTTCAGTAGACCCTTCTGATGTCCTGCTAGACCAACGTGAAGATGCTCTTATAGCACTTCTACATCACTTTTAAATATTTTTTAAATTTTATATGTATTTGGTTGTTTAAACTGTAATACTTTATGATTAATATAGTATATAATAGAGTTTTAGGGGATGTTCAGGGCTTCAATTCACAAATCCAACTTAACGATTTAAATGAATCAAGTTGTGTTCTTTTTTATTAAAATCACGAATCAAAGAAATCTTGTTATAAGTTCTGTTTTTACTTTACCTACGGGTTTAAATGTTCTTTACTAATCTTCATTACAAACTAACAAGAAAATAAGCACAACATTTTAACATTATTAAAAATATTTTCTCAAATATCTATTTATTAATAAAATGTTTTAGTGTATTATGCCCCACGCATACTTACTTACGCATTATAGCAACATTACCTTTTGATAAAAATTTTGGTTTGTAACTTTACATTAAAGAATTGCATTTATTTACATGTTGTTAGGGGGTTTGTGTTGCATTCTTTTGCTGTCATTGAGCAGCCCGTGTGTGAAGGATATGTCACTCTGAATCCATGTTTGTTTGTTTTTAGCCCTGTTAAACGACTGTTTTAAAAGTTGTTGTTCACTGAGTGGATGAAATAGAAAAGGTTGTATACTGGCCACCAAAATGAAAAAAAAACCAGTTAAATTACTATGTAAGCAATTGTTAAATTCATGTAAACAGTTATCTTAATCCAATTTTGAAGGGTCAGCAGCTTCAACAGACTGGTAGCAACTCTGTAGCTTCTGCTGTAAATCGAGCCTTGGACATAACCAAAAGCAAAGAGGTCCAAGCTTCAGTAAAGTTGGAAAAAACTTTGTAAGCAATTGTTAAATTCATGTAAACAGTTATCTTAATCCAATTTTGTAGGTTCAGCAGCTTCAGCAGACTGGTGGCAACTCTGTAGCTTCTCCTGTAAATCGAGCCTTGGACATAACCAGAAGCAAAGAGGTCCAAGCTTCAGTAAAGTTGGAAAAAACCTTGTAAGCAATTGTTAAATTCATGTAAACAGTTATCTTACTCCAATTTTGTAGGTTCAGCAGCTTCAACAGACTGGTGGCAACTCTCTAGCTTCTCCTGTAAATCGAGCCTTGAACGAAACCACAAGCAAAGAGGTCCAAGCTTCAGTGAAGTTGGAAAAAACAGGGAAAAAGCTTTAAGCCCAACGTTATTGTATAAAGCATTGCTCCGTAAGCCTTGTACTTAAGTAATGAATTTGGAACAAAATATTGTCCTATCTGATCGGTTAAATCTGCAGTTAAATCTCATCTACAAGAAAGGAAAGATAATTCACGTCCTCGAGGCATTAGTGTCAGATAATTCTTCTAAAAAAGAAGTTGATCGAGCCCCAAGAAGTTTAAAACTCAATCAAAGAGAAGAAAGCGATCAAGACCAAATGCTTAACAATATTGTATGCATTTAATGCTTAAATATGATATATTTTATACTCAGATTTTGTTTGTTGTTTTTTTTTCCTTTTTAATATAAGGCTTTTTTGTTTGAGGTCTTTAATGAACGTTTTTAAGGACCGTTTTATAATCGTTGCAATGGAACCGTGCCTTACCCGTTTCACTGGGACGAAATATGAACCGAAAAAGAACGTTACAAAAGAGGTTTAAGGAACGTTTTATAATCGTCGCAACTGAACCGTGCTTGCCCGTTTCACTGAGACGAAATATCAACCGAAAAAAAACGTCACAAAAGAGGTTTAAGAAACCTTTTATAATCGTTGCAACTGAGCCGTGCTTGCCCGTTTCATTGAGACAAAATATCAACCGAAAAAACACGTTTCAAAAGCACCGTGTAAAAACGTTTTTAAAACGTTCTTGTGCCCACTGGGTAATGTTAACTGATGAACTACATACTTTATCTATTTGGCGGTATGATACCTATAGAAAAACGACGTTATGAATAAGGGTTTATTCGCACCAATAATTTTCCCTTTGATGTTTGAGGTAAGCGTGCATGTGCATGAACTACTCATGTCGTTCCTTTGAACTTCCCCGGTTAAATTCTCATCTGAACAATTCCCATAAAGAAGATTCCTCCTCATTATAGTTGTGAATTTCAATATTTTTCAGAGTTTAGCGGAAAGATTTTTTTTCGTTGGGTCACTTATGATGAGATCACTTTCGATTACAACATGGCTTAAACAATTGTTGTTTCGTCGCATGTTTGATTTACTTTGAAACCAGGACGGAATTCAAGGGCGGAACCTTAGTGAACCAATTTGCCAGTTTCGTTGCACGGTTGGTTTACTTTTTCAAGACGTTGAATCGGATACCTTCCACATATTATAACCATAACAGTTATCTTTTGGTCTTGGCCGCTCCACGCTTTTCATCAATAATTTGTCTCATATTTTATTACATGATTTGTGATTGAAGTTTGAATCGGAACATTGACGGTAAGTTCAACAATTAAGAACAGAATAATCTACTTAAATCTAGATAAGAATATTTATGTAAAAGAATTTCAAGTCTTTTTTTGTGGACTGGTTCGTTGCAACCATCTATACATGGTCAATCTGGCAAGAAATATTTTCCTTTAGTCTATTATAAAAAGCTGGAGTACGTAATCATTTTTTAAAATGGAAATATTCTTATTTTCAGAACTGGAAAAATGGCATTGGTCTCCATTTTCCTTCCGATTCTGCTCCTCTCGTTAAAGGTCCAGGGAATGGAGGTTAGTACATCCTACTATAGTGGAGGAAAAACCTGAGTATGTTTGTTTGCTTGTTGTCCGCCAATCACGCCCAAACGACTGGACCGAATAGAATAAAAAAATTAAAAGTATTTACTAAAAAAGGACAGATACGAGAATTTTGAGATGAAATTTGACAAGAATTTTAAAATAGTAAAAACTGTCATATTTTGTGCAATTGAGTGATAAATTTGAGTAATAAACTTTGACTTTAAGAAGAAATTGCGTTGTTTCTGCTAAAATCGAGTAACCCCCCCCCCCCCCCCATGGGGGCTTGTTCGAGGGTGGGTGCTTATTTTGCAAACAATATTTTAGGGTGGGGGCTTATTCGAGGGTGTGGCTTAACCGAGGACTTACGGTATAGACGTTATAAATGAAAATATATACTTTGTGTAAATGCTTTAAAATGTGCAATGACATCCTCTTCACAAAATACTTAAAAACTTTTGTTGTCTTCAATGTTTATTCGAACCTTTCAATTATTGCAAATTATATATTGTTGATTGTTGTATGTTGATTGATACCTTTACCTTGGGTCAACTGACTTTATTAATGATTGTATTTCTAAGTATAACAGATATTATTTAAAAAATTAGAACCCTGGTCGATTGGCCGGGATGAAGCTATAATTGAAAAATTTCCTTCTTTGACAGAGGTATTTAACAAAATTAAAAAAATAAAAGTTTCAAGGAAAATTATGAAAATTTGGTCAATTGACCGGTTCAGTAGTTCAAGGGTTAAGAAACTGATGGGGCGATAACCACAAACCCTGTAGTAGTAAACAAAATAAGACAAAACCGTTTTATACAAAAATTCTACTAATATGAAGATTTTGTAGATAGAGCGAAGTGAAACAAGTCTCAGACCGAATTTCTCAATAGAATTATCTCTTTTAATGTTGTTGAAAATTATCGTAACGATCTTAATTGTGACGTCACATGTATTATAGAATTTTTCTAATCTTCAAATTGAGGAAATAATAAAGACGTAAAATATCTTATAATACTGTTTGCTCATTTCAAGTTCTTTGAGTGAACCGCCATAGTCAACGTTTTCAGTTAAGCTGATTCATAACTAAGAAGCAGCTTAGAAAGTATTTGCTAATTACGAAATGTGTTTCTATTTTTAAGGACAATCAAATGATGACGAGTAGCTATGGGTTAGACAAGAAAGAAGCCTTGAGTTTCACAAGAGGCAGCGTAAGTGCAAATAAACAAAATGCAAGACGTCGACTACTCCACGAATGTTGTAGCGAAAGATGCGCACAACAGGAACTAGCTGATTACTATTACTCCAAAATATGGGTGTTAAGAGTACCCCCATTTGGTCTTCCTTACCAAGAACTAGTTAAAAACGAAATATATGTACCAATCAATGAGGTTTACGGAATACTTTGCGAATATTCGATAAGGTAAAATGGTTGCTGGTATTTATTGGCATTTTTATTCAGTCAAATGTATTTTCTTTAGGGAATCACGAACGTGTCGTTGCCCTAGCAACCTTTGCAGCGAAAGTATAATTGGTCGATCATACTGCAAGAATCCATGTAAAAACGACCAGTTTTACTGTGGCACTCCTAAGAGAAAAGCTTGCATACCAAAGTCGGAAAAGTGCAACAGCGTTGACGATTGTGGAAAATACAATAGACCATGGAAAGACGAATTCGGTTGTAAAATAACAGACAATCCACAGCTCAGTGAGATAAAAGTGATAAACAAAAAATCGCGATTAATTTTCGGTAAGTAGCAGATGCTGTTGTTATCGTTTTAACTTTTCTAACCCTCCATCTGGTCTAAGTCATAATTTGCTTCCCTCTTAAGTAGCATTAATTAAAATATTTATGAATTTTACTGCAAATTGTATTCTTTGCTCATACATGATTTTTTCCTAGAAAACAAGGTGAGCAAATACTTTGGAAACATGCAGATCGATCAGAAATACATATGTAATTACCAAGAGGGAATGGCTCCATCCGTGTTCTGTCGTCAGCTGGGTTTTAAAACATTTCGTGCATTATCGAAATCAAATGAGTTTCCATCGAGATCTCCAAAATTTATCATGACATCCCCTCTATGCAAAGGAAAAGAAAGTTCGATTGCATTGTGTGATCATAGTACCGTTTTATCGAAATGTTACAGTGGTGATGAGATGTTTCTTGTTTGCATTGACAGTGATTCAATAAAATTCGTTGCAAATGACGGGGAAAAGAAAACAGTAAATGGAAAAGAAACAGAAGAATTTAAAGGAAGAGTTTTTGTTTCTGATATGCCTGTAATTGCAAAAGAAACGTGGAACCAAAACTCGGCAAATGTTTTTTGCAAAACAAAACTTGGAAAAGATTTTCACAGTGATCATGGTATACCAGCTTATGCCTACGATTATCCCGGATACACCCCGCTTCCTGCTCAATATTCAAAGTACTGCGTCAGCAGTGTTAATTGTATGGGAAATGAAGCAGACATAAGCAGCTGCAAGTTTACCACTAATAAAAATTGCAATTTAAATCACACGAATAAAGTTATATGCGCCAGATGCAGTATCATTACTTTAAAGAGTCTCGTGGCCGGTTTAGTTACCAAAGGAAGCCAACTTGTAGTAGAACAATCAATAAGTGACGCAATGACAACATTAAAATCTGACTGCCTGGATTGGGACTGTTCCCAAGGTAATGACGAGGCAACTTACGTTGAATATTGTCACGTGAAAGGCTTTCTTGAAGATATGAAAAATATGAAAAATGATAAAGCAACAGCCCATTTAACTACCGCTTTTAATCCAATTGAAAAACTAAAGCATCTGTTCTTGGAACAAAAGTTTGAAACAGTTATTTACGATGTCGGTAATAGTGGAAGTGTCATCACAGAAAAAATTGGAATATATTACAAGGATCTTGCTCGCTACGATAAAGATATTGCAAAGGCCGATTACGCCTATAGTTGGGGCGTTTGGAATCATGCAATGAAGCAGTCAGAAACACTTCAAGAAGACCTAGGAATTCAACTAGGAACCTTGTTTAATTTTGCATTTGGCGTTAGTTCGGGCGATTTAGCGGGGAAAGTTATCAAGTTAGCCGTTTCGATAGCTTCGCTTTGGGCACCCTCCATGTCAGTAACGGATAAGTTTGGTGCCGCTCTAGACATATTGGATAGAATTGACGATGTTAGCCATACAGCTGTTGTTATTACAAAGTTGAATTACCATACAAGTTATTTACCTGAAATGAAAAAGATTGTTAGAAATATAAGAACACGTGTCGAGAAAATCCGCGCAAGGTTTTCTAGACTTGAAAATATGTTGGATCCTCTCGCGACTCAAACTGACTTTACACTAGAACAATCAAAAGCATTCATTAAACAGTACAATGATTTTTAACCACCGATACACGGCGAGGACATAGCAAAATACACAGAAGTTGTAAATGGCATGATTGAAACTACTTGCGACATTGTTGAAAATCCGGAAACTGTACTTGGTTCTATTCCCTCGTTGATAGCAACGGCAAAAGGCAATTGTCCGAAAATCAAAAAAACCATGGCAGTTTTAGAAACACATTACGATGAATTGTCTGAAGAGCAGTTTAATATAGTAGACGCCGTTGCAAACTTAGCGAGAGCAAAGATTGCGGAAACTGCAGCGCGTTCGATCAAGGAATCATTGAGAGCTACTTTGACGGAGAAACTTTTACTGCAAATTCGTAAAGTTGGATATGCGATGAACTACCGTTACATGAAAAGGAATATCATAAAGAATTCTTGCGATTACGTTACTTATCACAATCACGGGCGCGAGCAACAAGTATGCACACGATTGTTGGCTAACATAGATGGGACCCTGAGAGAGTTAATTGCTTATAATCACGTTTTCACGAAGAGTATATGTCATGGTTCTCAAATAAAAACATCCGAAGTTTCAATCCCAGCTTCTTACTACTCACATAAAGCGGGAACAATAAGCTTGACCGAATTATACACCACACGGGACGGTCATACTAACGGCAGCACAATTTTTGAAATACCTGATAAGCAATGGTTGGTGGATAACAACTGGATTCATAAAAGTGATTTGGGACACGGGCCGTTCTTTTTGAAAAAAATGAATATATTTTTACCTCCTAATTCTCAAGGCCAGCCAACGATTCGCGTAACAGCGAGACTTATGAACAACTCCCTTAACTCAAAGGTTTATCGTTTCGACCATCTTATCAACGTTCAAACTCGCTACAAGGATAGTGCTTCCAGATGCTTTGGTAGTGTAAAAAAAGCTAATTTCTACAACGTGCAAAACTGTCAACCTCAACACCCAGATAACTGCGTTACAATTTCTGGGTCGATATTAGGAGATGTGTATCCAAGTTTGGAGAAATCGGTTTGGTTAATTGAGCTCTACAGCGACGATATCTTGGAAATGCCTGTTCCTAAAAACGACATCCTGTTGCCTGTTGAAGTAGAATTCTGTTATAAAATGACCTCTTCTTCAAAATTGAAAACAGGTACAAAGAGAAGGAGTAGCACACCTGGAAATTGTTGCTTTAAAACCAATGAAGTTTACAGAAAAAACAGTGGCGATTGTGCATCTTGTCCTAATGATTCAGCACCAAAATTAAACGGTTGGTTCTGTGAGAAATGCCCTCCAGGATACCAACCAAACACAGGTGGCACCGACAATCAGTATGGTTGCAAACCTTGTCCAGTTGGTGAATTCAAAGCAATAGCTGGAAATCAAAATTGTGTGCCATGTCCGCAAGGCACGAAAACTACCAACATAGCGTCTCGTAACTGCAACAAATTCACATAAATTTTGAATGAAAACTTCAATGATATAAATTTATATATATATATTCACAAATTTGTATTATTATACATTGAAGAATATTTTTTTAACATTTGTTATTTTGACTGCAATGAAAATGAAAATTTCATATTAAGAATATTCGAATTTTCGTCTATGAATTCGAATTTGTTTTCGGTTTTCTATATATAAATTCATATTATAAGAAACTTTTAGCTCTAGTACTAGTGTTTTAGCAAATATATTAGCCTTGAGTTTGCGTCGTTTTTATTTTTATAAATATAAAAAATTTCAATGCGGAAATTTACAGGCAAGCTGCAACAGCCCTTTAAAAATAACCCATATTTACAAACTTCAGCAATTTGCGTTGTTGTCAACTACTAACTCTGCATGGCATAGTAGTGGTAGTGGTGGTAGTATGCAATAAGTTACCAAAAATCGTGGTTCAAAATTAAAAGCAAGGATTCTGAATTGGCAGCTTATATATGTGTAGCTATTATTATCTAGCTATATCTTATTTTTCAATTTTTCTTTGCAGCATACATAGCTTAAAAATAGAACATTATATTATGTTGTGTGACTGGTTGTAGGTGTAAATATGATGAAGAAATCAGTGGATTTTTACGGGATAATCTTCCAGATGGTCCCAATACGTTTATTTGTGAGAGTCACTGGCGAAACAGTGCCATGTTATGGCAAACTGAGACCGAAGTATTCCCCCACTGTATTTTCACACTGTGTTAATAAATGACAGATTCCAACTTCATTACCACGACCAAAACCAACAACAAAATCTTCTGCATCTGATCGAAATATTATACCAGATGAAATGAAAGAGATTCAAAACCTCGACAACATTTCTTCTTTTGAAAATTCATGTGAAAGGATCAATTCAAAAGACATTATTTTTTGATTTTCTTTAATACAATATCAACATATTGAGTATGTCCTATTCTTGAAGTTTAATGAAAGCCCCCAATATGTTAATATGTTTGCTCAATGAAAGTTTAATCGAACATTGCATATTTCTGTTCAGTGTGTTTCCAAAAAATACAACCACTCTCTATTGTAACGTTTTGCAATTTTCAAAAATATACTGTTATTTCTAATAAACACAGAATCATTTTTGACAACCTGCAAAAGAATGTACATTGATCAATGTAAGTTGATAATTCTTTTATGGCTACAATTTTATAAAAGGAGTCATAATAAACTAAAGGAGTCATTTTTCCCTAGGAAACATCAACTTAAGGGAGTCTTAATTTTCTACTTTGAAATAACTGGGGAGTTAATATTTACTATTTTATTTTAACTGGTGAATCAATTTAAACCAGTTTATGTTGACTGGGGAGTCATAATTGAGGGGAGTTCAAATTTTCAGTGACACCGGCACACCGTATAACAAATTTACATGATGAAAAAGATACAAAATAATTTATTTTTTTGATGGTTTATTGCTTGTTGGCAAATTATTCTGTTCAAAGAATGTGACCTTGATCCGCCAGATGAAAGTCACTCAAGTTGTAACTCCAGCTGTTGGTGGTAGTTGGTGATCTTGATCTTGATCCGCGGATGCATTGCAACATTGAGCGGACAAGCGAGAAGCTGATCTTCGTCTGTATAACACTTGTTGTCACCGACATGTGGACTTTCCTCTTTTCTGCCACCATTTCTGCCATTCTCTTGTAGAAGGCCTAACACTCACGAGACATAGCACCGTTCGTCGCAAGCACAAGACGATTGAATGTCCCATTTTCAATTTGAAAGCACTCGCTCATTGAATTGACGCTTCTTCTCCTTTTCATCTCTCTCAAAGCATCTCTTTAATTCTAAACACCTGTACCTCTTAGCGTGTAGGCTAAAAACCTTATGTCAAAGAAGACTCTTTGGTCAGGTGTCCATAACCCGAAAGCGCTTATATCGAGGCGTGCTTCTAGTCTGGTGTTGGCAGTCCGTTTGTTGAGGACTTTACTGTTGACTTCCACAAAGAGTGATTCCATTTTCACGTTGTGACAGATCTCCTTCAAAGGGATTGCAGTGATGTAACGTAGCTCATTGTGCTTTAGCGTAACCAAAGCACCCTCCTTACGGGAAAGGGCGTGGCTGAGGATGAACCTTTCTACACAAACACAATCCGTTGGCAGCTGTTCGAGGCTCCTGTTGTTCCGCATCCGCATGGCGTCCCAGAACTGCTGTTTGCTGAGATTGTATCCCCATTCCATCAGAGGAAGAGTCGTCAACCAGTTAGAGACGCCACACTCTATGTTGGCATTGTTTTTTCTCTTTTCGTCAATCGTCATATCTGCTCAAAGACTGTCGAGTCGTGTCTCCGGCCTTTGCTTTCGTTCAAACTGAACCTGGTACTTCGTTTTATTTCCTCCTTTGTTCTGATCAAGAAGGGCGTTCTTTAGATGGGGCGTGATGTGACACAAGTTGTCATATTCAAATGGCGCTGTTTCCACAAAATTGTTCAGACCGAGTCCTCCAAGACGTGGCGGAAGGGACAGTAATGCTTTTTCTTTGTCGTCGTCGATGTGCCCGCCAGTGATGGCAGGGATAAAATGGTGTCGGATGACATCCTCAAACGGCTGTAGGCAGTTCTCCATCCCTGAAATCGTCCTAAGAAAGTATGTCAACGTGTGCTGGTATCCTGCAGTATAGCACGCGTATGCTGTTTGAGGCTGCGTTGTCGCAATTTGGGAAAGAAAAGATACATCTCCCATCCATGCTACGAATATACCTCTCCTTGTACTCCTCACCTCCGATTGTCGCACCAAGATATCGCCCGCCTTCTACTGTTATCTGGATACCGGTTCTTTCAAAGATTTGTCTTGCTTCCTCCACCATCTCCTGTTTTACGATTAACCATGAATTGGTTGGTTGTGGATGATATCCGTACTTTGGTCATGCTTCGATTAGGTAAGCCCACTATTCTCGAAGGGATGTGATAATTCTAGACGCACTTACATCGACTGCAAATGCAGCCGTCTTGTTATGGTTGTCGCTTGTCGCCACTATCAAGATGTCAAACAGCGGTGATATAGCGATTGCATAAATTGCCATAACCAGCGGATCGCCTTGCGTAGTCCCTTCGCGTGACCGAAGCTCTTGTCCACCAATGATAAACAATCGGGCGGCTGTTTGGTAGCAGTTCTTGACAAAGGTAGCTATTGACGGATACAAAATCGACATGTTGTGTAGCGGTACTTGTTTGTTGACACTGTTGAACGCGTTGGCAGCATCAACGAGGAGAACAGCATCCGACTGCTCCTGTCCAAAGAGCTCTTTCTTTGCGTGGACGTCTGCTTCACTTCCGGCTTTTCGTCCACACATTTGTGCTTTCGATAAGGCATTGACAACATCTTATTTCGTGATGCTCATCACGGCTTCCAGAACGCTCATTAAGCATTATCATAAAGACCTCGACCCGGAGTTTTAGTGTATTTAATTGCTCCCATTTGTGCTACGGTTATTTTTGATGAAATACGGTGTTTTTTTATTTATAACCGCTCGCTAAACAACTTTGTGATAGCATGGTCTCAAACCCAGAACCTTTCGGTTAAGAGCAGAACGCCATTGCCATTGCGCTATTGCCGGATTTTTTGTAGTGGAACTAGTTGAGATGCCATTAATGCTTCCAAAAAGTTGTCAATGATCTCGTCGTTGCACATTCTCTTGATGGAGTTGGCGAATGCTCTTCTTACATCGTTTCCCGTCTCGCCATATACTCTGGAAGTGGGTATCTTCATCCAACCGTCTGCGACCATGCCAGATGACCCTCACCCTCCCGTCGTTAGTTTGGGTGCTTTGAATACCATTTCATCATTGATAGCATCAAAGATTATTACTTGACTTGTTGTAATTTCACCTGGCAGGAGAGCATTGTCCTTGGCTTTTTTACTTTCCGGATGCTTGGTGCGGAGGAGATCCATTGTCTGGTCGTTTAAAGAAAGTATCTCCCTTCTATGTTATTTGTTAAGAGCTTGATGTGGCAGCCATGTCTCGCTTTCCGTTGTTGACAGGTAACCGTGACTGGATCGCCCCTGCTTCTTCAAAGAGTTTCTTGAATTCACCTTTTGTCCAGCTTGCCATTCGACGCTCAAGTGCATTCATGTGTTCCTTGCATTTCGAATTCTTGGGTGGCTTCTGTAGAAGGAAGCACATGTATGGCTTTCATAGCGCAGGTGTTCATTGGAGAGGATTCAGTCCATACGTTGAGAAGACGCGTCACCTCACGGATATACGACTTTCCCAAAGCTCCTGTCGGCAGCATGAATAGGTTTCGCTTCCAGAAGACAATCTTTTCATTAATCTCGGCAATCTCGTTCTCGACTTCACTTCCTTTCATTTCGCCTTACCAGAAGCTTTCGACTTGCCCATTTCCGGGAGTAACATGCTCGGCCGGATCATTGCCATCAGGAGGAGGTAAAGGTGGTGGTGGTGTTGGAGGTGATTGTCCAACTTGTTGATTGTTAGTAACGCAGAATCGTAGATATTGGATAATTTGAATTCGTATTTTGTAGCTGTGAATAGTTGCAAAAGCCGTTTTGAATACAAATCAGAACATGTCATGTATTTTGTTTTTTGGAATGCGTCTCTGTTAATTATTTTAGTTCGTTTTAACGATGCTCTTTTATCGTTTTATACTTCTTCGTAAAAATAATATAAGAAGGGAAAAGTTGGTTACAACTTTGTAAAATATTGATCATATGTTTTTTGCTTTTGTTGTATTTTTATAGTAAGAATGGTCATATTAAAACCGTAGCGTGTAGGACAGGAATACTGATTTTATTGCAATAACTAGCAATAAGACCTTAGTGCAAAATGCACTCATTACTTCGAAGACAAAGAATAACTGTAACCCACCATCATGCGTTTTTATATAAATAATAAGGTATTAGGGGTGCAAATATCCCAATTCTGGTACTTGATTTGAAATCAGCATCCTCTAATTAGTAAACCTACCAATTCTTAAAGCAAACGGAAAACTTTTAGTTTTGAGAGCACCAAAACGATATTATCAATAGTTATTCCCGTCTGCCGTTAGTATTTTCGTTTTTCGCCGTTTCTTTGCACATTTATGGTTTGCAATGTAGCGATTTTCCAAAAAAATCAAAACAAATTCACGGCACTAACCATTATGTCATTTATAATTTACTTGGTCACGCGCGGTTTGACATTATTATTATATTATTTTATTTTCAACGGTTGTCTCTGATGAACTGCACACTTTATTTATTTCGAGGTGTGATTTCTACAGAAAAACGTTTTGTATAAGGTTTATTCGCACCAATAATTTTCCCTTTGATGTTTGAAAAAAGCGCATCCAGAGAACTACTCAACGTCCTACCTTTGAACTTCCTTTGAACTTCCCCTGTTAAATTCTCTTCTGGACGATTCCCATATAGTTGATGAAATCACGTACGAATACAAGAGTTAAGACATAAACAGTTGTTGTTTTGTCGCATACTTGGATTACAAGAGTTAAGACATAAACAATTGTTGTTTCGTCACATACTTGGATTACAAGAGTTAAGACATAAACAATTGTTGTTTCGTCGCATACTTGATTTACGTTGCACATATTATCAACTTGGCGGAATTCCAGGGCGGAACCTTAAAAAGAACTTAGTGAACCAATTTATCAGTTTCATTGCACGCTTGGTTAACTTTTTCCAGGCGTTGAATCGCATATCTTCCACATATTATTTTCATAACAGTATTCATTTGGCCAGTCCACGTTTACAACCAAATATTTTTTTCATATTATATGTTATCTATCTGCGATTGAATCGGAACATTGACAGGTAAGTTCAACGATCAAGAACAGAACAATCTTCTTAAATCTAGATGAGAATATTTATGTGTGAAACAATATTTTTCAAAACAATTAATTTCAAATGAAACAACCTTTTTTTTTAAATTCCTATAAAGAATTGTTCGATGGTAAATTGCTATCTGATAAACTCTCTGGCGTTTATTACAAGTATATTTTTGGGCGGAGGTCCGTTACATCCTTCTATACGTTGTCAATCTGGAAAAGAGGATTTTCCTATTATAAAAAGCTGGAGTAATTATAATATAATAATTAGTAATAATTAGTAACGTAATTATTTTTTAAAAATAGAAATATTCTTATTTTCAGAACTGGAAAATGGCATTGGCCTTCATTTTTCTTCCGTTTCTGCTCGTCTTGTTAAAAGTCCAAGGAATAGAGGTTAGTACATACAAATAATAGACGGAATATTTTATATACTATCAGTTCCAAATAACCGATCGTTTGAATAAAAAAGCAATCAAGTATTCTTTAGAAAAAACTAACCAGAGAACTGCGATTTGAGATTCTCTGGGAGATCAAAAGTTTAAATAAAACAAATGTAGATGACCATAGATACTATGTAGCGATACTATGGAAAAATGGTTTCATGCAATAGTTTTCTAGCAATCAATTTTTAGTAATTTATAACTTTCTCGGGAAAAATACAGTTACTAAAACCGGTAGCACCATTACTTACTGACGTCTTTAATAGATATTACCACAATATCGGCCAATTTTTCTTTACTCATTTATTATTGTTACACGCTAATATTTCATTATACCCAATGTATGTTATAAAAGGCATCAAATACTGTTCACCATGTAACTGCACTGAAAAAAATAAGAATATATATTTTCAGTTTGTATTCATAGTAATAACGCTCCTGTCAATTGGTTTTGCTATTTTTGTGAAAACGAGAAAATACCTGTTCAACGACTCTCTGAAAATGAAGTGTCGCAAATCTAAATTATTTAACATACGAATTTATACAGTACGTTGTTATTTCGTTTCATAAATATTTGTTTTAATATGACGTTTGTAAAATGAAATTGCCAAGAAGAAAGAAGCCAAGTTGCTGAAATTTTGAACCAAGACGGCTAATTATAAAATATGTTTCTAGGGAAATCAAATCACGCCGCGTAGCTATGCCTTAGACAAAGAAACTGCCTTGAGTTTCACAAGAGGCAGCGTAAGTGCAAATAAACAAAATGCCCGACGACAATTACTCAAAGAATGTTGCAGCGAAAGTTGCGAGGAAAAGGAACTAGCTGATTACTATAACAAGAAAATATGGGTGGTGAGAGGTTTCGGATTATTTTTCCAACCCAGAGTTAGAGTTGAAAACGAAATATATGTACCAATCAATGAGGTTTACAAAATACTTTGCGAATATTCGATTGTGATAAATATGATAAACCATGGAACGACGAATACGGGTGTAAAATAACAGACAATCCACAGCTCAGTGAGACAAAAGTGATAAATGAAAAATTGCGATTATTTGTTGGTAAGCAGCAGACGTTGTTGAAGGGTTTTGACTTTTCTGAAACTCAAACTGTTTTAAGATGTAATTTGCTTTCCTTTGAACTATAATAAGTTTTTGTGCATTTTATCGTAAGTTCTTTGATCGTTCTTGATTTTCTCCTAGAAAACAAGGAAAACAAATACTATGGAAACATGCAGATCGATGAAAAATACATATGTAATTACCAAGAGGGAATTGCGCCGACAGTATTCTGTCGTCAGCTGGGTTTTAAAACATTTCGTGCTTTATCAAAATCAAATGAGTTTCTATCCAAATCTCCAAAATTTATCATGACATCCCCTTTATGCAAAGGAAACGAATGTTCGACTGCATTGTGCGATCATAGTACCGTTTTATCGAACTGTTACAGTGGTGATGAGATGTTTCTTGTTTGCATTGACAGTGATTCAATAAAATTCGTTGCAAATGACGGGGAAAAGAAAACAGTAGATGGAAAAGAAACAGAGGAATTTAAAGGAAGAGTTTTTGTTTCTGGTATGCCTGTAATTGCAAATGATACATGGAACCAAAACTCGGCAAATGTATTTTGCAAAACAAAACTTGGAAAAGATTTTCACAGTGATCATGGTATACCAGCTTATGCCTACGATTATCCCGGATACACCCCGCTTCCTGCTCAATATTCAAAGTACTGCGTCAGCAGTGTTAATTGTATGGGAAATGAAGCAGACATAAGCAGCTGCAAGTTTACCACTAATAAAAATTGCAATTTAAATCACACGAATAAAGTTATATGCGCCAGATGCAGTATCATTACTTTAAAGAGTCTCGTGGCCGGTTTAGTTACCAAAGGAAGCCAACTTGTAGTAGAACAATCAATAAGTGACGCAATGACAACATTAAAATCTGACTGCCTGGATTGGGACTGTTCCCAAGGTAATGACGAGGCAACTTACGTTGAATATTGTCACGTGAAAGGCTTTCTTGAAGATATGAAAAATATGAAAAATGATAAAGCAACAGCCCATTTAACTACCGCTTTTTATCCAATTGAAAAACTAAAGCATCTGTTCTTGGAACAAAAGTTTGAAACAGTTATTTACGATGTCGGTAATAGTGGAAGTGTCATCACAGAAAAAATTGGAATATATTACAAGGATCTTGCTCGCTACGATAAAGATATTGCAAAGGCCGATTACGCCTATAGTTGGGGCGTTTGGAATCATGCAATGAAGCAGTCAGAAACACTTCAAGAAGACCTAGGAATTCAACTAGGAACCTTGTTTAATTTTGCATTTGGCGTTAGTTCGGGCGATTTAGCGGGGAAAGTTATCAAGTTAGCCGTTTCGATAGCTTCGCTTTGGGCACCCTCCATGTCAGTAACGGATAAGTTTGGTGCCGCTCTAGACATATTGGATAGAATTGACGATGTTAGCCATACAGCTGTTGTTATTACAAAGTTGAATTACCATACAAGTTATTTACCTGAAATGAAAAAGATTGTTAGAAATATAAGAACACGTGTCGAGAAAATCCGCGCAAGGTTTTCTAGACTTGAAAATATGTTGGATCCTCTCGCGACTCAAACTGACTTTACACTAGAACAATCAAAAGCATTTATTAAACAGTACAATGATTTTTAACCACCGATACACGGCGAGGACATAGCAAAATACACAGAAGTTGTAAATGGCATGATTGAAACTACTTGCGACATTATTGAAAATCCGGAAACAGTCCTTGGTTCTATTCCCTCTTTAATAGCAACGGCAAAAGGCAATTGTCCAAAAGTCAAAAAAACCATGGCAGTTTGAGAAACACATTACGATGAACTGTCTCAAAAGCAGTTTAATATAGTAGACGCAGTTGCAAAGTTAGCGAGAGCTAAGATTGCGGAAACTGCAGCGCGTTTGATCAAGGAATCATTAAGTGCTAGTTTGACGCAGAAACTTTCACTGCAAATTCGTAAAGTTGGATTTGCGATTAACTACCGTTACGTGAAAAGGAACGTGATAAAAAATGCTTGCGATTACGTTACTTATCACAATCACGGTCGTGAACCACATGTGTGTACACGATTGTTGGCTAACATAGATGGAAACCTGGGAGATTGCTTACAATCACGTTTTCACGAAGAATATATGTCATGGTTCTCAAATAAAAAATCCGTCGTTTCCATCCCAGCCTCATACTACTCACGTAAGCCGGGAACAATAAACCTTGCTGACTTGTACACCACACGGGACGGACATACTAACGGCAGCACGATTGTTGAAATACCTGATAAGCAATGGTTGTTGGATAACAACTGGATTCATGAAAGGGATGTAGAATACGGGCCGTTCTTTTTGAAAGAAATGAATATATTTTTACCTCCTAATACTAAACGAAGCGCAATTATTGACGTAACAGCGAGACTTATGAACAACTCCCTTAACTCAAAGGTTTATCGTTTCGACTATCTTATAAACGTTCAAACTCGCTACAAGGATAGTGCTTCAAGTTGCTTGGTTAGTGTGAAAAAACCTAATTTCTACAACGTGCAAGACTGCCAACCTCGACACCCAGATAACTGCGTTACAGTTTCTGGTTCGATATTCGGAGATGTGTATCCAAGTTTGTAGAAATCCGTTTGGTTGATTGAGCTCTACAGCGACGATATCTTGGAAATGCCTGTTCCTGAAAATGAAATGCGATTGCCTGTTGAAGTAGAATTCTGTTATAAAATGACCTCTTCTTCAAAATTAAATACAGGCAGAAGGAGAAGGAACAGCACACCTGGAAATTGTTGCTTTAATACCAATCAATTTTACTGAAAAAAATCTGACGATTGTGCAGCTTGTCCTAATGATTCAGCACCAAAATTAAACGGTTGGTTTTGTGAGAAATGCCCTCCAGGATACCAACCAAACACAGGTGGTACCGACAACCAGTATGGTTGCAAACCTTGTCCAGTTGGTGAATTCAAAGCAAAAGCTGGAAATCAAAATTGTCTGCCATGCCCGAAAGGCACGAAAACTACCAATATAGCGTCACTCAACTGCAACAAAACTATTTAAATTTTGAATGAAAACTTTAATGATTTAATTATATTTAGATCTTCTTCACAAATTTCTGTTATTATACATTGAAGATTAACTAATTAATTAATTGACGGGAAGGAAAATTTTATTTTAAGACTATTCGAATTTTCGTCTATAAATTTGAATTTGTTGTTTTCGGTTTTCTATATACAAATTTAAATTATAAGAAGCATTTAGTTCTAGTACTAATATACGTTCAATTTTAGCTGTATTCTCGTGTTTTTTAACCTTGAGTTTGTCGTATACGTTCAATATTAGTTTTCTGTATTCCCGTGTTTTAGCAAATATACTAGCCTTGAGTTTTTGTAGTTATTTTCTTTATAATATAAAACGAATTCAATGCAATGTTACAAAGTCAAGCTGCCAACCTATAACAGCCCTTAACAGCCCTTTAAAAATACTTAAAAAATAACTCACATTTAGCAACCACATTGTTGTACTAATAATCCAAGGGGCATTAGAGTTCTGAGTTCTTTCTAAAGAATTTGACTTTATATCTGATGAACACGTCATGATCATAAAAATTACTTTATTGCGTTGTAGTCAGTTTCCACTATATTGCATTCAATATAATAAAGATTGCGGCCATTTTGACGGTTCTTGGATTTCACACCACATATAGAGATAGCAATACTACCAAAAATACACCTATGAAGATTATCGAACTTCCGAATCACAAAATTAAATTTCTTTGACTGAAAGAACTCTTATGTAAACGAATGAATGTCATAAATATTATTTCAAATCCCAGGGAACCTTTATCGTTAAAGTTGAAATATGGTCATATGGTGATCGTGGCTTGTGAGAGTCTCCGCTTTGTGGTCCACCTGTGCATATACAAAAGTCGCAACAACCCAGGGAACCTTTATTGTTAAAGTTAAAATATGGTCATATGGTGATCGTGGCTTGTGAGAGTCTCCGCTTTGTGGTCCACCTGTGCATACACAAAAGTCGCAACAACCCAGGGAACCTTTATCGTTAAAGTTAAAATATGGTCATATGGTGATCGTGGCTTGTGAGAGTCTCCGCTTTGTGGTCCACCTGTGCATATACAAAAGTCGCAACAAGTAACATTCTTCAATCGGTAAGGTTGCAATATGCAGGTAGCTAACGCATAATGTTATGTACTCTTATGTCAAAGATCTGACACAATCCAGCCTCTTTCCTTTCTATATTGAGTTGGAGTGTAAGATTCTTTTCTATACTGACACTAATATAATTATTACACGCATATGCAACATAGACCTATTTATTTCGAATCGCTTCTACATCAGATAGACTCGGTACAAATGGAATTTCCCGCTTGGACAAGTATGCTTCGATCTTTGAACTCTCCGCCACTTTCTTTTTCAATTGAACTAACAACGGGAATTTGTCCAGGAGCGACTTTTCCATTTGCTCAACAGCCGCGACAAGAGCCAAGTCCGCCATGGATATCTGCAGACACAAGGATTGCAAATTTGAAACTAAATATGCCTGTTAACGAAGGATGCTTACTGTATTTCCAACAAAGAAACCATCCCCGCTGTTATTTCTTTTCAAGATGTTCTCCAAAAAAGTTAATTTCCTCATCAAGTCATTGCTAGAGCAATATGCTGACATTTTCAAAGCCTGAAGGAAGCACATAAATAAATAAATTAATAACATTTTCTATAACGTTCGGTTTAGGAAAGGTAAAAACGTATATGATGGCAGATAAAACTACACAAATAAAAATAAACAAAGCCATAAATGAAATAATATTTCTGTTATATTTCAGAGTTGGTCGATGTAAGTGAAAGCTGGGCGCACATTCTGTCTTTTGCCGCCATGTCGAGGAACCCAAAGCAAGAGGTCACTGACGAGTTCTCACTTTGATATCCAGCAATCGCCAGCAAAACACATTCTGCGTTCGCGCAGACTAGATGACATGGGAGGAATGGATCCGTAGAGTTGTTCTTTACTAGGATGCTGTTTCCAGGATAAGTTCAAGACAACTCTTAGCATCCATGGATAAGTACCCTTTAACCTTGACTCAAAGGACGCATTTGCAATTGTATCAGCAGTTAGAGTCAAATTATTTGCGTAGTCAACATCAGTTATTTTGTTGGCCGGGTATCTCCTTGACATTCTTTCAGATAGATGTTCTAGGAACTTAATCCAGGATGATGATGAAAAGGACAGGTGCCAGCCTATCACCAATACTCCAGATTTAACATCTATGTGGGTATCACCATCAGGTGATCTTACAAGCGATTTATTGTTTTTATCATATGGGGTCTTCTCCACATATACATACTTTAGGTGTAGAAACTTTCGCGTGGAGAAACTATCGCGGGAAGAGAAATGCGCGATATTTTGTGCATATCGTGTGGATAAACTTTCGCGGATGGACTCAACATGAAAATTTCGCGCGGATGAACTTTCAGGAAAATTTTGCAAATGAAAGATGTTTTCTCTTTAAAATCGCGAAAGGTATGATTTAAAAAATTAAAACTAACTATTTTTTATTTTAGTAAACATTTGTTTATATGTTATAAAGACTAACGCAGGTAAATAAAATCAGATCATAGACGTTCATCTTCGAAGATGTCAAACGCGTTTTTTGATGATGGGGATACCCGTCCACAATCATCGTCATCACTCTCGTCATCGTCACTTCGAGATCCCAGTATGGTCAGTTCCTCTCCTGTTAGACAAGCTGAATACATATAGCTGGAATCGGTTAAGTCACGGCTTTCCAGCGAAGGCTACATTGTTTTCCGAGTGGGAATATATCAAGAGAAAAACTTTGTTGAAGTTGGGGTTTATATTTTGAAGTAAATAAAACTGATGTATGCCTTAAATACACTGAGAGGATTAACTTTCGCGGATCACGAAATTGACTTTTTCGCGTGGATTAACTTTTGCAGATCACGAACTTGACTTTTTCGCGTGGATTAACTTTCGCGGATCAAGCTCAAATACGCAAATTGCGCGAAGGTTTCTCCACGCGAAAGTTTCTACACCTAAAGTATTGCAGGAAATTCTCTAAATAGTTAAATTGTGACATAAGAGATAATTCATACAACCAAAACACTTATTCGTGCGCGGATTAACTACAACCGAGAAAGGTGGGTTCGTTAGTAGTTATGTGCTGTTTGATAGACGCGTTTGTTCGACAAAGGATGATCCCTGCCACTTTCAGCTCTAAGTCTCCAATAACGAACGGTCTTTCTGGAGTCACATAGCAGTTTGTCACGTATGTCGATATTTCAGAACAAATATACTTGATGTTATGTAAAAGTGCGTTTCTCTTAATGTTATTAAACGAGTGGGAAGCGTCGACCAGGATGACTGCATCTGTGTTTTCGTGTTCGAACATTTTTCTCATAGCGTGTATTGCTGCATCACTAAACTGAGCCAGTACTACGGCCACACATTTGAGCATCTGATGGCGCATTTGCAACATCCTCGGAAAACGTGGTAATTACTACTTTTCCCATGGTGCGTCGTAGAAACTCTCCAATCCCAATTGGTCGAAAACCCGTTTTTTTTTCGAGTGGGACCAGTATTGAAGCCATCAATGGTGCTAACGACAAATTGTTTACTTCTTTGATGCAAATCGATTTCATTAACAAAGCTTTCGTAAGCAGTTTCCTGCTTCCACGAAAAGCCTCGATATCAGTATCCGTCTCCACCCATCTGCATCAATGTCAGATGGACCAGAACCTGCTCGAGTCATTTTTGCTGCTTCAGAAACCATTGCATCATCGATCACTTGCCAGTGGACCTTGCCATAGAGTGTCTTCCTTCGCTTTTACTCCTTCTGGATGTAGATCAATAGATCATTGGTTTTGTTGTTCAAAGCAATACCCCTCTTTCCATGTTGTCTGAAAAAGTTTAATTGCCGAATTCACATTCTCTTTTCCAATATGTTCGCGGAACCTCCTTGATACCAGACTGATGTTTTTCATCTTTCCGAGTTTTGGTAGGCGTTTTTGAAGGGTCATTGCTTCCCTCAGATGTTGTTGAAATTCTCCTTTTTTTCATTGGTCCATAAGTCCCTTCAAGGCGTCCACGTTGTCCTTGCTTTTTGAGGTTTTCCATGGTTTCTGTAAAAGAGGCGCTGGCATTACATGCATCGCGTACATTGTGCACTCCCTAACTGGACTCTCGACCAGCCATTCATTGATCAATCTTGTCAGTTCTTTGATGTATTCTTGACGACTAGATCCCTTTGGTAGCATGAGCAAGCTTTTGTGCCAAGATAAATCTCCTTGTTCAGGTTGATTGGAACTTTTAATAACTTTATTCCATAATAAACTAAAAAATTCTATATTCCTATCTTTGTGGCAGTCGTCTCACCTCGTCTGCTGGCAACTATTGCTGATGTTTCAGTCTTGTCTCCAAGCATACAACTGAAGCAATAGTCAATCGCTTCCATTGCTGCCTGAACAATTTCACAAGATTCACAAGTTAGCAAAACATGCTGACAAATCTATCCCTAAAACACTTCGGAAACCTCACCGACAGCTGGATTCAAGCCGTGTTTCCGGAATGCGTGTACAAGCAGAACATATGCTATTGTAAATTGATTGTTTAGGTTTAACAAATAACATACTTTGACTTTTCCAAACCTTTCTGCTTTTTTCTTGATGAAATTGTCCTTGCAGACATTATGAGAATTGAGAAACTCGTTGAGAGTTTATAGGAACAACATGATCCAAAAGCTTCAGACTATTTATGCAAAGGAAACGTGGAAACTTACTGGAGACGAGAAAATCTTCTTCCAAATTATATTACTAGCGAATTATATTTTCGTGTATATGATTAAGTTTCGTTAAGCTTTATTATTTGCGATTGAAAATGTACAATCGATTGGATTTATAAAACTCTTACGCGATATAGTGTTACGCGATATAGTGTCACATTCAAAGATGTAAACACCAAGTTGGCACAACAGAGCAGTAGTGGATGTTTATTACTTATGGGTTAGAGTTTTTCAGAATAATCCTTTCATTTCTAAGCGATAAAATAATATTTCATATCAATTATTACAATTTCATTTACTATTGTAAGGGATGTTAGACGGAAAATCAAGTAGTATTATATATATATATATAATATATATATATACAAACCATGCCCGTACCGTGGGGGTGGGGGGGCCGTTGGAATCGAAGAAGAGTAAGTGCGAAAATGTTTCACAACATAAAAATCAAAACACATTTTCGATTGGCATTAAGTATAGAGTAGACAGTTTTAATTTAAATGTATAATGGTTCATTTTTCCACTGCCCTTTTTCTTCAAAACCGACCCCCCTTCAAAAGTTTCACGGTACGGCCTTGCAAACTTTTTTTTTCCACCACGTAAGTGAAATTTTAAAACAATTTTACAAATAAAAATCACCTTTTTGAAACGTTACAATAACATAAATGAGAAATTTAACGTTGACACAAACGTAACAAAATCAAGTAAAGTTACTATGACTGTGATGAATATCACTTCATGAAAAATTTCTCCGTGTCTTACAAGGATTATATGTACAGTACAATCCCGATAATTCGAACCCCCGATAACTCGAACTCGCGTTAACTCAAACTGTTTTTCAGTACCTCTTTCCTAATACAAATTCTCCCGATAACTCGAACATTCGTTATCTCGAACTCTTTTCATCGGTCCCTTGGAGGTTCGAGTTATCGGTATTATACTGTATTTTTAAACATCCACGGGAATCTGCTGATTGAGTGGGACCAACCACTCAAACGGTGGATACACACACACACATACACGCACACATACACGCGCGCACACACAGACGACGTTACTCTATAGATATAGATATATCTTCTTGCTATAGAATTCCCTTTTCGATATAAAACATTTTTATTTCATATTCTATTCCAAGGTTGAAAAATCTTTATTTTTATTAATATTTAATTTCATTATAAATATTAATATTACATTTCGCACAACACATAAAAATCAAAGAGCATATTGATCGCGCAATATTGAATAACATAACAAACTAATACAATATTCAATTCTTTCCTATGAAGCGAATTAACAAATCGAAAGATTATCACGAAATAAATACATGATCGAAAAGAAATCTTTATCTTTATTTGAACTCGCGTAGAGGTCGGCTTTAAGCTCGTGGGTTAATCAAATTAGTTGTCAAACACTAAAGGCAGATTTCATAGTGAAAATTTGCGAAGTTTCTTCTTGTTTCTTCTCTCAAAAAATTGTAACTCTTAGGCGGTGTAATGAAAATTTGACAGATAGGAGGTTTGTTCTTCATCATCTTTGTCTTTTCACACAACTAAGAACTTTCATCGCGATGCACGGATCTAGGAGGAGTTCGTTTAGAAACATACAAAGTATTAGCTATAGTAATTAGCGAAATTTTCGATTTTTAGATGGCTGGCTGCAGATATTTTTTTCTGTTTTGAAGCTATTTATTTACTTGCCAACCGAACCACATGGAAAACATATTAAAGGCACATGACCACGTTTTTCCGCGCTCAATAGAATTCCGTTTTTGACTCATTTTTTATATAAACGAATATTTTTTTATTGCGCAATTGAATCTGATAACCAAACATGTATTCATGGTTCTTTCGATATTTATCTCATCGCGAAATAAAATGATTTCAATCAACCACAAGAGACGTAAAGGAACTACCAGAATTAAAAGCATGTTTTTGGTTGTAGCGTTGCTTGGTTGTAGCCTCAAATTTACGGAATCGCAAAAGTATACTGTAGTAAGCGAGCGGCAAGGAAAGGAATTGTATTACTACAACAGTGCTACGTACACAAAGCTTACCATATTGAGGAAACGACGTAAAACATTGCCTGACAAAGTTAAACAGTCATTATGAAGCTTTGGTGATCGAAAAATTGAACAAAACATCGAAATGTTATTTTTTTTACGAACCACCGACGAAAATTTCTAAAGACGGTTTTACATACCTTATCGGAAAAAAATCCGTCGGTCAAAAATTTTGTCGGCAAAAAATATTCGTCGGTAAAAAATTTCGCCACTAGCCAAAACTTTCGTCACTTTTTACCGCCGGATTTTTTTAACCGGACTTTAGAAAGGTTTTCGTCATTTTGGAAATAATAAAGATGCAAAATTTTTCGTTTAACTGAAATTAGTTTTTCTTTAGTCAAATGAACAACTAATCTAACATAATAATGTCTTTTTCCTCAAGTTTTGAGGGTTCTGTGTGTTCTTCTTCTGCGGGCTCTAAATTTCCATCAGTTGCTTCATTGTCTTCGATGTCTAGGTCTATCTCAAAATCACTCTCATCGTTGTCATCGATGCTTCTTCATGGATTATGCCAGTGAAATCATAAGTGTAAAAGTCCTCTATGAAGCCTTTCAATTTGTCTCTTGTCTCTTTGTCTGGGCAGGAAAAACGTAACAAAAGTGGCACTTCGAGTCCTCCCGCGGGAATAGGAGAGGGTTTGTAATTCAAGGAGTTCAATACGCCATCAACAGTTCCTTGTTCCTCTTTTATGAAAGAATAAATGTATCTTGATATTTCGCGGGAAACATGACCAACAGTTTTCCATCCATTAAAATAGGCATGTTTTGCCTTTACTGCACAAGCATATGGGTCAATGTCAGTCGATGCTTTTGATGTTTCCAACTCAACTTTAACCTGATCTTTTATTTTTACGTCGGACCAAGTAGTCATGGTAACCACGTAAAGCAATCACAGCTCTGTATTCGAATCGATGCATTTTGACCTTATCGCAATCTACACGGATAACACAAAGTTTGTTGTGTTTTTGTTTTTGAAAGTTTGGAGAAAATTCGTTAAAACATGGTTAAACAAAACAATAGAATGTCTTGTACATTTCAATTCCATTGTCTAATTTGTCTCGTGTTTTACTTTTCCATTGTTTCTTTTAAAAAGAATCGAACGAATATAAACAAACCATTTTTGTTTTGATTTTTCTGTCTCTCCTTTTAAAACATGGCTTCGATGAAGGATGTCAGGGTGTATTTCCAGCGTAAAGAAATTCAAAGTGCTACTAACTTTGTGAACGAAGGAAAATTACTTTCAGTCGAAAATGAAGTGAAAAAGTCTGTGGCCCGTCCGAGTAATTATCACTCCATACCTGAACATGTTCGTGTTGAAGTCGGAAAATACGCTTTGGCTCATGGAACACAAGCCGCCCCTCTATGAAAAAATTTTCAGAACAATACCCTAATAAGTTTCAGTTCAAGCGCACTACAATAAACAGCTGGAAAACAACGATGAAAACAAAAGGAGATAAGAATTCATTCAAAAATAAAGGTCGTCTAAATCTCTTGTCGGCATATTTGCTAAAGAAAACTAAAGATGTAATTATTGGAACACGTCTTGCAGGAACAGTCATCTCACGACGAATGGTGGTTGCAATTGGAAATGGTGTTGTTAAAGCAAATGACCCAGGTAAAGATTTTTTTGGTGCCTGTTTGCCTAATTTTCTTCAGAAATGTATCGGATGTTATATTTTCCATGTAGAAAAATGACAACTTTCTTTCACGCTTAGAATTGCTTAGAGACACTTCATTAATATTGCATTTGCATAAAATGCTGAAAGGTAGTTTTATCTCAGCCCACAAACTTTATTGCCCAAAGTCAAAAGCTTTGAAAACTATTATCTTGTATTCTAGGTTTGTTGAAGGAGTTTGGTGGTGCCTTAGAGTTAACTGAAGGTTGGGCTAGACATGTACTAAAGGAACTCAACTGGACAAAACGAAAGGGAACAACAGGAAAAGTTGAAGAAAAAGTTTTTAGAGGAAGAGAAATTTACTTTTCTAAAGAAACATTTCTAAAGTGATTTTGGAAAATGACATACCAAAGGGCCTAGTTTTGAACATGGATCAAACACCGTTGTCTTACGTTTCGCCTGGAAAATACACATTCTCAGCAAAAGAAGCAAAACCGTCCGAATTAAAGGTTTAGACGATAAGAGACAAATTACAGCAACATTCGCTGTCACTGAGAGTTCGGAAACCGGAGAAGAAACCGGAGAGTCAAAGACAAAGAAATGCCTCCCTAAATTTCCTTCCACATTTAATGTTACTTTCACACCAAACCATTGGTCAAATTTGGAAAAATGTGAAGATCTATTCAAAGTTATAATTTTCCCCTATCTAAAAAGAAAGAAGAAGGAGCTTGGCTATCCAGATAAACATAAATCCTTGATAATCATGGATACCTTCAAAGGCCAAGATAATGACGACGTCAAAAAATTATGTTCAAAGAACAATTGTGAACTGGTGATTGTCCCTCACAACTTAACTAATGAATTTCAACCGCTGGACATAAGCATCAACCAAATCGCCAAGAAATTTATCTCACACAAATTTAATACTTGGTACGCAGACAGAGTCAGCACCCAGTTGTCGAACGGGACTAGTCCGGCTGATGTCAAAGTCTCCCTTAAAGTGAGCATCTTAAAGCAACTTCATGGAAAGTGGATAGTCGAGTTTTATAATCACCTAAAGGAACAAAAGGAATCAATCGTAAGAGGCTTTGAATCAGCTAGTATCTTGGAAGCGATTGAGTCTGCCAACGCTGTTTACACAAGAATCGAGAACCCTTTTCGAGCATAAATCAATTTTCATTTCCGTTAATATTTTGTTTCAATTCGGAATTTTTCGTTAACTGACGCCGATTTCAACAATTATTGTAACATTTATGATGATTAAAGCTGTCCAAGAAATGCATCAGCATTGTACTAGAATTTTATTTGTTGAAGCTTTTCTAGTTTCTGTCCTGAATTTTCCCCTCTGAAAACAGTTTTAGGTACAAATTAAGACCCTAAAATGAAAGATTTCGGTCTATTATATACTTCCGGACAAAAATACAATGAAAAATAACGATTTTACAAAAAAACGCTTTTCATTTCTAAAAAAATCCGTCGGTCAAAAATTTCGTCGGCGTTCGCCGAGTTCGCCGAAATTTTTTCCTGCCGAAATTTTTGGATTTTAATAACTTTTCATGATATACTTATTTTCAAAAAATTATCGAAAACCTTAAATTATGCTTAACTGAATACAGTACACTGAAGCCTATCCTAAGCGAATGTACGTTTTTCAAGATAACGAGCGAAAAATACATTACTTTTGGAAGCGTAAGTAGCATGTTTAATGCAGAATTAAGTTGTAAAATTCCTTTCCTGAACTTTAGGATAAATATGAAATATCTAACAATTTCTTTTTGTGTGTGTTCTCGTTAAAGGATAGTGTAAATTCTACTAACATATGTTCTGTTTTCTTTAAATATCTCAAAATTTAAACAATTTTCCTCCATAAAATCACGTGACTAAACTAGACTAATTTTTCGTTTTCAACAAACAACAAGAAAGTGGCGGCTTAAAACATTTTTAAATCGGTCGAAAACTTTTCATCAAATCAAGATCAAAAATGACTTGTTTTTACTGTTTCCCTAATGATTTTTAAATAATATTGAAAAATACGAAATTTAGTTCGCCGAAAATTTGTCCGCCGAAATTCTAAAAAGTTGTTCGACGAAATTTTGTCCGCCAAAGTTTTTCTTTCGAAATTTTATCTGCCGAAATTTTTGGGTTTTAATGTACGTCATCAAATCACAGGTAAGCGGTGGCGGTGGCAGTGGCGGCTTAGCTTTGAGTAATAATACGATGATGTAAACTGTTATTAATTCAGCGCCAATGTTCTGATGTGCGCTCGGACCTTCAATATATGAATCTCTGCAGAACCTGCTCTCGTAATGATACTTGCAGCGAAACGAACCCGAGACGCTATGTTTGCAATTGTAGAAAAGGTGAGACGGCCACTCTTTAAGATTGTTGATCTATACTACTACAATGTTGTACTTTTAGATGTGCCAATCATGGAGAGTTGCGCACAAGCGTACGAGCACGGATATGATAAAGACGGGCTGTACCTCCTTGATCCGAGTAGAAGTGAACCTTTTCCCGCGTTTTTCAAGATGAACATGAATTTCAAACCAAACAATGGTACATTTGTCATAATTCGCATTCAAATACAAAGTGATAGGTTCTTTGTTTGGCGAATTATATGAAAAAAACACTATTTTTGTTTTAGATATAATTTGCTTGATCGAACCTTCACTCTTTTTTCCGTCATTCGACGTAGTTCATTCTTCAGTACCATCGTTTTCCCAGTGTGTTGATTTAGTTACCGAAAGAATCAAACACCAAGGCAAGGTTTACGTTGGAGTGATGTATCACGCGTCACACAATTACTGTTATGGAGCCACAACTGTGGAAACGACTTCCAGCACATACTACCAGAGCTGCTTTATTTATTCCTGTATCGTGAAGCTGGAAAAGTGAAACAAGTGAAGATTCTATTTTGATGTTCTCCACCTAAAAAATCAAAAATTAATTTTAAACCTCATATGTGACATAAATTTATCAGTTCTGTGACTAGTTATTTCGATAATATGCCTTCTGAAATAATGCCAACGAATCTACATATTTCGAAATATATTTTTGTGTTGTGCTGTAGCGCACCCATTTTTTGCTATGGAAAACGAAAATCATGAGATAAAAATAACTGTTTCCATTTTGCCTATTAAATAAACTTCACAACACAGCTACCATCTTTTAAAGACGCGTTTACGGAATACAAAAACTTTCAATTCTAGCAATGAAATACGTCCTTAAAGCAAACGCCCTCAAAGACATCCGAAACTAAACGTAATCACCGCTGACGAATTCACGAAAACAAGCGTTATGCGAAAAGCCCACCAAAAGGAAGCTCTTTATTGAATATAATAAAACATATGGAAGAACAGCGAAGGAACGTTATTATTTTTTTGAACCACTGCACAACTTGCTTGTCCAAACCATTCCGTGAACAAGATCCTTCGATCAGATGCTGTGACTCTATATTTCAGAAACTGTTTACAGCAGTGATGTCTAGTGAGGCCGAAACATGTCTGTTGAACCTGGCGGGGCAAAAATCCATCGGGATCCAAGGTCCAGTCTATGATTGTGAGGTTGATATGCTTTTTTTTTCGCTTCCCGTGAAAATAGGGAATGCGTTTATTAGGGAATGCTGGAGCCATCCCTAGAAGCTAATTTCAAAAGTAAATGCCTAGTAAAGTAAATTTTTATGTGTAAAAATAATTGTTGTTGGAAGTTTATTAAGACGATATTAGGAGTTGGAAACGAGGAGCGGAAATAGCACAGGGTGGGTAAGAGGATAGCGGTCTATTTTATTGGGTGGGTAAGAGGATCAAGCGAGCTGATGCAATAGTTTCGAAAGGCATGCGTCAAATTAAAATTGTTCTGATAAAACATACTGGATTCGACCCCTTCATATTGGTAAGCTGTTGCTGGTATTTTTTCCTTTCCAACAAATGCTACTCATCAGTAATACCAGTAGATAATTTATATGAATAAAATTGAATTTGAAGTTATAACTTTCAAAGTTTAAATTCAGCCCCCAAAACTTGTTATTGCGAAGAAAAACGTCTCTGTTCAACTTAATTGCAACATGTCCGAAAAAATATACAATATACAATCTCTGAATAAAAAACAACATAACAAAAATGCAAAACACACGTTACTCTTTCACACGTTACCATGACAACCTATTTCTTGGTTGGAGCAATGATTCCTTCTAATTGAGTCTGAAAATAAAAACGCCATCATTTATTTCCACGCTCAAATTAATTTGCATATTTAGCATAAATTAGCCAATAAAGAGTGAATGTTCTAGGGAACGAAAATTTGATGGATTAATTCATGCAAATGGGTGATAATTCATGCGAATGGGTGATAATTCATGCGAATGGGTGATAATTCATGCGAATAGGTGATAATTCATGCGAATGGGTGATAATTCATGCGAATAGGTGATAATTCATGCGAATGGGTGATTTATTCTTTGTTTCTCATAATCAACCTATTATGACTCCTGGGTACAAGTTATTAAGGCGCCAACAGCACTCTGGGCTCAACTTGATGCACTCAATATTTTTAAAATTGTGATAATTGCACTTTGAAGAGATGATCATGGACATGACAGTAGAGCACCCAGAATAACGATAAAATGCTTGCTGCAGAAACGCACAAAAATAGGGGATTAGCCTTTACTAATTTTATGAAAATGGAGTAATTTGCAGAACGGAGACAGCGAGACCGTAAGTCAATAAAAACAACAACCGCATTAATTGCGCGTTTGTTCATTGCCCTTAAAGTCAGTGTCGCTATTTTTCCCGTTAAGATATATGGAAACATCACAAATATGTGGATTTACCTTGAGCTGTTGATTGGTCCTTTTCAAGAACTGTATTTCCTCTGCGTGCTTCTTCTCATCGTTAGAACGCCTCTCAGCCTCCCGCTTCTCTATGGCTTCACACTTGGCTTTCAACTCGTTCACTTGACGCTCCAACTCGACCTTTTCCTCGCCCAACTCGTTGATCTAAATGAAGTCTTTCATAAGACACGTTATTAAACATAGTTAAAGTGACCTTAATTGTTCGTAAACTTTGATCGTAACATTCCATCTTTGCTGCAAAATGAAAGGTTTATCTTATATGCTTGTATTGCTTTTAGTGTAATTGGAAAATAACAGTAGCATCTAAATTATCATAAAAAGCTTCGAAAGAGTTCTTACTGAAGACTATAGCCCTCTTCCAAATGCCTTCCAAAATCATCACAATATTAATGCAAAACAAAGCGTATATGCTGAAATGGCACCATTTGTCCTCTATTCTTTACCTGGTGCACTTAATTTGAAAATAGTGTCACCAGTCTTGCAAAGTGCAATGTAAGATATAATTTAACATTTTAAAAAAACACTAGAAAACTGTGTAAAAAACTAGTGACGAAACGAAAACTGACAATTTCAATGTTTTTCTATCAACGTACCTTATTCTCCATATCGATTTTCCCCTGTTCAGTTTGCAGTGCTTTTCTCATGCCAAATGCAACACTAAACAACAACAAAGGTTGTTAAAGTTACCAGAAAAACAAAAAAATATGGACCCATTAGAATCTTATGTAAGTCATACAAAATTCGGTCAAAATAGTAATGACGTTCATTGCGTTGAGCTGCAGGCATAATCTTTATTAAGAATTTAGAATTATTCTGGTTTTTGCCAGTTTGGTGACGATTTTTGGGAGAACAGAAATTTGGACACATTCTTGTAATATTCTAATATTCTTTGACTTTTCATATTTTTTGTGGACAGTTTATAGAGTAGCTATGCTTTAACACTATATTGTTAATATTGTGCGGTTAACTATAAAGGAAGGAAAAGATAAACCGATGTGTAGGCTACTACTACTTCCATTCAAGAGATACATTTAACTGCTCAATCACAAACACTTCAGTTAATGTTAAAAATGAAGTAAATAATACCACCAGAAACATTGGCTTTGCAAGGGGTAAAGGAGATTTGATACAAAATTGAAGATACACACTAAACATTCAAATTATTTTCTTGGAAATAACAAAACAACAAAATACAACAATATTTCAGTTTGAAACAGAAATAAACTGGATGATTAAAGCAATTAAAAACAGTCTAACTGTAGAATCTTCTTGGATAGAATCGACATCAACAACAAAAAAACCCTCAAAATCCATTGTTCTTTATCCACTGTATAATTTCACCATTGCTGATCATAAAGTTCACCGCAATTTATTGGGAGCCCCAAAATTATAGAAATTAATTCATATATTGCCCAGGCCAATACTTTTGACTACGCAGACCACAGCTGTGAGTAACACGACTGTACCCAGATGATCAGAAGAAACATGATGCAAAAGATTGACCTGAAACAGCATTAATGCCACTTTTTAAAAAAAGCAAGAAAGCTGTTGAAAGCTTTTTTATGTTAGGATTCGACTCTATCTATCTGCACATATTGCCCGAATGACCACATATTTGTGACATGAAATGAAACTTGAACAAAATGAACTACATCTTGCTCTTCTAATATTCGAAGGTCGCACTGAAATTAACCACATTTTTTGCACACGGTTCAGCAATAATACAAGAAAATTCATTTCTACTTTGATATTGAGTCCTGATGTTTGAAACTTTTTATATTAATATGATGGTAAATGGGGTCACAATGAAAGCAGTAAAGTATGTTTTCGTTTAAACTTCTGATAATTAAAGTTGAAATTGTACACCCCAATGAACATTCTTCAAATGAGCATTCCCTCCTTCTAATTCTCATCAATAGTAAACAATACTTATTAGTTATGTCCTCTTTTTTTTCTTGTTTTATTTTCTTTTTGCGTGACTTTCAGATCTTATTGCTGTTGAATTGCTTATTTGAGTTTAATTTGAACTTCTTTAGAAGGAGTACGCAAGACCTTGGTGTGCGAAAATTAAATGTGTGAAAATTTCAATAATTAAGGTGTATATAGTAAAATAAAAAGTAACAAAATCTAGAGCATTTTAGGTTAAATATTGAGTATAGCTTCGCTCCGAGAGGCCATTAGTCTATGGGGCATTTTAAGTTTACATGGAAATTCCTGGAACACTAAATTAAATGCTTGTATCATAAGCAAGTAATAAGGCTGAAGATTATCTTTTTCGTACACAACAGATATTTAAATGTTCATCACCTGCTTTCGTATAACGTTTGATAAGCAGCAATCGTCATTCTGATTTCGTCGCGAACTCGGAGCAGCAATAACCCTCTTTCCGCACAGTTGATGGTAACCTGTCTTATCAATTCATCTAAAATATAATTTTTTCCTCTGTATAGATACAAATGGTTATTCAAATTGACTAAACTATTGACATGATGTATTCGAAAGTTATTTATTTTATTGATATTTAACATAAGTTTGTGAGGTTCAAAAGATGACACATCCCAACATTGCACCATTATAAAAATCTCACGATCGTCAAAGGAGATATATTGAGATATAACTGGGTTTTATTGAAAAAACGGGACATGGTTCCATTCTAGTCCAATGTCAGGAAAAAATCAAAGATTTAGTTTGCATATTCAAGTGATGTGCAGTGAAAAAAACAAATAATCATTGTTCATGTAGTAAAGCAAAATGAAATACAACATAATGTATAGTAAACCAAGGACTTCTATACTTACCAAAACATTGTGAGTACAATTCACGTCTGACAGGACAAATTCCAGTTTCTCGTGCTTGTCTTTGTAGAAGTTTGATGTCTAACTGCTCCTGAATACCCATGTAAACAGAGTTAAATTACTTGGTAATAGCAAGGCAAAATCTTTAAGAAATGAAAGGCTAACCCAAACATATAAAATTCTACATTGCAATAATGCTAAAATCTACCTGTAGGTTTACAACTTCTAATCTTGTGGCTGGTGTGCTAGACACTTGTTGAATCCATAACTGTCCACTTTCAGTCCATTCTCTAAAACAGGACAGCTGTAATATATACATGCAAAAAACTAAAAAATCATGTACATGTAGTAATGTAATTTGTTGCTTACAATTCTATCAAATCAAAAAATGATTTGCACGCAAATTAAATATGTCTATAAATTTTGTGGTTTTTTTATTCCTGAAATGGATAGGCAGATCGAAGTATCTCCATATTTAAATGTCAATGAAAAGCAAAAAAAAAAGAATTGAAAAAGTACCTTGGCGGTAAAATAGCATTAAGAATTTCGTCGGTTTGTTTTTTTTGCTGTGGAGGGACAGAAACCGCTGGAAGTTTTCCTGATTTCGGCGACGTATTCAGAACATTGCTGTTGACATCCGGTGGCGGTTGAGTTGACTTTAGAGGATTCGACTAAAACATCTTTTATGGTCATATTACGTGAATATTATTTCACAAAAAAATAGTTAATTTGATTTGACATTAAATAAAATAGATTAATAATTAATTATTTTAAAGAATATAGTTATTTCTCTCACAATATTTATTAGGGTAAAACTTGCGCTTTGCATTTTCATTAAAAATTACTTGATTATGAAGGATCTCACTTTTAATTTTTACTATATATATATATAACTTTATTTTCAGACCATTATTATTATATATACATATATATATATATATATATATATATATATACATACTTTTTAACTAATTATTTAATCACCCCATTAATACATTTTTAAACTGGTGAACCAAACAATCAAGAGACAAAATTCTGTTTATGTTTTTCCTGAAGGTTACGTGTGCATGTTACATCATAGAATAGGTACGTTTGAATTCGCCTTTAAACAAAATTATTTTTTTCATTATTATCTGTATTTTTATCAGATAAACATGAGCGTTCATGAATATTTTATATGGTTAAATGCAGGAGATTAAAGGGTTTAGAACCCCTCCACAACATCTCTTCATATAATCATGTAATATGAAGCACCTGTGGAAGTTACCTCAACCCTTTATGGTAAACAAATGGAATCAGTAGCAAAAAAAGTTAAAGTGTCTTTATCAGCTGTTTGAATATAAGTATCTGTTTTTATCAAAGTTCTGTTTGAGTAACTTGATTATTATTTACAGTTGTAAATCAACAGCGCAACTGTCCAGCATTTTTATTTTGACAAAATATACACTATCCAGCCACTCAATGTGTACTGTAGGATATGTATAACTTTCATGGAAAAACATAAACATTGAAATCTATCTCTGTATATAGGGAGGGTTTACAGGGTGGAAAATTAAAATGTATGTATATATTTTAATATATAATAATATAATATATATTAATGATAATAATAAAGGGAACATATACTACACTTGATACGTGAACATTAAGGGAAATTGGAATTAAAATGGACATTTTTTGGTCCACTACTATTATCAAGGTAACATTGATAATAATAGGTTCACCAGGAAATTACAATTAGTCAAGCATTATTAATACGCAAAACCTTTACATTCCACTCAAAAGAAGTCCGGTTTTCTGCAGGTTTAACCGATTCAATTTGGTATTTTGATCGACTTTAAAACCAAAACCTTTAGTTTCATTTAGTTTAGTGCAAAAAGTATACCCCAGGACTTTTCTTTTCTGTATTTCGACTGATTAACACCGGGTTATCATACTTTACTAATGATGATGTCGGAGGAATCATAGTCAACCGTGACCTTTACAAACTCATTATTTTGCTGCGATTTCTTCTTCATTTACTATTACGTCCGCAAATGATTAAGCACTGCTACAGAGAGTCTAATTTCTATGGTTACCAACAACAAGTTTTTTGATTTGTTCTAAAATTAATTTTTCCGAAAAATAAGAATTTCTTGAAATTAACATGTTTGAATAACGTGGAATTCGCACAATGGAATTTATTGAAGTTGCACCTAACTCTCGCAAATAATTAGGTCTTGTTTTTCTCAAATACCATTTTTCTTATATTGATAACGAAAGAGGCTATTTTCGCACATAATGTATACAGGAATAATAAAATGATGGTATCCTGTGGACCAATCCGTATGGTCCGGTGTGTGGAAGTGACCCAAGGAGTATAGTTTTCAACATTTGAAGACAATTTGAGATTTTCGGAGTTTTCAGTTTTGACTACGGTTAGTACAGGGATAAATATAACAGGAAAGCTTTAGTAACAGTATAGTGAAAATCTGCAATCTAAAAGCCAAGAGCACGCTAAAAATTACAAGGACCGTAACATAAGAAAATAATGCAGAAGCCTATGTTCTAAGAATGACGCCACACTCCCTACAATGTCTATAACAAAAATGTCAAGAATAAAAAACGTGTCAACAAACTGTTAACTCTTAACGTTTCACCAAGAGCGGAATTTTTCTTTCATCAACCAATGTTTACTAATATTATTATTTCGATTAAAACATCTTTCTTAGATTCAATCGGAGATAATTTGCAAACTGCACGATTGATGGTTCTAAACGTCTTGTTGGGTGATTGGAAGTAACGCACTTTTGCAGGTCTCGCCTTACCATCAGATGAGCTAATGAGTTCATCGATAAGGCCAACTTTCCATAATGCACTTGCTCGTTCATCCTCAATTATAACGTCGTCGTTAACATTAATTAATTGTGTACAGTTCTTTTGTGTCGATTTGTGGAAATTGCCAAGCTCCAAAAGATACACTCATTCGTCCAGAGATTTTAACAATGCTTCAAAATAACACTAAGGTGGTTGCTTCGCTTGATAACATCCAAATCAGGATTTAGTTTGTCACAGCTTGCTACTAAATTTACTTTTCATCGAAAAACAAAATGGTCAGTGGTTCGTCACCAGGTTCTTCGTAAGTAAAGGTGACAATTACTTTTGACGCTTTCAATCCCCAACAACTCTTCGTGTGTTAACCGTGCATTAGTCACAAACTTTCTTCAAGCAGAATAGAACACAAAGACAAAATCACCTCCAACTCATATAAACAAATACAGACCATACTTCCCAAGTAATAAATATTTGAAAATTTATTAACTAATTAACTGACTTCTTTGGCGGAGAAACAAAAAATAAATGATAAAAGAAAAAGAACTTGTGCTTAGACTTTATCTCAATGTAATTTAACTCTAGCACCGAATTCCTATGACCGACAAAACTCAATCGAAATCAAAGTTAGAGGTGGCACGCGATATCTTTTACGCAATGATCGTGCCTACAAAAGCAATCCTATAATCACGAAATAATCAAATTTAATTACAATTTTGTCTCTTTTAAAAAACAAATTTTATATTCTTAATAATGTTTGTGACATTGAAGGAACTATACTATTTTTCAAACAGCGGGCGATACTTGCCTTGTCTTTCCAAACTTGTGAAATACTTACCGCCTGTGTAAAATGTTTTAATAAAGACAATGCAGGGCTGAGAGGTTGGTCTCATGGGGATTCCAAAAACTGGCATATTTGCACTACTAAAAAAATTACAAACAATGAACGATAAAGGTTATAAAACAAAATGCATACGAGTAAACAAAGATGTAGGTTGCTAATTTATTTGTTTGTTTTTGTTTTTTTTTGTTATATATATATATATATTTAAATTAAGTTGAATTAGGTCGTTTTCAAGGAGAGTTGCCAAGTAGTGAGTATTAAATATTATGACTAAATGGAGTGTTTATTTCTTCTGTTAATTGAATATTTCTGAATGTTAATTTCTTTTGTAGATGCACCAAATCGGACTTTTATAAAAAAGACAATTTGTTGCTAGAAAGAAATATAAGGGGTGATTATTCCGAAAGTCAAGGAAATAGGTCTGTAATTAATGAAATTAAATATATTTATGCCACGTTTAAATATCAGTGTAACTATGGCAATCATTAGTTCAATCATAGACGGGGGAAAGGAAACAGTAAATGGAAGAGGAACGGGAGGAATTTGAAGGAAGAGTTTTCATTTCTGACATGCCTATCTATGTAATTACTTCATGTTTTTGAAACTAAAAAAGCTGCAAATTTCATTTGTAGAACAAAACTAAGAGGGAATTTGCACAGTGATCATGGGGTACCAGCTTATTTATTTTTTTCAGAATTACTCATGGATAAAGGCCAGTTGTTTGTTATACCCTAACCTCATTTGCTTCTTAGTTTCAGTTTTAATGATGACCAAGCCTTCATGTTTACAATTATCCTTGTTTACGGCTATTACGTTTTTGCCTCGATAAGGTAACGTAGGCTCTGTTTTTATTAAGTCTGCAAAGAAAGAGACTGAAATATTCGTGGATTATAGGCACCACAACCTACAGGCAGAGAAAATTTTAGAGGCTGTTTTAATTAAACAAAGATTGTTTTTACACTCCGATGATACAGTAAGGAAATCCAATAATAGCGTGAATATTGTCTGAAATACAAATAATATTTTCAATTAAAGAGGTCTCCAATAAGAGCGTTATCCGTAATCACGTGATCAAAAAAGTCTCTTATAAAGTGCATTGTATGCGCGGTCAGACAACGAAATGAGCAAACCAGGAATTATTTGTTTGTTGTTTTTAACGAGGTTTCCAGAAAACTCATTAAGCATTATCATGAAGACCTCGATCCGTAGTTTTAGTGTATTTAATTGCTCCCATTTGTGCTATGGTTATTTTTGATGAAATACGGCGTTTTTTATTTATAACCGCTCGCTAAACATCTTTGTGATAGCATGGTCTCGAACCCAGAACCTTTCGGTTAAGAGGGATATAACTGCCAACTTCATTTTGAGACGTGCGTTTGCTAGGTTAATATTACAGCCATCAAATAAGGTTTTGACATGAATATTAACTATGTGTTTCCGTCGTAATCACGTCGAAGACCGAACGAAACGGAAACAACATTTTTGTATATTGTAAAATGATTTTGTTGGCTATTTATGGTTAATGTCCTTCCTAATGTCTATAACGCAATCACAAATCGATTTTTGTAATATTTAGAAATTAAGAAGATATTGCATCATTAAACGTCGATTAAATTCTCAATAAAGCACACTTGTTGTTATGTAACATTTATCTTTATTTCAAACAATTAAAAGCAGGTATGAGAACAATAATTCTTTTCATTTCTCTTCGAAAAAGGGAAAATATATTTCACACTATAGATAATATTCCCTTCACAATCTATTACTTACAAGTAATGCTGACCCCCTAATGACAGTTTAAATAATCTGCTGACGGTGCAACCCATAGCGTGTTTTTTTGCAACAGGAAATCTCGTCGACATTGAAATCTTTCATCGCTTTGTTGCAACGCGTGTTCATTTCACTGTTATGTGCAACAAGAAACCTAAAATTAATAAAGATTTTCTTTTCATTGCATTAAAGATCTCTCTTCAAAACGAATTTCAGAAACTTCAGAATTTTTCTCCGTACAACTAGGTTTTCGTCGTCTTCTCATCAATGGACTGTTTGTGCTCCAAATTTTTGTAGGGATTTCTACAAGAACAGTTTTTTTCCGCGAACATCTAGACTTTGGAACTCCCTTCAATCTCCTTGTTTTCTTTCTGACTTTAACCTTCAACTGTTCAAAACAAATGTTTATCGTCATCTAAAAACCACTTAACTTCTCCTGTAACTCTTTACTCACAAGTGGCCTTTAATGGCCTTGTTTTGAGCAACTTCAATAAAAAAAAGAAAAAAGAAAGGGTGCCTTCAACTCGCAGGTTTGAGGATAAACTCCCAGAGTATTACTATGAATTATGTTAGAAATTTATATGTGCCATGACCAAGACAATCACAAGCACAACCTTAACTACATTCCGTAGGCTATCAATAAATTCGAACAACATCTGCGAAAAGAATATCAAAGCAACAAACAGAAGCTCTTATTTTGTCATTCGGAAACGCTTCCTACTTTACATCAATTGTATGATATTTCGGATATTCACATCCACTAAATCAAAGATATATGTTTGGAGGATTTCTTCACCAATACACGTCACAATTGTAGTTTTTGTGATAGATAATGTAGTATATAATAATATGTGCAAATATTCCTTTGGGTACTTCCCCATATCCCCCCCACCAATGGAGATACAAAGAAACAAACCGAACGCATATAATTGATATTTCTTTTCATCGGTAAATCAGGTATTACTCAAGTATACAGTGAACGAACCGAAGACAAATATATATATTCTATATAAAAAAAAAACGCGAAGAAGAAATCGAGACCGTAACATCATCTGGTTCTACCCACCTTTTTTGAAAATTGTGTCTAAACGTCGCGGAAAGGTTTTTGTCGCTAATCGCAGAGCATTTCAAGAGCGACCATTTGAAAAAGCTGTTCAACAAAAACAATGTGAAAGTTAGTTATAGTTGCACTGACAACATGTGCACTATAATCAACCGCCACATCGCGAGGGTAACCAAACCAAGGAGTCAACCGCCACCAAAGTGCAACTGCAGAATAAAGTGCCCAATCAACGGTAACTGCCAACAGGCGTCGATGGTCTACAAAAGCGATATCTCAGCACCTACCCTTTCCGATAAGGTCTATATCGGATTGACAGAAAAAGTCTTTAAAACACGGTGGAATAGTCATAATCTTTCCTTAAACAATGAGAAATAGAAGAACAGAACGTCATTGTCGACCCACGTCTGGGAGTTAAAGGAAATCCACAGGATAGTGCCTGTTTTGAAATAGTCTGTGATAAAGCACGCAAAAAGTTATTCCATCAACGCACGAGCCTGTGCCCATTGTTTACAGGAGAAATACGAAATTCTAAATTGCCCTGATAAACAAAGCCTTCTTAACAAACGTAGTGATTTGATATCAAAATGTCGTCACACTAATAAATTTTTATTAGCCAATTATAAATCAAAAGATTAGGTCCCTATACGCATTTGTAATTATTTCTACGCTCTCTTGTGAATTTTGTTTCTAGATAATATGTTTTTGTAACAAATTTTTCATTTGAATATATAGCTGAAGAGTGTTAACGCACGAAACTCAGAGTACTATAAAAAGTTTGAGTTTTTTCTCTTTATACTTTGTTGTATATATATATATATATATGTATATATATATATATATATGAATTCGGAATTTAATTTGGAGTATGAAAAGGAAATGTCTCATTTATAAATGCCTCCAAGCAACTGGTCCTCATTTGCTTCTTAGTTTCAGTTTTAATGATGACCAAGCCTTCATGTTTACAATTATCCTTGTTTACGGCTATTACGTAATAACATCTCGAGACAATACTCGTACAATGATGTTTTATCTACCTCCAATTATACGATAAGAGACACTGAAATATGAAGCTGAGACATGAATACCGACCTGTTTCCTACGTGTGCTTCTAGCAAACGGACGAAATAACCACATTATTTATCGGGAGATTTTGGAAATATTCGCATTTAAATATTTTTGCCGATTCACCTTGTTAGGATGAGAACATCGCTAATATGTAAATACAAAAATACGCGCGATAAAAGCTTCCATTTGTGTATTGGTCAATGGATTTTTTTTCTAAAATTAGTTGTAATAGCTAGAGCATTTTAGGATTATTTAAGATAGCCGTATTTTCTTCAAAACAAATGTAGACTATCGAAAACGAACTGTCAAAAAACAATGTTATATCATAATAACACCCTTTTTTCATACATATATAGCGTATCGCATCATTGCGTCGTCTAGCATGCAACGGAATAAACTAGAAGGCAGATCCAGCAAACAAAGGCATTTTTAAAATATGTTACTTGTTGATATAATAAATTAAAAATAAATAAATATTCCAGAGAAGGACAAAGAGCTTAACAATAAAAAAGCATTTATTCTCTCGAAACCAAACACGTTTAAATAAAAGGTAACAATATTCAATGACATTAAACAACTAAACTATGAATGGAATCTTGAGATTGAAGCACCTTTAAACAAGATACAAATTGGCTAATACAAATTCCAATGTGGCAACAAGACTATGCGAGGAACACATAACGAACATGAACTTTTCCACACGGGAATGTAGGGTGATTTGTTATTTGCAAAATGATTTTACCACCAACCGGTCAATCACTTTCGGTTGTCATTACAGGAAAGTATAAATCACCAGAGAAATTGCAAGTTTCAAAAATCTTATGATCACTTAAAATTACACCACGTGAAACTATGATCGAAGATTTTTCCTGAAAAGAAATTATCACGGTACGTTATCAAAGACTTTTATTATGATATTTTTTTGTCAATATCTTGAATAACGAAGTTAAATATAACTTTGAGGAAAAGGCATGAATCGTAATTATCCATCAAAAACCTTCCTGATGCTTCCGGTTAGTTAAGAGATTACGACGGAAACATATAGTTAATCGTGTCAGAATCGAATATTATCGACTTCCCGCCTGACAGTTTATGAAGTGTCAAACCGTATAAATGGCTGCAATTTCTACCTAGCAAACACACTTCTCAAAATGAAGTTGGCAATCACGTTCTTGATTTGCTCATTTCTTTGTCTGACAAACGCATACCGTACAGATAGTTACGATGCAAATGATTTGGAAAGTGAAGATGCGAAGAAAGTTCCGTCTTATCATGGTACACGGTACTATTGGAGAAGATATTATTTGAAACGACAATGGCATAGAAGAAGCCACCGAAGATTGTACTGCGACCAAGGGGAAAAAGTGAAAGATCAAGATCCTTACTTCTACCGTCGCTGTAATAGAAGACATTCCTACTCCAAAAGATATCGGTACGGAAGAAGATACCAAAAATATTATGGTGACCAAGAGAAGGAAGTGAAAGATCAAGATCCTTCCTACTATCGTCGCTATAATAGGCGACATTCCTACTCCAGAAGATATCGGTACGGAAGAAGATACTCAAGATATTATGGTGACCAAGAGGAGGAAGTGAAAGATCAAGATCCTTCCTACTACCGTCGCTATAATAGGCGACATTCCTACTCCAGAAGATATCGGTACGGAAGAAGATACTCAAGATATTATGGTGACCAAGAGAAGGAAGTGAAAGATCAAGATCCTTCCTACTACCGTCGCTATAATAGGCGACATCCCTACTCCAGAAGATATCGGTACGGAAGAAGATACTTAAAATATTATGGTGACCAAGAGGAGGAAGTGAAAGATCAAGATCCTTCCTACTACCGTCGCTATAATAGGCGACATTCCTACTCCAGAAGATACCGGTACGGAAGAAGATACTCAAAATATTATGGTGACCAAGAGGAGGAAGTGAAAGATCAAGATTCTTCCTACTACCGTCGCTATAATAGGCGACATTCCTACTCCAGAAGATATCGGTACGGAAGAAGATACTCAAAATATTATGGTGACCAAGAGGAGGAAGTGAAAGATCAAGATCCTTCCTACTACCGTCGCTATAATAGGCGACATTCCTACTCCAGAAGATACCGGTACGGAAGAAGATACTCAAAATATTATGGTGACCAAGAGGAGGAAGTGAAAGATCAAGATTCTTCCTACTACCGTCGCTATAATAGGCAACATTCCTACTCCAGAAGATATCGGTACGGAAGAAGATACTCAAAATATTATGGTGACTACAATTAAAGGACTATCCTATCCTGGGCATAATTCGAAATTATTTTTCCCAATGGGACGGTGCAGTGGTTGATTATTTTCAATTTAATTTCTTTTAGTGAATTATAGAACTCAGAAATGCATTCTCGTGTTGTTACTTAAAAGAAGCTGTTTCAAATAATACATTGAGGCATTTAAATTACACCGAAAATATTAGCAGTTAGGCCATGGTAAATTGATTTTCTGTTTAGCGTAACAAAGCCAAAATCTAAATGCGGGTTTATTATTTATTTTTTTATTTTTATATTTATTTCAAGATCCAGAAACACTTGACAATGATGAGAAAATGTTACATCAAAGAACTAAAACAAGGCACAGTATTATTGTCATCGTGCAAGCGGCCATCTCTCTAACATCAAGGTATTATCAAGGAAGAAGAACTTTTATACCATACGTACCGGGTACCAGTGAAATCCTTCGCCGTGTCCTATCACAACATAAGATCAAATGCGTATTCAATTCTAAAGAAACATTGCGTAGTATACTGTCGAAGCCGAAAGATAAAGTGTGCATGGAAGATCAAAGTAATGTTATTTATCAAATACCGTGTAAAGATTGCGATTCGGTTTACATAGGAGAAACAAAGCGCAAGTTTAAACAGCGTGTACAAGAACATCAACGTGCTGTAAGAAATGGAGATGTCAACAAAAACGAAATAGCCGACCACAGCTGGACAAAAGGTCACGAATTCAACTGGAGCGAAAAGAAGATCATCGAACGGGAATCTATAACAACTGCAAGGAAGATAAAGGAGACGATCAATAGCATGGAATGTGACAGACACATAAACAGTATATCATATCAACTTCCCGAAATCTGGTTGCCAGCTTTACGCAATAGGTTTTCACTTTTACGTCCGTAAAAGTTAATTGCTTATTACGTCACATCCGGTCCGTAATTAAAGTGTTTCCACCAGCAGTAGGAAATTAGTGTACTTAAGAACTGATTTTCAACATATTCACTGCCCGATGATGGGAGAAGTATCTCTCGAAACGTCGCCAAACTAAACTTTATTGTTCACGGAATGATAAATCAAACTTATTATGTCTACTGAACAGACAAACAACAATATATTTACGATTATCAAACAGCAATATGGAGAATCCACATTGGCAAAAGTCAGATCGTTAGAGAAAATTAGAGTTAAATACGCAAGATATTCAAACCATCTTCGATTTTCTCTACGTTGTCTTCACAACGCTTTAACACCAAGTGATCTTCGACTTAACTGCAGAGTGAAAACAGAAAGAAGCAAGAAAATCTTACAACGCGCTAGTCGTCAACTACTACAAGAACGAATCCACCTGAACCATGTCACACGAAACAACTTACATCAGCAGATAACCAACATCGAAAATGACGTCAAATCACTTCTCCGGAATGAGGAATACCATCGGGTAAAACAAATTCATGACTACAGATACGGGAAAGAAATGCAAACATCTAAAGAAAGGCAAAGTAAGAAGTTTGACAAGATCTATCAGCGCATAAATCAAACAACAACAACAATTGCAACTGACGTGGACAAAAGCAAATGGATAGTGAATTTGTCTTCGAAGCAACTTTCAACAGAAGAAGAGAACGTTTTGTCTAAAGGTATGAACTTTTGTGTAGCACCGACTTCTGTTCCGACAAAAGAAATCGTCGCAAAGGTGGAAGAAACCATCAAAGATCTACCGAAAGAAGAGGCAGACACGATAAGAGCCAAAGTCAGCCTGACACTACAGAACAAAAGCAGCCAAAAGACAACCTTCGAAAATCAGAACGAATTTCCCTTCGAAATTTGAAGCAAGACAAAGACATCATCATTCTCCCTGCAGACAAAGGCAGAACTACAGTCATCATGAATACGAAAGATTACAAAGATAAATGTTATGAACACATTAACAACGGACCATACAAACGTCTCAACAAGGATCCAACTGAATCCATAAAACGAGAAGCCAGAACTACACTGATGGGTTTGAAGAAGAAAGGTTACATCGACGAAAGAGAATACTTCCGACTGAAACCTAACGACGGACCACCACCTCGATTTTATGGACTTCCGAAAATCCACAAACCTGGTAATCCGATCCGACCAATCGTTTCATGTACTGGTACACCACTTTACAATCTATCGAAATATGTCGCATTCATTCTATCTAAATTTACGACAAGTGATCATTGCAAAAACTCAAAAGAATTCTCAGAATTCATCAGGAACGTCAGCATATCAGATGGTGAATGTATGGTTTCTTTCGACGTGACATCGTTATACACCAACGTGCCAATACAAGATACCCTAAACATCATCAAAGATCTGATTGAGAATGATGCAACTTTCACTGATAAAACCAAGATACCAATACCTGACTTTCTACATCTGGTAAAACTTGTTTTAACAAAAACCTGGTACTTATTTGATGAAAACTTCTACACGCAAACAGACGGAGTTGCAATGGGCGGTCCTGCTTCATCAGTTGTGGCAGAAATATATATGCAAGCACATGAATCTACAGCACTCACAACGGCAGACAATCGACCTAAAGTGTGGAAAAGATTTGTTGATGATGTATTTGCGATCATCGACCGCACACATACTGACGAGTTCCATCACCACATCAACAACCTTCATCCGCAGATCAAATTCACCGTTGAACATGAACAAGAACAGTGCATACCCTTTCTTGACACATTAGTGAAACGACAAAACGGAACTTTATCAGTTTCAGTTTATCGAAAACCAACTCACACTGATCAATATTTGAATTTTGAATCTAATCATCAAAAATCATGTAAAGAAAGTGTAGTATCGTCGTTATTAAATCGAGCCAACAATGTTGTTAGTGAAGAAAGAGACAGGATAAATGAAGTTCATCATGTAAAGAATGCTTTGATTGCGAATGGTTACAATCGAAAGATGATCAGGCAGGTAGAACAGAAAATCAAAAGACGTACCATGGAAACCCCAGATGCTACTACAAACGAAACGATTGCAACCACATTTATACCATACGTACCGGGTACCAGTGAAATCCTTCGCCGTGTCCTATCACAACATAAGATCAAATGCGTATTCAATTCTAAAGAAACATTGCGTAGTATACTGTCGAAGCCGAAAGATAAAGTGTGCATGGAAGATCAAAGTAATGTTATTTATCAAATACCGTGTAAAGATTGCGATTCGGTTTACATAGGAGAAACAAAGCGCAAGTTTAAACAGCGTGTACAAGAACATCAACGTGCTGTAAGAAATGGAGATGTCAACAAAAACGAAATAGCCGACCACAGCTGGACAAAAGGTCACGAATTCAACTGGAGCGAAAAGAAGATCATCGAACGGGAATCTATAACAACTGCAAGGAAGATAAAGGAGACGATCAATAGCATGGAATGTGACAGACACATAAACAGTATATCATATCAACTTCCCGAAATCTGGTTGCCAGCTTTACGCAATAGGTTTTCACTTTTACGTCCGTAAAAGTTAATTGCTTATTACGTCACATCCGGTCCGTAATTAAAGTGTTTCCACCAGCAGTAGGAAATTAGTGTACTTAAGAACTGATTTTCAACATATTCACTGCCCGATGATGGGAGAAGTATCTCTCGAAACGTCGCCAAACTAAACTTTATTGTTCACGGAATGATAAATCAAACTTATTATGTCTACTGAACAGACAAACAACAATATATTTACGAAGAAGAACTTGTTAGATAAATCACTTTCGGTGACAGCTTTTCGCTTACGGCGGACTGAATCAGGTTTGTCACTGCAATCCACACACTTCGGGCAATTCTCAACTGAGTCCCCCAAGGTTCGACTGGTGTCAGGTGTCCCACAGGAAATACACATCTTCGGGAAGACGTCAACAGTGTAGTGCGGTAGTTCGATTTAGAGCATGAATAACTTCCCTCACAAAAATCGTTTTCAGATATTTCTCATCTTTGTCATTTCCTGTCCCTAGATATTCGGACAGCACTGAGCCACATATATACGAAACCTTTGGCAACGTTCTCTTCGCACGTTTTGTATCATCAGCTTTCAGTTTGTGTTTTGAATGTAACAATCGGGATTTATTACACTCTTCACATTTGGCGACAAATCCAACATTCTTTGCTGTCTGACTGGTTGGAGAAAAGGAATATTGTGTGGTCCGGCGTCTTCAAGGGTTGAAGGAAGGAATTTCTCCTCTGCATCGCTGCCAAGTTGATAATGAAGTACACCATCAACCTCATGCGGAACTGGGTCTGGAACATATTGATTTCTCTGTTGCCGCCAATCGGTTTATGGAACTTGCAATCTGCGTCGTTGTATTTTTTGATTTGAAAGAAGTATGTGCGTAAAACACAATGTTTTTCATAGAACCGGCCATATTTGTGGTGTTTTTGCTCTCTGCAAACGTATTCATGCCTGTAAATCTTTCATCGATTTGATTGAGGACGCGTTCTAAATCTTCATCGTCTTCTTCGGTGCCCGACGGAAGGATGGCGAAGGGAATGTCTTTTAAATATAAGTGTCCGAGGACATTTTTGAAAAGTTCTTTTGATTCGCGATTTGATTTCAAAGATCCTATTTTAAAGGTTTCGTTCATTTCACATTGTTTTCAACGTCGGCATTTCCGTCACATTGTTTCATCAAACGTTCAAAATCCGGATCTTGTCTTGTCCTCATCATACCAACGGGTTGAAGTTTAAGATTTGCAATACAGTGGCATTTCTCAATCGGATTTCTATAAGAGTGTCCTGCTATTGGTCTTGCTGCGACGACTTCATCGAGATTTTGCTTTAAAAATAACGACGTCAAAGCCTTCTGTACTTTAAAGTTCGTATTTTTGCGATCTCCTTATCCATCAGTATACAACTACACGCGGGGAATTGCGCTCTGAAAATGCGATTCAAGTGCTTGACTTTTTTCTGTAACTACTTTCTTTACCGAACTACCTTCGGTGACCGTATCTTTAACACTGTAGAAGACGTTTCCTGTATACCACGCACCGACCGATTGTTTGTTGCATTCCACATCGCCATCGTTTAAGTTTGGAATTGTATGAATCGAAGTGCCATCGGGGATCATTGCTACTTTTGAAAAATCGTGATCATCCACTTTAACAGTTTGGTTTTTCCAATAATCACAGCTTTTCCGCGACTTAGTCGGCAGCAATCGGAAAGTCAGGTTCCACGACACTGATCTTACACTTGGCGTCAACGTTAACCATTACAGTGAATTCTGCGTTTTTCACCGCTCGTTCTTCTATAAAAGAGTACACAGCATTTGCGTAATGGGAATCTGGATTATTCCTGTGTAGAAGGCGGGTTTTAACCATTCGTTTGACTTTGAATCGACCTGTGTATGATGTCATAGTAGATAGTGTCTTAGAAGAGAGCGAAAACTGAAGCAAAAACATTTTTCAGATGGAACTTCAACCGAAGGGTTCTTCTCTGATGCAACCTTTGCACATCGTCGAACATATCTGCATAACTTGTAGCAATTGTCATTGATACAACACCTTCTCTAAACTTCTCTAAACTTCTCTCGATTTCTGAACAATGTCTGCGATCATTAACTGCCGTTTTATCTTGGATGTAAATGTCATCATTTTCCCAGAATTTATCATATTTGGGGATGCGTCCATTGTTTTCCTGTAAATCACGGATTACATCCTCTCCCAAACTAACATATTCATTCAGACGCTGCAAGATATGCTTTTGATTTATATTGTTTGGAGCCGTCGCATCACCAAGAACAGTGCAAAGCAAGTACTCAGCTTTCTGTGGCTTCTTTATGCCTATCCTGTACAATGTGTTTCGAACTGTTCTTCTTGTTGCTCGGCTATAATACCGCTTCTGTTTTCCACGCAAAGATATTGGTATTTTCTTCATTACATCTTTAGCCACCATTCTTACATTTCCATACAAAATTGACGGCCGGATAGTTCTCTTTTACGTCGTACAGTTTCAGTGTAACACGCCCTAATTGTTGGAAATATGAGTGGCTCGGAAAAATATTGCATTAGCAGGAAAAATTGAGAAATGCGGACATTTGCTGAAAAAAGGTTAAATGCGGGATGTTTTTTCTCATGCGCGCGTGTTATGCTAAACAGACAATCAATTTACCTTGGGCTTATTGGTGTGTGACAAAATCATTTTATTTTGAATTATTGAATTATTTTGATTACATCTCTAATTTTTTACTTAGTCTTAAATTTTCAAACACGCAAAAAAGAGTACGTTTTGCAGCCACTCTAGAATGTGTAATTTTCAAAAAATTTCTGGCTCGTCCGCGCCAACCATGGTGGCGCCTCCTCCGTTAGTCTATTATATGTGGCTCCTCCACTTTTAAAAGAAGGGGCGTCCTGACGGACGGCTTAACTAACTAACTCCACTTTTAAATTCAAGGCGCGGGCCCTGTCGTAAGTAGCTAGTTTCCCTAGAATGATTCAAAATTCGATTTTTTTCTCAGAAGATATTAAAAAGCATGAACAGGAAACATACCTAATCTTTAAAAATCTAGTTTTTTCAGTTATAATAATTGAAAATTGGAAATTGAGTAAGATTCTATAGGACCAAATTAAATGAGTATCACCAGCGGGATAACAATATGACGAACATTAAAAAAAACTTATGCAATAAAATGAAAAATTACATCCTGTCTGACTGCTTGTCGTCCTTTTTAACCGAATGGTTAGAAGGAAAACGTTCAATGCAAGAGCAACGCGACGATGATCTAGACAGCCGGTTAAAGATGGTGAACGGGGGCGAAAAGAGCAGAAAACTAATGTAGGTAGATTTTTATGAAGACTGAAAAAACAGGAGGTTGAATGTAGGGTGCAATAAATAAACCACCCAACAACTGCTATGGCTCGTTGCTAACATTTTACGTACACCTTGAGTCAGCGGTTCGAATCGGCATGCGGCCACTTGTCTTTTGAGTTAGCAGCGGTATTTTCAAAGGCCGTATACAGGCAAATTCGCGGTTGTGATTGGTTTATAGTTCTAAACATTCAAAGTAACGCATATATTACCATAATAACAAATATTCCATTCGAAAGGAAATAACCACTAAAAATGGAATGTAACAATTAATTACTTTTTTACCATTTGAACCCAATTTAAAACCCAATTTAAAACTGTGTCACAATGTGTGCTCTCACATGAGTCGCTTTCATCAAACTAGACAAAACAATAATTTCAATCGATTATGTTTGATATAAAACCAATTTCTGGTGACTCCTTTGATCAGTTGCAAATTACAAATTTTTGTGTTTCGTACTGAGGTGAAAAAATTAAAATTCTGAATTTTATTCTAAACGGGATTATTTCATTTCATGTTCTCCATTCAAAGAAGAGTTACCACCCTCCCATACATGCCTGTCAGTAATACTGTGGCCCACCATGGGTATATAGTATAATCGCTTCCAAACATTGGAGGTAAGTAAGTTTTCATCTTCCAAACAAAAATATAATATTTATATATTTAAAATAACCTATATAATCTCTATAAAAATTTTCATGACAATAAACGGGCAGAAAACAAGATTTCTATTTTGAATCTCGTAAAAAAATAAATATATATACTATAAGAAAGAGTATATTAAAAGTATTAAATTTAAACACTTCAACACTCTTTTGTAGTTGCAAAAAATACTCTTTTAATTTAACGTATTTACATTAATTTGTCTTATCAGTAAAAATATTCCAAAGAACCACAGAATGACAGGCATCTTTGACTCGGTAGAGTCTCACGAGAAGGCTTGTATTGTTACACAACCTGTCTACACCACGCAGCACGAGCATGTATTGTTTGGATATTGGGTCATTTTATTATTAATCCCCTCCTGCCTTATCTAGATAACACTATTTTGAACGACATCAGAACAAGACTCTTACTGAACCTGTGTAACGTTCTGTTTTTTTTTCATCAAGTGATATACTTATAAATAAATATATATATTTTTATGAAGGAAAATTTTACTGAAATTGAAAGTAAAAAGATATTTCTCATGCTCTATTGGTTCATAAACATTTTTTTAACTGTTTTTTTTTGCCACTCAGATGCCACTAAAAATCACAAGAAACCCTAATATTTGTATAGGTTGCAGGATTTCTAAGTGCACAGGATTTCGATGAGTTCACTGCCCGATAGTTGTTCTTTGCTGCCTACTAAAGCATAGGATATGTCCCTACCACTAAACAAGGTTCTTTGTTCGTGCGTTTGCTTTTGTTAGCTGAGGTTATTATTCTTGTAGATTTTGATCTTCGTTTCCATGCTTTTAAAAGCAGCAGTGGCACAGTGGTCTAAGCGTTGCGCTCAGAATCAAAAGGTCCCTGGTTCGATTCCCACTCGGGTCGAATCTTGTCACATCCCTGGAAGTACTGCGCTCAGGTTGTTTCTCGGTGAAGTGGCCTATTCTGGAGTTTCTAGGATTTGTTTCATGTTTCCGGGTTAAGAATTGAGAATTGGTTGGACCTTATATAACATCAAAATTTCCGTGGGTCCGGTGAAAAAATAGACCCAATACACCGGCCTCCGTTGAGTCATAGGCCCTGCCTCTCCTGTGCATTTCCTTTCAAAATAAATGCGCCTTTAGAAAATAGACCATATGCGAAATAGTTTAAATGAAAATGAGGCTTAAGTTGAGCTTCTTTTGTTAGTTAGGGTTGAGTTGTTAATCATTTTGTGAACATTTTTGTTAGAATTACCCCTTGGGAATTGGTATCTTGCATGGGTTTAGTATTGTTAAGAAATATGTTGAAAGGAAATTCATATACCGTGAATGCTCTAATAAACGGTCTCAGGGCGATACTGAAACACTTCTGGCAACATTCAAATGGTATTTCAAAATTTTCCATCAGAACGTTTACCCTTTCTTGTATACCTATATAGGAGTGTATTACTAAATTGCGCTAATGCGTCTCATTTAATGACTTTTAGTAGTCCCATAAAAAATATCATTCTTTTACAAGTTGTGATTATGTTATTTAAAATATAAAAAGTTATTTTGGTTCATCATGAAATCGCACAAGAGTTGCGTCATTCTGGTTGGTCCGCACTGAAAGCAACATAATTACTAGAAATGTCATTTTCGGTCTTGACGTCATCGTTATGTAACGTTTTGAAATGCCATGATGGCTGATATTATTTCTAGTCAATGATATAGAGAAAAAACATTTTTTCTCTCTATCATTGTTTCTAGTTCAAAACGCGTTTAAAACGCGAGTACCCGCGTTATTCAAAATTATTGTTGGCTGAATAAATACACATTCTCTCTAAAATACTTCCATGCAGTTACAAAAATATACTTTGTATTATGAATATTAGGAAGTAAATAAAACTTGTATGATGTCATACTAAGTGATATGTTGTGTTGATGTCAAAGACACTGTTAACGTGGTGGTTATGGCGTATGCTTAACATTGGAGAAAGCACTGGTTCAAACCCTCTTGAATCTTTACAAATAATTCTTTACGCCCCAAACTGGTGGTCTATCGATTTCATTGGCGCAAATGTGAATTAAGGGGCTGTTCATGGGAATGGGGTCTTCCTGGGACATCATTCCTTTGACAAGCTGGGAAATGAAACACGACAAATTTTGCGGGTTACTTCAAAAACAAACATGGCTGCTGTAAACAAAATATATTTAGTCGGATTAATTGTAGCTAAGTTAGCGGAACTTGCCTCGTTAAATTGCAGTGAATACCTTATTTGTACTAATTTTTGCGCGTATTAATTTTTGCGCATACCCTCATTGCGCGTAATAACTGTACTCATTTTCGCGCATTTTTCAGATTTTTGCGCGAATGCAAATAAGGTAGTACTTTGATGGAAAATTAACTAAAGCAATCTCATCGTATTTCTTTCCAACGATTTGTTGACATTTCTCTTGCGAATTAGTTTCGCTAGTCGCCATTTTTTAACTTCAATAATAAGTTATAATGTTTTTGCGCTGACACAACAAAAATATTCCAGGCGCACCAAGGAAATTATGTCTCAGAGCGAGATCACGATAGACGGGGGAAATGATTTTGTTCATTTGAACGTAATATAAATTCATGTACGTTTTATAGCGGGTCTCGCTTCAAAAGCTGTAGGTATAATTCCTCGTTTTTTTTCCCGGGAATATTTTATGCATATGAACAGGCCCTAAGTACGCAAGGACTTACTAAGTCTGGAAATACTGGAAAGTTGCTAGTTTTCCATGTTATTATGGAGCGAGAAGGTTTTTTTTAATGTTGCACATAAACCTGTATATAGCATAGACACTCAAGTTAGATTATTTGTTTGCTTTGTTTATTCAAAAGCCCATTGAATAAGCGTGAGTTTGTTTGCTAGAATCTCTTATGATGTAAAATACTTTTTCAGCAGTTACTTATATCTAAATTTGTCTTTTAATTACACTCTTTCCGTTCAAAATTAGGTTGACAGGAAACTATATGCCTCTACATTTATTGTAAACCTTAACCTTAATAATAATAATAAGTAAATGAAAAATGTTGCACTGGTTCTTGTTATCTTAATCCTCGTGCGGATTATAAACAACCTCGTTTTCAAGAAAATTCATCTGAGTCATCAATTTTTGTTCGTTCATTGTTTTGTTTGCGAATTTGATTGGTTAAAAATTTAAAGCGGTTGTTTTTGAGTACGACTTTACTAGCAACAACAATTTTATAAATCATAGCCTTGATAAAGCGAAGGCGTAGGAAAAGTGGGATTATTGCTACACATTTTGTAATGACGACTACATTGGCAGAAATAGTTCATTTTAAAAATGATCGTGCTTCAATTTTTCTGACACCGCCGTTTTCAGATGAACCTTTATATCCTCAAAAGGTATGTGCTAAACGCTTCGAATGTGGGTTTTTAAAGGAAGAACTACCTCTGTTTGATCTTGGGGATGAATTGTCCGAAGAAGAAAGTTCTTCAAAAGTTGATATCATTTCTCATCTTGATGCTCATTCAATGGTTGGAACTGTATGTTGCAAAATTTTCGATAATTTGAGTGATTTAGAATTATTGAGGTAAGATAAATTAAATTAAGTTAATTTTATTACTTTATCACTGTGATGATGACCGGGCACGAGTAAACTTAATCTATTTTTTTGATACGAGAATATGTATAGAATTCCTGTTTTTCTTTTTGTTTCAATTGTTTGTGATAGGTTTTGACAAAGTGGTTACATTGATGATATGTTAGTTTAGGGAATAAACTGTCAATTCTAATTAGCTACTGCCTAAATATCTGCTTTAGAGAATGTGTTTGTTTATTTAAAACAAGAAGTGTTTAAACAAAGCATTTGGAGCAGGCAATTAATTTATAGGTTTGTTAGGTTTGATAAAAGGGTCTGATCACATACATAGTATTCTCACACTTATTGGAGTAGAACTGTTGAACTAAACAGACTAGAGCGTAATGACATGAGAATGATTAGATGGATGTCAAATGTGACATTGAAGGATAGGAAGCCTTCAAATGAGTTAAGAGAACGCTGTGGACTAGAAAGTGTTAGAAATTTTTTGCAAAGGCGTCGGCGTCGTTATAACCCGTCTAACCCATGCCAGCATGGAAAATAGACGTTAAATGTATAGAGAGAGAGAGAGAGAGAGAGAGAGAGAGAGAGAGATTGCTGGATTGACTTCAATAGATTGGTGGGTCTCATCATGAGACAGTAAGAAATTTTGATGATAAACGTTGGTTTCAAGTATATATTTTTTATATAACAAATTATATTAAAAATATTTCAGATACTTAAATGTCAGTTTTAAAGATGGTAGTATATGTAGAGGTATTGGCTTGATAATAATAATAAAAAATCTTTTTATTGTAGAGCATCACATGTGAATTCAACTTGGCGCGTGGTGATCAGGTATTCTGATATGAAATCAGGTCGCAGAGTCAGCAGATATTTAAAGAAGATGAAGAGGTTTTCGCAAGTAAACAAGGTGAGGGAAATCTGTGCAATTTGTTTCGATTGGAGATTGGTTTTTTCTAATTTGATTTTTAAATTTCATACAAAAGTAAAAGTGGAAAAAGAGATTTCTGTTAGAAAATTTCTTGTCGTCTTTTCCATTTGAAGTGATGTAATGGATGGACATGCTTTCACCAGTGTTGTCAATGTAAACTGACATTAAAAAGTGACATTGTAAAATACATTGTGTTGCCAAAGAGGTTTTTAATAATATTGTGTAACCTGGTAAATGCCACTGAACAGATCTGAATTGATGAAAAATTGTGAGCTAGATGAGAAACACATTAATACATAATGTTTTCTGACGTAACTATTATTTTTCATATTTATATGCTCAATTATATCTTTCACATTTAATCATAATTAAATTATATAAATCACATAATTTTGAAAAATATTTTTTTGTATTTTTCCTTACATTATTATGCTGTTAAAATTCCAAGGATATTAACAAGAATATTTCTCCCAGGAAAACAGTTTTTGTCAAGAAACAAAGTTGCTGCCATCTTGCTCTCGAAGTCCTTTAACGTCAGTCAACACCAGCAAGAATACCGCTGTTCAAATCGCGAACCAATCACTTCATACTTCACGCACGCCTAGCGACCAACCACTGGATGCGACAGGAAAGTATTGCCAGTGTCCGGAATGTCAATCCCCGGCACGGATTACATACAAGAAAACAGGTCACTGCTCCAAATGTGATACCAGCTTCTGCATACATTGTTTCTACTCCAAAGACAAACATTCACCGAACTGCCAGCTCATTGGTGGAGAAACAGGGTCGCCAAGGAAACTGACAATGAAAAACAATCGCAGATACTCCCTCGGTTCAAAAGACAATCGTAATCGCCTGAAGCGCCTATGAACTCAACATATTCTGCGAAACGTGGACACGTGGTATTTTGCAGAACTATAATGGTCTACACATGCGGGAAAAAATTTGTCACAGCCTTTGGGTAGGATTTTGATGTTCTTTTTGAAATTTACTATTTACGACCAATTTTTAATTAATATTATTAACCAATATATGGAACAGAGAGAGGAACACGATACAAGTTGGTGTTTATTTTTCATTCTTATATGGCTTTTTATTCCCTACTTGCAGCATTTGCTGATTTTACTACTGAGTTGTACATTAAAATGTATATGTGTATATAGACGAGAAATGAAGTTGTAAATACTGAGATGCACTCAGAGATGTTTCGTTGTTTTATCTTTTCGCCTCTGCATGACATATCCAACTTTTTGTGGAACGTTTACTTTTCTATTCCTTCGGTAAAAAGACTCTTTCAACCTGTCTGACATGCCCAGGTTATGATTTTAAAAGTTTCCTTTATACTGAGAAATAATTCCTGCCCTGAATCTTTCCTGTTTTCCACGTCTTGTTTCCATCAGAACCTGTCTATGCGCTTCTTGGTGGTATCTCCGTGCTCTTTGTATAGCATCTTACACTCCTGGAAAAGTCTGCTTTTTAAAATATGTTCTTAGTTATGTATAGTTCTACTTGTCTTAAATGCTTGTTCATTTTCGTTTAAGCTGACTTCTAAGCTATAATGTCCGTATGGCAATGTATGACTAGTGCAGTGTGCACGTACAAAGTGCTAATTGCTGTACGCTGCTGATAGGTTCTGTCAGGGTCAATGCGATAGTGTCTAGTGACGGCAGCTAAGTTCAGCTTAACGACTTGGCTGAGGTGCTGAGCCAGTGTATGTGGATAATTTTCATCTATTCTCGAGACATCTTCATGAAAATCGGATATGACAATGTTAAGTGAAGATATAAGATGTACTGCTTCTTTAACCCTTGGATGCACGACTGGGGTCAAAATTGACCCTACAGTCCTGATTTTTTCCATATCTGTTCAAAGAATAAATTTATCTGCTTTAGGTTTCCTGACATCTTCAATAAACTTATTTTACAACGTTTAATAGTGTTTTTGTTTCATAATCTTATATGGGGTCTGAGAGAAAGGGAGTTTTTCATCACTACCCCTAGAATGCACGACTGGGGTCAAAAATGACCCCAATGTATTTCCTATGGTAGGATTGGTAGCCTTATCTCTGACTTTATTTAATGCGGCCTTTTGTCTTGTGAGACAACAATAGTTATTTGTGTGGCAATAATTGGATTTCTTGATCGCTCTAACACAAACCAAGACTGCTTTCGAAACAGGACAGCAGTTTTAGTAGGTGGTAGCTGACCTAGCAACAGGTTTAGCAGATAAAGCTGGCTAAAGTTGTCTAACCGTATTTTGCTTGTTGGGACAAGGCTAGTAGGAAAAGATAACAAAATACAGCTCTGTGTTAGACACAAAGTTGAAATGCCAAACTAGCCTACGCAAATAAAATTATTTTCTAAACTTTTTTGCCGGTTCCGTATTATCCAAACGGGAGAGACTAGTAATGTTCTACTGGCTCTTTCTTGCTATTTTTCCTTCCCTCATAACGGTTATTTGCGAAAAATAGACATTCACCCTACAGCGCAAGCGTTTTTTCATAATGCCTGACGCTGAACTAAAAAACTTAAAAATGCTCTTCATCCTGGCCACAAGCGCTTTTTTCCACAGTTCTGGATGCTGATTTCCAAAAAAAGGTTTTGACCTTATGCACAACCGTTTTTTTCCCAAAATTGGTCGTCACCTCTTCAAGTGGCTGCACACTCTGGCTACGCCACTGGTTACATAAACTTTGTTTTACTTTTGTAGGAATCAAATACAGAATCCGTAGATGAATCTTCGGCAGAAGATGAAGCTCTATCTGCACTTCAGTCGCAAAGATTGAGCAAGAAAGGAACTTATTGGAGTGAAAATCCACCTGTGCCGGCTCAAACAAGTTCCTGGAACATTTTGAGAGAACGACCTGGTCCTGTAAGAGGTTGCAGAGTTACAACACCAGAAAATGCTTTTGAATATTTTATAGCACGTACTATCATTGATGAAGTCCTCCAATGTACGAATTTGGAAGGTCGAAGAGTAGCAGCAGCAAAAGGTAAAGTGTGGAAACATATTGACTATGATGAATTCGTTGCCTTTATAGGCTTGTCTCTGCTGGCTGGTGTAGAGAAAAACTGGGACGTTTCAGTGCGAGAACTTTTCTCAAATCCACTCCAAAACCCGATGTATAAAGCCACCATGGTCCTTCGAAGATACGAAGATATTCATGCCATTTGCCATAGATGGAATCATCTACTTGGGGAGACAACCAGGAGAAACCATACAGAAAAATTTGGGAGAAAACATTATCGTTTGCCTCAGCTCCGGGTTAAAAAAATCAGGTAGTCCTACTGTAAGCCTTATAAATCAGGTAGTCCTACTGTAAGCCTGCGACTTTCAACTTTGCAGTGGGTCTTCCATTTAGTTTTAGAATGCTTTATATTGCTTTTAATTATTCTCTCTATATTCCACTTTGCGACACTTAATTTGCATATTTCTCTCTATAAATTAACATGTTTGTACTGTAGGTCGTAATATTACCATGGACAATTTCTTCACAACTGTGCCTTTGGCTGAAAAACTCCTAAAAGAAAACCTGACTATTGTGGGAACCCTCCGTAAATACGAGCCTGATATTCCAGCTATCATTAAACCATCCAAGGCGAGAGAAGTACTTAGTTCAGAGTTTGGGTTCTGCAACAACTTGACCATGGTAAGCTATTGTCCAAAAAAAGCGAAAGCTGTCATCCCCCTTAGTCCTATGCACAACGACGCATCTGTGGATGAAGGAGAAAAGAGAAAACCAGAAATCATTCTCTATTACAACAAGACGAAAGGGGGCGTTGATAAAACCTCTTTATTTAAAATTCAATAAAAATATACACGCGATGTCATATACTATATAAAAAAAATTAAAAAAAATCAACGAGAGTATCATAGAAATAACTTGTATTACAATAATTGTAAATAATAAATACTTTCAAAAATATAATAATAATTATAAATATACCATAATAGTGCGGAACGGAGAACCAAAAACGACAACTTGCATCTGATGAAAGTCAAAACCTTGACGTATTGTTCTGAAGTTTTATCAGCGATTAATTCGGCTAGATATGCGCGATAGGCGGAACATTCAGTACCAGTACCCCCAAGAAGTGTGAAAATTAATGGGGTAGAGGTACCATGTTCAATGTCCATGACACGCTGGTTATAGTTGCGTTTTTTTTCTTGCTCGTGATTTCGTAGGGTGTTTTCGATAGCAACATCTTTAGCAGAATGGCAACTAGCATTAGTGACCCGAACGTCAAAGTAAGCATTTTGGCCACATCTCCAGAACCCTCTGACTCTTATGTCCAGCCTTGCTTCATCACTTTTAATCGTGCTTTTCGATAACTCTTCACCTGTTATTGGTTGCAGCGGCGGCTCTAACTCAACGTCGGTGCACACTTTTTAAAGTAGATTCGCTTCAAAATCTCGAATTTCGTAGTGTCTGCTTATTACAAATCCCCCCTCGCTTGCAATTCAAAGCATGGTTTGGGTTGAACTTTTCTCCGCAAGGATATTGGAAAGGCAGTGCGTCAATGGTTCGATTAAAACAAAGACAGAGTGCATCTCGGAACTCCCCCTTGTTTAGGTTGAAACCGTGTTCGGCAAGAGGAAGAACACTTAGCCAATTGAAAGCCCATTGTCGCTTTGTTTGTTGAACGACTCTCAATGTTTCGGGTGTAAGTGTGTTCTCCACGTTTTTAACTTTTATTTTAAGGATTACTTCCTTGGTTTTATTGATATCGCGTTTCTTTGATTTCATTTCTTCTGCGTCTAGTAAAGAGTTACTTTGTAATGCCATAATCTCTATAAGTAGAACAGTGACTGATCTCGAGTAACCATATTCGATAGGTGCTTTTTTCTGTAAAATTTGGCATACCTAAACCGCCATGTTTTATTGGTAATCTAAATAGTGTCATATCTTGTTCTGTTATTGTAGAACCAAATATTGAAGAAAGAAGTTTTGAAAATATTGCGTCATCAAGGGGTGTTATAAATTTCTCCATTCCTTCAATTGTTCGTAAAAAGTAAGTCATGCGGTGTTGTTTGCCATGAATAAAGGCCGAAAATGCAGCATGTGGCTGAGTTTTCGCGAATTCAGAGAGTCTTTCGATCTCCTTACACCACTCGTTGACTTTGTTCGATACATATTCGGCTTTAAATGATTTGCTACCAATCGACGCACCAAGATGTCGCTTCCCTTCTGTGGTAAAATTTATATCACTACCTTGGAATAATGTCTTTGCTCGGTCTAGATTATTTGGATCTTTGATTATCAACCATGATTTTCCGGAATTGACGTAGTACCCAAATTTTTGACCTTCCGTTATAACCGTATCCTACCAGGATTTCAGATTTGACAATCGACCAGCTCCAGTGGCATCATCGGCAAGCCACACCTGTTTTACATTCGATGCTTTAGTACTTAACACATTGAGCAGAACTATCGTACCTAGGCCATAAAATGACATTGCTAGATTGTCACCTTGGGTGGTGCCCTCCTGGGAAGATAACTTTTGACCACCTGCAATGATAAGACGGGAGGGTATGCGATAAGTGTTGATAAGTACAATAGAGAGAGGAGGACAAATATATCTGGTGTTGTGAAGAGCGACTTGTCGGTTGAGCGTGTTAAATGCGTTGCTAGCGTCTACAAGAGTAACGCCATCGGTGTCATCGGCATCAAAACGTCTTTCATAGTATGAATGGCTGCTTCAGAACCTCCTTTCAGGCCAGTTGATGCTTGCAAAGGGCCAGCTGCATCTTGTATCTCTGGGTTTAGCACCCAATCTATAGCCTTCCCAACAATACGTCTCAGTATCTCTCTTATGCCAATGGGTCTTATACTCGGGTTTTTGTTGAGCGGGATGAGTAGGGTATTTGATTTTCAATTTTTTGACTACTTCCTCTGACGTCTGAAGAATCCCATTATCGCTTTCTTCAGACAAGAATTTGAGTGCTGCATTGATTTTACCTTTTAAGATAAGACCAGAAAATATTCGAGCTGTATCTTCTTTACTTCTACGTTTTGAAGTGAGTAATTTTCGCTGAATGATATCTCCTTCTTCTATTAATTGGTCTATTTTTCTAGTATCCCAAAGGTCTAATCGTTCCGCTAGCTTTTGTATGTGGTCTCTTGATTTACTCATCCTGGATGGCTTTTGGAGTAACAGGCTAGGAAGTAACATGAAAGCTTTTAGAGAAATACTTTGCAGGTTTGTATTCCTGTTAAATTGTTCAGCCAAAAAGATAATAGTTTTATAAATCTCTTTTATAAGTCTCTGGTGACTTGTTTCAAGTGTAGCGGGTTGATGATTGACTTTGTTGATGATTTTGTTGATCATTGATGATTGTGACCTGTTATTTTACATTTAAATAAACCAACACAACATCGTAAACCTAATCCTATCATTTTGTATTCGGCTATCAATAAAATTGACGAGCACGGCAGTTAAATACCATTAAAAGTGAATGGGGTCCAATTTGACCCCAACCGTGAAGAGTAAGAAACCGAATATGTCGTGCATCTAAGGGTTAAAGTCATGTTGTCTTATATCATCTAAACTCGTGGCTTTTTCTTTGTCGGTTGAAGAAATGTTCGCTTTTTCGTCTACAAGGTCAGGTACACCAGTAGTAGTTTTCATCTTTGATTTTGCATAAGAATAAAATCCTTCGATAGAGATTTCTCGCATTCTTTAAATGTCTTGCGACATTCCCATTTATCCTGGTCACGTGCTTGCGTGTATGCAAGGTATATAGCCTGCACGGTCTCTTGTTCTCAGAAAATGCTGGTAGGTTTTGTGGTTTTTTTATTTCGGTCATTGTTGTTTTGCTAAGCCACGGTTTTTTACGTTTCTTATAAGGTGAGCAAATTCTTATTTCAAACTGTGTTTTATAAACTTTTCGCGCATTTGGTCGTTTTTATATTTCAAATTCCAGTGTTTAGTGGGAGATTTTATTTAATACCAAATCAATATGGTTTTTCAATGACATTTGTTCGTCAATCAAAACGCATAAAAATTTGAAGTTTTTCTCTTTTAACCCCTTAAGTGTTTGTGACGTAATATTACGCACTCGCGGTACTTATTATTATTATTATTATTATTATTATTATTAAAGTGAATATTTATACAGGATAAACTGTTCAGTACTAAATACTGCTATCATACATGTCCTGTTGGTTAGTCCTGGCGTACTTAGGACGCCCGTTTGCGCCTACGAAAATCGCTCAACCAGACAACTAACCTATTTAAGCTAGACTTGCATTACGCAATGAGTTTCGCTCAAGAACTCAGCTGTAACTCAGAAATAAAGATTTTGCCGGAGATGGGATTCGAACCGGCGGGTTTGGTTTCGTGAGCCGAAAAATTTATCCACTGAGCTATAGCGCCATAGATTTTTTTTTGTAGATTTTGTTTGTCGTCGGCTTGTTTTCTCGCTTTGTTTCAAACGAAATATTACGCTAGACCAGTTGTCGATGCCGAAAACCTATTTTTGGTCAAAGTAACATACACTATTTTGTACGGTTAAAAAGGTATCACTTAAAGGGGTTTAGCATGACTCATAATTAAATTATGAAGATGAAGAAGACGAAGTTCAAATTTCTTTTTCCCTATGCTGGAAGAGTTCTTGAAAATATTCAAATAGATGGTCGTTCGGAGCATTAACATAGTTTTTGGACTGTTTTTCAATGATATTATTCAGCAGTTTTAAGGAAGAGATATCCAAATATATAGTATAGTTTTAGAAATATCGTTTTCAATCATTAGTGTTGAATTGTGATTGAGTTTAGGCATAGTGGATAAATATTTTCTTTTCTTAGTTGGAATGGAATAAACATATACTTTGTTTTATTAATATTTAGAGAAAGTTTATTAAGATGAAGCCATTTCAGTATTCAACTAAACGTTCATTGAGCAGAAAATATTTTTATGTTATCCCCAGAAAGAAAGATGTTGGTATCGTCACCAAATAAGACGAGTTTAGAATTTTTAAATGCGTTTTCCAATTTATTTATATGAATTAAAAAGAATAAGGTTCCCAAAATCAAGCCCTGAGGTACTTCGCAGGTAATTTCGTACAATGAGGTGTTTTTATCATGATAATTTACATATTGGAGCCTCTTTGATAAGTAACTACTCGCCCACCTAAAGTAAATGCCATAATTTAGGCTTAAGAAAACTTCTTTGATAAAAGAAAGCATCATCTTGTAACCACTCTTGAAATCATGTATCATTCTTTTTAGACATTTGATCTAGTATTAAATAAAACGAAAGAAAAGTATTTGCACACAGTTTTGGTAATTACATGCAAGCAGCACTGAATGCTTTAAAACCATTTCTTTAGTTATTGTACAAGTGAGTGAAAAAATTAGCCTGTGTTCGCAAAGTCCAATTATCCGTTGATAGCGCAATGGGAATGACGTTTGGCTCTTAACCGAAAGGTTCTGGGTTCGAGACCATGCTATCACAAAGTTGTTTAGTGAGCGGTTATAAATAAACAACACCGTATTTAACCAAAAATAACCGTAGCACAAAGGGTATGCACTAAAACCCCGGGTCGAGGTCTTCATGATAATGCTTAATTAGCGTACTGGAAGCCTAGTTAAAAAACAAATTTGAACAGACGGCACAAAATCTCTTAATTCAGATGCTACAGAACAACTAAGGATAATAAACTGTTAGATATTCTAGAGACTCTCATTATATTTCGGCATATGATAAACTGGTGACATCAAAAATGTTCCAGGTGTGATAAAAAAAACTCCGGATATTTCCAGGTGGAATGGCCAACGGATGTGAAAAACGTTCTTTTTTACTTTTTAGTAACAAGCAAGTTTGGCAAGGTTTTTGAATGTGTCAGGAAGCCGGCGAATGAAATATACCTCGGACGTGTGAAATTGTGTTACATGACAGTACATATATACAATATTTTATTGACAGGATATTATACAATGGAAAAAACATACACACACACGCAAAATTACGAACAAAAAAAAAATGAATTTATTCTCAAAATGCAACATAGCTGCGCAACCTGTTAACACATTTTCATATGAAATTACTAAGTTGTAACGAGTCATGTACATTAATTAACTAATTGCTAGAACCAACACTACATATTCCAACACTACATATTTTCTAAATAAGCTGGCATTCTCATCATTTCGATTGCGTGTTGTAGGTATTCGTCACTCGCTGTATTTACTTCACGATGACTCGTCTGTTTGTGGAGTGTTTTCATCTGAAATAGGGGTAAGCTCTGCTGTCGATTCGTTCTCTTCACTGCACAGATCGGCGAGTAACATTGTATCAATCTTCGAACTCAACTCGAAATCGTCGTCGTCTTCATTCTCGACATCAGAAGAAGCCGTCAATTCGGGATTCGCGTCATTTTTCGCGAAATGCTGAAATGCACACGCTTGAATGTAGAAAAAATCATCATCATCATCATCATTATCATCATCATCATCATCATCATTTACATATTTTTAACGTCTATTTTCCATGCTAGCATGGGTTAGACGGAATTTCAACAGATGATATTCCCCGCAATTGTGTAGGTTTAATCATTTGATGATTCATTGGAGCAGATGTTTTCTACAGCTGGATGCCCTTCCTAACGCCAACCCCAGTGAGAGGGAAAACAGTGGTGAGTTAACCCACACAAGATACCAACTTGCATTTTAAACTCCGTGGCAGCAGTGCATAAAGGGCATGGGTGCTTATATCCATGAGGTCAAAGATGTTACATGACCCGTATACCCGCAATTGTTGCAGGAATTAGAAAAACTATATTAACATGGCATGTTCTCACCACAACGTCAACCTCTTCGTTGAATTGAATCGTTTTATTAGCGCTTTCACACCGGCCATCTTCGTTACCTGTCAACTAAAAAAAACGTGAAAATGCGATTTTTTAAACATTCAATAAGGCACAATAATTTAGGAAACATGTTAAGGGTAGTGGAAAATCCGAAATATTAAATTTACCATAGTGCTTTCTCTGCTAATAGCCGACGTAATGTGAACGGTTTTATCGTTGGCTTCATCGCTTGAAGATTCCACATCGTCATCACACTCTGAAGAGTCCAGTTTCGATTCTTCATTAGCCTCCTTATTGTTTTCAGTAGAGTCAGTTGAGCTGTCAGAACCATCACTATCAGGTTCTTTGTTCTTACTTAACTGATTGACGGTTTCTTCTTCCGTAGTTTTATAACTTTCGTTTTCACTTGTAAAATCGTTCATTTCCTTTCCACTTACATCTGTTTCATTTTCATCTTCTGAACTTAAAACATCTTCTACTACCTCGCTTTCTTTTTCGTGGGCTTGTTTCTTTTCCTCTGCATCGTCGCTTTTTTCATCTTCACTCGACGGATCCGCTTCATCGTCACCGGAATTTTCGCTGCTCTCAGAGGAACCCTCATCTTTCTGAACAACGATCTCTTCTTCTTCTTCGCTATCAGAAATACCTGAATCCTTCTTCACTTCTTCTTCCACTCTATCCTCCTGCACATCCACATCACTCCCACCACTATCGCTTCCCCTGTCGCTCTCGCTACTTTGACGACTTGCTTCGAAGGCACGTTCATCTTCAGCGGTGATTTTCACAATAGCATGCTCTTCTTCACTCTCCGTCAAAGATTCACTGGAGACATCTTCTTCTTTCTCGCTGCTTGAATCTTCTTTTCCCTCAGCTTCGAACGTCTCGCTTTGATATTCGTCCTCCTTTGTCTGTGTTGTGGCGTGCGCGCAGGCGGAATCTGCACAGAAAAACAACACATAAACCAATTCACTCAAACCACTTTCTGACAGCTTACTTGGTCTGAAATATTCCTCTTCTTCGTTTTCAGCGTTGGATTTGTGCAAAGAACCACTGACGATGACGTCAAAGCTCTTAGTGGCTTCTTCTTCATCGCTGGACGTTTCGCGCTAAAAGTAAAATATCCTTTCATTGTTTTTTGGCAACAATGAAAAGCGGTAAAAATAACAAACAATGCTTAACCTTTGACACGCAAATATTATCAATAGTAGAAATTCACGGATGAGTGAAATCAAAAGTATGTACAGAGAAGCTAAAATCTTGTAAATTTTGACTTAAAACTCGGACGAACCAAACAGTTTTGTGAATGATATTATTGATATGGAAAGAGGATTGAATCACATAGAAGCTGCAATTGAACCATCACCTCTTGAACTCTTGGAGGTTGTGCAAACTGTAGACGGACTTGACACCTGTGAGGAAAGGAATTTTCGGTACCGTAAAAGTAGGATTCTTTAGAGAAAATTAAAATGTGGAAGAAAGTTACATCACAGTATTTTCCGTCAATTTTGATGTAGAAATCAGGGAACAAAGAAATTATAAAAATGTGTGAAACTGAAGATCTGACCTATAACAAGGAGCGGCGCCCTGCACTGAGACCAGCGAAAATTGGCTTTTCTTCCCGCCAATCTTCGAACCAGGTGTGTGCTTGTACTCACAACACGAACTGAGTTGAATATTTCGAATGCCATTGATGTTTATCGTCAAGCCGAGAGGCGATCCGCGATGCCGGCGTGAAACGAAAGTGAACAAGGCTAAGATGAAGAAATCCAATGCATTGTCAAGTTGTTACTCGTAGTAAAGCAGACGCTAACAGACGAGGTAAAATTAGAGTAAAAAGATATATATATTATATATATATAAATATACAAATACAGACAAGCTTCTATCGACTTATTAAGTTAAAATGCGAAAAATAACAAATAAAAACAGAAATGAAAACAAGAACAAACTAGTTACTGTTTGCAGGAAGAAGTTCTCGGAATATGCACACAGTATTTCCACCGCAATGTTGTTGTATGACCTGAACTTCGCTCAGCTTGTTTATCGAAAGTACATCGCCAGCCAAGTTCAAAAACTGCCCGTGAAATTTCATAGTAACTTCTGCCATAGACTGCAACTGCAGAGTAAATTGAGCATTTGAACTTCCTTTACACACACTAATAGCATGGAAGCACATGGTGGGGGAGGGGGCGGTGATGAATCATAGACTTCTGGGGGAGCACAGGGTGGGGGAGGAGGGGTGAATCATAGACTTCTGGGGGAGCACAGGGGGGGGGGGGGGGGGAGGGGTGAATCATAGACTTCTGGAGGAGAAATTCTATTGGAGGTCACTTCAAGTATGCTGATTCCAAAAATATATATAATTTGTTAAACGAAGTCTATATTGTGATATATTGTCTAATATATAAAGGAACAAAGTAGAAATAAAACCATTAGGAGAATAAGAGGGAATAACAAAATTCGATTTTGCATTTTTTCAAACACTTCAGAAAATACTACAATACCTTTAACTGGAGTTAATTTACTTATTTAAAGTTGAATCTAATTTTCACAAGCCTCGCTGTTTCAAGCCTCACTGTTTCAAGTCTCGCTGTTTCAAGTTTCTCACCAGATATCAATATTATTTCTAGTAGGTTGGAAGTTATGCGATGCATTTTAAATTAGATAAATATACAAATTTCTAACATAAAAATACCTGGATTCGATGCGCAATCAATTGGTGGCTCTTGTGCGGTGTTACACTCTGAAAATCAATTAATTTAAATGTAATTTTACCGATAGCAAAAGACAATTGAAGTTCCAGGAGAGGGAAATTCATTCAGCACTTTCCATGCTAGCATGGGCTAGACAGGGTTTTCAACAGATGATACTCCCCACAATTGCGTAGGTTTAATCATTTGATGATTCATTGGAGCAGATGATTTTACAGCTGGATACCCTTCCTATCGCCAACCCCAGTAAGAGGAAAAAAGAGTTTGTGAAATTTTGTACACGTAGTCAAAGGCATACCTTTTGTTTTTTTCTTCTGACCAAACATTTTGTAGATGCTGGAGGGTGGGGTTTGAAAGATCTCACCAATGAATCATGGTTTCTCTCCTAGGAAGGCATTTATGCATAAACGTATGTACATTATGCATAAAGAAAGTTAGGACACTCAAAATATAATATAAAACAATAAGCTATCATTTAGCTTCCAGACGATGTCCTACACATGCAACTTAAAAATAATGCTGTATTTGTATCAGTAGGTTTTTAAAACAACCAGATTGATAGCTCATTTAGTTCCCAGGAGCTAAGCGTATATGTAATCTTCTTTACAAGTGTATAACTAGGAATGATTTCCAAACCATTAGACATGTATTTAATACATTTTAATTCAAAGTAGAAGAATTACCATTTTTAGAAGAAATAATTCTAAAAAGATATTGAAATATAACAATTAAGACTACCTTAAGCGTATTAATTAATACTGGATTAAATTGTGCTGGATTAATTTTTGCGATACTTATTTTTGCGATTTTGGCCTAAAATCGCAAAAATAAATACCCCAAAATTTTTCTAAAATAGTGATTCGCAAAATTTCACTGACTTGTTTCTCCTGAAAACCTTTCATTTTTTTCATAAAAATGTAAATAGTTTAAAAATGTTTCTTTAATATTAGATTTGCAAAAATAAATCCAGTAAAAATTCTGCTATAGACACAATTCGCAAAAATTAATATTGCAAAATTTTCGCCCAGGACCCAGTTCGCAAAAATAAATACCGCAAAACACAAATTTTTTTTACCATCGAATCGCAAAAAAATAAATATCACAAAAATTAATCCAACATTAATTAATACGCTTAAGGTAATGAAAAAAGAAATAAAATGTCTAAAGTAGATTCAACATTTCAATTGCGAAAGATTGCAAACAAAAAAGTCTTTTTTAACAAAAAACCATGTTTTAAAAACTCTATTTAACGACTCTGAATGCCATTTCCTGCTGCAATTTGTAAATTAGAAGACCATTTACCGTAATTATAAGAAAGAGTGCTGAAACGAGTGCCCCATTTTTCATCCTTCCATCCTTCAGTTAATCATTTCTTTTTAAAGATATATTTTGTCATAATTTCTTTCTATTGAATTTCTTTTTTTCCCTCTTATTTATATCCATATAATTTTTTTCTTTTACCATAATTTCATAAAGAAGATCATATTCCTTGATGTATACCGTAAATGACCGATTAAACGCCCTGGGCGTTTATTTTAACAAACGAATTTTACCCCGGGCGTTTATTCGAGAGGGGCGTTAGTAAGGGAGAGGCGTTAATAAACAAAGTCCATCAACAAAAGTAATATAATCGAGAAGATGTACGTCGACTACATGATATCAAGCTTCTCGTCATTCTCTTCATCGTCATCGAGGAGGTGGAATGGCTGGGTCGCAGCCTCCATATCTTCTTCATTAATGAAAGAAAAGGGATTGGTATCACCTATCTCCTCGTTTGTCATTACAGCTAGTTGTGCTTTTAACTTTTCTGCTCCTGCCTCACAAATCGTACCCTCCTTAAAGCAATGTATTTGGTCATCTTCAGAGCCATTTGTTGGGAGATTTAGGGCGCAAACCTTGAACGACTTGGCAATCATTTCTTTCGATAGATGTGACCACAATTCGAGAATCCACTGAACAATTTTCCGCCGTGGTGCTGCTTTGATATTTCCAGCTTCAGTAAATTCGTGTTAATCCTCTGCTAACCACTGGTCGAATTTTTCTGTAATGTAGGCCTTGAAAGGTTTATTCCAGCTAATATCGGGGGCTTGAATATGCTTTGTGCACCCCCCTGGAATGACAGCCATGTACACTTTCGCAGATTGTAAGGCTTCTTTGACACTTTCCATTATGTGACATTGGAAAGAGTCCCATACTAATAGCCGTTTTCCGAAAGCAAGCGATCCGAGAACATTCTTTACATAGTGGAGAGTTAGCGCTTCGTTCATCCAGCCATTCGCTGAAGAAGCAACAAAACACCGTCCTTTAAACTCTTGATTCAATAGGACTGCTTCACGTTTTGCTCCCTTGAATACGATCAATGGTTTTAATCTACTGTGAATCAAATGAAAGCCCATGGGCGTTTATTTTAATTTTTCTCTATGGACCTGGGCGTTTATTCGGGAAAGGGCATTTAATCGGGAGTGGGTGTTAGTTTAAAAATTTAACTTTAACCCTGGGCGTTTATTCGGGAGGGGCGTCAGTTCGAGAGGGGCGTCAGTTTGGGAGTGGGCGTTAGATCGGTCATTTACGGTAACTGATATATCAGTAATTCTTCTAATCATTTATAATGTTTTTCTTTTATTTCGCCCAATACATGATTACATCAACTTACTTACTTAACAAGCGGCCCCGGAATAAATTAGTGCATGGTCAAAAGAATGCCCTTCAGACGGGAGGAAATTTAGTGAGCACCCCGCCACTCATTCAGATAGTTACGGTAATGATTTAAACACAATCACAGAAAATGTTACAAATTTATAATTTTCTGGTTACGAAGAAAAGATTTTGAACCCTGAGATATACCTAACATGTCACATTAGTTCTGAGCAACAACCAAGGTTCAGGTTGTCTAAACTAGACAAATTTTTCAAATAATAAATGAAGACATCAGTACGCACCCTATCATATAAAAGCTTTTTCGACGAATCCACTTCAGTAAGTTTCTTTTCCCATTTATCTTTTTTCAAGACATGTGCACTCGAGCTGCGACTTTTTGATGATTTTCTTCTTGGTGACAATATTGCGATAAGTTCATCCCCTCGGTAGTTCTGACCTCTTCCCCCTTTAACTTTGTTCACCAACTCGATTTTGTATAACTCATCAAGACGCTTTCTGATTTCATGTTGGCGCAATCGCTTATATAGTAGAAAATTCATTTTCAATCAAATAGTAATAACAGCCAGTAAGCAACTTGAATAATGTGCCTCTAGCAGACAACAGGTTATTTCAGTTTTTTTAAGCATAGATCCTGGTCAAAAATAGTGCAAAGCCCCCCCTCCCCCAAATGTTAGAATGTTTGAATTCAGTAACCAATTTGCTTTATGTTTTTAAGCTTATATTAATGTTCGAAACAATTTTGTTTTATGTTTTTTAAAATTCACGAATTCGAGTCACGATTCAATCAAGTAGTTTATCTTGGAACACAACAATACAGTGTTCCACTACAGTTGCCTTTAATATTTTACAAACTAATTGTATATAGACATAAAAATTATGTATATTGTTGGATAATTGCAAATGAATGATAAAAATTAGTGCCATATGTATTAAATTAACCATAAAGGTCCAAAATAGTAATTAAAAATTTTGATTTAGTTTAAATTTAATCTAGTTTGAACCAAAGAAATAATATAAAAATGTTATTGGGTGAAATGTCCGCTTTGCCAAAAATGCCTGGCCAAAATATCCTAGGTCACCGCATAAAATAACGGGCGATCACTGATCAATGATCGGCAGGAATCAAGCAAAGATCGCCTAAACTTTGTGAACAATGATCTTCATGATCGCCAAACTTTAATAACGTCCATCAATTCTGAATGATGAAACATCCAGACTGTATGTGATGACGAGAGTGAGGACGAACTTGTCTAATATTTTCTTGTACTTGTTGTTATAAGTACCGGACAATACAGTGGAAGATTGTCTGTAAAAGTTGCTTTCCATTCCAGAACTTGAAATAAGTTTCTTTAGCAGTACACATTTTGTTTACTTTTGTGTAATGTATTCTTTCCCTTCTCTGTCCCGTCATAAGAGCCAAACAACCCTCCTGGAAATGAAGTTGTTTTTATGTTGCCTTGTGTGGAGTAAATACAGTCCTCGGAAACAGAGGTTTCGTGCTTTGTTTACATCACGCAGCTGCATCACGTAATCGCAAAAAAGCGTAGATCTTTTTCCGTTAGCAAGCTGTTTTGAACAGTGCCATTATGTTGTTTCTAAAATTCTCTGAAGCAGTTTGTGCTCAAGACAGACACTCTTAAAGAAATTCTTGTTAAGAAATTATTAGTCGGTTCAAAAGGAATGACTGGGTGGGTACACTGTTGTTTGATTAAGAGGAAATAAAATTACACCTTGTTAACAAAAAAGTATGATCGCCTAAATTTCAGTCATGATCGCCAGTTTTTTTGCAGCAACGATCATCATGATTGTCAGGTTTCCAAACGTTATTTTATGCGCTGTAGGTTGAAACATTCGTATGAAACTTCACTTTTTGCATTGTTATTTTTTACCAGCATCTATACTTGGATATTTAGATTAAAAGCAAAAAATTAAAAAGTATTTACCTTATATCCTTCTATAAATAGAAATAATTATATATATCCATCCACAGCAAATCAAGTAAATCATGGACATAATGCACAAATTCCATTGATAAAATGTAAATATGTCAAATATCTGAATCACCTCACCTCCATATCAAGAGCCTTTTCCACAATCGCTGTTGCCAAAAAACTCTGCATGTGCTGCTGATGTTCTTTTTTGGCCATTTTCAATCGATACAAGCGCTCACTTGTAACATGCCCGTTTTTCGAGACCTGTTCATAAATTAATTTCCTTGTATTGTTATTTTATTTGAATAAACAATTAATCTTTGTTGCACAAAATGTAAAAAGTTTTGTAAGGAAATACAACACTTTTTTATCTTTATTAAATGTTTCGTCAATGTTTTAGCGAAAATTGGAAAATGAAAAACTCCTATTCAGTTTTTATTTACTCTAGTGGTCAACAAAGAAGAAACTAAAATTGAATTTATCTCGGGAAAAATTTTTGTCATGATGCTCAACCTTTGAAAAGTTCTATTGACATGGCAATCCTGTATAAATATTTTTAAATAAATAAATAAATATTCCGCCTTTGCAACAACATGTAACCATGTTTTGTTTCACTTTGTTCAATCGCGCACAAAAGACAGCCACATTCGCTCCGCAGGGGAGACTTAAAGATATGTGTTTCAACGATTTTATGGCGCCGTAAGCAAATCTTCATATTTTCAGAGTGTGTTTCAGGAAAAAAAATGTCAAACTTTTTTCGGCAAATGATTGAGGATTGCAATAGCGCAATTCGTTTGAAAAGAGTTAAAAGAAAAACAAAAACTTACCAGACCAGACTTGATTAAATGTTTACGCATTCTTGTGTTTGCGAAATAGCCACTTAAGTGTTTATCTGTCAAGCTGTTATATCCAGACAGAAGACTGAAAATGGAAACATTACATATAGTTTTTAAATTAAACATTTATTTTATGTAGCAATTAAATATGCTAATTCTGATATATGATTTAGTTCTCAAGAAAACATATGCGCACATTGTTTTTATAGGTGAAATAACCAATTTCAATGTAAATAAATATATAATAAAAAGAACACAACAATGCAAAATATTTGGGAAAGGGCGAATGCCAGGCTCAATCAACAACATATAAAAAATTGAGCCGTGAAATTCCGTAATTCCGTAACGTATAATGATGCACAAACTGTACTTTTGCTTCAAAATTGAGATATTGTATTATATTTAATATGAAAAATTTTAATTGACCTTGAACATAGAAATTAAGAAATGACAGGTATTTATTAGCTAAGTTTTCAACATTCTCATAATCAGAGGTCTAATGTTTTAAAAAGAAAATCAGAAATTAGAGATATATAGTATAGAAGTTTAACAATATTAATCACAGTTTATGTTTTCTCTAAAACACAGTTTAAACTGTAGTATTATAGTCAAAGCAATGTACCCGTCCTACGGACATTAACAATAATATGATAATTGAGGAATTCTGTATGTATGTATAAACTTATCAAAAAAAAAAATTCTTTGGCTAAAAACCATCACATGGGCATCACAATCATACTCTAAAAATTTGTTTCTAATCGTACCAGTCAATTGGGCATGATTGGCGGACAAGAAACAAACAAACATACTCAGGATTTTCCTCCATTATAGTAAGATGTTAAAAATTTACCTTTGACTTTGTTCCCTTCCAATCATTTTCGAAGTAGAAATGTAAATCTTTAATTTTTACTTTCTTTAAAATTCAAGACTTCTAATTACTGTATTCTAAAATATATCAAACAGATTAATCAGTCCAATACGCTTTTTATACCTTTTATAATAGTTAATGAATAATAGTATATAATTAAAAAGTTCACCGTGGATATTGTACCATCGCATTAAAATGTGAAAGAACACTATCCCGCTATAGATCCGTGACATTTAGTATGATGAATAATACCTAGCCCTAACCTAACCCTAACAACAATAATCTAATGATACCGAACAATATACAGTACGTAAAAAGGTTCTGTCCATAAAAAGTTATATAAAGCAGATAAAGATATAAAATAAAACACTTAAATATATAAACATAAGGGTATCAGCATAGAAAGCATAAAAATCATGCAAAAGTTTGAGTTTCAAATCGCAAAAAACTTTGTTCGCTAACAGTTTTTGACATAAATGAAAAGTATAAACATATCGCCATTATGGAAATAAATCAAAAAACATTCGATCGTTGCTATGTATCAAACAAGATCTACGAAGGCGAACATTAAAAAGATAAATTGTCCACGGTATTTTTTTACCAGCTAAATTCCCGTTGGTCAAAATGAACAGGAAATTCGGAAATTTTGAAACATTAAGTGATGCTTGTTGTAAGCCAAAGAATCATAACTTAAAAATCTCGTTCAAATTAAAATTAAGAATGGAAAAATAAAATGTTCAGAAATGCATGGTCGTTGCAAAACATTTGAGGATTTATCGACAAATGAAGAAAACAGCATGCACCAAAATTTGAAACGAAAAATGCACTAAAATCATTTTATTTTGAGGTCGGGAATAAGTGAAGAACCTCATGAAAACTTAATTTAAAAAGAAATTTAATAAACTGGAAGAAGAGGTCCTAAAAAACTTTCGGGTGGTTGGAAAAATCAATAAGCGTCTCATTGTTTATTTGGGACACGAAGGAAAGAAAATCAAAAGGACAAGAAGCTTTTGTTGCTTGACCACTCCCGGTGAATGCCCGATTGGAATTGTTGACATATGGTTGAAAGAGCTTCCCAAACCTGCCAAAGATTGTGAGGTATTGTGTAGGATTGTAGGCTAGATCGTTATGAATCATTTGTCTGGTCATCCTTAGAGCGGAAGGAAGCGTGCACCTATGTGCTCGTTAATTTCACGAATGTGAGGCCGCAGTTCATGCAATCGATTTGCAATTTGGAAACGGTTTTCAAAATTTAAAACATCTGCTATAGTGAGTGCATTTTATATAGATAAAGAACTGATAAAAATTAAACAAAGTCATAAAATTTATTTATAGCAGCATGTCAAAAACTATGCACTTGCACTAGCTGTCCATTGTACGAGTGCACATTTGGCGTCTTCGAGTTATGGGCATCCGAATAATACATTTTTCCAGGAACTTAACGAGGCACAAAATTAACGATTACGAAATTAGCACGAAGGAAATTATTATCATTATTATCATGTCAGGTTTACAACATGTAAGCATCTTGCCTTTCAACCTATAAAAATACATTTTATTATTATTTTATTATTTTATTTTATTATTATTTTTAGTATATATTTTACGTGATAGAATAAATAGCTTAAAGCAAAAATGAAAGACAGTTGAAATATTTTTGGCTTGTTTAAAATATAAAGTATAAAATATTTAGAAGTTAAGTGTAAGTAATTAAAAAGATTTCAATTTTCGGGTGATGGTCGAAAAAAGCGTGTACTCCTAGAAAGAAATATTTTCGGTTTCATTTCATTCATCCGCTAAACTTCACAAATCCCGTTTTAAACCATAAATTACAGTATACTTCTGGTAACTCGAACACCGGATAACTCGAACTTTCATTATCTCGAACTATTTTCGTGTCTCCCTTAAAATTTCCTCAATACTTCCTTATATATATATATATATATCCGGTTAACTCGAACCTCGGATAACTCGAACATTTGTTATCTCGAACCATTTTCTTGTCCTCCTTCGGCTTATTTCTTCCGATAACTCGAACTTTGGGAAATAAAGAAAACAAAAAGAATTGATTTACAGCAAGATATTTAAATTTTTTTATTTTGTGTAGTTCCTGCTTCAAAATTTCCATATATTTTGCCTGTTCAAATAGGCTCAGTTGGCAAAGCACTTGCATGCCCTCTCCATCTCCAAGATTACACCTGTTTCCAGTGATTTGCACAGAAGAATTAGAGTATGGATCACTCCGCAGAAAGAAAAAGATTGTTTTGGCAAATCTTCCCGTAGCACATTTTTTTAAATGTCCAACAACATTTTTATTTACTTTAATACATACTGCAAACTGATTTTCAGGCTCCATGAAAACGTCTAACTGCTCGCCTTCTTTTAGTATCCCTGTATCTTTGTGAACGTGATAACCCTTGATAAACGTGTTGAGCTCCAAAGCGGTGATCAAAACGATTGAAAGTTCATCTTGTAGACAAATCTTCTTTGTTGATTCCTTAGCCATTTCGAATAGATATCTACACGCACAATCAAATCATTTACGATTTCGTTTAAAAGAAGTCATTGTATTGATAGAAGCAATAGAGAAAGAAAAGCCACTTCCGCAATTCTCTGTATTGGATGCCATGCAAATGCTTAATATTGCTTGGTGTAAGGTAAAAGCTGAAACTATTGGCAACTGTTTCGCTAAAGCTGGAATTTCTGAGAAAAATCAAGCTGACGCCTTGCTAGATGCTGATGATCCCTTCAAGGAACTACAAGACCAGTAGTGAGATAAGCTTGCAGTTCACACCTCGGAGTTCTTCCCTGAAGGAACAGCTGCGGAAGATATAGTATCTATGGATGATTTTGTCAACACTACCGAGCCGGTAATGAATGATGAGTTAATTTTGGTGCTGAATCATTAGGACAAGATGCACAATCGCCAGATTTTTTTCTGTAAACTTCATTGGTTTTAAAGCAGCAATTTCCAGCTTTGCTGCTCTTTCTCCGTCTTAATTTTGAAGATGATGTAATTTTATAACAGAACTGTACTTCAACAGGCAATCGCATTTCATTTTCAGGAACCGGCATTTCCAAGATATCGTCGCTGTAGAGCTCAATCAACCAAACGGATTTCTCTATACTTGGATACACATCTCCGAATATCGAACCAGAAATTGTAACGCAATTATCTGGGTGTTGAGGTTGACAGTTTTGCACGTTGTAGAAATTAGGTTTTTTCACACTAACCAAGCAACTTGAAGCACTATCCTTGTAGCGAGTTTGAACGTCGATAAGATGGTCGAAACGATAAACTTTTGAGTTAAGGGAGTTGTTCATAAGTCTCGCTGTTACGCGAATCGTTGGGTTTCGTTTAGAATTAGGAGGTAAAAATATATTCATTTTTTTCAAAAAGAACGGCCCGTGTTCCAAATCACTTTTATGAATCCAGTTGTTATCCACCAACCATTGTTTATCAGGTATTTCAACAATCGTGCTGCCGTTAGTATGTCCGTCCCGTGTGGTGTACAAGTCAGCGAGGTTTATTGTTCCTGGCTTACGTGAGTAGTATGAGGCTGGGATGGAAACGATGGATAATTTTATTTGAGAACCATGACATATATTTCTCGTGAAAACTTGATTGTAAGCAATTAAATCTCCCAGGTTGCCATCTGTGTTAGCCAACAATCGTGTACACACATGTGGTTCATGACCGTGATTGTGATAAGTAACGTAATCGCAAGCATTCTTTATGACGTTCCTTTTCACGTAACGGTGGTTAATCACAAATCCAACTTTACGAATTTGCAGTGAAAGTTTCTGCGTCAAACTACCACTTAATGATTCCTTGATCGAAAGCGCTGCAGTTTCCTCAATCTTAGCTCTTGCTAACTTTGCAACTGCGTCTACTATATTAAACTGCTCTTGAGAGAGTTCATCGTAATGTGTTTCTAAAACTGCCATGGTTTTTTTTACTTTCGGACAATTGCCTTTTGCTGTTGCTATCAATGATGGAATAGAACCAAGTACAGTTTCGGGATTTTCGACAATGTCGCAAGTAGTTTCAATCATGCCATTTACAACTACTGTGTAACTACTTTGCTATGTCGTCGCCGCGTATTGGTGGTGAAAAATCATTATACTCTTTAATGAATGCTTTTGATTGTTCTATTGTAAAGTCAGCCTGAGTCACGAGAGGATCCAACATATTTTCAAGTCTAGTAAACCTTGCGCGGTTTTTCTCGACACGGTCTCTTATTTTTGTAACTATCTCTTTCATTTCAGGTAAATAACTTGTATGGTAATTCAACTTTGTAATAACAACAGCTGTTTGGCTAACATTGTCAATTCTATCCATAATGTCTAGAGCCGCACCAAACTTATCCGTTACTGACATGAAGGGTGCCCAAAGCGAAGCTATCGAAACAGCTAATTTGATAACTTTCCCCGCTAAATCGCCCGAACTAACACCAAATGCAAAATTAAACAAAGTTCCTAGTTGACTTCCTAGGTCCTCTTGTAGTGTTTTTGACTGCTTCATTGCATAATTCCAAACTCCCCAACTGTAGGCGTAATCGGCCTTTGCAATCTCTTTATCGTAGCGAGCAAGATCCTCGTAATATTTTCCAATTTGTTCTGTGATGACACTTCCACTATTACCGACATCGTAAATAACTGTTTCAAACTTTTGTTCCAAGAACAGATGCTTTAATTTTTCAATTGGATTAAAAGCGGTAGTTAAATGGGTTGTTGCTTTATCATTTTTCATATTTTTCATATCTTCAAGAAAAGCTTTCACGTGACAATATTCAACGTAAGTTGCCTCGTCATTACCTTGGGAACAGTCCCAATCCAGGCAGTCAGATTTTAGTTTTGTCATTGCGTCACTTATTGATTGTTCTACTGCAAGTTCACTTCCTTTGGTTACTAAACCGGCTACGAGACTATTTAAAGAAGGAATACTGCATCTGGCGCATATAACTTTATTCGTGTGATTTAAATTGCAATTTTTGTTAGTAGTAAACTTGCAGCTGCTTATGTCTACTTCATTTCCCATACAATTAACACTGCTGACGCAGTACTTTGAATATTGAGCAGGAAGCGGGGTGTATCCGGTATAGTTGTAGGCATAAGCTGGTACCCCATGATCACTGTGAAAATCCTTTCCAAGTTTTGTTTTGCAAAAGACATTTGCCGAATTTTGGTTCCACGTATCATTTGCAATTACAGGCATGCCAGAAATAAAAACTCTTCCTTTAAATTTCTCTGTTTCTTTTCCATTTACTGTTTCTTTTTCCCCGTCATTAGCAACGAATTTTATTGAGTCACTGACAATGCAAACAAGAAACATCTCATCACCACTGTAACAGTTCGGTAAAACGGTACTATGATCGCACAATGCAATCGAACTTTCTTTTCCTTTGCATAAAGGGGATGTCATGATAAATTTTGGAGATCTCGATGGAAACTCATTTGATTTTGATAATGCACGAAATGTTTTAAAACCCAGCTGACGACAGAACACGGATGGAGCCATTCCCTCTTGGTAATTACATATGTATTTCTGATCGATCTGCATGTTTCCAAAGTATTTGCTCACCTTGTTTTCTAGGAAAAAATCATGTATGAGCAAAGAATACAATTTGCAGTAAAATTCATAAATATTTTAATTAATGCTACTTAAGAGGGAAGCAAATTATGACTTAGACCAGATGGAGGGTTAGAAAAGTTAAAACGATAACAACAGCATCTGCTACTTACCGAAAATTAATCGCGATTTTTTGTTTATCACTTTTATCTCACTGAGCTGTGGATTGTCTGTTATTTTACAACCGAATTCGTCTTTCCATGGTCTATTGTATTTTCCACAATCGTCAACGCTGTTGCACTTTTCCGACTTTGGTATGCAAGCTTTTCTCTTAGGAGTGCCACAGTAAAACTGGTCGTTTTTACATGGATTCTTGCAGTATGATCGACCAATTATACTTTCGCTGCAAAGGTTGCTAGGGCAACGACACGTTCGTGATTCCCTAAAGAAAATACATTTGACTGAATAAAAATGCCAATAAATACCAGCAACCATTTTACCTTATCGAATATTCGCAAAGTATTCCGTAAACCTCATTGATTGGTACATATATTTCGTTTTTAACTAGTTCTTGGTAAGGAAGACCAAATGGGGGTACTCTTAACACCCATATTTTGGAGTAATAGTAATCAGCTAGTTCCTGTTGTGCGCATCTTTCGCTACAACATTCGTGGAGTAGTCGACGTCTTGCATTTTGTTTATTTGCACTTACGCTGCCTCTTGTGAAACTCAAGGCTTCTTTCTTGTCTAACCCATAGCTACTCGTCATCATTTGATTGTCCTTAAAAATAGAAACACATTTCGTAATTAGCAAATACTTTCTAAGCTGCTTCTTAGTTATGAATCAGCTTAACTGAAAACGTTGACTATGGCGGTTCACTCAAAGAACTTGAAATGAGCAAACAGTATTATAAGATATTTTACGTCTTTATTATTTCCTCAATTTGAAGATTAGAAAAATCCTATAATACATGTGACGTCACAATTAAGATCGTTACGATAATTTTCAACAACATTAAAAGAGATAATTCTATTGAGAAATTCGGTCTGAGACTTGTTTCACTTCGCTCTATCTACAAAATCTTCATATTAGTAGAATTTTTGTATAAAACGGTTTTGTCTTATTTTGTTTACTACTACAGGGTTTGTGGTTATCGCCCCATCAGTTTCTTAACCCTTGAACTACTGAACCGGTCAATTGACCAAATTTTCATAATTTTCCTTGAAACTTTTATTTTTTTAATTTTGTTAAATACCTCTGTCAAAGAAGGAAATTTTTCAATTATAGCTTCATCCCGGCCAATCGACCAGGGTTCTAATTTTTTAAATAATATCTGTTATACTTAGAAATACAATCATTAATAAAGTCAGTTGACCCAAGGTAAAGGTATCAATCAACATACAACAATCAACAATATATAATTTGCAATAATTGAAAGGTTCGAATAAACATTGAAGACAACAAAAGTTTTTAAGTATTTTGTGAAGAGGATGTCATTGCACATTTTAAAGCATTTACACAAAGTATATATTTTCATTTATAACGTCTATACCGTAAGTCCTCGGTTAAGCCACACCCTCGAATAAGCCCCCACCCTAAAATATTGTTTGCAAAATAAGCACCCACCCTCGAACAAGCCCCCATGGGGGGGGGGGGGGGTTACTCGATTTTAGCAGAAACAACGCAATTTCTTCTTAAAGTCAAAGTTTATTACTCAAATTTATCACTCAATTGCACAAAATATGACAGTTTTTACTATTTTAAAATTCTTGTCAAATTTCATCTCAAAATTCTCGTATCTGTCCTTTTTTAGTAAATACTTTTAATTTTTTTATTCTATTCGGTCCAGTCGTTTGGGCGTGATTGGCGGACAACAAGCAAACAAACATACTCAGGTTTTTCCTCCACTATATATCTCCACTGTCAAGATTGAAAGTTGACTTTTTAAAATTTCTTTTCCAGCTTTACAGGGTTGATTTTCTTTGAAACAGTGAACACGATCGTCTTCCGATCCATCTGTCGCAAGGTTAAGAGCACACGACTTGAACGAAGTTGTGATTGTTTCTGGACTAATTTGTTCCCAGGCTTCCAGAATCCATATTATAATTGTACGGCGGGGAGGAAGCTTCAAGTTTTCCCCAGCAGTAAGCTGATTAATCCCTTCCTCCGCTAACCATTTGTCGTATTTTTCTGTTGCATGGGCTTTAAAGGGCTTGTTTCAGCTCACGTCCGGAGCTTGGATATACTTAGTACATCCGCCGGGAACTATTGACACATCAATTTTCTTTGCGTGTAAAGACGATTTTACACTATCTTCAATGCGGCATTCATATGAATCCTACACAAGATAGCGACGAGTAAACGAAAAAGCTCCAAGAACTTTATTAACCCAAGTATGGGTTAAATCAGTGTTCATCCAGGCATTTGGAGATGATGCAACATGGCAATTTTTTAACTCTTTATCCATTGCAGCTGTCTCGCGTTTTGCTTCTTTGAAAACAATGAAAGGTGGCACTTTCGTGCCATCCGCCTTTGCTGCAAGGCAGAAAGAAACACGAGACTTCTCATGACCAGTTTTTTTACCGTCACAGTTTTTTGCCGGTGCCATCCATAGTTGTAGCGGAAACCATATCTGCCCAGACAGGGGTTTCGTCCATAGCTATAATATCAGCAGCTTTGTATGAATTTTTCATGATAAGGCAGCGGACGTGTAAAACAAATGTTACCAATTTATCGATAAGCTGAATTGGATCCTTTTGTGCCATGGATGTCTTTCGACGAAACGAAAGACCATATCGTTTCATAAAGCCTCTTAAACATCCAGTGCTTGCCTTGAAATTTTCACAAGATTCACCTTCTTTTATCATCTCGTCATACATAAAGCCAGCTTTTTTTATGATGAGTTTTCGTGAAACACGTAGGCCTTCACTCCGTCCACTCCACTCATGGATCCATTCGAGAACAGCCTCATCCAATGTCTCGCTGAAAGGTTTTCTTCCTGCTCCCTCGATGCGTTTTCTTTGGCTTCTTTTTACTTTTTACAGTTTTCTCAATGTTTGTTTTGGTCTGTCGCCATTCACGAATTCTTTTTCTATCAATTCTGTACTTTCTTTCAGCGGCGCGGTTACCATGTATCTCTGCATATGAAATTGCTTCGAGCTTCAATTTCAGAGGAAGCTCTTAAGCTTTTCCCCTTTATGAGAAATTATTTGACTAGCACTTTCTTCATCCACGATGCAGACAAAAAAAAACAAACTCAAAAACCTTATAAAACAAAGCAGTTGTACATTCTACGATACGTTCGAATGATTCAGTGTTTCTATAACATAAACAATAAAAACAAAGACGAGACAGGACGAGCAAGATGTCACAAACGATAATAATAAACTTTAAAATGTTGTACAAGGTCGAATTTGCATGCGCTGTAAAGGGACATCATGTTTACAAAACCAGCTGGACTCCTGTACTCAACGAAAAGCTTATCTGCAAAAAAGACAACCGAGAAGAAGCTTTGAGTCATGACAAGCATTCAATTGGAGTTTTAAGAAGGACAAAACTCTCGTTGGTCATATACCAATCGAACTCTCTCGCCTGATAGACTACTTCCAGAAAACTTGAAAAATTGGACTAGTTGTCCCAGCGAAATATTCAGCTTACACGGACGATTTGCGGGTCGCGACGATTCTGTCAAGAGAGATTTTGGAAATCAACAAAAAATATACACACTTTGAACTGTCATTTGAGGAGATAAGAATTGTTAAAAAACCTGTTTTAATATGAAATTTTTTGTTTCTTATCGTCAAATGCTCTTAAGCAATAACTAAGTTTGTTATTTTCGAAAGTTTTAAATAAGCGCCCTTTCTTGATTACTGTGTGACGAAATAAGCGCCCCCTCTTGTTCTAGGGGCCTTATTTAGGCAGGGGCGCTTATTAAAAAAAATTACTCTTACTCCGGGGCGCTTATTGGGTAGGGGGCGCTTATTCCGTTATTTACGGTGCATAAGCATAGCTATAAGCATATTTCATGGCTTACTTATTTAGTAAGCCATGGCATATTTTTACGGTAAAAATTGTATTACTAAAGCATAGCTAGCGTATGGTCATTTCACAGAGTCTTGATGCTTATAAATAAAATTAGTGTATTATAGGTGTAGAAACTTTCGCGCGAAAAGAAATGCTTACTTAAGCAATGTATAAATGTAGTGTAAACCTACCTTAACACCAAAAAAAATTCAAAACAAAAATTATTATTCCCGCGTCAAAACACGTGCAAAGTTTATTTTTGAAAATTCGTTTTACGCATAATTATTACGTTTGTTGTAACATAAATTAACATGTTTTAACTTAAAAATGTTTTTGCATTTTGAGGGTGGAAAAATATAGCTAACCTTCGTAAATATACCTTAATACCTTTTTTTAACGGAGAATTTTTCGAAGCATGACTGCTCTTTTTGGAAATACAGCTAGTTCATCTTCTAAAAACCTTGTGGAATTTCGAGCTGGGAAGATGAATTTGCTAGGAACAACTGTTACGCCAGACAAGCGTAAAGGTTTAGTGTATGTTTATCAAAGTGATGACTCGTTAATGCATTTTTGTTGGAAAGATCGGACAAGTGGGAAGGTAGAAGATGTAAGTTACATTTGTTTCTGTTTTTGCTTTACATGAACTACCTAGCGGCCCATTTAAAATATCATATTTGAGTCTAATTTGATAAAATTGAATCCTGACACCTGACTCTAAACCTTAAAACATTTTACCTTGTTACTGTTAGGCATACATTTTGATTAGGCCGCTAAAATGGGGTTTTGCCCATATTTCCATGGTGTAAGGAAAGACTAGGATAGAAAGGGTTGAGAGTGAATGTAGCAACATGATCAACAGAAATAAAGGCTAGACTAGCCTTGAAGTTAGAAAGTGGCCTTGTGGAGTTTGCAGGAAAGAATTTGGTAGTAAATCATAGGAAATGCGGTGATATTGCAGGAAGGTTAAGAGCTGACATTCAGTTTGTGTGTAAGCGTTGTAAAGGTGAGATTATTGACAACTTTAGGGGCCGTCGACAAAAAACCTTCGTCACGCAAAACGGATTTTATCCGCTTCGGTTAACCCCCCCCCCCCTCATGTGTCAAAACAGACCATAAGAAAATAAGACAAAATCTTGACAAAATATTTATTCTTCTTATTAAGATTATCAGTTAACAATTTTTACAATAATCATCTAGAAAAATGTTAAAGAAGAATCCGAAATGGGCAAGTTGAATTAGTCTAAAAATCACCCGCGAATTAATATGTTTTCGGACAACTGGGATGTAAAAAATACTACTTTCTTAGTTTCCGTTTTGAGGCCGATCAAGAAACACAGAGATTTTGCAGAATTGTATAAAAGGAAACAGATGTCATAATATAATAGCATATAGCCTTTTATTATAATTATAAGCCAAATGAAATAAATGTTTTCGCTCTGCTGTCTCTGCGACCCATTTCTCAAGCTTTTCTTTTGTTTGTTTATGTATGCGAGCGACATCCCTCTACTCTCCACCAGTATGCCTTATTTTATACTCCTGTCATTTTCATTGCGCAATACACATTTTCGGACTGGTGTTTTCAACAGAAGAAACATTTCATCAAAAACACAAACTACGATTTTCTCTATCTGATCAACATGTAAAAATGAAATTGATAATCTATCGTGATCCATCGTCGAGTTATCAAAAAGATAAGATAGTTTTATAGAGATATTGTTTCCGACTTCAATTGAAGAATCCGCATCTCACCGAAGATGAAATGCACAAAGCTGGACAAGCCTTTTGGAGACAAGAAAAACTCTCAACGGAACAAATTACAAAGTTTTTGAAACTAAAAAATGGGGAAAAGCCTTCTATCAGGTAACAAAACTTTTTCGAATTCAGGAAACTCATACAATATTCATAAGAAATTGAATACGGTAAATACCGTAATATTAATACTGTAAATTACCACCTGAAGAATCTAGTTTTTTGAAATTTGTGAAAGGGCCGAAGAACTATATATAAAGACAGAAGACTATATATCCTATACTACAGGCTTTCTCATTTGAGGCGTATTTCTCAAATACAGTCATCTAATTTGCAGGCCTGGCATTTAGAGGCGCGTGCGCCTCGATAATTTAAGGTGCGCTATCCACCACGTCCCTAACTGTCTTATTTTACTAATAATCACGCGTCTTAAATATATCTTTTCCCAATGAAATCTTAAAGAACTTACTTTAAAGTAATTTATTTAGTCACGTAAATATGTTCTTTTGTTTTAAATTATAATTGATTCATCCGTTCTTTAAATATATCAATGTGTAGCTTTATTAAGAAATTTAGTTTGTTTAACGAAATTTAGCGTTACCAATTTATTAACTGTTTCAAAAAGTTTGACGTCAATCATAGAAAAAAGGAAGAAAACGACAGACATGTTTACACGCGATGCTACAGGTTGTTTAAAAGTTCCATTCAACTTAGAGACAAACAATTGCAGAAGAATTATGCTGCATTCGATGGAAGAACAAAAGATCAAACCTCAACGAAACATTCAGTTTTGTTTACGAAAATAAAAGAGCTTGACCACCCACCTGAAAATTTCCTTATGACCAGGCCTGATTTGTACTCTTTTTTGGCGCACAAGAAAATTTAGATATCTGGATTCTCTGACGCAAAACTGTTTTTTATTTTAAATTGCACGCAACACATCAAATCATGAGTAAAAGTTCTTTTTTCTGCACTGCGTTTTTTGCGCGATATAGAAAACAGCCAACTTTTTATCAAACGCTATATAACTTCCGCCCGTCCGCCCCGTGGATACATTCTAGTTTTAGATAGCTTACTGTTTGTCCGTAATAAAAATGTGTACTGACGATAACTCAAGTACTCAAAAACTTCTCTGTAAGTCGGACAAAATGTTTTGGTCACTCGGAACAAATTTCAGACAACTATTCCCTCGGCAACTCGAAAGCCTGAACTTTTTTAAGATCTTGTGACAGTTTGAGTCATTGCGAATCAACTGTGTAGTGTATTTACACTATTTAAAGGCCATATAACGATCCGCGGATCGGACCTGTGTTCCGGCAGATTTTTCCATACATTCGGATGATAAAAAATAGTAAACAATTTGAATTCGAAAATAGTCATGAGATCAGGAGATGAACTTTCATGATGTAATGAGTTTTTTTGTAAAATAATTAGAATGACTCCAAACAATGGAATCATCTATCAGATATAACCATTATCCCTATTTTCAAATATTTCAACTTTTTTTTTATGCGGACAGGATCAACAACGGCCCTGCGCAATAATAATTGAGTTTTCTATTGTTCCATCATTGTTGTCATGCTATTCCTTTCCGATCCGATCTGATCTGCGGATCGTTATCCTGAGTGGAATATGGCCTTAATATTCTCCAACATAACAACAAAATACTCTAAACAGATTTTTGAAAACGGATTGCCCTAAACCCCCTCCCCCCGAAACAGATAAAATCTGTTTTGCGTGCCGAAAGTTTATTGTTGACGGCCCCTTAGTATTTCTAGCTTCAGTGACATATAACAGTGACTTTTTAGAGATTGTTGAGTACTTCTCATATCTTGGGTAGTGAAGAGGATGTTGAAAGGAGTGTTTATTTGTACCGTATTTTTGGTTTCTGTTCATTTCGTTGCAGATCATTTTGTTGCATTCATTTTGTCATAAATCATTTTGTTGCAGTTCATTTCCTAACCCTAACCTAACCCATTTCATAACCTTAACCTAACCTAACCCATTTTATAACCTTAACCTAACCTAACCTAACCCATTTCATAACCCTAACCTAACCTAACTTAACCCATTTCATAACCCTAGCCTAACCTAACCCATTTCATAACCCTAACCTAACCTAACATAACCGATTTCATAATCCTAACCTAACCTAACCTAACCCATTTCATAACCCTAACGAAATGATCTGCGACGAAATGAACGGTCACCGTATTTTTTGCTTGGAGAAAATTTAGAGAGTTGCTTCCTCTGTTAACTAATAGAGTTTTGTTGGTTCAGGTTCAGGTTCACTTAAGATATATATAGCATTTCTTTTTTCCTTTCACATTGGCAAGACTTTGCTTTACGGCTTTTGTTTTAGGTTATAGGTTGCATATTTTTATGCCTATACATTGATTTTTTTTTATGTAAACCTTATTTTATAATAATAATATTAGAAGCCTGTGTCAGAATTGTGTGTTGTATGGAAGTGAGACATGGGCTGTGAAGCAGGAAGATCTTGATCGTCTGAAAAGAAATGACTGAGAATGGTTCAGTGGATGTGTAACATTGGCCTGAGAGACAGAAAAAGTTCAGATGAGCTAAGAAGTAGGCTATAGCATCAAAGATGTTATTCAGATTATGAGGTTGAGTTGGTTGGGTCAATTGGAGAGAATGGAGAATAATGGTTATTGGATAAGGAAGTGTAGAGACTTGATAGTTCCTGGTGCAAAGCCTAAAGGTAGACTGAGAAAGACACAAGAATCTGGTTGAATGGGTTGGAAACAAAAATGGGTAGAGTATAAAAGCAAGGAAACGAAAATTCATGGTTTCTTGCCCTGAGTTTGATTTTCTGGTAACTTTGATCAGCACCCCTCATCACCCGTTCAGATGGGAGTATTGTCTGTAAATCAAGTTACCTCAACACATGCATAGTTTTATTATGATAGGTCTAAATTATACTTTGTATGGAAATGTCCCACTAAACAAACACAAAATGTACGGTCTCCCTGAGATACGGTCTCTTTGAGATACTTGAGATAGCAGGTGCATGGATTTCTGTTGAGAACCTTTGTTGAAATGAAGACTAAAACAACCAATAACAACATGCATTCATTGACTATCAAGAAGAATTGGGGTGTTCCATTCAAAGGGGTGTACCATTCAAAGGGGTTTCCATTCAGAGATTTATATATTATATACAGTTGTAAAAGTCAATAAAGGTTACATTCTCACATACTATTTTATTTGTTTAGGATTTGATTATTTTCCCCGATGACATTGAATTCAAGCGCGTAGGTCAGTGCACAACTGGTCGTGTCTACATTCTAAAGTTGAAATCCTCGAGCAGAAAGTTTTTTTTCTGGTTGCAAGAACCAAAAGAGGACAAGGATGAAGAAAACTGCAAGAAAGTTAATAAATTGTTGAACAACCCTCCCACACCTGGTTCAGCTGGCGGCGGCAACACAGCCACTAGTGGCGCCAATGCGGCTATAGCTGGCTTACAACCGGCGCTTGCATCATTGAGTGATCGATTAGGTAAATTCAGCCCTCATTTTCAACACAATTACTTTGTTTTCATCTTAACTGTTTGTTTTTTTTATTATATTATTAACAGGTTTGCAATTAAAATTGTATTTAAGCTTATTTCAAACAAAAATATATTTCAATTCTATTGCACTTAGCTCATTCCCAGCCGAAATCACTTAAGCTTGTCGAAAGTGGTCCTCAATTTTCTCTAAATCTAGGTTGATCTCGATATCCCCACAGAGCAAGCATAACAAAATAAACCACCTTTTACTTCTGTGACGATAAAAAGTCAGTTTCTGCTTTGTAACAAACAAACTACGACATAAATACGTTTCTTTTACTCCAGTATTAATACTTTCAACTTGCAAGGTTAAACTTATACCATCACTTGTTATAAGACGAGGTCTTGAAATCCAAAAGCAGCAAAATATAAACGAACACGGAGCAGAAGTAAACACGTCCGACCGCCATATTGTCTCAAGGGAATCATGATTGAATCATGATTGGTTGATTGGAAAATAAAATTGATTGATTGATTGAATCATTCTCATTTATAAAGGAAATCAAACCCAACCTGTTAAAAGATTTAATGGTCATTGAATTGTCAGCACTTGGATATTTCCAAATATCATAATTCATTGAGATTAACTTTTAGTTATTGTAAATTGGTATTCTCCTTTTGGCTCTAGTATTTGGTTCTACATATACCTCTGATCAAGCAAAAAGAGTTAAACGAGTTTTAATTTTTTTTTTCGAACATCTCAATTTCGTTCATCTTCCATACCCCAACGTGGTCATGTAACAACTGCCTTAAAAGAATTACAAAATTATTTATTTCCCGGCAAGATGCGATTGTATAAATAATCTATGATCCCATAACAATCTTTAATTTCAAAAGATCCTCATTCACCCCCTTTTTTGGAAAGTTGAAGTTTTTCTGAATCTAAAATACTTTGGGATGACTAGTTTTGACTGGTTCTGATACACTTTCTGGTGGACGTTCAGAAAAACTAAGCACGACTTCTAATGAGTGTCTCTTCAAATGTTAGTAATGGCCTAAATTGCAATTAAAACAAATTTTTGAAAAATAATCAAATCTTCAAATTGGCTTAAAATTTGATTGGTATAGTATATAAGAAGCTGGGATTTTCAGGATTTACACCTTTTATGGATGCCAACAAATGGCAAATTTGGTAGAAATGGAATCTTTTGGACATGTTTATGTGAAATTGGCTGATGTAATTAAAGAGTTTTCATCCAATTTCGTTGTAAATAAATGTTTATTTTAAGAAACTGAAGTGTGAGATAATCTTCAGAAATGAATTCCTATCATTTGGTGTGTCTGTGATGAAAATTATAAAGAGTAAAGTGATTAAATGTATTTTTTGTCAATCGTTGAAAGTTTTCCGGTCGTTAAGGTGACAACAGTTTCCAGAGTCTTCTGAACAACATGGACCAAAGTCAACTGATGCAACTGCTCGGAATGTCGGGGTTAAGTGGTGGTCAGGCGTCGCCATTGTTAACTCAAGATATCAGTCGCAATGCAACCAACGCAGGTTCGAATCGCATGAGAGTGTAAGTTGTCTGTGGTAAAAATGTCACATTATGTTTGACGGACGTTCGTATTTACATTTTAAGTTATTTTCTGAGTAGTGGAAACACTTCAGGTTAATGTTACTGTTTCTGGGAAAAGTATGATACATGAGAATTGCAATTTTGGCGTTGGAACATGTTGTCTCGGATCTACTGTTTCGGTTATTGCGTTTGGATTTAGCATTTTGATCTTGCAAGTTGAATTATGGCGAGGTTAAGTTTAGTTTAATCTGATTTTCCCTAATCCCTGCCACTGCTAATGGTATCCAGAGAGGTTCCTCGTCCACCCAAATAAATTAGTAGACTAGAATATCATTGTAGTAGTTTGATCAGAAATCTACTTAGCTAAAAAGTGTCCAATATTGGCTGGTAGGCTCCTTACTGTCTTTAAAAACACACAATCAACAAAATTCGAGTAGCTTACAAATGACGTAATGACGTTTTAAATGCGAAAAATGATTGTAACACTCTTAATCTCAAACCAAAAAAGAAAAACAATCCTGGTCATCAAATGCTAATAAGCATATATTGACCTGAGAAGCATACATAACCTAATGTAATGAAAAGCTTTTTTCTCAAGGAAACTGTATTACTGTACGAGCTTTGTATTCTTCATGCTTTGATTTGCTCACAACATTTCCAGGTCGCGCACAGTTGACATACCTGTTGGTGACTTGTCAAGAACACCCAGTAGTGCAACAGAAACCCCGGCACCCCCTGAGACTCCCAACCCACCCGCAGTGCAATTGAGTGACCTGCAGAATATCTTGTCAACCATGCAAGGTACGTGAAACGTTTCAATTCATACTATCCGACTACTTCCTCGTCTTCTTCGACATCGTCACTAACCCCCCTTTTCCTGACAAAATCATTCATGTCATCCTCAAACTATTACTCCAAATACACCTAATTTACATGTGCCACTGACAGCATCGCTATGGGATATCCTCTTGGTTCTATGCTAACAGACACGAAAATTTATCAAAATTAAGTAAATAAGCCACACAATAGGGAGATTAAGAAACAAATCTACAACGGGGACGGCAACGGCGAAAATCGATTTCTTATAAAACAGTTAAATTACGACAACGACAACAACAAAACAATTCTTGTTTGTTGATTTTTTTTACAAAAGATAAAATGTTATTGAAAGATGAAAAATAATGTTTTTTATTGTTCTATTACAATTAAAATTACAAACATTCATTAACTTATTAAACATTGCATAACTATTGTATTTTCAAATCACGCGTTTTGACAAAACACCAATTTTGATGATTTGAAGTTGTCGCGGCCTGTATAAAACATGAACGTTGGGGTTTCCACTAAGAACGCATGCGCAGTTAGATTGTTTACATCACGCGCGTTGCAGTCGCCGTCTCAGGTTTTATTTCTTAATCTCCCTAATGTCATACACATCACAACACTTTTGACATATTTCTCATCAACAAATATAATTTGCATTTTAATATGTAGTAGACGTATCTCATGGAATTTTAAATATCATGATATTGCCGTGAATTGCGTACTATTTGTTATAAAATTATTCATTTTTTGATAATTATTATTATTGTCATTATTAATAGTTTAGAAATAATTAATTAATTGTTATAAATATTTAAAACAAATTTTAAAGTTGTTCGAAAGTGTATATTTTCGCATTTGTTTCCTTTTCTTCTTCAGTGCCAGCAAGTACATCTCAAGACAGTAAGTGATTTTACCTCTTACATAGTATTCAATTTCTCATATTTTGAGGGAATTGCTACGTGATCGGTTTCTCCAAAAAATTGTGGCAGGCAGCAATTTCTTTCTCTAGAAATAATTTTGTTTGACACCGTCCCCTCCAAAGTTGTCAAAAACAAAATTAGATTGCGTGGAATTTTACCAAATTTCTTTTTCTTTGGCAAAAACTCATCCTTGGATTGGTATAGTACTTATTCAATTTTTCCTTTTGCAAATCTATACCCCAAGTTTCGGGAAATCATCTGTCAACGAGTCAGTCATCGATGTACAGATAAACCGACCAAATTTAAATTATTACATTGATAACCACTTTTCATTTATTACATTGCTGTAGAATACAACTTTGCATTGGCATTCACTCGAAACAGCATTTTCACAAATATTTTAACTTTTGAGTCTCTAGAATATAACCCTTCCATTATTAAGGAGTGGACCTGACATCGTCCTTCTCAACGGATGCTCTGGTTCCCCTGCTCGCAGATAAAGAGGTCCAGACCCGACTGCTGCCCTTCTTACCGCAAATCAGTGACCTGCCCACCGCTCCCAATGAAATTCGCGAGTCCATTCAATCGCCACAATTCAAGCAGGTAGAATAAATTCATACATTGTGAATAGTCAACATGGTGGCCAAGATTGTGTATGAACTGTTTGTTTGTTTTGTAACGAGGCTTCCAGAACGCTCATTAAGCATTATCATGAAGACCTCGACCCGGAGTTTTAGTGTAATTAATTGCTCTAATCTTTATTTATAATCGTTCACTAAACAACTTTGTGATAGCATGGTCTCGAACCCAGAACCTTTCGGGTAAGAGTCGTACGTCATTACCATTATTGCGCATGCGCCGGATGAAGATTAATTACTAAGCTAACACAGGATAGCGTAATTGATTTATGTAACCATGGTAATATTATATGACGGTAGTTCATCTCATGGTAACCATGGTATTTCAGGCGTTGACGGTGTTCAGTGCGGCTCTTCAGTCCGGCCAGTTGGCGCCGCTCATGAAGCAGTTTGATCTTCCAAAAGAAGCCGTTGACGCAGCCGGGAAGGGAGGTAATGACAACCTTTTCCTCGTCGTTTCTGGTTTTTATTCGAAATGTTTTCTGCTTTATAATACGTATGTATTTTCGAAATGTATTTAAACAGCTCAGATTTTATTTCGATGTTAAAATCTGTCAATACACCTATCCGAGCTCGCGCGCTACCATTTTTAATTTTGTGCACGTCGAAGACTCGGCACTAACTATAGGGGTAAAACAACAAGCGATTTCACAAACCTCAGTCAAAATTATATTGAGAAGACTCACAAGTTGACAAGAAAAGTTATTTAATTACGATAACAAGAAAAAATGCCAAAAGATAATTGTGCTGTTATTGGATGTTCCAACAGTACCTACAAACTCAACAAGTGGAAAGCTGAATTATGTGAGAAACGTGTTGGAATTTTACAAAAGAACTGTGGTTGTGAAGTACCTTTCAAGCTGTTTTGTTTTCCTCGCACACTTAGGAACTGTAGAGATAGACGTAAATGGGTGCAATTTTTGAGAAGGGAAACATCTTGAAAGACTAAATGGGAGCCTGCCTCCCATCTGAATCTTTGGAATTTCCAAAATTTCAATTTGGAATATTTACAACCGTCTGCTCAAACACCTTTATCACAATAATCAGGCTGCTATCAACAGTTCTGGGTGGAGCATTAGTTGTTTGGCACCCACGCGAACCCATCTCTATCAGCATATGTCTGAACATTTTAAAAAGTCAGGTCGTTCAAAATGCAGAGTGATAATTGACTGTTATGAGGTGTTTATCGAGAGACCAAAGTCCTTGTATTGCCAGGCTGCAAGATACAAGCATCACAACATCTTTAACACAACAACACAAATTTTTTATTGGAATTTCGCCAAATTGATTTTATAACATTTTTATCGGATGCTTACCCAGGATGATGCTCAGACCGATTTGTCATAAATGATAGTGATTTTTTACATGTGACGGATGATAACTTAAATTTGATTTGTTGTTTTTTAAAGTCAAATAATAGATTCCATCATTAATATAGTAAGTTCGTAATTATTTGAAGGTTTTTTGACATTTTGAACTACTGTTCTCTCTTGAAACTTGATCGTTTCGGAAGAAAATCTTCTTCATATGCCATAGTATACATATAACTAAAATATTATTAGTTTTTTGATATGGTATGTGTACTACATAAGTGGCGACCACTCCACTATATTATTTTTTAAAACTGGCGAGTAAAAACATTGTCAAAATCTTAACTTTATCTGTCTCTAGTTTCTTTTGCCCTTGAAAAGAAGAGAAGTAAGTTTCTAATTATTTTGCCCAATTTTACGCTTCAACCATAAGAAACTGGGTTTCTTATAATAAAAAAAGTATATTGGTTTTGATAAATTTCTTTTTAGACCATTAAAACTAAAAATAAAAAATCATCTCATTGTAGTGAAAAGAAGTAGCTAAAGAAAGTATTTAAAAATATACAGAATTTTAAATGAAAAGATTTATTGCTTTATGATGACTGAAACTTGTAACATGCTTTCATTTGCCTGAAGTAGGCTTCATTTGCTGTTTATTGTGATTTCGATTTTGTTTCGACCCCCATAGTTAGCGCCCAGACTCTTTTATCCGCGCCTTTCGGCTGCCGGCAGTGTGAGCGCGGATAGGTGTATTCCATGAGTACTATCATAACTGTCATATTCTGACTGAGAGAAAAGTATTTTCTTCCTTAACTTTATATTTCTCTGTACGCAAATTGTCTGCAATTTCACTTCCTTGTCAATAGGTTGCGTGAATATCTGTAACGTGATTGGCTAATCACGAGGAAATATATATCATATTTCGGAGTGCAAAATTCAATATTTTTTCTTGATTGGCTCAAAAGGAGTGCAAAATTCAATATTTTTTCTGATTGGTTAAAAGCAGCTATTCCCGGGATTCTTATTGGTTAAAAACAGAGTGCCAAATATGACACGTGCGAATGTTAGAATAATGTAATCGTAAAATCATTGAGTTGTGGCGACGTTCACGTTCGTCTTTGTAGAACATGAAGATACGAGTATGTAGTAGTTATCGCAACATACTTAAATATAAAAACTCAAAAAAATATTCGCCATATTTTTCTCGTATTTTCATGTTCTACTTATTTTCGTCGACCGCTTCTCCCCAAGACAGTTAGAAGGTCATACACTCATAGTATCGACGAATTCCAAAGCAGAAAATAAAGCACTTGATTTGAATCTTTTGTTATAAAATAACTCCGTGGCTATCAGGAATTGTAACTTTTATGTAATATTCTAACGGAATGAGTTTGTTTACTTTTGTTTAGACATCATTGGGTTCATGAAGGCGCTACAAAACGCCGAAAGGAAAACTGCTGAAGAAGTTGAAGATATGGCGCTTGATTGAAGACCCATTGTATTCGTGTTCTTTGAAAATTACAAGTTAATTTGCGTTCAAGTTTTTTATTGACACCTTTGTGAAATTTCTTGACAATTGCGGCGAATACCTTGTAATTCTGGAACTATTGTTGCGAATTCTTTGGAAATAACTTAAGGGGGTCCTAGACCCAATAATCCCAAACTAAGGTATAAAGACAAAACTCAAAATATAACCACAGCACATGAAATTTCAAACAAATGAAAGTTTTTAAAATTAAAAAAGAATTTCACCTTGTTGCTAAGCGCCATCCCCCTGGCAACACCGAAGAGCGCTTTGCGACATTTTACCTCCAGATAGCTTTATCTAATCAAGCTGAAATTTAATAGGGATAATTAACTCATTTTTTCCTAGCAACGGTTGCCATGGTAACTGAGAAAATATGTTCTTCAAGATTAGCATGACTAAAGAAGAAATCCTTTTTCCGTGGTTATAGATCGACCGTTTAAACCTCACTTCACCACGTTCTTAAAACGTGATTAACTAAGTTACACGTGTTTAAAGCATGGAGAAAGCAAAATCGTTACATATATAATTTTTCATTTTTCGTGGAATTCATAGAAATACAAAGCCCATTATATAAAACTTAAATCTTTTGCTCTGAAAAATATGTGTGTAATGCTCAGCATCTCTGTGGGTCGAAATAAAATTGTAGGAAAATTACTGGAGAAGAAAGGAAAACGTGAGATCTTAAAAATTGAAAAGCTTGAATTCAGAAAACACATTTTTAAATAAAGATGAATGCAACGCAGTGTCCAACGAAACATTTTGAGACTTAGATAAATGCAACGCAGTGTTCAAAAAACTGATTATGGAATGCCAACATTTTCCTAGGTATGGAAGTCTTTGTTTTACGTCGCGTTCAGATAATTTTTGATCCATGTAGAGATGTTGCAGATCTCACCAATATCAACTCCCTGAAAGAAAAATGTTTATACATTGTCATATATTCAGTTAAAATACTCCAATGAAAGTACAGTTTACACGAAGTCTGTTATTCGCACGAATCGAATATTTCGATGTAAACTACAAAGCTGATTGATTTATCACCGAAGCAAAGAATTTTTAACCAATCTGCGTTCAAGTATACGTGGAAAGATTCGGGCTGCGTGTAAACATAGCAAAAGAAAATTAATTTGTGTTTTTGTAGCATGAACTCGTTTTACCACAAACAAAAATCAAGCAAAATCCGACCATTGTAAATTGCGATTCTGAAAAATTCAGGTTTTGATGTTTTTACGACTCACTGTTTCCATTCCCATATGCTGGAGCATGCGCAGTACAGCCTCAGTAGCCACATTTCCTGAAGCACCGTCTGCATACGGACAGCCGCCCAGACCACCAACTGAGCTGTCCACGGTTCTTACGCCCAGCTTGAAAAGAAACAGAAAAACGGTTTTTTTGTTTTTACAAGATTGTAAAATTTCAAGACCATCGTATATGACGATTTTTGTCACAAGAGCCATTTCATTAAAACACCACGTACTTTTCTAAATAACTTAACGCCTGCATACAAACAATGGCAAAAAATAATTAAGAACTACGACTTAAAATTTAATCATATATCGAAATATGTTTTCTTGGTGTAAGTATGGACGATGATGCAGAAAGAATGCCAAAACGCAACCATTCTTTTCTAATGTTGGTTCTATTCACAATGGACCGCTCTCCAAATTAGTTGAAGAAACGAACGATTAGCTATTTTTAGACATGGGAATCTAATACTGGATAATATGTCTTAAGGAGCCGCCTAGCAGTCCGCTGAAATACAACGTCGTTATATATTATTTGAAACAATGGCGAATAAAGAACTTACACAGGGCAGAGAACGTATTTAAGAAACCAAGTTTCCAATTACAAAGTAATCGATGAATTAAATTTGAAACTCCATTGGGATTGACTCGAATAGATAAAAAAAACACATCACTTTCAAGCATTAATTTATGCATACTAACATCTAAGGCGGCTTCGATATTGGGCAACGCCCTTCCATGTGTATCGTGACAATGAATCGCCAATCTTTCACATGCTATCTCCGTCAACAGGTGCGAAAGCATCTTACTCACGTTGTCTGAACAAATACAATCAACTCTTTGTTATTCGAGAAGGCCCTGTGACGTATGAAACAGTTTGAAATAAGTAACTATCTATAGCAAAAGGGGTCGCGGAGTGTTCAAATTACAGAGATTTCACTGAAGGCAAACACAGAGCGATTTACGCAAAACTGCTTTTGATGTCAGATCTCAATGGGCCTTTCTCATAATTGTAAATTTGTGAATACAACTACCAGAATCCCTTGCGTTTTAACTTTTAAATCCTCTAAATAAATTGAACTACTAACGACAAAGATTCATTTCTAAGCACAAATTATTTTAACCATTAATATGATTCTATTTAATGTGTTTTAAAATTAAAATTTGTTTTATTCAAAGATTTAACGCAAAGGATTCTGGTAGTTGTATTCATGATTTTATAATTATGGGAAAGGCCCATTCAATACAGAATCATGCTTCCGCTGATAAAGATAGACACTTCGGGAATTAGTTTCTTCAATGACACGAAAAGCAGCAGACACCAATGGTTTACCTTTACCTTTTACATCACTTTCAATGATAGAACCAAAAACAAAGGAAAAAAACCTTTGAAACATTAAACCGCTCAGGTGTTGTTACCTACCGGGCGTCCCAACGCCAATAGTATCACCCAATGAAACCTCATAGCACCCCATGTCCAGCAGTTTCTTCGCTACCTGCACTAAGCAAAGAAAACAAATCCTTGCATCTCTATGCAAATGGTCCTTAACGTACCTAGCTTTTACAGAATTCACATATTTCCAACTTTTTGTGACTGAGAGAGATTCTACTGTGTGAGATATAAGCGGCAGTTTGGTGCGCGGTAAGAAAGAAATGGAACGACAAACACACGACACAAAACACGTACATGTAGTATACAATTTTTTTTACTCAGAACATGTAACTAAACTCATTAAAAATGGTTGACCTAATGTTAACGATTACTTGACTAAACAGAACAAAGATAGTTACCATGGTTTTACCTTTAAAACGTCATTTGGGACAACTTCCCCTTGATACGGACACCCAACTACACAGGAAACATATCTGCGAAAACGAAACAAAGAGATTGAAAACATACATAACAATCAGAAATCATTACTAATGACATTTATAATGGTCTCTTGACCAGCTTTCTCAAGTTTTGATACGTTTTCACGATTTTACTGTATTATGGTTCCACGATTTTAACTGGTGATAGGTAAGGTAGGTCGAAGTCTCAGTGGAATTTCATAATTTTGATAAGGATATTTCAACTATTAAGCTAGATTACATGTTTTTGCAAGTTACATTAACAAATGTTTTAAAAGCCTTTGTTTCCACGAACAACACGAGTAAATGATCAGCGTTCGCTTACCCTCGAACTTTCACATGATGTTCTTGCGCTGCGTTGCATACACTTTCGAATCTTTCAAAGCTTTCGTCTATCGTGCAGTTGATGTTCTTCTTTGTGAAAGCTTCGGAGGCTGCGCTGAACACAGCGATCTCGCTAACGCCCACCTCAAGCTGAAAAACATATTCTTTGTCTGGTATATTACGATCTCCAACAAATGAAAACCTGGTATATCAGAAAAATGTTGAACAATTTATTGATTGAAATATGAATTAAATTATTACATTTTGTTTTCACTTTGTCTATATATTCCATTATTATTATTATTGCAATTGCTTTTCTAAATAATTATCACATAATAATTGTCATAATTACCGAAGCGCATCATTTTTTCAGTATCTTCTACTTACGGCAGATTTGAATCCCTTGAGGTTGGGAACTAAGACGGGATACGTAACGCCTGGCTTCCTAGTTATTCCCTCCATCACTGCACGATGGTCACCAAGCTAAAACAAAAGAAGAAAACATTTTTGCAGGATATCAAAGTATCGGACGGAATATCCATTTTTAAAATAGTTTTTCAATGATTGTAATTTGTGTAGGTAATTGATAACTTTTTCAACTTTATTCACCGATTGAAAATGTGAGCAGAGATCCACGAAACATGTCTTAGAATTTCCAATAAAACTAAATTTTTATAATTATCGTAATTTTCACCCAAAAAAACATATATAAGGCTCTAGGCAATGAATTAGTCTAGTTATTAAATAAGACCACCAGAATGTAAACATGTGAACAACATTGTAATGCAACAGTTGTCCAACAAGAGAATTGAAAAGTTCAATAATTCAATACATGTCCAGTGGTGCCTTTGACACAAATAATCATTTACATTATTCACATCTATTTTCCATGCTAGCATGGGTAAGACGGGGTTTCAACAGGTGATATTCCCCACAATTGTGTAGGTTTAATCATTTGATGATTCATTGGAGCAGATGTTTTTTACAGCTGGATGCCCTTCCTAACGCCGACACCAGTAAGAGGAGAGCAAGGAAAGAAATGATAAAAAAATCAATGATTCGCAATCGTCAAAGACATGTTAGATTCAACAATAGAGTTTATACAAAAAGGTCATCCTACCTGAGGTACCCATTTCTGTGAGACGAAACTCGTAGCTTCAATTACAGACAGCCCCGTCTGTGACAACCTGTCAATCAACTCGATCTTTACATCTGTGTCAATGATTCTCTGAAACGGAAGCCACCATTACATTAAAAACAATTAACAGCGAACACAAAGGGAAAATGCAGAACAAAAAATCAAGAATCTCCAAGCCATAGTTATACTTTAATACCAACAGGCATTCTTCTGTTGTAAGAACTAATTGCATCTACTGTTCAACAACTTTGATCTGCAAAACGTCTTCACGACATTTGATTATCACACGTTTTATTTCTTATTTGCAACCAATAAAAAATAACAATTAAACGAATCGAAATAGTAATAAAAGAATAAGATATGGGAACTACGATATAGACACAAAGTTTGATTCTCCCACCTTTTCGTTTTGTAAACCGTCTCTTGGTCCAACCTCTACTACTTTCACAGCATTTTTATTAGCGTAACATTGAGCCTAAAAAACCATAATTAAAAGAATTTTAGCGATTTTAACGATTGTTACCACAGCTTATATCATGTAGAACTTGTGGAATTTATTCGAACAAAAATAACATGTAATCAACAAATCATCTCACTGCAAAACACGTCTTTAAAGCAACTCGTTTTTAAGTGTTACGTGAATTTCCAGCAATTTGCTTTTCACGTGAAGCATTTAAACAAGAATGTTGACCCACTATTCTTCTGATGTGTAATTACCAGTGCATGAAGTTACCGTATGTTTTCAAATAACATTATTCCTTACCGACTGGCGAACAATCTGCTGACAATGTCTTCTTGTTTGTCGACTTGTTCGAAGACTGAATGCCATTAACTAATTTCCTGCTGAACAACACCGTTTTCAATTTTTTCTTTTTTTAAATAACAAACCAAAAATTAATTATTCTGACATTTAAAAAATTCACCTTTGAATATATATCCCTTCCGTTATAAACCAACATATCACACAACTATCAACAAGGAAATAAATTCCGAAATAAATTTCATACATCTTATAAATATTCACAATTTATAGATAATTATGACAACATTCAGCAATATTGTCAACAACTTTATCTTCTTTCCATTTCCAACGTTGGGAGTGACTCCATTCCACCAACTAACATCATCTTGCGAGATTTTCATCTTCCACCAATAACAAAATGTTTTTCCTCTTCCTCTTCCACTTCTTTTCCACCATCGTCATCAAAAGACGAACTTTTAGCTAAAACAATTTTAACTCAAGTTGCATGATCGATTTTAAATGATGACATCATAATTTATGCGGTAATAAATTAACACAGAATCATGGCATACTAATGAAACCATTCACAAGATAAATCTGCGATGAATCAAGACTATATTTATATTTGAGTGATGCAGATCTTCTGCCAAGGAGAAGAATCTACTAGAAAGTGAGCTCTTTTTGAGGGTCGGCGGGCTACCATTATCTTCCCTCGCTCCGTTACTATATAAAGGTTGGATTTGAACTCGCAAACATTGGCTTGAAAGTCTGATGCTAAAACCAGCTCAACAGAATCAATTCATTGATCTCGTGAAATAAAAAGGCATTTTTTTTACTTCAATCAAAACCAAAATTCGTACAAATTTAATTGCTGAAGGATGATTTTTTAGCCCAATCAGCAGACATGAATTCTGAACTCCTTTAAGAAGTAAAGCTACATACCATTAGGTCCATCTAGAGATATCAATTTCAATTTCTTGGACATGATTTTCTTTTGTTTCTTCTTTTGTCTACATATAAAAAGGTTCCTCTATGATACTTCTAAAGATCTATAATTTAAACCTTTGTACTGCAAAAAATTTTATACAAATTTTAAAGAGTGAGATTTTTGGCAGGGGAAGCACAAAAGGGGGAATCTTCAAAGGGAGGGGGCCAACATAGGATGAAACCATAATGAAATTAACGCAAATGTTGGCAACAGGTGTCAAAGAAAACAGGTTTTCGTTAATGCTAGACGTTGGGTGTAACTGTTGGGGCAGGTGTCACACATACCATGTACACCTGTACTTTGCAGCATGCTTATCGTACACTGAGTCTGCGAAACCAGGAGGATTTAAATTCACAAGACATATGAAATAACAAACACTCTTCTACCAACTAAGCTATCAGTCGAGCGAAAATGTTTATTAATTTATTAATGTTTGTTAATTGTTTATTATTATTTCTGATTCTTAGCATTATATTTATTTTGAATTAATACATCCACCAACCTCTTTAATCTCTTCTTCTCAGTGGCTTTGTCAGCTGTGGCTTTATTTCCATCGATTTTCAAATGGTACTCATCATCCAAGTTGTCCTATATACAAGATATATAATTTAAAAATTTTGTAACCGCATCGCGCACATTCACCCCTTAAAATCACAGCTCCAATTTTCTAAACTCATGCAGTTGTTACAAATTACTAAGCGAAAACTACAAAGAATTGTTGGAAAACTTATAAAGTTTTGTAACGTACGATGGGAAGTGCGGAAAACAAACACAAAGAGAAGGTGGACCTTGCGTGCTTTCCTGTTGAGATACTCAGTACGTTTCGCCTCTCTCCTACGTATACCCCGATAGACGTGGAATTCACCGCTACCTGCTCCAGCACTTGAACCTTGGAAACAACAAATCCATGCACGTAAGATAAAGATAAATAAATAAATAAATAACAGGAGAAGTAAAATATAATTAATGTGTTAGAAATGTTTATGAAACTAATAAAGGTTTAACAAAAGATTTACAGATAATTAGTTCTTTCACTTCAACCGATGCTATCCATGACTACAGGCCTCGACAAATTAGAATTCACCACCGCGCCCGATATGACACGCAAATCAATCGAGCGCATGTATGAAGAGTATATATATTCGGGCACGTGAAATATTTCTTTTTGTTGGTCATGCAACACATGAATACGTCATTGTATTATAAAACCAAAAATTACTAAATGCTGAAAAATCTTTTTATTCTTTTTATAAATAAATACATACATAAACGCATTTTGTTCCTCGAAATTCACTCTTTTTTATTGTTGTTGCTCAGAACAAGGCCTTAAAGGCCACTTGAGTGTAAAGAGCTAAAAAGGTTACAGGGAAAGTTACGCAGTTTTCAGATATCGATGAACGTTTGATTTGAACAGTTGAAGGTTATAGACCGATGGAAAGCATGTAGAAGGAAGGCAAGTACAACAGTGAAGCAACAACCTGGACGAACAGCGGGACTTTCACAAGCTGGGTTAAATATTTTGACAGAGTAATTATTCCCGAAGGAAGGAAAATTGCGATGATAGTTCAACCTCACATTAAAGTAATAGAGGCGGTAGAAATAGTATTTCTCCCTCCAAATAGTACATCACAGTTGTAGCTGTAGCTGTAGTTGTAGTTGGACCAGAGAGTAATTAGAGCGTCAAGGCAAAGTACAGGTCTGCAGTTGGTTTGCATTTTACATCATTGAAGCGGGAAGAACCAAAGATCAGCATTTTCGATGAAGTTTCTTGTGCAGGTGTGAAACAGGGTAAACAATTAGACCATCCACAACTGTTTCCGGTGTGCAGGAATTTCCTCTGTAGAAAGTAGAAGATAACGAGGACCCGTTCAAATCTCTCCATTCAGATCTGAATGAGTTGCAATTACTTGATTCAACATACGCCGCTAAGGATTTTGCTGACAATGACTAAACTTCCAGTGGGTTGAATCACTACCGGGAATCGTATAGTATTGACGTCACTTTTGATTGAGATGACAAAGAGAGCAGTGAAAAACCTGGACCTCCTAAAAGACCTGCACAGTGTGAGAAATATTTGCTGGTGGAATTGCTTCAAAACTGCAGTCATTTTGAGGAAGAACAGAAGCATTTCACTTGCAAAATCATCTACAGAAGTTCAGTTTATTATATGTGAATACTTTAGAATCCAGAAAACGTAGATATCTAAATCTTTAAACCGTTATTAAGATGGGTTGTTGCTTTTGAATTTACAAATATATCGCAAAATAACTTTCCTCCACTTTCAAAACCATTGATTAAAATTTATTCAACAAAATTCCTCGATCCCTTCAGAGTTACAAATTTATTTATTTCTCAATCTTTATACAGGATAAAAACTTCAGTAATTTACACTATATACAAAAATACATTGGTAAAAACTGCTATCCTAGTTTGTCCTGTGTCAGAAAAAAGAAAATTAATAATATTAAATTTTAAAAAAATGAGTAAAAATCAATAAAAATCAGTAAAATAAACATAAAAATAAAATAGTTATTTATTATTTTCAAAGGATTCAAAAAACGTGTTGGCTAAGAAGAGACCGACACTCAGATAGGCTTTGTTTTGATCTGATCTCTCGAGGGAGACTATTATATAATATAGCCCCATTAAAATAAAAGCTCTTTTTTGCAACTTCGAGTTTGATTGCTTTCAGTTTTATTAATAGTTCATTATTTCTAGTGCCTTGTTTGTGTTTGTTAATTGTGAAATAGTTGTCAAACGTTGCACTGCTTGATTTTTTAAGAAGGAATTTTTTAACTAATGTACAGTTCTGCTTTTGGATTTCTTGCTGGACGTCCTTTAGGTTGTCGTCTTTTGTAATGTTTTTAGCTCTTCGGCTTAAAGATGCCAGTCGCTCTTTCTGTGTAGTTGTGTAGGTTGAATTTACTGGACCCGAATACGTCAAGATCGGAAGTATCATCATATGAAATATTTTAGTAGCAGCATCGTTGTTCAGATACTTCCTAACCCCTTGAAGAAGACTCAGGCGACCACTTGCACGTTTATAAACTTTCTCAAAATTGGAATTCATCAGCAGATTGGAATCAAGTTTGTTACCAAGGTACTCATACTCTTTAACAAAGGTTTGACAACGTTTTCTCAATCTCTACAACTTGAGACCTGCCAAAGAGATAGTCTCAGAACCACTCCAGCTCACGACCTGACACACCATATGTTGTCAGCTTACTGATCAAAAGCCCATGGCCGATGGTGTCAAAAGCCTTGGACAGATCGAGATAAATGGCACCTATCATTTTACCATCGTTCATTTCCCTTCGGATCTGGTCGCATAAGGTTGCTGCCATTTTTGTTGAGCGTTGTTTGTTTACGGAAGCCGTATTGGTATTCGGTCAACAATTTATTTCTCTCAAGGTATGATAGTAATTGAGAGTGTATAGCTTTTTCCAGAATTTTGGAGAGAACGGGTAACACCGAGATAGGACGATAGTTCATGGGTAAATCTGCATTCCCTGATTTGAAAATTGGAGTGACTTTAGCGGATTTCCACATTTTTGGTACCATGCTCGTTTTAATGGACAGGTTAAGGATGTAGCATAAAGGTTTTGAGACATTTTTTGCACAGTCTTTCAACAGGCATGGTGGGAGTTCATCCAGTCCTGCAGCCTTGTTACGATTTAACGAGCAAAGTTCTTTCTCAACAAATGATCTTGAGATGATGGTCATAGTAAATGTTTGCGCGGTTCGAATACCAGGTCTTTTGTTGTATCGCCATACAAAGTTTACTAGAGGAATCTTTGCTCGTTTCAGCGATGTGATTGCAGTTTTAAAATATTGGCTAAACTGGTGAACTTTGACTTTACGCTGTTCGGCATTGATGGTATTCGAATTTACTGATGGAAGGGTTTTTGTATGATATATTTGTTTGATGGCGGACCAGAACTTATGAGACTTCTCGTAGCTTTCATTTAAAAAGTTTCGGTGAAAACTGGCTTTATCACAATGAATTTCATTGGTGCAATTGTTCCAAAGCCTTCTATAGACGTTCCAGTTAGCGGCATTTTTATGTTTACGGGCTTTTCGTAATAACTTGTTTCGATCAGACATATTTCGAAGTTCTTTTGTCAGCCAATGACACATTTTTCCTTTGACCCTTTTTTCAATGACAGGAGCATGTTGATCAAAGATATTTTTCAATGTATCGCAGAAAAGTTCAAGTTAATCAGATACATTCGTGCATTGATATATTTGATGCCAATCAGTGTTTGAACAAAGGTTCACTGTCAATAAGTGGCTCTTAATGGTCACATGGCGTAATCTAGGTGGCCTACCAGTAGAAAAATATAGAGGTTCTTAGGAAACCAGTTTCCAGTTCCAGTTTCCAGCTTGTAATTTGAAAAACTGAATCTAAGTCTTAGTTTTAGTATTTTTCGTTCCATTTTTAACAAGCTTTCCATCAATGGCATATAATGAAATTTATTTAGTGAAAAGATTATTTTGTAAAGACGTAAAAGGTTTTAATTGTGATAAAGAAGAAGATGAAATAATGAAGAAAAGCATGATTTTTGCACAATTTGACTATTAAAATTGAGGACAGATAGAATATCGCGACATTAATATTTCTACTATTTATAGCATAATTATAGCATAACGCCACAACTATATTTATTCACACATAAATATCATCGAAATTAAATTTTCTCACAAAATAGTGGAAGCTATAATAAAATCTTGAGAAATTATCAATATTGTTGACTTACCCATAACATGACGTACAAATTCAGCGGGGTCTCGCGGCTTCCATTCTTTACGTGGCTCCGGTATGAATACCTCCTTAGTCTGCAGGAAGAGTAAAAATGAACAAGATCTAACTAACTATTTATCATTTTACTAAATGTATAATTTCTTGACCCTTGTTATTTTATTAAAAAGGGCTTTACCTCCACCACTCGTCATTTTTTTCACAAAAAAAACATTTAAAAGGGTCATCATCATCACATGCAAAAAGGGTCTCATTCATTACTTCAGGTTTGTAGGGAAGTAATCACCAGAGAAAGTTAAAAAAAAGAAAAACTAAGATTTTTTTTGTAAACAACTTACAATAGAAACAATCTACAGCACTCACAGGGTCATTCATTAATCGCTCGATCTTCAGTTTCTGGATGTCGCTTTGCGTCCTACAAACCACTACGTCTTCATTCTTCGCCTGCTTGTTGTTTGTTTGCCTTTTCAATTCGGCTGTAATTTCTTCACCTTTTTTACCCTCCTTTTTCAATCTCTCAATATCGTTTTTCTCTCTTTGAGATTTCTTCAATTCAACTTCATTAACAATCATATCCATGGTGTAGACTATATGTACTTACTTCATGGTATAAAAAGAAAAGATTAGATTGCTGTTTTCCACCACAGCAGTAATTTAATATGGAATGCAAAAATCGAAAAGAAAATGAAAAAACCTAACCTTTTCAATAATTTCGGAAAGATTGATGAAAAATAAATCAAAAGATCTTAACACAAAAAAGAGCAAAAACAATGGTGAGGAGGTCTGGAATGAACTTTTTGTTTTTATTTATTTTGTGATAACGCTACGTTTACAATGTGTTTCAGTCGTTATCAAGGAAGCTTCCTTGACCGACAAATGCTTGTTTCTGCTTAATCACTGGAAATAAACACCTTAATATTTTACAAGCAGACAACAAGAAGAAGACATTTCATCATATATAACTTTAAATTATGAAATAAAAACCAAGAAGAATCGATTTTTAAAAACAAAACTGAAATAAGGTGCTATGGCTCTCAAAACTTTATTAAAAAAACATACAAAACTGCTGTACCATAGTCCATAAATACATATATAGATAAGAGAGTTATACAGACATACTTCCAAATATAAATCCGTTTTTCTTTTAGTTTTCTTCTCCGTCGATATTTCACGCCATTGGTAGAAAGAACACTTTTATCCATATTTTTGACACAATTAGCTTTTTTATGTCACAGTATTAAAGAAAACTTAACAGTTCTGCATTCTACAAAATTTTATTTCTGCACCACACAAAACTATGTATCAAGTTAACTAACAACTTTTTGGTTTTTGACGAACGTTTCAAAATTTGCGGCTTTAAAGATGGCGCAATGAGCAAGGAAGGAAACATCATCATCTAAAAAAAAAAATAGCTGAAAACATATTTGCCCTAAAAAATAAATATACTTCCATTCCTAGATTCTATTATATTAGAAATTGCTTAATTATAAGCAATAAGCATATTTAATCTTGGAAAGAAAAACACAATTAATTAATATGAAGTCAGTAGAGTAAAGTCAGATTACTTTCATTATAATTTTACAAACTTTTGTCCAAGACTAATTAGTAAGTAGCTTCAGTCATAAATGAGTGTAGCAAAAATTTGAAAAATCAACTGTAACCCTTGGGACATGCCCCCCCCAAACTTCTAGTGACTATTGCACCAAACATCATCTAAATTTGTTCACAGGCCTACAAGGTGTTTGATTATAAACAAACTTTAGTAAATCATCATATAGTTTCCATGACAACATAAAGGTGAGACATTTCAAAGGTTGCAGCACATACTTTGCTCTGTAGGTTTTTGCATTGACTGTTTGGCTTCAACAGCTCTGTCTTTTATGCTTTTCTTTGCTTTAAAACCTACAGATAAGTCAAACTATTGAAGAAGACTGTGAAATGAGTTTTAAATACAAGCAAAATAATAACAATGTAATAAAGAATGATCCACAATAATCAATACATTTTTAAATATGTCACAAAAAATAATTTCTTACTAGCCACTTGTGATGAGAGATTCAGCCAATCGGTGAGCCACTGTAATTTCGCTGAGTCACACAAACAACTCTCATCCAGTCCCCTCATGTGAACCGCCTGAAAATATAATGGTGGTTTTTAAGCAATAAAGGATGTTGAGAGAAAACATTTCAGAACAGAACAAATGCTATCTTGCTAAATACAACTCAAAAACTAGATTGCAATCCTCAAAAAAATAGAATGTTGCTAAAATGACGATGTCAAAAACCAACAATATAACCGTAGTGGTATATTATATTTATCAATTTATTTATTTATTTATTTGGTTATTCTTCATAATCATCAATAACATTTCAGTGACACTTAACTTTATAACAATTTAAAGATGATGCTTAGACAATACTTCTCTCATTATTAATTAACATTATTATTTCTCATTATTTTTTTTATTTTACACCATTTAAGTAATTCAAATGTCTTTGATTGAATTCAAATTTGCTGCTGCAGTTTGTCCATACTGCGTTTATCTGCTACATTCATTTCGCAAGAGCAAGCAAGCATTATGAGTTTTGAGTGTCATAGAAAAACAGAGCCTCGGTGTGGTGCGACTTTCCTGGTGATGATCTTATGAAAGAAAATTTTCATTTAAATTGTAGAAATTGATAAACGTCAAAGATCTAATAAACGTCAACAAAATGTGGGCTTTACTTGTTCAATGCAACTACTAGTCAGAGAGTGTATTCCGTCTCGTAATATCAATGCATCATCCTGATGCAGACGTGCAATCCGTTTTCGAAGGCTGCTAACAAGGAACCAACGCGGGAGAAACCAACCGGTGGGCACCAACCAGCACTGACACAGCTTCACCTGGATACAAACATGCAACTTAAAACAGTAAGAACAAAACAAAATGTGACCATGGATAGTAGTAAAGTCTTCATCACCATCATTTACATTTTTCACGTCTATTTTCCATGCTAGCATGAAGAAACAGGGTTTCAACAGATGATATTCCCCACAATTCTGTAGGTTTAATCATTTGATGATTCATTGGAGCAGATGTTTTTGCAGCTGGATGCCCTTCCTAACGCCAACCCCAGTGAGAGGGAAAACAGTGGTGAGTTAACCCACACAAGATACCAACTTTGCATTATAGATTATCATTTGATCATTGAAGTGAGCGAACGTGTTTTACGAGCGGATTTGTATTTTGTTGAAGATTTGTTGATTTGTTGTATATTTATCGCGGCATTATTATTTATCACCTGGTAGTGCTATGGTGGCGAATAATGTTGATTCAAATAGTTTGAAAAACTTTTTCAAAAGTAGAGGATTAAAAATTTTACACCAAAATGTACGTAAATTGATGGGAAATCTTCCAACACTTCAACTGTTTCTACAAACTTACAAACAGGCTGATGTTCTTGCCTTATCTGAAACACATATTTGTACAAACACTGCGGATAATAACCTTTATGAAATCACAGGTTATAATTTTATTTCAAGACATCGCGAGAAAGGCTCAGGAGGAGGTGTTGGTTTTTATATCAAGAACGGATTAACATGGAAACGTAGAACTGCATTTGAAAGAAATTTTACTGAATGTTTATGGTTGGAAATATTTCCCAAACACACTAAATCGCTACTTCTTGCTTGTTATTACAGACCACCGAACACATCAAAATATTTAGCAAAAAACTTTAACGAAGTTTTTAATGACACCTTATTATCAGCACAGAAAGAGGATAAAGAAATCATTATCCTCGGGGACTTTAACATCAATTACCTTAAAAGAGATGATAATAAAGACCTGAAATCAACTATTGTTGCAAATGGTTTTGAACAAATGATAAACGCTCCAACACGAATTACAGAAACAACAGAAACACTCATTGATATCATTTTATCAACTAACCCATCAACCATTTCTAAAGTCATTATTGAACCGCTTTCACTTGGAGATCATGAATTAATTGGTTGTGTGAGAAAACTTCATAATGTTAAATATGAGCCAAAAACAAAACGTCAGCAAGATTATAGAAATTATAGCCTGGAATTTTTATTACAAGACGTTGCAAATATTAATTGGAATTTATTGTACGAGACAAATGATGCCAAAGTGGCCGCAGAGTATTTTACGGCATCTTTGAAAAAGTGTTTTGACAATCATGCACCAATCAAGTTCAGGTCAGTTAAAGGAAAACCCGCAGGATGGATGAGAGGAACCTTAAAAAAACTTATAGATAGTAAAAACTAAGAACAAACATAGAAAAATCACCTTCCTTGTTTCTCTAAATTCATTTCATTTTCCAGAAATGTTAGACATATTCAACGTAACGGGTGATATAACAAAAGGTTTTTGTTGATTTAGTTTGACGGTAAAAACAAAGACAGTTTGTTTCAACCAGTATTTAGTGTTTGAATGTATATAAATTGGTAAATGTCAGAAATGCTAATCTATGGGTCTATACGTTTTCATTTCCTATGAAATATTGAAATGGTGTTCTTCAAAAGGGAATATACACAATTCAACAATTTCGTTTTAGTAAAAAGCATTAGCTATATCTTCTCACCAAATGATACCTTGGCATTTTCTGCAAAGAAAAATCTTCATGCTGTGAAAATACCTCTTTGAAAATCAACAACTCTGCGTTTAATGGTTGTTTGCCATTGAGAGTCTAAACATAAGGAACTTTAGCTGACATTCTACAATCATTGTTGAATATTGTCCCAAATAAATAAATATATGCATGCTTTTATATTGTTACCTAGCTTCAAGTGCAGCAAAGAAAACAAAGAATTTCTGTTCGTAATCAGGGTTTATTCAAGCTTTTATTCAAGCTTTTATTTTAAGACTGTAGTGTCTCCCTTACCCCTCCCCCCCCAAAGAAGCTTTCTAAATCGCTAGAAAATGCATCTTCCGGACAGTAATACTAAAAATATTTCCATGACAGGGTGATGTTATTTTCCTTGAAATCTCAAATTAAGGTAACTACAAATGACAGATTTCCCATACTTAGGTTCAAAATTTGAGTGTCAATGATAAAATTATTACTTTTAGTTTCATAACCCAACATTGAGTTTTTCCTACAAATCTACCGGTAACAGAAAAGTCATGGAAAAAAACTTGTTCAACAAGTTCTTCTTAATCTGTATAACGTTTGCTGTATACACACCTCCAAACAAAGGTTTAACAATTCACTGTCTTTGATCTCCTTGCTCGTAATCCCCACCTCCTTAATGAGAGGGAGGTAGTACTGACTGCGCTTTTCATATTCTTCCAAAACAAAATCTTTTTTCTGATCCGGATGCCAGAACTGTTGCGATAAGAGCTGCTTAGGATAAAAATATCTGCAAAAAAAGTTTCCAATCATTTCAAAAAATAAAAGTTAAAGCAAATTAAGCATGTACATAAAATAAGATCATTGATTGAAACCACGCAAAGATTGCCTGGAAAGATAGCCTTCTCACTAGTCATGTTGGGCGAGTCAAACTGATAAAACTGACTGAACAAAATTTCACTCATCCATCACTTTCTAGGTTTTTTAGCTGAAATCTTTAGAGGATTAGAAAGTGGTGTTTTCGAAAAGAACAAAGATATTAATATATTAATATATTAATCATTTTGTTGTAATATATAATAATATAATATATATATATAGATAAAAAAAGATTTCATATGTTTTGGTTGATAACCTTCAACCAATGATGCTGCTTTTAAATATTTGGTGAATTAATTATGAATGATATATGCACAATCGGAGTCCCGTGTGAAAAACAAGAACGAAATGCAAATGCATTTAAAATGTCAACTAACTAGCACTTATAATTAATTTTATTGGAAATTTTCACTAGCGAAATACAGCTTTAACTAGTTACAATACGACAAGTTCTTTAGTGATAGCCATACCTTTGAAATTGGGAAAGGTTGAATTCTAAAAACCTTTAAAAAGGTTGAAGAAAACTGAGCAGTCATATTTATTTTCTTCTTTCTTTCTTCTGTGTTTTTATTTAGTTTTGTTAAAGTGATTTTGTAAACAAAACTAAATGTACAAATAAATTAGTTTGGTCTTTTTTCTTCAATGGAATGCAGCATAATTCTTCTGCAGTTGTCTGTCTCTAAGTTGAATGGAACTTAAAACAACCTGTAGCACTATGCGAGCATGTCTGTCGGTTTTGAAAATCTTCCTTCTTTTCATATTTTACGTTATGCAACAAACTTTTCAAAACGTTTAATAATTGGTTAATAAATACCAATACCTTCGAATGAGTGTAAGGTCACACCACTGCTAAAAAATTATGTATTTAGAAAATACAACGATTTCTTTAGTGAAATGCTGTTCAATTTATATCGGGAATTATTGTTGCTGTTATGTGATTTTATGACGACTCACAAACATACTTTTAAGCGGCTCAATTTAAGACATTGATTACGCTACTCTTGTATGCCTAAGTATTTATGACAACAGAGGCGCAAAAAGTATATCTACCTAATGATCCAGCATATAAAAAACTCCCATCCAATTCTTCTTTCTTTTTTCAAGACAAAGAGACTATTCTTTAGAGTGTATGTTTTTTAATTTCTCATATGTCCTTTTCTTAAAACATCGTTTTTATGTTCCTTTGCGGTTTTCTTTTCAGTAATCGAATAGCATAATTCAAAACAAGTACCCTCAACTTCAATTAATGACCCATCTAGTAATGAGGATGTAGTTAGCGTACCTGGTGTATTTTAGTCATTTTTTGTTTATATATATATATCATTGACTTTCATAATATTTTCCTGACTCATGTTCTGTGTTAGCATTGTATAAAGAAAACCTCAATGCTCTTGTTTTCATATAATATGCTTCTAAGAAAATAAATTTAAACAATCATGATTGTTAGTTTTTGTGTGACAGAAATCTTTGTAATCATCGTGTTTCCAAACGTTATTTTATGCACAGTATATTTATATATAAGTTAATTTAAAAAAAATTTCAAGTGATTGGTATCATTCAACACACTATCTGTTTCAGAAATTAGGGCCAAGGTCCGCAACAAAAGAGGTTTAGCAGATTATAGAATATGAGACTTAATATCTTATATCAGACTTACGCTATTATCGGTGCAGTGTAGCCAAGAAAGGGCACCATAAACAACATCGTGACAGGAAATGTTTTCACAACATCTTTTCGCGTCTACAAAAATATAAATGACATGACACTTTGTATTAGTTAAATTTGATTTACTAAATTCCCTTAAAAACTCTGCTGATGGTTTCAACCATGATGGCACTCCCAATAATTAAATGAATCTAACTTGGTGGTTTATTCGAGACGGTGCTTTTACAGCACGCTAAATGCCCTACATAACACCAAATCACATAGAAAACAGCAGTGTTTTAACTCACACAAGATACAAACCAATGTTGTATTTGAAACAGCAGCCAACGTCATGTTACCCGACCCGCATATCACAATCATCAAATGTGTAAATATCATAGGAGATACTTAAGGTTTCAAACAAGTTTTTGTTTTTATTACATTCAAATTGCAAAGTCAAATTAATTATTCATTTAGATTTAGTAAAAATATATGTATGAAATGGGAAAATCAAAGTCTTGCGGTAATGGTTTTTTAAACAACTGTGAAAACTTACTTGCCTCATATGGAGAATCTCTTCCCTTGATATTGGCTTGTTGATTAAATTCTCTTCATAGTTGTAGAGGCCCAACTTTCGACGCGTTTTTAAGGCCATTTTAACGTCATTAAACAACGCTTTGCTACCCAACGTAAAGACTTTTACAATGTTTACAAATTTGCGGAATCTTGTTTGCTCCATATTTCCACTGTTTCCGCTGTTTGTTGAGTAGTTCTGATCAGAGTGGTAGATTGACGTAGTGTGCATAGAGTAAGCCAACCAGCTTTTATTGTTCAATGCAAAACGAATTCTTATATCCCCCGTCATTAAAAAAGTGGATTTTCGTAGCGTCATAATTTATTTGTTAATAACCTAATTTTGAAGACGAAGCAATAATTACAGATGAATAAAAAAACTATATAGAAGAATTTACTAAATCAAAATATATATGTAGTCTAAAATTATTTTTATATAAAAGTAACAATTTCCGATAACAGAAGCAGTAAAAATAATTATTTATTATGAAAAAGGGTTAAAAAATCACTTAAATATATATACACTGTTAACATTTTTATGTATTATTTAAATGTGACCCCATTAAAATGAAAAAGTGCTTCTTTTCTGTATAACGTCCAAATGATACTTTGGCCACATCCACTTGAGGACATCACTGTATAGCCAAGCTGCTCTAACTTATTCATGACAATTCTTGGACAATGAATTGTTTCAAAGTGACTAAAAATTTGACCAGATTCTGAAACAAAACAAAACATAAACCTTTAAAATTTAATTTAATGACTCTACTCCTTTGTGCTTAATAAGCAGGGGGGTACTCTGGGGAAAATATCTTAAATGGTGGGGGGGAGGGGTGGTCATAATAAAATGACCTAAGGAGGTATTCTGAAAGTTTCTGTAAAATGAGGAGGTGAAAATAAAATGGAGTCGTGGGTTTCGTTTGTTGTCTTACTCAAACACTATTTAAAGAGAAGACCTTGCATTGCAGTTCAATGTTGATGTTTGTGTTTTGATTGAAATAGAAGACTTTGCAGTGTAATTTTCATTGTGTGAATATATATATATATATAACGTTATACGCCACTGGCACCTTGGCGACTATGACTGCGCAACACCATTGAAAATTTTGCCGGCTGTTTCTTTTGTAAGATGGGCGAGCGGGCTGTCACCTCGTCAACCAGAGTGGCTGCTGTGGAGCCCGTCCACCAGCGTAAGCCATCTACCCAGCAAAGCCGTGGCCTCCCTCTGGTGCGTGGACAAGAGTTGTATGGTTCGTGTGGCGTTGGAAGTGACTAAGCCATGCCCATTGTTGGTTCATCAGGGTGGCCTGTGTGAGTTGCCATCGGTCGTCAATTCTTTGCTCGAGTTCCTGGTTCGAGACAAAGTCGCTCAATATGATGCCAAGCAGTTTCCTCCACATAGTTCTGCCAAACGCATCTATGGCTTTCCTACAGGGTGTCCCCTGTAGGAAAGCCATAGATGCATGCACTCACTGTCCATTTCGACACGCCATATAACATCTTGGAGAGAATGAGAGCTCTCGTGAGATGGAGTTTGGTTGCAGTGCGAATGCGGGGTTTCTTGAGATAAACGCAGGTGTTCAGGGTGCTCTTCGCCATGCCGATGCAGCTGCAAATCTCAGTGGAGTCGTCCATCATTGTGTTGATACTGCAGCCCAGATACTTGACATAGTTGGTCGATTTGATGAGGTTGCCATGCAGCGTGACAGGTGCATCTGCTGGTGGGATCAGTGCAAAGTGTTCAGTCTTGTCTGGGTGCAACTTCAAACCGTAGGATGTGGCTATGGAGTCAAGCTTCTCCAGCATGTAGGTGGCATCTTTTGCAGAACGGGCAAGTCATCTGCATACCTCAGCTCCCAAAACAGATCACCGGCGACGTCTGGCGGGGTGAGATGGGACACCTGTTCTGGGGGACAGAGGGCAACTTTGCCGCACCCCAATAGGCGTCTCAAATTTGTCAGTGGTCTGTCCCTTCCATGAGATCGAGCCGTGAGCACCGTTGTAAAGGTTGGCGATGAGGCGGGTGACTTCCGGCATGACACCGTATCCGTCAATGGTTTCCAGCAGTTTGTGGTGTATGACGAAGTCGAAGGCCTTTCTGAAGTCAACAAACACCATGTGTAGACTGTGACCAACTGCCATGTGCGCTTGTCCAATAAGCTTGAGTGTGAATATGGTGTCGGTTGTAGACTTACCCGCACTAAATCCATATTGTGTGTCGCTAACGTTGACCTTGGCAACTCTGTTCAAATCCACTTGGATGATGTTGAGCATTATTTTGCTGGTATGCGTGATTAAAGCCAGGGTGCGGTAGTTACTGCAATCACCATTGTCACCTTTTTTATAGAGGGCGATGTAGTTCGATGTCAATGCTGAAGATGGCCATATGCCAGTTGTCCAGATGCGGTTGATGGCGCGATGGATTGCCGAAAATACAACCGGGTCGTCTAGCATGGCTTTCAGAAACTCAGCTTGCACTCCGTCTGGGCCAGCAGGTTTTTTAATAGTACCTAATAATTCGATCTATGATTATAATATAATAATCTATATATAATTCAAATTTAATGTTAGTGAGAGAACTGAACTGGGGGGGGAAGGGGTTGTGATGGGGTGATAACAAAATGAGGGAGTGGATCACATTGTCAAATTTTGAAAAAATGGGGGGAGGTCGTTATAAAATGATTTTGGGGGTGAAAATTTTGATAAAATTCAATTAAGCACAAAAGAGTACTATTATCTGTAATATATGAAAGAATATTAGTTCTTTAAAGATTCCCAAACTATATACTGGACAGAATCATGTGAAAGTTGGCTCTCACAGTTTTTAGTATGGTTTTTCATCTACTTTTATACAATCCCTGAAAAACAATAAGATGTCTTTTTTATATATACATATATTGATTTACACGATTATTTTAGGACTAAAATATTGTACCATTTCGTAAAGTAGCGTCAATAAATTTCATAGTGTTTGCATCACTATTCACATCTCCACATGAAGTTGGTCCACACTCCGTACGAATTTTGGTGCTGATCAATAAATATGGCATTCCTACATCAATAATTCCTAATAGGATATATTTTTTTGGTTTTCCTACAAAAAAGTAGGGATGATAGGATCACCACAGAACAACATGGTGATCGAAAAAATAAGTACAAAAATAAATTACAATCCTCCTTATTAGTCATTATGTTTTTGTTATCATTTGTGATTTTAAAATAATTAATTTTAAACATGTAACAAAAATCAGTTTCATGATTAAATAAACAACTAAACAAATAAATAAACAACATAAACCAAACAACTTTTAAATAGTAACTTCTGTTGTGAGTCTTCATCCAAAAAAATAATAAATTTTGACTTGAAATGTCCGTAATCATTGAAAATAATGGTGTGTCTCTCTGTAATATTGTTATACATAGAATTTCTCTTTACATAAGTCTAGAAGACCAACAACAAAGGCACCAGCATGAAGAGGTCTTTCTACATAGTATAACAATTGTAAGAGCCACTACGTACAGGCCTTAGGGTGAGAATGAGTTTTGACACTGGATTTTAGGAAACGTACTATTATTCCCAAAATAAAGCTAAAACAAATAAAATAGAAAACTTAGGTTACAACAAACTGATTACTAATATACTATAACTCAGTCGAAAAATATAGAATAATAAAAAACACATCAAAGGTACGACGAATAAACGTGTCAATGCCAAAACATAAACAAAACTAAAGTGGCTAAAACTAGGACTAAATAATGCCTGGCACAATCGGCGCATGACAACTGAAAAAGTAAAACTATAAAACGCCTAGCACAATAGGTGGTGCATAAAAGTAATCATTATCCGATTTTCGTGTTTATCGTGCTGTCATTGTCCCGGAATCCAGGGTAGGCAAATGAGATAAAATAACATAAAACATAACATGATAAATACGTACTAAAATCACTGCGCTGTAACAGGTCACTAGACATACAGTTGTGTATTGTACACTACCGTAATGCCTCGATTAAGCGCCCGAGTGCTTATTTAATTTTCGAGGTTCTAGGATGGGCGCTTATTCAAGGGGGTGCTTATACGAGGGGAGGGGGCACTTATTTGCAATTCAAAAAATTGCACATAAAAAAGGCAATTTTTAATAGAAACACTTTTTTTCTTTCACAAAATATCTATTACCACATCTTCGTCACTTCTTGTCTTCGTCGATGAGTAACATGTCTGAACTTGCGTCAGCAATATCACTCTCATCGGCTTGAAACAGGTTTGCTTCATCTGTATTCATATATTCAAACTGCTCTTTCAGCATTGTACGGTCTGCGTGACAAGGTTTACCCTTTTTGCAACCAACATGTGATGAAAAATAAGAATGAAAACTAGAAACTGTGTTCTGTTGCCTTTCTTCTTTCCGTGCTACTGTTTTTGCCGAAAACTTGAATAGGCGCCCGTTTCCTGAAGATTGAGGGGTGGGCGCTTATTTAATAATTTAACCAAGAGGGTGGGCGCTTATTTAATAATTTAACCAAGAGGGTGGGCGCTTATTCGAGGGGGGCGATTAATCGAGGCATTACAGTACACATGAATAACTAAATGTGTCACAAAATTGAACGCCTTAAAAAAACTGAAAATTCATCTACAAAGTCTATATATAATTAAAAAACATAACTGATACAAATCCCAGGGGTGCTGCATAGGAATACAAAAGTAAATGAAACAAAGAAAAGGTACGAAAAAACGCATCAAAAAGGACAACAAAAACGACGCATGAAATGAAACATAAAGAGACGCAATAAATGACAAAAAATGACACAACAAAACATACAAGAAAACTGATAAAAACCAGGACACACTCTGCAAGGGAGTGTGGCCGTAACATCAATGGTTCAAGAGTCAACACATTACCTAATATGGGCAACAAGAAGTCAAAGAATGTTATGCTAAAATCACGCAAGTAAAACCATATCAAGCGTAGAAAGAAGCGTATAAGTACAAAAACTCATCAATTGTGTCCACAATTTTCAACGCATAACTAAAATATTCCTTGTTTTTAATAGTTCTTTAGAAAAAATAGCATGTAAGAAGTGCCAAAAAGAAATTATCAAGTTATTACTTTAAAGGAAGAAAAAGTTGCGAAAGTTGTGATTTTATTTTCGCAACTTTAAAAGAAAAAGTTGCATACATTAAATGTTGCAAGTGAAGTTGAACTTACTATAATTTTTCTTGTCGTTCCAAGCAACTTAGCGTTTGGACACTCAATTTATTCCAAAATTAATACAGCCTACTACGGATTATTTAAAAAATCGGAGACGGATTTTCTTATAAGCAGTTTCTACAAACCAGACTTTAATATTTTCATACCTCAATGTACACAGAAAGGTGTAAACTTCATATAACTGTACTTATACAAAAAAGGTCCAAAAACGAAAACAATATTTTTGTTGGGATGCTTTTATAAAATAACAAGAAAAAAAGAAAAAGGTGCTTGAAGAAATGTTGCGAACACTGGAAATAATTAAAAGTTGCGAGAAGAAAAAGTTGCAAATTGTAAAAAAAATAATTGTTGTAATAATTTTCTTCCGGCAACAATTTCTTCCTTTGAAGTAGTGTAGTTTGTTTTTAAAATATCTAGACAAAGAAAATTGTGTCTAAATGTAAACTTTTTCCAAACCACGTTATCAAGGTGATCGATTAGGATCACCTCGGAAGGCCGTTGGTTGATCGATAGCAATCGGAATGGATCGGTCACCTCAAACTGACAAGCCTTTTAAACTGAACAAGCCTTGTATTTCATCAAAGAATAACCACAGCACAAATGGGAGCAAATGAATATAGCTCCAGGTCTTCATGATGGTATACTGTATGCTGAATTAGTGTTCTGGGAATTTCCAAAATACCATATCTCAAGGGAGAATATTTTTAGAGAGAAACAATGAAATACAATCAAAAAAGATGTATGAAATTCATATCATCTAAGTGAAATCAAATGAGGTCATTGCAGTGCAGACAGATCAAATACGTAACTTTCAAACATTAAATTTTGTGTTTATTGTTGTTTTCTGTTTTGACAATCGACTGTGTGATCTACAAATCATAAAACCATAAACTGTTTGAACTATGCTTGATTTGATATAAGAAACAAAATAAGAAACATTTAGAACTAAAAACATGGTATTTCAGACTATAAATAAGAAACTTTTAGAAAAAAAACATGTATATACATTATAATATAGTTGATAAAGAAAAGATTCAATAATTTATTTTCCAGAACTTAAAGTTTCATGCCCGTTCTGGACAATCTTCAGCTAGAAATAAAAATCTAATATAACTACATTATAATATATGGTATCAGTACATTGTATGAATATATGGTATATAAATGCGAAATAAGAAATGTTCTTTTAATTTGAAAATTTTGACATATGATGTATTTAATACTATATATAATATATATATATAGTGTAGCTAGCTATATATATGGGAATAAACAAGTTTGTAAATTATTTGGTAAAAATATGGTTTTGGGGTCAAAGTATTGGGTTCTGATTAGTCAAAAATAATAATTTTGAGATTTCTGCATTTCGAATCCAATTTTAACAAAAAATGAAAGGTTCCCTGTAGGGTTTTTTATATTTTAAAATATTATATTGATCATGGTATGCAATGAGAATAATTTTTTGTAATAAATATATAGCCCGGGTTGTACCGCAGACGTAAACAAATCTAAATCTAACATCAACAGAATTTAGCTAGCACTTCAATGCCTAAATCCTATTTGGTTCGGTAACCTATATATTGCTTTTATCTTTTATGGAGGATAGAGTATCCGTCAGTGTCCTTTCTCAACTCTAAATCCGTCCCGCATTGTTCATTCTGCGGTCAGTAAAATAACTTGAATGTTATTCCGTAAGAAAAGCAACCCGCAATTCCATAATGGTCCTTTAACGCCGGCTTCGATATGGGTATGTGCAGGTTTAAAACAACGTTCTACAAAATGTGATATCTTGATTTATCTTCTTAATCCTTATGTTTATTATTATTTCATAACATGACTGTTAATTCCAACATCTGTAATATTAATTTGCAACAACATTCATATATATTGTTGTAAACTAATGATAATTTTCTTTAGGTATCTCTCGAGATAGTTGGCACAAAAGACGTGCCACTGGTGGCCGTAAAAAACCTTTGACAAAAAAAAGGAAACATGCATTGGGTCGTCCTGCGGCTAACACCAAGGTCTGGTTACTTTACGTTATTAGAATACATATACTATTATGGATTTGTTTTATAGATAGGCCCTAAACGAATTCATACTGTCAGGTGTCGAGGTGGTAACTTGAAGTTCAGAGCTATGCGGTTGGATACTGGCAATTTTTCATGGGGATCAGAAAGTGAGTTTAGGATACTTTTTACTCAACTTGACCAGTGTTAAAAATCAATGTTCGTTCCTACTTATTAGTAGATACTAATAGTCTGCAGATCGTGGCAGCTGTCGCCGAGATCTCGGGTGCACCAACCAAAAATTTTCAAGTGCAGGTGCGCAAAAACGTCTCAAGTGCGCCTCTATATTAATTTTGACAATATTCAATATATATAACACAAGCTTCTGAATATAGCAGATTATAATCAAATAAAGTCAATTTCTTTGCATTTTTAGCTCACCTGTCGCTGTCCAAAAAATTGTCTAATTTCCCCATACCCCCGCTATGCGCTTCACGCGCCAACATTTTCTCATAACAAAACCTATCATTCTCAGGTGCGCTTTAACTTTTTTCGCACATTTATCTTGGGTGCGCGTTTGCCAAGATCTGCAGACTGGCTAATAGAAACTACAAGCTGCCATTGTTTATTTTCATGTGTGTTTTACCTGTCCAATGTTATATCACTTCAAACATGATTTGATTCAAACTTAGAGTTATAATGAGAAGAAGCATGTTTCGATTGATTTTCCTATTTTGGGATTTTATATATGTAATGTATATATTATATCGTCTCATATTATCGTGAACCTGTTTGGTGAAATGATAGAAAATACTTACCATGAGGGATTGTCGGTCGTTTTGACTGTACCAATTCTGTTGACTGTTCATGTCATAGTTACACTGATCACCAAACTGTTTCATTTACGTTTTTATTTCAATTTGTTCACATTTCAGAAGAATTTATTGTTCATAAATGCTTTTATGAGCTTTTTTAAAAAGTAGCTGTCTATTTTTGAATTATTTCACTTTTCTAAAAAAAATTATAATTTTTTCATTAGGCATCACACGAAAGACTAAAGTCATAGATGTTCTTTATAATGCTAGCAACAATGAATTGCTTAGGACGAAAACTTTAGTCAAGAATGCTATTATTCACATTGATGCAACACCGTTCAAGCAATGGTATGACTTTAATAAAAAAATTTATGATATGGGTATGCAAATAATGTAACATCTTTGAACTCATGGACAGAGCGCCCATGCCCTTTATGCACTGCTGCCAAAGAGTTTAAAATGTTAAAGCTGGTATCTTGTGTGGGTTAACTCGCGACTGTTTTCCTCTTACTAGGGTTGGTATCTGTTCTAATAAATCATCAACTAACCAACCTACACAATTGAGGAATACCATCTGTTGAAAATCCTGTCCAGCACATGCTAGCATGGAAAAGGACGTTTAAACAATGATGATAATGAGAGTGATTCTACATTTTCGCATTCCTAAACTTAAAAGCAATTAGTAGTTCTAACCTTTTTGACTCGTTTGTTTTTATCTCCTTGTTGTGTTTTTATAATAAAAAAATCCATGATTTTTTATTGTTTTGTTTGTGTAAGGTTTGAAGCGCACTATGGTGTACCTCTCGGTCGAAAGAAAGGACAAAAAGTAGCAGTAAGATTTTTCATTGATGTTGAATGTTCTCTTAACGAAAATTCAAATCTGTTCTTGTCAGTAATGTAATTACATGGTATAAATTTTGTTAACGGAAGCTAAAGTTATTTAATTTTAAAAATCATATCAATTACTAAAAATCTTTGTTGGAATGCTGTATCATTAAATTCTTTTTTGTAATTTTTTTATACTAGAAACTTTTTCTCGGTCCTGTTTCCATCCATAGCACTTTTATCTATGTCTCATACTTTACAAACAAAGTTTGAATGACATCTCAAGCATTACATTTATTTATTGGTTACAATTGAGTTAAGTGAAACCCAATCAAAGCCTCTCTCAAATCAAATTGATTTTCATAGACACAAATGTCTGTTTTAAGTATGCTTTAAAACTAACTGGGGAGGGGTTGGCTATGAAAAGATTAGTTGGAGTTTGACTTTCAAATATAATTCTTTTTGCCTTCTTGTTATTAAATGAAACGTAAACATTTATGACTCGACATTCAAGTTATGTGAGAGTGTGCCAGGTGAAAATGCATGATGATGAGTTTCTAAATGATATAATGTTCTCAGGCTGAAGGAGAGGAGGATGTGTTGAACAAAGTTCGTTCGAAGCATGCAGCAAAGAAAATCGAGGCTAGAAAACCAGAGTCGAAGATAGATCAGCATCTTGAAGATGAATTCTCTGGCGGTCGGTTAATGGGTGAGCACTGTTTTCTAGTGTGCATATTAGTAATTTACAATTTGAGTTTTCTGCAATCTAAATGCAGGCCTAATTTAGTTATATTTAGTGGTTTGTGTGAGATATGGGAAATGGGTCTGTGACAGATCTACTTGAGAAAACGGGGTGGACTGGAAGAAGTTGTGGGCCACAATTGTTAGGGCAAATGTAGTAAAGTTATGTTGTCTTGCGTTAAGAAAGGATGATGATTATTGTTTAAGAATTGAAGTTGAGTATTCAGTAGAGAATATCTTTTCATAACTGCTAAATGTAATGAGTGTTTTGCTATAACTGTGTTTTTCTTTGAACCACTTGCATCGCAAAGTAAATTGAAAATTATTTTAAATAAACTGTAAATGTCCTAATAGTTGCAGCACATTTCTTAAGACCACTTTTCCGAGAATGGTTAATATGTGTTTCTGAGTTTCGCACTGAGAAACACATGTTTCGTATCTCAGCATCTTTTTGATGTTCGGTGGATTGTGATTGAGTCATAGGTGTGCGAAAGATATATTCTTCCGGTTTATTTGATTGGTGGGATCCACATCTTTATCCGATGTTTAAATAATCCCAACTGCAAATTTATTCTGGGAACATTTCTGGTTGGATATAATTAATATTTGTTTTCTTCATATTGCAGTTGTTGCTTTTCATTTGTTAAAGTAAATAATACTTGGGTGCTCAATAGTTGTGGGGGTGGGAAAATTGTTTGAAAGCTAATAAGCGCGAGGGGTTTATTAAACGTGGGGGTGGGAAGAAGGGGTTAATATGTAAAATAAAGGAGACAGAAAGTGAAACGGCCCTAGTGAAGATCTTGGTGGTAGTAGCAAATACTTTAATCTGCTTTTAATGCTGCTAATTTTAGTTTTTAGTCTGTTTCAAAACATCTGTACACTGCAATGACATCTTTTGGATCACACCGTATAAAAACCATGATCTCACTTTCCATGCATGACACTCAGTTTGACCAAAATTAATAAACGTGTGGGTCTTAATAAGGCCGTAGGGGTGGGAAAATATTTTGAAAATTAATAAGCGTCCCCCCACTTGTATTAAGCACCTGAGATTACCGCATAACAGAGAGGAAATTTTGTTGACCTCTTTGACAAGTTGCCTTCATTTCTAGAATCTACAATAAATCGTGTTTTTTCCTTTAGCATGCATCTCGTCTCGTCCTGGTCAAAGCGGCAGAGTAGATGGCTATGTCTTAGAAGGGAAAGAACTTGAGTTTTATACTAAGAAGATCAAGTCAAAGAAGGGAAAATAAATGAGAACGCCATCTGCATTGTTTTCTGTTGTTCTCCCAAATCGATAAATCAATCACGTCTCAAATAATTCGTATTAGAACTGGAACATTTTATCGATACATGTATACGAATGGTGCAACAACTTAAGGGAACGTTTCCCTAAATACGTCACCCAAAATTTATCTTTATCAAGACTCGTAATAAATATTTTTCGCGATTGGTGATATAATCATATCCTACTCCCTTGGTTTTATATGTAATACGTGAACATTCCGTTATGAACCTCAAGCTTTGGTACATCACAATAGTTGGGGGTATATATATATATAAATACTCTTCCGGAATAAACTCTTTCCAATTGGGGTCATTCTGTCTGACGACTCACGTGATGAACCGTACAGCTTATCGTTGATTGGTTGTCAAATATATTCCGTTAATCAGATTTAATTTGAATCATTTCTAGCCTTGAGATGACTGAGAAACCGTCTGAAGATTCCCTTAAGTACTGTTGCCGGGTCAGTCAGTGAAACCATTAACTCAAATTGAGAAAAAATGTTAAGGTCCAGAGACAAAATTATAAATCACCATCTTTGTCTGGTTACCATTGATTCTTGCTGGTTTTAAAACTACATTCTGTAGTCTAATCAAAAAGACATTTGTTTACCGTAATGCTTCGATTAAGCGCCCGGGCGCTTATTTAATTTTCGAGGCTCTAGGGTGGGCGCTTAATCGAACCATTGCGGTTATATTGAAGCAAAATACACGAAATATTATTTTGGGCTATTCTCGTTTATCAGAATGGGGCTTTCGAAAATAATCCAGTGAGCAACCTCAAACCAATTTTGTTGCAGTTATTAGATTCACAGCACTTCAAAGCGCACACTTCGCTCTCTTTTAAATAGATAGTTCAGATATTCGTTGTTCCATGGTTTTCATGGTATGGTTGAACAGTCACTCGTCAGCATCGATGAACCATTATTCACATATTTTTCTTGAAACTTCAATTTTCTTCGATTCTTGTCGATATTATACTATAATTGAAAACAAAAGGTTAAAACACTCTTTTTATAAAGCAATTTGTTTTTGAATTCTTTGAAATAAACTCTTTTAGTTGCTCTTAACCGAATTTTGAATATCATGCTCACAGATTTTTCTCAGTGTTATTGAGAATGTTTAACATGCCCAGACACGTATAATTAATTGCATATCGGATTAAATCTGGGAAAGTCCCCATTGATCTTTGCAATGATGCAAAAGTCGAATATATTCTCAAAATAAGAAAATTGGTAAATCGAGGCGCCAGTTTAGGGGGAATGTTAGGAAATATTATAAAACATATATACATGTAAATTATTATTATTTACATTAAATAATAAAAATTGTCAAATATATACACAGTAAAAAATGGCCGAATTCTAATTGTTGCCACATACATACCAAATCAATCAATATATTTCAATCAATTTATTTAACAAAATATCATTTCAGGCCCGTAGATACTGGGGGGCTGGGAGGGGGGATTCAGCTCAAATCAAAGGAATTCTTATTAATAATTCATAATGACGTCATAACTTTGAAATATTTGTAACTATACAAAGTTTGCAGAAGGTCAAGAACAACATCATCACCAAACTATGGTAAGTTTGTATCGTCAACATTTCTTTGAGGCATTTGATCATACCATCGAGAATACAAAGCAGCGCTTTGATCAACCGGATTATAAGAAATATTCTGCTCTTCCATCTGTTCTGATCAAATCAGTTTCTTCTGCACCATTTGACGATGAATTTAAAACAGTGCAGGAAGTATATGGCGATGATTTGGATTGCTTTTCCCTGAAAAGTCTACTCGATTTGCTTCTGAACCTAATCAACACTGAAAGCAACTTCTTTTTAATTATTCGCGAGCTTAAAATGCTCAGTTCTGCTAAAAGGTAGCTGGTAAAAAAAGTTTATAAGCTGGCGAAGATAATACTCGTGCAACAAATACCGTCTCTTAGAGGAGGTTCTCTGGATTAAAGAGAATCAAAACATATCTAAGATCAACGATGGGTTCAAACCATGGCTTACTAAATAACTATTAGTAGTTATTTAGTAAGCCATGGTTCAAACCGTTTAAATCATTCAAGGATTTTACACGTTCATAAAGAAAAATTAGACGAAATGAACATTAAAGAAATAGCGAACGAATTTATTTCAAAAACGATCGATGTAGTTACGTATTTTCAAAGTTTGAAGTGTGAAAATTTTGCAGTGAAATTATCTTTACATTATCTTTTCTTTCTTTGACTAAAAATTGCCCAGAGAGTCGTTTTAGACGATCTAGATGCCAAAATTTTTTTGTCCGCCAACCATGGTGGCGGATAATTTTTAGGCAAGTTCTATATTAACAAATTTAGCTTTTGCTAACCACCCATCAGGTATAAAATTAAATGTCTGTGTTTATTCAAATAAAACTTGCTTTCATATCATTTTTGTGCAATCAGCAATATTGCTCTATATTTATGGAAACTGAACAATCAAGTCTTCGAATTTGAAACCATTGCAAAGATCCTCAAATGTAAAAATATGCAACATAAATGAAAGGTGTTCATAACATGTCTCACTGTTCATGTTAAGCTTGTCTGTGGGAAAGATTATATTTATGGAAGAAAATTTTTGTTATAGCTGTAGCTAGATAAGTTTTAAACTTGTTTTAACAACAAATCACCATGATCGTGGAAGGCAAAATAAATCCAGCTTATGATGAAGGTAAAAAATTATATATTATTGTTTTTAACAAGCAATTTCGAAATTCCTTCGTTATTAACAGCACCAAGGTGATTTTTTGTTTTATTCCGTCTGATTGTTTTTCATCCTTTTTGCAGCTTTTCTTATACTTGAATTATATACTTGAAATTGAGTGAGCAATGCCAATGGGGAGTGAATTGTTATGAAAAACAATTATGAATTGTTATTGAAAACAACGGTTTGTTTGTTATATATAAATGTTTTTTAAATAATCAAGAATTTTCTATGCCATTTTGCTCTCTAGATATTGTTGATAGTTTTTTTTGTTTCAGAAAACACCCCAGAGCTACTCACCAAAAGTAATGTTGTAATTGATGTAAGTTATATATTGTAGCAAGAAGAAGTTTAGATGCTAAAATCTTTGTTTATGTTTATCATATTATATTGATATATAATATATATTGATTTGATTCTGTGTATAAACCACAAGTGAAATATACAATGGTAGTGTTTGATTTCCGGGCAATTTAAAGGTTTTTAAACACAAAATAAATTATGGGGTTTCAGTTCAGTAAGCAATTTCTTACACAACTTAACTGTATCTATTGAATATCATGTTTTATGGTACACACTTTGTTTTTTTCATTTGAAATTGAAACCAATGTTATCTTTTTCCGCTCGTAATCAGTATTCAAGGACTGTTATATATTCAACTTACCTTTTTGTAAATTTAAAAGTGAGAGTACATAATTATGTGATATTATATATATACTTGTAAAAGCAACATAAATGATATATTCTCTTTTGTATTACAGAGTAATCCGGAGGAATCTAAAACTTATGTAAGATTTTAGAATTAACTTTCATTTACAAAGACTCTCTCTCTTGTGTCACTGCAGTTAGAGTTGAAGCAATGTGTCAACTCAGCAAATGTGTTTTTTTATCAAGTTTATCGAGAAATTTGATTGATTTTGTTGGTTTTTAAACATATAAATTTGTACCTAAGTTCCTTTGCTTCGGTATTTCTTAGAATGAACTCAGAGAACAAATATTAAAAGTAGCGAAGGAGTATGGTTCTTCAGACAGTGCTGCACCCAGGAAAAGACAGTCATCTAAACAAAAAGAAATGGAAAGAGAGAAAGAAGCAGCTTTCTCCCAAGTTTACGAAGATGATACCAAAGATAATGATACTAGAAACAATTTGTGTTTGTATGGTTTTATTTTTGTATTGGTGGTTCTCCTGTGTTTTATCTTTGCATATTATCATTCGACTGAGCCTAAATTCACAAATGAACATAACTATCAGACTGTGGAGAATTTCAGTAGAAAAGTTCAGGAGATGAAAGGTAACTTTACAAATCAAGGGGACATGTTTTGGCGCAAAATTCACAGTAGCAGTGCCAATCATTTAAAAGGTGTGTTCAATAAGAACAGAGAGGATTTGCGACCTTTTACCATGCTAATTGTGGGCTATCAAAACAGCAGAAGCACGTTAGATTGTTTCATTGCCAACCTGAACACAGCTTTTACTTACAAAAGTCACACTGTTATCGAATCAAACAACATGTCCAAAGAGGAATTAGACGAGTCCATAATATCCAGTTTAAATCAGGCTCAGAAGTACATTGTGATAAAGGATATTCAAAAAATGCCGTTCCAAGTTGCGAACATCTTTATGTCATATGCGGATGAGTACAGCTCGGTTGCTTCTTACCCTCAATCAACGATGATTCTGACTGCCGACGTTCCGTTCCCATTCCTCGATGAACGGAAGATAGATGAGGAAAGAGTGGCCAGATATTTCACCACTCAGTTGTGGAACGATGATATCAACAACGTGTCTGCGCTATGGTCACGCATCGGTAATATTCTTGTTCTGTTGAAGCCTGAAGATGTTACAAATATCGGCATGTGCCAGAAGGTTTGAAAGCAGACAGCAGAAATACATAAAGATTATCGAATGATTGAATGTAAACAAACAATTAATGTCAAGAGAATTTTGATGTTTTTTCACTGTAATGTATTTAATAAGCAGAATTTTTGCACATTCTTAGAGAAGATATTTTTTCGATTACCGGTGTTTTTTTATTTTGGAATTACAATCAATCCGACACCATGAAAAATCTTAATTATATGTTAATGTCCATGGACATGACTGATTATACCTTAATTACCGCCATGATGCATGCGAATAAGTAGTTCAGCTAAACCTCAAACAAAACTGAAGTTTTAATATTTGCAATCAAACTTTACACCCAATAGGATTCATAAGTAGCTTGTGTTCAAATCAAATTGTTGTTTATTTACCATATAATAAAAATACAAAAATTCATAGAAAAACAAATTACAAAAATATATGGTTGGTGTCACTCAATAGCATAAAGCTGAACAATGTAGTGACACCACAGTAGAAATATGCGTAAAAAAATATCTAGAAAAAATATATATTATATAATTGGCAAAGATACACACAACATAAAATACAAACCACCAAGCAAAACATATATTTGTTTAATAACACTAAGCTAAACAAGGTTTACCCCTGATGCTAAGTTTGACTAAATTAGAAAATTGTTTACTGTTTAAATCAAAAATAGAATTTAACTAATGCATGTTTTTATATTTTACATCAAAAATATTTGTAATGTCTCTAATTGATTTGTTCCATTCAATGATGCTTTGGTGTTTAATTGAGTATTTTCCATAAAAAATTGTATTATATGAACAAATTTTAAGTTTATTAGCTAAGGCATTGCGAGATGGATAAAGATGAAAATGACAAAGTTCAATTCAATTTGTTGGAATTTTACACATTGTTATCGTAAAACAACCTTTTGGGCTGAACAGATCAATCACAATCTAACACAATCCACTTTAGAAGTGAACATTGCTTTGACTTGCTACTGATAAATATCCTCAAAATATTTAATTGTTATTTATTTTTCTTGATAATGATTTCTTATTATTTCAGGAAATATAAAAGTTCTTACAACAATTAAAACATTTAAAAATATTAAATAAATTTAAATATTTCTAATGGTTTTGGAGAAAACTCTTACTGAATTCATTGTGTATGGGCAAGTTGCAAATTTCTAAGTTGAAATGTTTTGTCAATATTTGTTTCCCTCGTAAAATATTTGGTAGGTTTGAAAAGTTCTAACAAAAATAATATTGCGTTGTTTATTCTATTTCAGTGGATTTGTACAACGATACAAAACTGGAAGGATCTTTAATGCCTTTCTAATAATAACACATCTCATCATGGATGTTTGTTCAACAACGTTTTCATGTAACATGACACCATTTCATTGCGGAATTTTCATGCCTCCACTTAGAGTAAACGTTATGTAACGGTCAGCTTTTTTAAAATCTTTACTTTTTATAGTAAAAATGTTCCACTTTTCTCTTGGTTTGAATTTGGTTTTTAGATTGTTTGTTTTCTTTGTGGTTTTTAGTTTTTCAGGTAAGTTTTGTGTAAACTAGGAGATATCAGAGTTGTTTTGTAAGATTTTGAAAAACCTTGGCTTGGCTTGATTTAGACAATGATTGCAACTTCTTTTCAAATTCTCTCTGGAAAAAGTGTGGCTATGAAAATTCAACCACAGAAGAATGTCTAAATTCGGGTTGTTGCATGGCACCCAAAGAATTTCTTCATGACCGAAACATAACTTGGGGATGCTTAAAGAAAAAAGAAAGGCAAGTCTCTCAACCTTATATACTTGTTTTACTTTTCTGGAGATTTGAGAGAACACAAAATCAAACAATTATTTTTGCAATTGTCAACACTTGTTTTATATGTATTTATGTTAGCTGGCTATATATCACATCCCTTGAGTGGTGGTAGTGGGCGAGGAGGGGTTCTCTGATTTTAAAATGTTTTGGGTTGGGGTGAGCGCTTTAAAATACGACGTTGCAAACAAAAAAATTAATTAGCAATACAACTATAATTACTGTTACCGTTTGTTACTTTTCTCGATTGTTAATTTGACAACTTAAATATTGAGTTTGACTAGGTTTTATCAACTAGAAGTTGTAACAAAAGTATAGATTTAATCAAAGTGATACGATTGTTTAGATTAAATGTTAATGGGACCTGTTTGACGTACAAAGGAAAAGTCTGCGATGAATATTTCAATAAATCATTAAATGAAACGAAGCTGCGTTATATCGACAACAGTTTCGGTATCACCAAAACCAACCAGGTTTTCGAGGAATTCTTTCAGGTTCTCGGTCGAGTATCGCAAACGTCTCTTTGTTACGATACAATTGCAAAAGCAATGTGTGAGTATGGAGTTCCTGAGTGTACGGACAATGGTGGCCCGCAGGTTAAGAAGCTGATTATTAGTGTTTGTTTTCCTGATATTTGTTTGTAAGATCGAGATTATAAGCTTGTGTTAAGTTAAGACTTTTTGGTATGAACTGCAAACTTTGAAATGTAAGAGGAAATGGTTTTCTCAATCAAGTTTTGAGTCAATGTTGTGTCTGCAATACAGCTAAAAATTAATGAAATCGAAAATGTAAGTTTTCTTGTTTTAAACTGCAACTTTTTTTTCTTTTGAACTTTGATAGATGTACATTTGTATTTAATTGTGTTTTTCATTTTCATTTTGGCCAAAGTTGATCTGCAGGGAAGACTGCGAATACGTGTTGAAGGCATGCCCCAGTGATTTCAGTAGATTACTTGGGGCCATCCAAATGATTGTGATTTACAAGACCATTGACTTTGCCCATCTCGACATTCCAAATTGCATGATGACAAAATATTCGTATGACCTTGAGAACGGAACGTGCACATACGTGTTCAGCGACATAGGTATGTTTTGGTGATTTAAACATTTTTGGCATGGAAGTAAGTACAAGTAGTGTTTGTTCTTAAAAGCATTAGATCTGCCCTAGAATGCAAATCGATTATTGAACTTATAGGTATCATTATAGTTATTGAGACCGGATTTAATCACAAAAGTATGCACACAAACATTGAATAAAATTATCAATTCTAAACAAAAATTAATTTATTTTGCAATTGTTTATTTCAATCAGGTATTGATATGTTGAGAAGGCTTTGTAACCTGATTTTATCGACTTGATCAACTTTGGGACATTTCAATTTCACTGGTGTAACAATTTGATTTTAGACAGACAACCGCCTAGAAACCGTGAAAGAACCAATAAAAAACTTTACATTTTCATTGGGGTTGGTCTTCTCTTGTTGATCATATTGTTTACCACTGTTTATTGCTTCAAGCGGCGACGCATGAATTCGTTTAAAAAAAGAATGCTGTCAATGCAATCTGTCAATACGGAAGGACAAACAATGACATCAATTCGAGACCGTATTCGCGGAGGGCCGAGTGAGTCATTGGCGGAGAAGTTAGTCGGAGCAAAACCAGGAGAGTTGATACAATATCCGTTGGATTGTGTGGAGTATATAAAAGATCTTGGGGAAGGTCAATTCGGAAAGGTCTTTCAAGGTCGATGTTTGGTTTGTTTACTTTCAAATTATTACAGTAAAAGTAATAGGTTTAAAAACTGAATTTACTGTGGATTTGTTCTATTTTTTCTCAGAGCCTATTGAACGTGAAGCAGTGAAACCAACTCAAATAGATTCTTTACAGCTGTAAACATGAACCACAACAATTTTTACTTTGTATAGATAAATTGTGTTACGTAGTCCCTGACTATTTCATTACAAAAAAAATTTCTAAGAGTTTTTCCTAATAATACCCATTAAAGGATTTTTTAAATTTGAAAAATATTAATATTGTTTTTCTGGCACATCACTTATTTCCAAAGTTTCATATATTGGCTTATCTGCCAATTACCCTGGGCAACACTGGGTATTTCAAAATATTTATTTACTTCTTTTCTTTAAATTTCTAAAATTACTTTTCCTTCGTACAATGCTTCCGCCTTATTAACAGCAAACAGGTATTCAGTTTCCAAACTGCCGAAAACCCTTTACTATATCATTCTTTTGAAGTAAAAATGAAACAATACTAGTAACAAATTATAAGCCAACAAAAAGATCTGCCATTTTCACATGATGTCAGCAACTCTGTATTCAACTGTCAAAGAATTGAGATAATCTTCCATTCTGCATCCCAATCACGGCACTTTTTCATTACCATTTCTTTCTAAATGATGATAGTACTGACGGCAGTACAAAGATATATTGGATTTTTTCTTTTTCTATACTTTAGGCCGAGTGCATGGTGTTGTCAAAGGTGAGGAAAGCACTTATGTTGCTGTCAAGTGTCTGAAAGAAGGCTCATCATCGCAGGCGTTGGATGCATTCAACAAAGAAGTTTTGCTCATGTCCTCTTTAAAGCACATGAACATCCTCCAGCTGTTGGCTGTATCCACTGAAGAAGAGCCGTTTTGTATGATCTTCGAATTCATGGAGAATGGAGATTTGAACGAATATCTTAGGAAATCGAAGAACAAAGGTTTGTAATTTGTTCAAGCATGTTTAATGTAACCATACTTGTATAAATACATAAATTTTGGACAAAGTTTTTATGTTGTCAAATTGAAAGTGATACACAACCAATATCTGGTATCTCAAAAGCTTTTGAAATGTTCCTTTATACTAATCAAGGTTAAAAATAACGTTATTTCATTGAAACTGCACCAAAAGCCAAGGAAAATAAGTGAAAAATCATTAACTTTGTTACTTTACAATTTATAATCTTCTAGGAGTCCATTCTTAATTCATGCCACAAATTTCAACTTCACCAATGAATTTAAGAGCCATTTTCTGTAAGAATCAGACAGCTTACTTTAGTGCATAAAATAAGTTCTCATAAAGAAACACAACATGGAGAAATGTAGCCTTAGTAAAAAAAAATCACATTGAAAAACTAACTTTTGCTTTGTTTACCTATTTCAGCTGAAAATATGGCTAATCTTTGAGGTACGTTTTCTCAGAAACTACTAGGAATTAGGTACTCAAATTTTGCATTTGTTCTTTTACCAATAAAATGAACATAATACATGAAAATAAAGAAAATCTGAGATGGTCACTAAAGTAAGCTGTCTGATTCTTGCAGAATATGGCTTTTAAAATACTTTTGACTAGACCAACGAGGTAAGAAAGGTTATATTATATAATAAATTTATTTTCGTACAAGCGTATTATGATTGTTACAATCAGTGCCATTTATTGTGAACTAGTTGGCCACCTGTCTTCTTAAAAGTTACAGATTCTCTTCAAAACACTTTACGCGGTTATATATATATGGAACTGTAAGAACATTGTTTAACTTCTTGAGAAAACCCTTAAATCAAAACTATCAACCTGCTATTTTATATCTGTGAAATGAAACACAATGTAAATATGTTTTGTATGCGGGTATGCGGGTCATGTAACATCTTTGACCTCATGGATATAAGCACCCATGCCCTTTATGCACTGCTGCCACGGAGTTTAAAATGCAAAGTTGGGATCTTGCGTGGGTTAACTCACCACTGTTTTTCCTCTTCCTGAGGTTGGCGTTAGGAAGGGCATCCAGCTGTAAAAAACATCTGCTCCAATGAATCATCAAATGATTAAACCTACAAAATTGTGGGGAATATCATCTGTTGAAACCTCGTCTAACCCATGCTAGCATGGAAAATAGACGTGAAAAATGTAGATGATGATGTAGATGATGATTAATTTTTTTGTTTGTTTTAATTTATGTAAACAATATTTTTTATTTGTTAATATTTTTGGATTTTATTTGATTATTTTATTTCTTTTTATTGTTGCCGTTCTTCTTCAGATCGTATATGGTTTACATGGATGAACTATTGCCAAAATATTAGCGAACATGTTATTCCACTTTCATGTTTATTTAAATTTCGTAAACGTATCCAGTCATTATGAATGTTTTCTAAAGATAAATTATGTGTGTTCACACTCCTTTCCCCCTTTAAAAGAAGTGGTAAGTTGCATTTTAGGGATCTTTTCCTTATAGAGAGATTGAGCGAGGAAAGCTTGATTACAATTTGCCAACACGTTGCATGTGGAATGGAGTACTTGGCAAAGAGGAAGTTTTTGCATCGTGATCTCGCTACTCGGAACTGTTTAGTCGATAAAGACTTATTTGTGAAGATTGCAGACTTTGGAATGTCAAGAGATATATACCATTCTGATTATTACAGAGTAAGTTTCCGGCTTCAAAATTACAAATCTTTTCTTCTGTAATCTTAGCATTTTGATTTTGTGACATGCTGAGTTGTATATAAAATCGAGGACATTTATTTATAACGTAGCCCAAATTATCCATCTCTTCCTTGCTTGCCTTACTTATTATCCAGTTTGTGTCTCCCGAATTTTTACAGATTTTAAAAATTTCATAGGTAGGTGGTGAAGCCATGCTTCCCATTCGTTGGATGCCGCCCGAAGCCATTTTGTACGGCAAATTTACTGTGGCTGCTGATATCTACTCATTCGGGGTGGTCATGTGGGAGATATTCTCGTTCGCAATGCAACCCTTTTATGGGCATACGAACGACGAAGTCATACAGTTCATTAAAAAGGTTAGATATTCACACCTAATGTTTAGTGAAGGTGTTTAATCTGCATGATTTAAAATCTCATTTGATTATGATTTCTGTTTGTGATATCTGATAATATAATTTTTGAAAATAAATTTAAGGTTTTATTTACATGCCTTGTTTCATGATGCTTTATGCGCCAGTAATATAAAGTTATCTTAAAAGAAAAATAAAGTTTGGATATATTGAAAGATATCATATTTAGGTTTGCTCCTCTAGCTCTGTTTGTTTGTTGGTTAGTAGAATACAATGCAAGTTTTAATGTCACGGATGATTCATTGACGAATTTTCAAGTCACAACTTCAAAGTAATAATGCGTTTGGGGAATTTTAAATTTGTTTAATTAAAAACGGTACTTAGTGGACCATGTCTGCCATAAAAACAACTGCATTCTAAAAACCATGTGCTTTAGGGTGTCATGTTACCAAGGCCAGAGGAATGTCCGGATTGGATATATGACATCATGATACAATGCTGGAAACAGGAGCCAAAGGAGCGATTACCCTTCTCTAGAGCGCTCAGGTTGCTTAAAGGCCAGAATAATGATTATGACATACCAGAAGAAGGTAAATGTGTCACTTGTTGGTAACATCATCGTACAATAATCTAGGGCTAAAATGTGAATATTTTGTAAGATCCCAACGTTCTTGGTGATAACATATAAAACTATTTCTGAAGTGCTTGTTGCTTAAGTTGATTGTTTATTTGACTTACCGCAGAAAGGAAGATTCCATGTGACCGCTGAGTGCTTTTAATTACATGCCATTCTTGAGATGTTGTTACTTTCTATTGTTTTAACTCTGGGTTTGTCCAACCTTTTCTTGTCTTCTTGATTGGTGCTAGTTACTCATTGTTTTTACGTTTTATAACCAATAGGTGCTAATTAAGGTGCCTATAGCAAGTATAAAGATGGATTTTTAATGTGTACCCCCCGTACACATCTCTAAAGTTACTTGATTCGTAATCTACTGGAAAGATATTATTTACAGATATTTCATTTTTGATACATTGGTAGTAAAAGAGCGAATTTTAAGGGTGTTAGGGTGTAATAAAAGTTTTTTACACAAAAGTTGTTAAAAATCACTATTTAGAATTACTATTTAAGCATGAACTAAATACAGGGGGTACACAGGGCTGGCTGTTCATAATCTTTAGTTGGAATTATGACTCTTTTTACCCCTTGATTCCTCAAATCTTTAAACGCTGGTTACTAGAGCCCAGGTCACTTCTTTTAATTAGGTTGTTGCGTTCTTAATTGTTTTGGACACTCATTCTGGTCTGTAAAATACCCAAAACAAATGCATTTCGGTATTGTTTTGCGACATTATCATACAATCTCTTAGCGGTACATAGCATTAATCAAATATTTTATATGCACTATTTACTGACAAAACAGAACGTTTGTTTAGCAGAAGACATCGAAGTTACGGGATACGACGTGATACATTCCCATTCAACATATAATGTGTTGCCGAACACGTCCACGTATGATATGGTGCCTAATCAGGCAAATGAAGTCGAGAGCAACTTACCAGACTATCAAAATGTCTCGGTGGAAAATAATACAGGTATTGATGAATATTTGGTGAGTGTGACCATTGAAACTAAAATTTTAGGAAAACCTTGGAATACTCTGTGTATTTTAAGTACTACGCTATTCTTTTAATAATTTTGATTTCTTCTTCTTCACAGCTCCCAATGCACCTGCAGATTACCAAAACATTACTCCCAATAAAACAGGTGTGTATATGATGGATGATGAGGAACCTGGGAATCTTAGCTCTGGCTATTTTATTCTTGAAAATCTGAAGATGTGTTCAAGTGTCACATGGGCTACCGGTAGTAAATCCATTAAAATATAAACGTTCTTTATGGATTCTCATAGCTTTCAGAATTTTTGCGTTTGTAACTGTAAGGACATTAACCAAAATTCATGTGTTATTAGAGCCGCCTTCAATGCCGCCAGTTGATGAGAGCGGTGTTTCAAATCCCACATACGAAGACCACTTAGGAGCGGAAGAGCAGGCAGATGGTAGTATTCTCCGTTGCTTGTCTCTGTATGGCATTACTACGTCAGTCATAGCACGACCTCTTTCTTATTTAAACCTGAATAAGTTTGTTTCATTATCCGTGATATTCACAATTCCTGTTTGATATCTCTCTACAACTTCAATTCAAGTAAATATTTTCTTTTTCATAAACTCCAATTTTACTTTTATTTTCACAAATAATGTTGTTAAATAATAATAATAACATTAATATTGATACGTGTTTGATTTCAAATAATAGAAAATTTCAGTTAATGAAAAAGTGGAATCTCGTAGAAGGTCAAAAACGACTTTATCATCGAGAACCAATTTGAGATTAAGAGTCGTTGAACTATCAATTAATAAACTAACAAAATATATATATATAATAATAAATAACGCAAATACTTTGGAGTCAAATTAAATAACAATTATTAAAATTATATTAAGTAGAAACAATTAAATTTAAGAATCTATCCAAATATAATTTAAAGCAAAAAGAGTGACAATTTTATTTTGTTTATTCTTAAAAATAATTATAAATATCTCCTAATTTTAATAAAGTGTATTTTGTCTTATTTTTAAAAGAGAAAGACACTCTTCCAAATATTCGTTTAAAGAATATACAAATATATAGTATATTAAGTTTGAAAGAATATTAAAATAACAATTTATTTACTTTAGTAAATTCACTGAAAACGTCCTCTATGCCTTCACCAAACAAAGCTGTTGCTAAGAAACAATCCAAGAAAAAGAATATGCATAAGAGGGCGGTATCATTAGGTATGTATCTTTCTTTCTACGGCCAAATAGTGTACTATGCCATTCAACACATCGTTCTGTTGACCATTATGAAGCGCAGCGTTTTTACATGCTTTTGAGATCATCACCGCGAATGAATTAATTTCGTTTTCAGGAGGTGGTCGGTCTATCAAAGAAATCTTACGCGACGAACAGAGATACGTGAAGCGAGACAGTCTTGAGAAAAGAGGTGAATCTCATATATATGTTGAAATCACTACACTGAAGTGTCAAGTTGAGTGTGGTATTTCCAGAGATTTTTAAAAGTGTTTCCATCTCTCTCTCTCAACTCTAACCTCAGAAACATGATATCACTTCACTGAGGTGTCAAGTTGAGTGTGGTCCTTCTAGAAACTTTTAAAAGTGTTTCCATCTTTCTCAACTATAACCTTAGAAACGTGATATCACTTCACTGAGGTATAAAGTTGAGTGCGATACTCCTAGAAACATTTAAAAGTGTTGACATCTCTCTCAACCCTAACCTCAGAAACATGATATCACTTCACTGAGGTGTCAAGTTGGGCGTGGTACTTTCAGACATTTTGTGTTTCCATCTCTCTTCTTTTTCAGTTTCTGCGGACGGCTCCTCCTTTCATAGCTTCGTGCAAACGTAACATGACAGGCTAAGTTTCCAGCCAATCAGTGTTAATTGATGACGTTCGGCTCATTGAACGATAAATTATACATAGTTGATTTTTCTAATATAAGCACATGTTATAACTTTACGTTTGTATTGTTACCTAATTTTCATTAATATTGCTTCATTCAGCGTATTGTTGTGACTAGCTGGAAGTAATTGGAAACTGGATTTACTATCAGAATAGCGACAACTTTATACGGAATAACATTATAAAAGAAGTTCAAGCTCTTGTCGATATATCTCGTGAATAGATTGCTCTACTTCTTGTAACAGGAATATACTTTCAGAAATTCCCGGAGTAAAAATAACTCTCCAACCTACGATGTTGTACGTATCGTACGTAGCCCATGACGAGTAAATTCGGGGTCGGGTAGACCTAAACTAATATTCCACGCTCTTATTCCCATTGTCTCCTTTGGTACGTTCTCTTATACTTCCACTGACTCACTTCGGTAATTTTTGCAACGCTTGACCCAATAGATTTAAGGTTTTCTAAGACACTTGCAAATATTCCAGTTGACTTTGAGAATCTCTGGATATCTTCTCATCCGCATTTGTTTTCATCGTATAGCGTTACGTAATTACAGTAAGAATAAGATGCTTTGTTATTGATTTTGTTTGTCTTGTTTAACCGTTCGCGTTGAGCGGTTCTGCATTCCCGCGTGCTTTTGATGGATTACATATGATTTTGTTGTTTGTTCACAGTAACACATTTTCAAACCAATTTCTGGTAACTTTGTTAAATTCAAATGTAAGGTTTGGCCAGTTGCCCGTTCCATTGAAATCTCGGTGTGATTGATTCGATGTATTTTTATGTTCGTTTACGATCTGTTACCATGGTACCAGGCTGGATTAAGCTTGTGCGTGACGTATGATGGAATGGAAGGTTTATGCATCGAACGCAGAGATACCTACCTAATAGTGCGGTCGAAATGTTCAAAACGTGATGTTTTAGAAATCTACAATGAGAATGTACCTTAAGAGTGCTATATTTCGCGGGAACTAGTTTTCGCGAAATTAAATACCCGCGAAATATTCTCGAAGACAACGTTCGCGAAAAAAATCTGGAAAAGCTAGAATTTTTAAAGAAAAGGTGATTCTTTTTATTTTAATCTCATAGGAACAACATTTCATTTAATAAAAACAAGAACTTGATATCTTTTTTTATTTGAGATATCTTTGGTTGAATAATAGGTAGTCGATACTTCAGTCCCTAACAACGCGTCTTAGCAACGCAAAATGTCACCCTAAACTTTTCTGGGATTCGCGAAAATAAATACCCGCAAAATATTTTATAAACGATCCTTCGCGAAAATTAATACCCGCGAAATCCAATTTTTTTCGACTCACGAAAATAAAAACCCGCGAAAATAAGTACTCTTAAGGTAGATAGAATAGGTGTGGTTGCGATTTTTTATAAGGAAAGAAAAGTCATATTTCTTCAGTAAACGATCTTACAAGAAATAGAAGAGTAATAATATCTCTCTAATTTGAAAAAAGCAGAAATATGAAGCTTTACCTGGAATTGGAGTCAAAGAAAGTAAAGATCGTTGTACTGTATATAAAATATTATTACATATATATTTTGCGAGCGAGTTGGTTTTTAAAATTTTATTCGGTGAAGATTTCGACATCACAACTGAGGAGTTTGTAGACATAGGTTTCGATGGCTGTGTCAGTAGCAATTCATTAGATGAAGATATTCTCACGGCTGTTTACGGATGATATCGTTGTTGAGGATTCAGATGAAGAGAAGATTAATGATACTATTACGAAACCAGGTTTCAATTAAACAATCGCCGTACTTGAAAATGAATGATCATCTTCTAATTTTGGAGTTGATCTGCTAAAAGGCGTTTGCGATCTTGATTGGGTTAATCGTCGTAAGATTGTCAACAAGTAATGATAACGTACAATGTGCAGTTTGTTATGATGACTAAAAATCGATTTCAAAGCTTTTGAAAATTCATTCCTTGCAGATTGAGTTTGTTGGTTTCGATGATTTTCGTTGTCTTTTCCAGACTAATAGAAGTACCAACTAACAATATTTGCCGTTTACGTTGATGTTTGAAGCTTTCATAATCGTTTTTATTTTTGACGTTTTCTTGCAAAAGAGAGTCACGTTGGTTCACGTTTCTTCATCTCACTCGTAATTGTTGTCAGTGGTGGAAACAGTAACACAAAAACACTGGTGTACTTTAAGAACGCTCTACTAGATATTTAACATATATATGTCCTACAAAAAGAAATAATTTAAAAAACTAACTTTTAGCTCCTTACTTTATTTATTTATTCTTATTCATTTATTTGACTTGATTCACACAGGTGGAACATTGATGAATTTTACTGAACAGTTGTGAATTTTATCTTAATTTTTACATGCTGAAGTTTTTAACCTGTATAAAAGTTCTTAATAATAATAATAATTATTGTTTGATATTATTTCAATTCTATGTTGTTACATTGACAGTTTGGAAAGTTTAGAATAATTATAATTGTACAGAAATCTCTTTCAAATTACACAACATCCGTTTCTCTATTCAAATCTGATGAAGACCAAGGTTAATGCGACTTTTTGATGAGTGGCCAAGCATACTACTGCTGATATTACAATCCTTCCTTAATTTATTTCTTACTTTCTAAAGATGTCTCTGCAATATACAAAGCCAGTATATATATATATATGAATATATACTCATGTGCTGGTCAAGATTTTTATAGCTGGAGAATTAGTTGTTTCTCTCTAACAATTTGAAACCCCAACTTAATTTTTAACTCAAGACATTAAAAGTTTAATTGATACGTAGATAATGAAATATCAATTAATAAAGTATATTTTTTACACCTTTTATTTTTTATAAATTAAAAATATGCCATAAAATAATTCGCGCAAATACTTCTACCATGAACAGTTTACAAATTCATTGTTTTAGAAGGTCGATCTTCCAATTCTGCTGACGTAGCAATTATCGTCTTCTTTCCCGCACACTTGATTGTTTTGCAATCAAACCTGCTTTTGAGAGATCTTCTTCAAAACGTGGAATTGCTTTTCGTAATATAACTTATTCATGTACTTTTACACACATTTATCAATAGGTTGCGTGAATATCTGTAACGTGATTGGCTAATCACGAGATAATATACACTTTTTTCTTGATTGGCTAAAAAGGAGTGCAAAATTCAATTTTTTTTCTGATTGGTTAAAGCAGCTATTCCCGGCATTCCTATTGGTTAAAAACATCGTGCAAAATATGACACGTGCGAATGCTAGAATAATGTAATTGTAAAATCATTGAGTTGAACGGGGAGATCTTTTTGCAGTTTCAAACATTTCGTAATGTCTTTTTGCATCGAAAGCTACAAATGTATGGAAAGCTTCTACGGACAAGTCCCATCATGCGTGAAAGACTAACTTCGATGGGCATACACATAGTCAAAGGTGCGCATAAGTAGAAATGTATTGATTAGAATCATACAGCTGTTATTGAGATATAAAGAGATGCGCATTCCGAATATTCGAAAATAAAACACACCACTAACTTGCAGGAGAAAACATTATGATATATTAAGAATTAAAATGCGATTACAATTTTATAACGGAAGTGAACCCATAATACTACCGTGTGCATTGCTACTTAATAAAATGTCAATTGTCGTGGCATCATCATCGCAATGCCCGTTTGGTGGTGTACATGTAATCATCGCAACATCGTTCATAATTGATGTAGCTGTTCAAGAAGTTGTACACGTCAAGTACATATTTGCAAAAGAACGCTTGAGCTTCCTCGTCGCTGTCGCCAGGTTCATGGAAGGAAGCGATGGCAGAAAAGCACATTTCATTGGAGGCTTCAATGTGGCCACTGCAGGGAGGGAATGGACATATAATTCCCATTTGCTCGCGATATTCCAAAAAACACTTTCGAAAACTTAACGCGCTTTCCATGAGAGACTTTTTTAAACAGAATCCTTGTGGTTTCACTGCTCCATGAAGATCCTGTGAATACGCACTTGATATGCAGTAGGAAAGGAGACAGACGGCGACATGAATCTATGAGTAAATTAAGTAAATAAAAATTAGATGAACAAATTTGCATGGAAAAAAAATGTAATGCAGAATACTGACCTTCCACATATTTGCAAGAAGTACCTTTACACCAGATTCTGCAGCTTGTTAAATGAAAAAAGTGTTGCGACAGTCTTATTTATACCAGGTGTTCATTCTACCAATTACAATTTGTAAGAAACAATTGGTTATTTGTGAAATGAAATAGAAGCTAATTCCTTTCCCTCATCTTTTTAGGATGGGGTATTATGATGGACCACGTCCGAGAAACTCTTTCAAGTAAAAGTAATTATTGCTTTCCTTTCACACGGAAAGGCACATGGGGAACCCTAAGAAGTTGTTTTCCGGTTTTAGAAAAACAAATTTGGAAACTCAGTGTTCCACGGTGACCTCATTGAATTTGTTTATAGCGTGAGATTTCCTTGATTTTCAATGAATGAACTTACGAAATAAATACAGGAAGATCAATGCTGTTTAAATTGTATATTCAAACATTTTTTCTCATCCTGTCTATAACAAATTGTGATACAATACAGTGTTTGCGCTTTACGATGTATGAAATTTTTTTATTTGTTGCTCAAAACAATAATATATCCTTACTGAAATTATAATGGTGAACAAGTGCTGACTCAGCTAATTCGAGCTTTTCGTATCATACCAATTTTTGCATTTGTCCAGTTTGTTTGAAACGTAAGATCAATGTACACCTTGTTTATAAGCATAGTGTAATTTGAGCCCAACCTCAATATGCTTATTTTTTCCTGGTTTGAGCCTTATGTTATGCTCATTTTCTCAGTTCCAAAATTTAGTGATTCGTATCAGCAAGGAGCAACTTCATCACATAAGCCCATCAATCTTTGTCTAACAGACCAGATAACTATATGGATGCTGAATTAGATGATGAGAGTGATGGAGATGGCAATATTTTTGAAATGCTTGACCAATGTTTTGTTTGGTGAAAGATTGATATTTTCAAAAATTGTTTCTTACTTTTATCCAGCCTCGTAATATGCTGATGATATGCTAATTTTTTAAGGAATCTCAGCGTAAGTATGCTTATAAATGTTAAACCTATAAAAAAAGGTGTATACGTCGAATGTTACGCATTTACTTTCTTCAGTCAAGACTTCTCCGACAACACACGACCTTAAATTATTCTATAATATCTGCCAAACAATTCCCGGACATTTCCCCGACGGTCATTTCTCCGGCGGACGTTTCCCCGACAGACGTTTCCCCGACGGACGTTTTCCCGACAGACATTTCCCCGACGGTCATTTCCCCGACGGACGTTTCCCCGACGGTCATTTCCCCGACGGACGTTTCCCCGACAGACATTTCCTCGACGGACATTACCCCGACCGGACATTTCCCCGACCAAATGTTTTGCTTGTTTGTTTTTAAACGAGGCTTCCAGAACGCTCATTAAGCATTATCACGAAGACCTCGACCCAGAGTTTTAGTATATTTAATTGCACCATTTGTGCTATGATTATTTTTGATGAAATACGGCGTTGTTTATTTATAACCGCTCACTAAACAACTTTGTGATAACATGGTCTCGAACCCAGAACCTTTCGGTTAAGAGCCGAACACCATTACCAATGCGCTATCTCCGGAAATCGTTTTTAATAGTTCATGAAAAGTGACACAAGTAATTATCTTGAGCAATTAGTGATAAATGATATTGAGATAAAAGATCACACCTGCAACAAAACGTAATTGCTGTAATGAAGTAATTGCTATTTTGTACATCCACCAATCAGATATGTATCTATTATCAACAAACTTCTTTTTTTTTTAATTTATTTTCCAATTGCATATACATATATAAATTTTGTGCATACAGCTGCGGTACTCGTGGAAGACCGTAGAATTTAATTTGACGACAGGAAGGTAGTGTTTCAATAAAAGTTTGTTCTTTGTTGTGGCAATCAATTTTGCTGTAAACTTACAAGGTATTTTGAGGCCTCCTTGAACTAAAAACGATCTTCTGTAGTGTGTACTAGTCAACTCTGCCGTCACGGTCGCCCAACGATCTAATAAGTATTTTTATAAGTTTTTCCTGATAAGGAAGATGGAGATGATAGCGGAGAATTTCACCCGGGGGTGAACGTTGATGCTGATGCAGAAGATGATGAGTTTTAGGATATTTGCATTGTACTTGCTATTTTGTAGTAACATCGTTTTTTTTTCTTCGAAGCCTATTGAAGCCTCCAATTTTCCTAGTGTTTTCGGCTCGATTAGTGCATGTTTATTGGAATAGATCTACAACAACCGACCTGCTAAATCTACCACGATTAAAAAACTGGTAAAGAAGAGACTATGTAAGCTCGTCTTTAAAATGATGCTTGTGAAAATCTAAAGGACTATTTTCAATTAATGAACAACAACACTAGGAATAAAAACGCGATCATTAGGCTCCCTAAAGTCCGTCTTGAAATGAGAAAATAGGGTTTTTACTATTCAGGAGCCAAAGTATTTAACGAGCTCCCGCTTAAAGTTAGAGCGGCTACCACCCTTCCTCAATTTTTAAGCTTCTTTAAAGAATAGGGTTTTAATTTCAATTTTATGGTATTTATTCTTATTGTTTATTTTTAGCTAACATTTTTCATTGTGTTTTTTTCATAACTTATACTTTTTATCGACAGGACCCAAAGGAAGAACAACATTTGTACACATGTAAATATTGTATATAATTTTGATTTGGCTATCCTGTATAAAGATTCGTAATAAATAAATAAATCTAAAGTCTAGAACTTTGGAATGAATTGAGTGTCCAAACGCTAAGTTGCATGGAACGACAAGAAAAATTATCGTAAGTTCAACTTCACTCGCAACATTTAATGTACGCAACTTTTTATGAATGTCCTGTCTCGCAACATTTGATGTACGCAACTTTTTGTTTTAAAGTTGCGAAAATAAAATCGCAACTTTCGCAACTTTTCTTCGGGCAACAATTTCTTCCTTTAAAGTATTTAAATGTCCGCGTCGGGGAAATGTCCGCGTGAGAGAAATGTTTGGTTGGGGAAATGTCCGCGTGTTAAAACAAAACATCATAAGCTAGGACAGACATTTCTTGTTTTATAGGTCTGTATATCAGTTGTTTTTGTTAATAGTGTAGAGAGAGACGTTGGTGGGAGGTCATTAAATAATCATACATAAGTAAACGGATTATTTCGCACTTTTATCATTAAACTTTAAAACTGTCAAATCAAAAAACAACTTTGTGGAATGTGATCGAATTGGTGAGAAAGTTATAATTCTTAACGCTGCTTTTTGCATTGATTCGATTTTCGTCAAATTGAGATTTCTCCCAGACCCCATACCATTGAACCATAAATCATATGAGAAGAAAAGATAGCATAATAAATCGAGATAAGTTTTCTTTTGACGAATTTTAGCTATCAAACTATTTGCTCTTGGAAGTCTAGTTGTTAAAAGATCTATGTTTTTGTTTTTGTTACAATTTGTTATAGACAGGATGAGAAAAAATGTTTGAATATACAATTTAAACAGCATTGATCTTCCTGTATTTATTTCGTAAGTTCACTCATTGAAAATCAAGGAAATCTCGCGCTATAAACGAATTCAATGAGGTCACCGTGGAACACTGAGTTTCCAAATTTGTTTTTCTAAAACCAGAAAACAACTTCTTAGGGTTCCCCATGTGCCTTTCCGTGTGAAAGGAAAGCAATAATTACTTTTACTTGAAAGAGTTTCTCGGACGTGGTCCATCATAATACCCCATCCTAAAAAGATGAGGGAAAGGAATTAGCTTCTATTTCATTTCACAAATAACCAATTGTTTCTTACAAATTGTAATTGGTAGAATGAACACCTGGTATAAATAAGACTGTCGCAACACTTTTTTCATTTAACAAGCTGCAGAATCTGGTGTAAAGGTACTTCTTGCAAATATGTGGAAGGTCAGTATTCTGCATTACATTTTATTTCCATGCAAATTTGTTCATCTAATTTTTATTTACTTAATTTACTCATAGATTCATGTCGCCGTCTGTCTCCTTTCCTACTGCATATCAAGTGCGTATTCACAGGATCTTCATGGAGCAGTGAAACCACAAGGATTCTGTTTAAAAAAGTCTCTCATGGAAAGCGCGTTAAGTTTTCGAAAGTGTTTTTTGGAATATCGCGAGCAAATGGGAATTATATGTCCATTCCCTCCCTGCAGTGGCCACATTGAAGCCTCCAATGAAATGTGCTTTTCTGCCATTGCTTCCTTCCATGAACCTGGCGACAGCGACGAGGAAGCTCAAGCGTTCTTTTGCAAATATGTACTTGACCTGTACAACTTCTTGAACAGCTACATCAATTATGAACGATGTTGCGATGATTACATGTACACCACCAAACGGGCATTGCGATGATGATGCCACGACAATTGACATTTTATTAAGTAGCAATGCACACGGTAGTATTATGGGTTCACTTTGCACTTCCGTTATAAAATTGTAATCGCATTTTAATTCTTAATATATTATAATGTCTTCTTTCACAAGTTAGTGGATGTGTTTTATTGTAGCTTTGAATGCAAAAAGACATTACGAAATGTTTGAAACTGTAAAATGATCTCCCCGTTTATTACTATTAGTAAATTCATGGCCTACTATAATTACACGGCCGGATATCTTGCCTTTGCGCCAAAAAATTAGTGGAGTAACATTTGAAAAAATTATCTTTGTAAATATAGTTTAAATCATGAAGATTATGTATTTCACAACAGTATAGAGTTATTTTAATGAAAAATATTGAATAATTTCAGTAAAATGACACAAAAAATACTGAAAATATAGCTAATATATTACAGAAAAACAAAATATAAACTTACAGACCAACTTGAAGGTTTAGTATTGCAGTCATCACATACAGATTCATGAAAAGTTTTGATAAAGATACAAAATAAGTACAAAAAAATCTTGATAAAAGCTATAAAAAACTCAATTATGACGTCATAATAACTAAATTTAGGAAAAGTCATAAAATTTGGAGTCATTATCATTACCCGTTCAAAAGATTATTAAAATTTTTGTCTGAGGGCTAGATGAATCATCACCCTGGCCTAGATAAGTAAGTAAGTAAGTAGACCATCCAAACAAGGGAACTGGCCTAGTAAAAACTATAATATAAATTACATCTGGGTAATCACAGCGCTATGATATCAAACGGATGGATTGCGACACCATCAGAATTGGAAGCTTGAACATCTCCGAATATGCGGCAGAAGCGAAGCAACTGGCAGGCAACAATCAGAATTGAGACAAGCAGCTTGTACTCAGTGACTAGGAATGTTTGAGTATGTTTGTGTTTTTAAGCTACCACCAGCTATAAATGAGAAGATGGGGAGTCTCGATTTCCAGATAGTTTATTGTCATATCCTTATCCAGGACATCCCCCGGCCTAGATAGGATGAATAAATTTATAACATCGTATTATTAGTTGTTTATAGCACCATGATCTACTCTAACAAATGAAGAAATGTCTATCAAATAATGATTTATATGAACACCTCATGGCCTTGCCATGGAACACCTATATACAAGTCAAATGATAAAAATAAAGATAAAAACAATATCAAATGGTAATGGCTAATTAATGTCTACTAGTAAAATCAATCATATTAAAATTCAATAATAGTTCACTCTTCCGGTTTGTCTTCACTTAAAGTCTTTGACTGCATCTTTTCTCACAGTATCATAAAGATGTTTTTGTGCGTTATTAAAAAATATATTTTTTATTGTTCGGTAGATATACTTTATAAACAACATGATCAGAACACAAAAAATCAAAAGCTAAACATATTTAGCTGAAAATCTTTCAGAAAGTTCAGATTTTGTAAATAAATGACATGATGTATCTAATATTGCAAAGGACTTAGCTACAAAATGTGCAAAGTCTTCAGTAGGTATTAGCAGACCCCCTCTTGAAAGTTCATTCAAGAATTCATTTTTCTCATCTTGCTTTGCAATTGTACAATTTTCTCCAGATAATATGAGAAGATTATTGCATTTTTCACAACTAACTTTTTCTAAACATTTCTTTGCAACATAACCAGCAACTAAATTTGAAATTTGATGACTATACCTGAATCTAAAATACAGGAATCAATTTCATCAGAAATACTTTTTATTTCTTCATTCAATAAGATAATTTTGTTTTCATCCTGAGTTTCTGGTCTGATGTATGTATGTATTACGAAAGGCAATTCCACGTTTTGAGGAAGACCTCTCAAAATCAGGTTGGATTGCAAAACACTTAAAGGCGTAAAAAATATACTCTATTAATTGATATTTCATTATCTGCGTATCAATTAAACTTTTAATGTCTTGAGTTAAAATTTAAGTTGGGGTTTCAAATTGTTAGAGAGAAACAACTAATTCTCCAGTTATAAAAATCTTGACCAGCACATGAGTATATATATATATATACTGGCTTTGTATATTGCAGAGACATCTTTATAAAGTAAGAAATAAATTAAGGAAGGATTGTAATATCAGCAGTAGTATGCTTGGCCACTCATCAAAAAGTCGCATTAACCATGGCCTTCATCAGGTTTGAATAGAGAAACCGATGTTGTGTAATTTGAAAGAGATTTCTGTACAATTATAATTATTCTAAACTTTCCAAACTGTCAATGTAACAACATAGAATTGAAATAATATCAAACAATAATTATTATTATTATTAAGAACCTTTATACAGGTTAAAAACTTCAGCATGTAGAAATTAAGATAAAATTCACAACTGTTATCAATGTTCCACCTGTGTGAATCAAGTCAAATAAACAAGAATAAATAAATAAAGTAAGGCGCTAAAAAGTTAGTTTTTTAAATCATTTTTTTTTGTAGGACATATGCATGTTAAATATCTAGTATTAGAGCGTTCTTAAAGTACACCAGTGTTTTTGTGTAACTGTTTCCACCACTGACAACAATTACGAGTGAGATGAAGAAACGTGAACCAACGTGACTCTCTTTTGCAAGAAAACGTCAAAAATAAAAACGATTATGAAAGCTTCAAACGTCAACGTAAACGGCAAATATTGTTAGTTGGTACTTCTATTAGTCTGGAAAAGACAACGAAAATCATCGAAACCAACAAACTCAATCTGCAAGGAATGAATTTTCAAAAGCTTTGAAATCGATTTTTAGTCATCATAACAAACTGCACATTGTACGTTATCATTACTTGTTGACAATCTTACGACGAATAACCCAATCAAGATCGCAAACGCCTTTTAGCAGATCAACTCCAAAATTAGAAGATGATCATTCATTTTCAATTACGGCGATTGTTTAATTGAAACCTGGTTTCGTAATAGTATCATTAATCTTCTCTTCATCTGAATCCTTAACAACGATATCATCCGTAAACAGCCGTGAGAATATCCTTATCTAATGAATTGCTATGACACAGCCATCGAAACCCATTTCTACAAACTCCTCAGTTGTGATGTCGAAATCTTCACCGAATAAAATTTTAAAAACCAACTCGCTCGCAAAATATATATGTAATAATATTTTATATACAGTACAACGATCTTTACTTTCTTTGACTCCAATTCCAGGTAAAGCTTCATATTTCTGCTTTTTTCAAATTAGAGAGATATTATTACTCTTCTATTTCTTGTAAGATCGTTTACTGAAGAAATATGATTTTTCTTTCCTTATAAAAAATCGCAACAACATCCTATTCTATCTACCTTAAAAATACCTATTTTTGCGAGTTGAAAAAAATTGGATTTTGCAGGTATTGATTTTTGCGAATGATCGTTTATATAATAATTTGCGGGTATTTATTTTAGCGAATCCCAGAAAGGTTTAGGATGAAATTTTGCGTTGCTAAGACGCGTTGTTAGGAACTGAAGTATCGACTACCTATTATTCAACCAAAGATATCTCAAATAAAAAAAGATATCAAGTTCTTGTTTTTATTAAATGAAATGTTGTTCCTATGAGATTAAAATAAAAAGAATCACCTTTTCTTCGAAAATTCTAGCTTTTCCAGATTTTTTTCGCGAACGTTGTCTTCGAGAATATTTCGCGGGTATTTAATTTTGCGAAAACTAGTTCCCGCGAAACATAGTACTCTTAAGGTACATTCCCATTGTAGATTTCTAAATTATCAAGTTTTGAACATTTTGACCGTACTGTTAGGTAGGTATCTCTGCGTTCGATGCATAAACCTTCCATTCCATCATACGTCACGCACAAGCTTAATCCAGCCTGGTACTATGGTAACAGATCGTAACGAACATAAAAATACATCGAATGACACCGAGATTTCAATCGAACGGGAAACTGGCCAAACCTTACTAAATTTAACAATTTAACTTTTGCAAATGGTCGGAAATAATCACTGGTGGACAATGATACCTTTGAATCTCTAGCGGTAATTCAGATTTCCTTAATCAGACAGTTGAGTGTAAGTTTCTTTGACCACCAGAAAAAATGGTCCCATGTTACAATTGCATGAAGAATTCAGCGAAATGCTTTACCACCCTAATGATCATACATCGTCACAAAATAAAATTCGTTTGTTCATTTATCATCAACAGAACATTGTTTATTCAACTTTAATTAGTTTGCAATAATAATCTAATTTAAGGAACGAATTAACGAGGTGCCCGGCAAAAATCCCAGCAAAATTACTTGTAAACACCACATGACCGTCATCAGCGTTTCGAACAGAGTATACAGATATGGCAAAATGAACAAAAGGGAGTAAAGTTCATTCGATATCTTTTCCATGGAACCGAATTGCAATGGCTGACAGAATTTACTGGAGAAATGAAAAATGAGCAATAAGGCACTTATAACTAACCGGTAAAGGTTTTATTCAATAAAATATCAGTGATTGACTAGTATCATATTTATTTATTTATTTGTTTAAGCTTAGCTAGCTGCAATCCAAAAATCTACCAAATGAAATAAAAATTTAGATTGTGGAGGCATAAAATCTGCCTTTAAAAGCTCTTCTACATTTCGATATAAAAACACTAGAAAGTCAGAAAAGTCAGAAAATGCAAAAAAAAAGAAGAGAAAGATCGGCTGTATAAGATTTAGAACAAGATTTGTCTATAACAAACTTAATGTCAGTAAAATATATATATATATATCAAAAAGTCTTTTAAAAATAGCGATTGATAGATGTCGCATTTACAATATCCTCGGGAAGTGCGTTCCAACTATTTACTACTCTCTGTGTGAAAAAATGCTTTTGAGACTCCAGTCGGGTAAAGTATCTTGCGATACTTCTTTTAGTTTCTAATCTAAGACACTGTTGTTGTTGTTGGCGACTTTGTATTTCAACTTAAAGATAAAAAGGAAGTTGAAAACTCAAAGCTAAAGCATTAAGCTACAATTTTAGCTAACTACCTATATATATCTAGCTATATCTTGTTTTCAATGCTTAGTGTTCATGTTCTAACATATATATATATATACTCCATTAAAAGATTGAGTAAAGGCTTCCCCTACTTATTAAGTCATTTTTAAACAAGACAATTGTTTGCTTCTTGTTTCTCTTAGAAATTTAAAATCATTAACCCAGTCTTCTCATTATTAAAATTGTTGCCTATGCAAAAAAATTGTGTACGCGAATACGATTTTTACTGTTTCGCGTACGTTTTTACGTAGACATATTTTTATGTTTTGTCGTACATAATTAGTCATTTGCTCAAAAGTGATTTGCAAATTTTTCATTTAAAGTTCATTCATTGTCACTGTTAATCATTACTCAAGTTATTGCCGGCTCTCTCTCCACATGCTAACATTCAATGCCCTGACGTATAAAATGCGACCGACCGATTTGGCGGTGACCTGAATGTCTCCAAGGACCAAAGTCACCTGAAACCATCTCTACTATTACAGTGGAGACGGCCAGCCCAGAGGCTAAACCAAACTGCGGAAAACATCTATACTGCGGGTGAATGTGCACCAACGCTGGGTCAGATGAATCTGCAGCTCGTTGGAGGGTTCAAGCGCTCTACTTTCAGGCGAGCTCGAGTAGTGAAATATAGAAACAAAATGAGAAAAATTATATTTTGTAATCTTCGATAACTTTGATCAATCATGCTGGTTTCAATGCAAATGAGTTTGTCTCGATTTAAACGTTAATCGCACAGCTAAGTTCTTTGTTAGCTCTTCAATTTATCTTCGGAGATTTTCCCTCTGTAGGCATGCTTTATCCGCACGATTTAATATTAACTTTCAGGCCTCGAACAATTGCTCAATAACCCTTGGGCGTGCCCGAAATGTCGGGCACCCATAACGATTATAAATACTTTATATTCTCGTGTATTATTCCTTTGAGGAAAAATTCTTTTTAAAGAAATATTTAATCCAAATTATGTTAGGAATAAATACTTTATTTAAAGCTAATAGATATTTAAAGATATAAAATGTCACAGCACATATTTTCATTAGCAAAATACAGCTTTAACAAGTTAAAATACGACGACTTCTTAGTGATCTTTTTTCTTCCATCAAATGCAGCATAGTTCTTCTGCATTTTAAAGTTTTATGTAAACAAAACTGAATGTTTCGTTGTGGTTTGATCTTTTTTCTTCCATCAAAAGCAGCATAGTTCTTCTGCATTTTAAAGTTTTATGTAAACAAAACTGAATGTTTTGTTGTGGTTTGATCTTTTTTCTTCCATTGAATGCAGCATAGTTCTTCTGCATTTTAAAGTTTTATGTAAACAAAACTGAATGTTTCGTTGTGGTTTGATCTTTTTTCTTCCATCAAAAGCAGCATAGTTCTTCTGCATTTTAAAGTTTTATGTAAACAAAACTGAATGTTTCGTTGTGGTTTGATCTTTTTTCTTCCATTGAATGCAGCATAGTTCTTCTGCATTTTAAAGTTTTATGTAAACAAAACTGAATGTTTCGTTGTGGTTTCATCTTTTTTCTTCCATCTAATGCAGCATAGTTCTTCTGCATTTATCTGTTAGTGAATTCTAATTTGTCGAGGTCTGACTTTAACAACAGAAATAGTATATGAGCTTCTCTCCAATGTGCTGATTGCTTTATGCCATTCCAGCATTGGTCCGCCCTCTGCCGCAGTGAAAAAGTAGTTATGTATCGTCTAGGATCTACACTTAAGTGTAGTGACTGGTCTCTTTAGGGATGAGTAACTTGTGGCATAGTTCCAAATGGTTACTGCGATATGATGGCTTCTTTGACACGCCAGGTCATTAGGGGGTCAGGATGTAGACACAGCATGCTCAAATTTTTCTGAAACCACGTTTTTATTTTTTTTCTAAATGCGTACGTCAGAAATATGTTACGAATTCAGGTACGTCATTGTACATTTTGCACACTTCGAGTCATAGATATAAAAGTTAAATACATCTGGTGTACGCAAAAAAACTACGTACGTTCCTACACCAAGGTTGGCATACGTGCCGGCAAGCGGGTATGCGAAAACGTACGCGAAAATGAGAAGACTGTTAACCATCATTGTTCTGATGAAGCATTTTTAATTGTGTATGGCCAACTCAGCCAAATGCCAGCTTGGCCTACAAACTCGGCCTAACTATGAATTTGATGTTTCCTTTACTATATTCTTCATTTATTTTTGCCTCAATATGTTTATGTATTGTTGTTCAATCTATATCATGTGAATATCAATACATTTGCAGGGTGTTAGCCAGGTCTGAATTTCTTACAGCGTTTTCTCCACATTGGGAATTTCCCCCATAACCTTGGCCTCCCCAAGCCCCCATCTTTTGACTTAAAAGTGCTCTAGATTGGCTATAACAGACGAATTCAGAATAATTGATACAACTCTTACCTTCAAATAAAAATAAAAACATTTTCGTAGCGTATTTTATTATTACTGGTTATGTTTTCCTCAGAAAAAAAAAAACTGTAGTGGTGTGGGACAGTAAAGACATTTTTAAAATAATTTTTAATTTTGGGGTTAGGACAACATAAGTAAAAAAATTCTAACATTTTTAACAATATCAAGTCGATTTTTGATATAGCTTTTAGCTACATATAGAAGACCTCAAAAGTGCTATTAGTTTTCGGATTTAGGGTACGGGGTTGGTGGTTGTGACAGTTATAGGTAAAAAGTGGCCATACATAAGTATGGGAGCATAACACCGTAATTATTACGAATTAGAACTCAGACTTCTTATATCATGCTGAGGATGGTTTCTTCTTTCAGGTAAAAATTCACAAAGTTTTAATGGTAAAAATTACGGAAGTTATTTGCCTTTGCTACTAAATTTTTTTCTTTATGGAATTATCACAGATCCAAGCCAAAATGAGTAATCTAGTGCCAAACTACTGGTCGGAATCACTTAATATTTTACATATAATATCAACATAATATTTCATTGACGAAAAGTCCAAATTAATTTTTACATCATTGTCAGATATCACACACGCATGCGCAGTACCATTTCACCACAGAATCCTTCAAACTTTAGGCCCAAATTTGCCCAAATGCGGTATTAGGGGTGAAAATATCCCCATTCTGGTACTTGATTTGAAATCAGCATCCTTTAATTAGTAAACCTACCAATTTTCAAAGTAAACGGAATATTCTAAACTTTTGTGCCCAAATTTGCTCAAATAAGGTATTAGGGGTGAAAATATCCCAATTCTGGTACTTGATTTGAAATCAGCATCCTTTAATTAGTAAACCTACCAATTTTCAAAGCAAACGGAATATTTTAAACTTTTGGGCCCAAATTTGCCCAAATAAGGTATTAGGGGTGAAAATATCCCAATTCTGGTACTTGATTTGAAATCAGCACCCTTTAATTATTAAACTTACCAATTTTCAAAGCAAAGGAATATTTTAAACTTTTGGGCCAAAATTTGCCCAAATAAGGTATTAGGGGTGAAAATATCCCAATTCTGGTACTTGATTTGAAATCAGCATCCTTTAATTAGTAAACCTACCAATTTTCAAAGCAAACAGAATATTTTAAACTTTTGGGCCCAAATTTGCCCAAATAAGGTATTAGGGGTGAAAATATCCCAATTCTGGTACTTGATTTGAAATCAGCATCCTTTAATAAGTAAACCTACCAATTTTCAAAGCAAACGGAATATTTTAAACTTTTGGGCCCAAATTTGCCCAAATAAGGTATTAGGGGTGAAAATATCCCAATTCTGGTACTTGATTTGAAATCAGCATCATTTAATTAGTAAACCTACCAATTTTCAAAGCAAACGGAAAACATAAAATTTTTTATATTTTTTTAATTTTTATGATTTTGCTTGTGTCGCTATTATTTGCTTGGAATTGGGAATTTTGAGTTCGTAGGCAATTGGGAATACCGCGTTTATCGCGATACCACAAGGCTGGCTAACACCTTGATTTGGTCCGCTAATGATATCTTTAGAAGACTTTTTGTCGGTATATTAGCAAGATTTTCGAACACCGGTAGACATTCACAGGATTATGTGAAAAAACTTGATTTAAAGACTTGTTTTTGTTGATGGCAAACCTGAAAACATTGGCTCCAAATATTCATGAGGCGCAACAGTATGAAAGGCAACATAATCAAAACTAGAAAATTGACTGCTGCTAATGGTTTAAAGAAGCATAGGAATTCTTCCCGAAACCAAGAAGTAGTCCTGTCAGATACGCCAGATGTTGAGCTCAATTGCCCCATACAGTTTTCTTTAGCCTCAGAGAGAACTGCTACAACATTTTTACAGCTGAACAATCTACCTGTTTTTGTAGTAAACTTGGTCCCAAACCAACAATTGTGCCTGGTGCTGGAGGCCATTGTGGTGTTTGGTCAATAAAATTGCCACAGAGGTCGGTCAAGATAGGATGTCTGGCAGCGACGTATCCAGAGTGGTTTTGCTACCGGTCAACCGGTATGGGATCCCAAATTCTCATCCCAAATTAATGTAACGCTAAAAAATAAAAAGATTCAATTTTGTTCAAGAAAACAATCGTAGATAAATTAAATTAGTCTTCAGGAATCAATTTGAATATAAAGAAGACCATGCTCACAAAGCCGAAGAAGTTATTGCGTTTGACTCGCTTGTGTATAGATGAAAAGACAACATTCTTTTTGGTTTGATGTGGTGGGACTCACCCGTGTATAGATGGAAAAATCTGTAATGCAAATAGCCTAGTATCATTTTCTCTTTTTAAAACAATTAATGCGACGCGTGACGATTCACGTAAGTTATCATGACGAGAATCTAACTAAATTCGCGTTTACGTTTCCCTTTAAGTCGAGGTTTCAAAAATATTTTTAATATTGAATTGAATTAACAGTGTAGAATATCCCTCTTTCAATGCTGATGAAGATATGAGTTAAAAGGAAAATATGTAAATATTGAAACATACATAACCAAGATCGAAAGGTTAAAATAATTGAGAAAAGAAAAACACAGAGTAAGAGAAGGATGAAAAGAAACAATCGGTAAACGAAAAGTGAAAAGGAGTTCTAAAGCCCAAATAGAGAGGAGAGAAGCAGAATCTTCAGTGTTAGAAATGAAAACCAAAGAAGATGTTGAGGTGGAAAACGATCGCAACTCTTTAATTCAGTGTTGAAAGAGTTTGAGCCCAGCGACAAGTGAACAGGAAATACAGAGGAGGTGGTATGGAGCAATTTACCAACAAGGCATGTTGGACAGGCTCAACGTCGGTTTTTGAGTGATATTATAGTTAGTTAATACTCAAGCCATCGAACTGCATTGCCTAAAACTGCAGGTATGTGTTTCAACCATTTTTGAAGAAGTTTTACCACATTTACTTCGCGATCCCGGGATCTTCCCAACATATGATATCTCTGGTGAAGTAAATGTCCACCCTCTGCCTGCTTTGAAATGGGCCGTTTCCCAATATCTTTCATTGAGGGAGAGAGGTTTAAGCGGAGTTTGTATATAGAACCGCGCACACACAGGGACACTTCCAACTGCGAATAATTTAGAAATACACTGTATTTGAAAATTAGACTTTTTCGTTACATAAAGGTTATGCTTTTTGTTTATATAGTGTTACTACGTTAGGAAGGAAGTGTTGTTTACTTATCTGAAAAGGTCCCATACTTTTTACTCACACATGGAAATAAAATACTCATTAACAGTTTTTTCTGTCATAGATCCTTTCGTATTGGTGGTGTCATTGCGGGTTTCGTTTCAAAATGTTACCAGAATTTCATTACTCTTTGCTCATCCTTTGCATTAAACACTTGTTAAGTTACATTGGTCTGTAGTTTGTAAGACATGTATTTTCAATGAAGATTTATAATTTGTATTTTTTTGCATTTAACAAAAGGGAGCTGAAGAACAAGGTAACAGGCATTGATCTTCACGTGTCCGATTACCAGGAGATACCGCATCGCTCTGCAGACACGTTTCTCTACCATGTCATTGTCATCACCAATCTCTTCTACTACAAATCTCGTTCACTCAGGGAGTCAGATGTCGTGCAATTCATGGTAAGCACTCTTGTTTATTAGAATCATTTTGCTTCTATGACTTTGTAGAAAAATAGCTACTAATTGTTTAAGTTAACATTCACAAGCGCCAAACCAAATACAAATACAAATAATATAATATTTAATAATAAATAATAATAATAAATATCTGCGCAAACTCGTAGAAGGTCAAGATTGACTTCATCACCGAGACCCGATACACTAATTTTTTTTTTATAAGCAAGACTGTGAAATCACCTTAGCTATGCTTTGCAATTTTACAATTTTTACCATAAAAATATGCTTATAGCTATGCTTATGTATATGGAAAGCAGGGGTAGAAACTATGCTTATATGCATATGCCGGTAATTTCCTTTGAAATGTAAATTATATACAGTATATAAAAATCTTTTTTTTGTATAATTTTTAGCTTTGTTTTAAATTTACTCATATTTTCTGATCATTTAATATTGTCGCATTTTACCTTCTGAATAAACTACATTAAAGCTAACTTCAAGGCATTTCTAAAAAATTGGGAATTTTTGTTCATACAGTAACATTATGCTTAATTTTTTACCATAATTATGCTTATAGCTGTCTTGCTTATAAAAATTATTGTATTATAGGCCGTACTGAGAAATTTCAGTCAATTTTCATTAATATAAGTGTACAACCAAAAAGTCAACTATACAAGAAAAATAAGATGCGTATATATCTTAAAAGCTTAAAAAAAATCATAACAATTTAAAAATATGTTTTCCAGAGAAGTTGAAACACTTGATTTAATTTGATTTGAACTAATTCATTTATTCCAATGATTTGGACCAAGAATTCTCGTCTTACAAAAGGTTTTGTTATTGCTAGTATAAATCCCGTCAAAAATTTGGTTGTTGGTCAATATTAATTTCATAAACATTCATTGCTTTAATAGCATAAAATAGACCCGTGTCTTTAAAATGAATTTCACCAACTGTATGTTTTTTGTGTTCTATATATAGATTTGAATATACAGTACAATCCTGATAACTTGAATATGAACTGAACTGGTATTCAAGGTTTGAGACTGCATTTGCCGAGGAAAATCAATGTTTTGCAGACCTCTAATATTTGAGAACGAAACTTTGAAAGCCTAATTGAGGCTTACCTCAATGTTCGTGTCCCTAAACTAACAGGCAGAGGTTGACCCTGATCCTGGAAAAACGTTCATCTTCAGCATCCTTACTGGTGAACCAGAAACCTGACGCTAACAACAATTTTACACCACAGTGTCAGAAACATGCCACTGGAATAAACCAGTAGAGAAAATTACCTTGACGCAAGTGAAGTGTGGACTTAAAAACACCTAGTTGAAGAGCATGAAGAGTTGAATAGGTTGTCGGCTGTTAACCTACTCTCCTTCAGGTTGATGGTTGTTGATCACGGCTACAAACCCCCTTCTGTCCCTACTGCATCGGGCTGTAACTGATTTGCGACTTGGTCCTTGATGATGGACATAAGCACCCATGCCCTATATGCACTACTTGATGACATGAGACTGATCTGACAAAACTAGAATTTGCTTTCTGTAGCAATGTAATAATTTCATAAGTGTTTATTACTTAATATTCACTACATACAAAGCCGTTTAGTGTTTGAACCTCGTCACGTCTCACGCATTACATATTCTTTGCAGGTGTCCAAGACCTTTGATGAGTTTGCCGATTTCTATCAAAAGCTCTACAAACGCTTCCCAAGTGTGAACTTCCCTCAGCTTCCCGGCAATTCTCTGATTTTGTCGGATTCCGAGACTAAATTTAACTGTGTTAAGGACGTCCTGGCGCTTGTGGCATGCACTCAGAAACTGTGCTGCAGTCCAATGGTGATCAAATTTTTAAGAGAGACAATGGACACGAAAAATGACAGCAACAAGAACAAGAAAAGAATCAAGGAAAAGTATGTTGCACTGGAGGATGAGGTATTTAGCTTTTGTACTAAAAGAATGAATGATATTATTATGATATTAATAATAATAATTTCTCGTGAAACATTTCTAGTTAACTCATTCTTAAAGTTTTAAATGCTGAGAATTCATTTTTATTGACCGTAAATAAAATTTAGATAAGTTTTACAAAGTCTTTCATTGAACTATGTAACTAGACAGATTCTCGGGTTGCCTTTTCGTGACGTGTTTTCTGCCAATAGATAGTGAACATTGATGCTGATGAAGAATTTATGGTCGAAGTTGATTTATTTGCGAGAAAACAAAGCACAACGCAACTCGATGAAAGAGAAGAAAACGTTCCGGAATTGTCCGACACTGAAGTTGTGGTGGCTTCTTCAAAATTGCCAGTAGTTGATGCGGAGAATAACAAATTGTCATTGGCGAACGATAATAAGGAGTCTCAAGACCATGGACTGTTCGAAAATCAAAGCCAAGAACCAATTAAGAGTGAAACAATACAGAAGTTTAACAACATGTTGGAGTACGTCAATTTTTTATCTCTATAGTTAAAATTATCATCGAACTGTTAAGGGTACCTGATGATGTTTCAGTCTACTTTCTGAGACAGATATTCAATACGTTCAACCCAGGTTCTAATTTATGAAAAAGTTTACGTAAGACATAGACTGCAGTATCATCATTTTTCATTTGGAGAATTGTGATGATTTATTGCATCAGTGTCATTGCTTGCTACTAAAACTATTTTCACTTAACAGCATTTTTTCTCATCATCCACCTAGCTTAATTAAGATGTGCTGCATCACAGGGCTTTGATTACCATCCAGAATATCTTTTTGTTCACATTACAATTATGCAATTTTAAGCCCACGCTAAATTTTTTGCTTTTCTGGATTAGTAATTTTGTTTGTAATTGAGCATAAATTTAGCTAGAACTTCACCGAAATATTGGCAATTTGTCTTTAAATACGCAAAATAAAGTTACATTTTATTTGTGCTGTTGTTGTGGCCTCTTATTTAATCCTCCTCAGCAACCCTTGCAAGATGGAATATAATGAATGATGACATCATCAAATTTCTAATTTAACTTTCTCGCTACAATTTGTTATTTTAACATTCTTTTTTATATCTCTTAGCGAAGATGATGATGATGATGATATTGTTGCTCTAACGAAAATGTCCGCCAAAAGAAACATCAAAGTGCTTGCGGTAAAGCCGTCTGTCAAACCAGGCGTTGGTAGGCGTTCACCAGTGAAGCATCAGACCAGTCTGCATGAGCATATCAGAGAAACGCAAGGCGAAAAAATGTTCAAGCGCTCCTTATCTACAAACTCAAGGTTTGCGCGTTTTCATCTATCTTTACCATCTTTGCTTACTCCTACTTTTCTTCATGGGTTTTTGAAGGTTATAAAATGTTACTCTTATGTTCTCGAATTGAAAATGAACTAAAATGGTGTCACAATAAGAAAGTGGCAAATGAAGGAGACAACATATTCCCCTGATAAACATTTGTTTTGTTTTTAGGAAAATAAGAACCGATCAGGATGGGAATTTAGATGATATTTTTGGGAAGTTGAAAAAAGCCTCCATTTTTGATGATGATGACGATTCAACCTTGTTCTCGCCTTCAAAGTCTAAATCTTCTAGAAATCATCCGAAGGGATCTGTTGATATCGATATCACTGAAGCGCTTTTTACTTCGGAACATTTGACAAAAGAAAATGAGCACACTGTGTTTAGTGAACCATCAAAAGACGTAAGTTGTCATGTTTACGAGAAGGACGTTGAGGAAGAGGGAACAGCTTTGCTTCGTGCTGAGGTTGAGCTTTCTGAAAGCATCGATAGTAAAAGTAAACAAGATGTACATGAGGTGTGTGAAGAACAATCGTTAATTGAAAGTCACAAGGGCAATGATGACGAAGATATTCCATATACAAGCTATCGTGCCAAAGAAGAATGTGATACGATGAAAGAAAGCGATGATAGGTCAAACATAGAAGAAGAAGAAACATCATTTCAAAAAGATTCCAATGTTCTTGATGAGCACGTAAGCTTTTCTGCTCGCACAGATCATGATAATGTCTCTAGTTTCACTGGCGACAGTGAAAACAACAGTTTCATTGTTGAAGGTCTTGATAAACTGAACATATACACACATAGTTCCAGTGAAGTTAGCCGGGATGAACAAGACCCTTCCGCCAGTAGCAAATGCTCATTGTCAGATGACGGTGAACCTTTTATGACTAACGAAATAGAAAATGAAGAATGTGTCGGTCCAGAAGTGTCGCCTCGAAGCTCCACTCTTGATGACAATAAAACGAACGAAGCAGGAAACGACTTTCTGCTGACAAATGAAACTCTTATTTCAAATGATGCTCAGTTGACAGTTGGGGTAAAAGAAGCAACAGATTGTTTAAGCACTTCTATATGTGATGATCTGGAAGAAGTAGAAAAAGATAAGACTGATAACGTTTCAAAAGATGACAATGCGAAAGATTCCATTGAAGAGAAAAGCATCGCCCAGGATACAGAAGAAGTCAACTTGGATTTTCATATTAATGTTAATTTTTAACGCAACTTTTTAACATTGTTTTTTTTTCAACTTCAATCTTGTTACCGTGGTATAGCTGTTTATCTGTTATATAAAATATATATTTTCTAATTTTCCGTTTTAAATTTGTGGTAATTTAATTTGAAAGCTGTATAATTAAATAAATTTTGTGTTTTATGTAAGACAACATGAGAGCCTTTTATTTTTTATTGTGGCATTCTGTTAAAAACAAAATATTGATAGTTTATTATTCAAGGGTTATTTGTCTAAAATTGCTGATATTTTCATTTTTTGTTAAGTGTTAATTCTGTAAAATTTTCTAATTTTGTATATTTTCCTTTTTTGTTGTTTGGTATATTTCTTTAATATTTGTGCATTTTTTAATTCCTTTTCAATGCCAGCTGATCACTCACCAATGTTTTCTCTATTCATTAAAGTTATAGTCTGTTTGAACATGAGAAGAGGTTGACTGCAATGGTGACTGGTTTTGTGTGTTTATGCATGGTTTTTATAGGTGAGGTTTTATTTTAAATTTATAAGAATTATTATTATTGATCGTATATTGTTTACGGTATCTTATTTTATGTTTTTTTGTTTTGTTTTTTTTTTTATTGTAGTTGCTCAGAACAAGGCCCTAAAGGCCACTTGAGTGTAAAGAGCTAGAAAAGTTACAGGGAAAGTGACACAGTTTTCAGATATCGATGAACGTTTGATTTGAACAGTTGAAGGTTATAGACCGATGGAAAGCATGTAGAAGGAAGGGAGTTCCAAAGTCTAGATGTTCGCGGGAAAAAACTGTTCTTATAGAAATCCCTGTGACAGTTTGGAATGCAAACAGTCCATTGATGAGAAGATGACGAAAACCTAGTTGTACGGTGAAAAATTCTGGGAGAAGGTGTAAGAGATGATAGTTCGCTTGAACAACGTCCATAAAAAAAATTGTAAAAAAGACAAAGAGAAGCTACGTTTCGCCGGTGTGATAGGGAGTCCAGTTTTGAAGATAAGTTTGCGCCGATTGCGTTGCAAACACGCCGTTGAACACGGTCTAACAAGTTCAAGCAATTCGCAGGAGCACCTGCCCAAATGTGGCAGCTGTATTCCATGCAAGGACGTATTGATGATTTGTACAGGTAAAGGATACACTCAGGGGTGAGGTAACTCATTTCTCGTAAAAGAGAACCAACCTTCATGGCAGCTGATTTTGCAATGGTTTCAATGTATGAACGCCATGAGAGATCGCTTGTAAATATGAGACCAAGAAGGCGAAATGAATTGTTTTCAGGCAAATGAGAACCATTCATCAAAATTGGAGGTAAATATGCTTGCTTGAAATGATTAATGGAAAGAAGACTAGTTTTAGATGGATTGAAATTAACCAGCCAATTCTTACCCCATTCAACTACCGAATTGAGATCTTTATTGAAAACAGAGGCCAAATTAACCTCTAATTTTAATTTTGATAAAGGAACTTTTCAGATAATTTTGAAAAAGGAACCTTTTAAACCATATGCTTTGAGTTTATGCAATAGACCCAGATGCCAGACTTTATCAAATGCCTTGGAGATGTCAAGAGCAACTGCTCGCGCTTCACCGGAAACATCAAGGGCACGATAAAAACGTTCAGTTATAACTGTCAAAACATCAGCAGTGGAACGACCAGAACGAAACCCGTACTGGGAATCATAAAACAAATTATTTTTTTCAATAAATTCCACTAAGGAATGTGTCGGTCGGGATAGTTTAGTTGGTAGAGCGCTTGCAATTTCGGATTTCCGAGGTTGCGAGTTCGATTCCTCCCGGCCCCACTGACTCAGCTAATGAGTAGCATTTCAATGCGGTAAAGTACGGGTGTTGGTGGTAGGAGTGGCGCCTGCCTCAACAGTTACACCCAACTTCTTGTGCTAACGAAAAGGGGATAGACACCCTCGTTTACACCCGTTACTAACATTAGGACAAATTTTGTCACTTTACTTTTTACTTATATGCTATGAGTCTTTTGATCATTGTACAATTCTACAACATGCTAATGTGAGTGACTTGATTAAAGAAGTATTTGTACCTGATATGGTTCATTTCCGTGAGTTTCTGATATTTAAACAAAAAGTTTTGTTTCTCCTTCACGGAATGTTCTGTAGCAGAATGTAACTTATTTTCATGTGAATAAGATTTTGAATTTTTTTTTTTTTTATTTTAAAAACAACCACACCACCCATGAAGAAATTCATAAATTCACAAATGTTTTAATTGGGGGGGGGGGGGAGGGGGGGAGGGTGGAAATGGTTTGAAAGACGAAGTCCGAAAAGGGGGGAGGGGAGTTAAAAATGTGTAATTATTTTTAGACATCATAAATATGACGCTATAATATCATCCCATGACACTTAGTGCTTTGATGTGTCAGGTTTCCTTGGGGTATCTTTATGCACAGCACCTGGTTGTTGGGAACACGTTGAACAATGTTCAACTTTAACCAATGGTTTCTCTTTTTGTTCCACACATTTCCCCCTCTATTAAAAATCCTTTTAACTTCTACTTAGGACTATGCAATTGATCTTTCAACATTGTTTAATTTATATGGATTTTGCTTTTTGTATTTCTCAATTTTTATTTTCATTTTTGGTATGATAGGCAACTGTGGTGACTGCATAACTCTTTAATGATGTCACTGAACGTAGATGGTTTTGTTGCCAAGTACTGTTTGTCGTCATTTGCGGCAACTGTTGCTGAGACAGGTACACCACCATTCACTTGTTTTTGCTTTGTTATTTTTACTGTAATTTACTTGTCCTTTGATGCAGTATGTAGACACTTAGAAAATATTTTCCCTCATTGTTAAGTTAATTGTGTAAAATGTTATCTCATAATTTGAGAGATGCACTTGACCTTCCCTTATCTTTTGTAATATAATCAGTGATACACTTAATGCCTTTTCTTTTCGCCTGCATCTGATGGTTTTAAACACAAATTTTATTCTCTACCTAGCAACGTTCCCACTTGACATCACGAAAACACGCCTGCAGATCCAGGGAGAGGGAAGTCGAAATCAGGTTGCCTATAGAGGCATGCTAAGAACTGCTTTCGGAATAGGTATTAGAAACACAAAGAAAATCTCATCTTTTCAAAACCAACCAATAGAGTAGCTAAGAGATTTGTCTGTTTGGCTCGATTTGACTTGGTTAGTACATATAGAGTTGAGGTTTTTAGATTCACTAAATGATGGCCCTATCAAAGATCTCAAATCGTTTAGCTGTTTAGTTGAGGAATTTACGTAGGCACAAATTACCATCCTAAGTATACCAAAGCGATAGCCATCTGTCATATATTATTCGTGTTTCAGCAAAGGAAGAAGGGTTTGTGAAGCTATGGCAAGGTCTACCGCCAGCTGTTTTACGACATCTAGGTAAAGTCTGACTGTCTTTTCCTTAATTTGTTAGTTATTAAGGAGGAGAGTGATGATTCCAAGTAGATGCATAAATATAAATGAATAGCTTTGTTTGTTTGTTTGTTTGTTTGATATACAACAGAGTTAAAGTTAATTAGCAAAAGCGTATTTGAAAAAAAATTGTATGGCATTGAAGTTGGCAATGCACCAAAAATTTGTATGTTAAACACACCGCATGGCTGCATATCATGTTACATAATTGAGTTTGCCATTAAGTTTTCTTTTTCTCTCACAAGATTTTGTAATGCCTTAGGTTTTCTCTAGCGTAAATTTTAGGGAAGCAACATTGCACGAATAATGATTGGCCATCTGCATCGTTTCACCGTGCAATTTGAAATTGATCTTCATATGAGAAGAACATATCGTAATGAAGATTAGACCAGTATAGTTGGTCGAATTTAGGTTGTGTGTCTTTTTTCAGTGTATTCCGGCAGCCGTATGGGATTTTATGAATATCTACGTGATGTCGTCATGAAGAAGAACGAAGATGGCTACTTCCCTGTCTGGTATGTTCAAAATTATTAATAGTTATTTATAAGGATTGTTATAAATATACTTTGTGTATAGCACTGATGATGGGAAGTAGCCCGAAAAGCTGTTGCTAAACAACATTTCAAACATGTTTCATAATTCATTCTTTAAATTTATTACCACATATTACCACAGAACTGATGACTTTCTTTACGATTGTTTTGAGGGAATCATTATACTAACCGTAAACGGAGATGCCCTTAACCTAGCAGAAATAAAACCCAAAATAATTCTGATGTTGGATGTAAAAGAAGTGATAGTGAAATCGTTTAATAGAGTTGAATATATTCGTCATAGGAAGTCGATTGTTGCTGGAATGAGTGCTGGAGGTTTCGCTCAATTCCTCGCCTCGCCTACCGATCTCGTTAAAGTGCAAATGCAAATGCAAGGCAAGCGAGCCTTGGAAGGACATCCGGCACTGTGAGTCTCATTGCCCCTTTTTTCTCATTTTTGTGGTTTTGCTGAAAAAATATTTTTGTGTATAAATATTTATGTGTATCTGAAAATTTTTATCGTTAGTCCTTAAGCTGATAACAAAAAGCGACATATGACAAGGGTCTCACTTGGCAAGAAATCAAAAAAGCAAACAATTTGGAAATTTCTTGACAAAAGCAAAAAGAAATCGTAAAAGATAACAGCAAAAAAATAGCCAAAAATTATGCTTTACATGGCTAAAAAAAGCAACAAAGGTGGCAAAAAATAGGCACTTTCAAGAGTGAGACCCCTGATATGATCTAGTTTATCTCAAAGCTTTAAGCATAAGACTCTTGATTTTGCTATGAAATAAAGAGTATTCTTCATTATTTTTAAAAATAAATGTTTATATTTCAATTCTATTGGAATTCCTTTTAAAAGCGTATATCTCATTGGTTGATCGTTTCCTAGATATAAAAACACTTTCCATGCGTTTCGGTTAATAGCGCGTAACCATGGGTTACAGGGCCTTTGGAAGGGTTGGCTACCCAACGTGCAACGCGCAGCTCTGGTCAACCTTGGAGGTAACATCTTTCATTGCTCTGTTTAACTTTTCTTTTAGTTTGTGAGGTCGTGTGTTTAAATAAAAAAGGCAGATAATTCAGATGTTATTTCGTTTTCCTATTTTATTTATTTATATAAATAAGTTTTCATAAATTCATTTCCTAAAAAGAATTAAAAAAGAGAATCTTAAATATCAAGAAAGAAGTATATTTTATAATAACTTTAGATTTAACAACTTACGATACAGCCAAACATTTTTTCTTGAGAAGATTTTCGCTTCAAGATAATTGGGTCACGCATGGTCTATCGAGGTAAGACAATCGTGGAATGTGTTGTTTTTGTACTTGAAAATTTGACGTTAATGTCGATGGTAGATTGTAATTTTAAGCTTTTTTGTGTCATTCTCAGACCTTCTATACCGTATAATTTGAACTTTTCTATTCCAGTATATGGTCGACCATTCTCAGACCTTCTATACCGTATAATTTGAACTTTTCTATTCCAGTATATGGTCGACCATTTTCTGACCTTCTATACCGTATAATGTGACCTTTTCTGTTCCAGTATATGGTTGGCCATTCTCTGACCTTTTATACCGTATTATTTGAACTTTTCTATTCCAGTATATGGTCGATCATTCTCTGACCTTTTATACCGTATAATTTGACCTTTTCTATTCCAGTATATGGTCGGTTATACTCTGACCTTCTATGTATACCGTATAATTTGACCTTTTCTATTCCAGTATATGCTCGGGGCTATTTGCCAGCATCTTGGGCACACCAGCTGACGTAATAAAGACTCGCATCATGAACAACCCAAGCTTGTACAAAGGCTCTTTGGACTGTTTCGTAAAATCGGTAAAACGTTGTCATTTCATTGAAATTTAGTAATTATTTTTTTTGTGTAAAATAATAATTCGAAAGATTAAAATTCAGTAAGTTGTGAATATTGTGTTACGTTTGGGTTTGGTTAAAAATATATTAACAACTGTTTCCTTGGAAACGCTTTGCGCTAACTACGGCAACCTTTTCTTTAGATTCGACACGAAGGATTTTTCTCTCTCTACAAAGGATTTCTGCCGACGTGGGCGCGAATGGTATTTAGTTCTTCCTGTAATAATCATTCGAACGATGCTCTTCACTTCATGACGTAATTTGTCTCATTTCATTGGAATGGGCGTTCCCATAATTATAAATCATGAATACAACTACCAGAATCCTTTGCGTTAAATCTTTGAATAAAACAAATTTTAATTTGAAAACATATTAAATAGAATCATATTAATGGTTAAAATAATTTGTGCTTAGAAATGAATCTTTGTCGTTAGTAGTTCAATTTATTTAGATGATTTAAAAGTTAAAATGCAAGGGATTCTGGTAGTTGTATTCACGAATTAACAATTATGGGAACGTCCCATTGTAACATTTCATTGAAACTTCTTTTAGAATCATTACGCTTCCTTCGAGTGGAAAATTGATATTCCTTCCTTCATTTCTTCTCATTTGAGCCTAAACATATAACTAACCAAATGTAATAACTAATTGATTTCATAACGTTCAACCGTAACCTCAGAAGCACTCGCATGGGTCGCGTCATGTTTAAATTCTCCGCGTAGGCGCGTCGCGTATTATTTTTTAACCAAGAGCCGACCGTTTAATACATGATATACGAATGTCAGAAAATACGATATTTCGTGAAGCTTAAAATTATGTTGTGTTGAAAATGCACGGATATGTCTAAGAGGCCATGAGTATTGAGTGTTTTTTTTTTATAAAATGCCTTTTCTTAGTCAAATGAACTCTTTAGAATATTGTCCACTACCTTAAGCTAAAATTTTCGTCTAAAATCGCAAAAATAAATCCCGCAAAATTTTTCAAAAATAGTGATTCACAAAATTTGACTGACTTGTTTCTCCTGAAAACCTTTCATTTTCATAAAATACGTTTAAAAATGTTTCTTTAATATTAGATTTGCAAAAATAAATCCCGTAAAAATTCTGCTATAGACACAATTCGCAAAAATAAATATCGCAAAACACAATTTTTTTTACCATCGAATCGCAAAAATAAATATCGCACAAATTAATCCAACATTAATTAATACTCTTAAGGTAGCTATTCAACCCGTTCAAGTTCCACTCATTGCTTTTATGACGAAGAAAAACTGTGTCAGCCTGGGGTGTTAATAATATCCACGGTTAGTAATTCAGTTACTTGAAAGGAATATGAAAAGGTCACTGATATTCTACCACGAGTAAAAATATATATGCCAGTCTCTTTTACGGAGATATGTCAACAAATTAACAGAAATTTGTAGCTAGCTATTCTTTATACTCTGAGAAAGCACCAATTTCCTCGTATATTTGCCCGTCGAGTGGTAGCTATATTACTCTAGGAGCTCAGTTTAGACCCGTAGGCCCTAAGATGTACACTTGTTTTGACTTCTGATTCTGAAAGCCTAGCCCTTTTTCTTGGTCAGTATAAAATTTCCGATCGAATGAGGGGTCATTTGGCATATTTCTGAGAAATTGCTTATTCAGCACTTTTAGGCCGCCATTATGGATTTTTGACCATGAACCAAAAAGGAATGTAGATTTTTTTGAACCCTTATATGATAGGCTTTCAGAATCAGAAGTCAAAACAAGTGTACATCTGAGGGCCTACGGGTCTAAACTGAGCACCCATAGTATATCGTTAATTACAGCTAGAAAAACTTCACTTTTATCCAAAAATATCTAGCTAGTTCATTAAATTTCACAAATCACATCTAAAACTTCAAAGCATAAATGCAAAGCACTTAAATTTTTGTTACTAAAAACATTAATAAAACAAACGATCTTTAAAGCCACATAGATTTGTGTCTGATCTCGAATTTTTAAAAAAAAGTTGGGATGTTGAGTTGCGTTCGTTCAACCAATCAAATTGAGTCCCTCACTTAGTCTCCTCTAGTTTGCGTTTTATACGATTTTTGCTCTCTTTTTTTAATTCGTGTGTGTCAAACTTGAAGAAAGATCAATGGCACGACTCTGGTGTTATCCTATACTAGCTATACAACCATGGCGTTCTTAGCTAATAACAGGCCTACAACACACGCATGTGAATCCAAAAACTGGGGGGTCAAAATAAAAAATCTGTAATGTCATTCTTTTTTACCATTTCGCATTAAAATTTTTACACATAACCCTACAAGAAGTTTGGTGAAAAAATAAGAAATTCAACAAGAAAAAAATACAGAGTTTTTAAAGAATTGCAAGAAAAATTAACAAATGTATACCATAATAATATAAGTTCAGTCATAACTAAGTCAATTTTAATACTTTGAGAGAGGTTTCTTTCGAGCTTCCTGGAGTTGAAATTCTGCAATAATTATTCAATAATACATTGGCCAGGGTACGACAATGATGCTTTTGCATTGAAAACATGTAGTATTCACTGACATCTGCAAATACCTCCATGAGCGGATTTCTGCACACTTTTGTTTTGACTGATTCAAACATAATGAAGCAGAAGACGCACCATTGAGCGGCTGGCAGAGTCAATCGGGATTTTCAACCCACCACGATCCAATTCATCTGTAAATCCCCCATACTTTTCGTAATAAAATGTTGTTGTTGTTAACAGGTCGTTTTCAGATATCTCCCCATCTTTTCTGGTGACATAGCCGGCTATGTGGACCAGTGCCATTTTTGTGTCAATTGTGACAAACCTTTCCAATTCTTCTAAGTTATCGAATATTTCTGTACTCTCTTCGTTCAGTTGGTATTCACAATTTGAGCATTGATGCCCAGGGAGAATGGAATCATCGATTTCATCACTTACTGAAAGGATGTTAGATGCTTTAGCGATGTTCAGCTTCTCTAAAATTTGCTGTACTGTTATAAAGTAGGCACCTCCTAAACTCTGGCGAAATTTGGAAAATTCTTTCTCGATGTAATCTGATGTGAAAAGACCAACACTATTCGATGACATGTTTGGTATATAGCTTTTGCTGTGTCCTGTGTCAGTTGACGAATTCGACAATTTGTGGATTTTTTCATTTTCAGACACATGTTGCCAAAACTCCTCAGGTACTCTAGTCTTTCATCAGCGAAATCAGAAATAACTGCTTCTAAAAAAAGGGTCATTATGTCGAACATCTGCCCCTTTTGATTTGACATTAATGATTTTCCAAAAGTCAACAATCATCCTTATAAATGCTGCAGTATCCTCCTTGCCCTCGATGTCAGTCATACCGGGATGTGTGAGTAGACCAGTTATAGTAAAGTCACAGAACACTTGGTGGCATATGTTTACTTTTTGACGCTCAATTGGCTTCGGAAACACAGCTCTTTCATTAAGCTTCGATAATTTTACCACAGATGTTGATTCAAGCCTGTATAGTGTCTCTAAATGTGACCATTTTGCTGTTTTTTCCACACCTGCATCATAAAAGGTGAGTTGCTTTGTCTTTTCAGTGATCCAATTATTCCTAATACTTTTTATAAGATGCACAAAATCAAACAAGAGATATTGACCATCTTTTGCAAGCCAACATTTTTCTGGCACAGTTTCGATGAGCTTGTAAAATTTTTGGTTCACACGATTGTTGTCGCATACTAGCACTTTCACAAAACCCCCTTCTACCAAATTGATCGCTTCTGTTGTTTGGGAAATTTCACTGTTTACAAGTTCAGAATCTAAATTAGCTACTGGCAGCATTTTTGAGAGAAACCTTGGACCTCCAAACAAACAAACTATCATCATGCCAAGAACTGTTTTGGCCAGCTGACTATGATCATTGACTGCTCTACCAAACACTGTACCTCCATGTAGCAGCAATGCTTTCTTTACATAAACTTCGTCAAACACAATTATGCACAGTCTTTGCTTTTCGGTTACATTTGTCAACAATTTTTTGACATAGGAAATTTCATCTAATTTGCCAATCTTTGAAGTGATTTTTGTCAATGTTTGAACAGAGGGTAAGGCATAGTCACTCCGTAATTTTGTGTAGAGAGCACGGGAAGTACAAAAGTACTCAAATGCCCGAATAATCATTTCTGGAGGATATATTTTTTGGCCAACGCTGATGGGCCCCATGGCAGTGAAGTGTTCTTGCAGAACAACTGTTTTTCTATCAATATCATGTTGATTCAAATATCGCAATGCCTCCTCCAACCGAGACCAAGTATTTATATAAACAATTCTGCTGCGGCTTAAGCTTGTAATATGTATTCTTAGTCCACAATGAAAACTCTCATACCTGAGATCTTCGAAAATTTTAAGGAGAAATTTAGGCATACCATTTATGTAAGATACTGATTGGAGTAAAACATCTTCACAATGAATAATGATATCAAATTCAACCTGAAATTGTTTTGTTCTATTTCCAAACTCATTTTTCAATCCTTCAAAGTCAAATGTGTCTGACTCTATAAAACTGGACAACTCATCAGGCTGCTGATTTCTGGCAACAAATGATGTTCTTTCGATATTTCTTGGTGGTGGAAGTGGCGCTGGTATAATACTGGTCGGAATATCATCAAATACTGATGGTGGATTTACAGGCCGTAGCTTTCCATAAAACATAAACATTTCACAGTTCTCAGGCCAATGCTTTCTGCAGATAACTGTGTCAATATTTACAGTTAAATTTGCATTTATCTTTTTCGCATTGTCAATCCATCTTTGTCTTTCTATTGGATACTTCTTCACGTTTGGAAACCGATATACTGGAATATTCACACCAGATTCTCTGTTTCTTTTTCTTTCTTATAGTTGGTCGAACAACTGTGCATACAGCATGATTTAACCATGATTTACTTTATCTACAACAGAACAACAATTTAATTTCGGTGCACATTGCCAATTCCAAAATATATATCCGTGTCTCTTGCTGTAAAACGCTCTTGTAAGACCTATCTCTGCTCAGAAATATTTTCGACCGAAAAAAACAAAATTCAATCTTCACCCTTCAAATTTTGTCATCAGAAAAAGTAAATCGAAATTAAAATTTCCAGATATATCAGAATTCTATTACAAAAACACAAGCAAAACAAACAAATTATTATTGTTGTCATCCATTTTTAAAAGAAATTGTTGAAATTTTAAATTTGATATCGAATCGAACAGATTTATTTTTATTTGTTGTTGCGAAATATTTTTAAACGACTTCAAAATTCGCATGTGGAAATTTTAAACGAGGCTATTTGATTTGTCAATCTAAAAATTTTCTGGTCTAACATAAAATATAAGTTGAAAAAATTCAACTTTTTTTTGGAAATCGAAAAATTCTTTATCGAGTAAATCGTGCAATGTTTTTAATTTTAACCAATCAGAATATATCACGTGATGTTTTTCGACCGAAAATATTTCTTTTCGGCTAAATTTTTCTTAGTGGAGATTGGTCTTAAGATTTTTTTTCATCAGTGACGTATCAACCAATCAAATCGCTTTTCCTTGACCACGCGTTTTATCTTATTCATTGTTTTTCTTTTTTTCGCGGTTTTAACACTAACATTATAACGGGTGATAACATGATTTCGAGTAACAAACGAATAACCTTGTTTTGTTACTATAACAACCTTCACTGACATCGTCATTCACGCCTTTCCACAGCCGTTTCTTTTTTCAGGCGCCCTGGTGTTGTATCTTTTGGTATTGCTACGAGCAAAGCCGTCTACTAACTGGACGATCTGGTTTTTGAGGTTGTTATGCATTCTATGTAGAACAGTGATATCGTATACTGTCAATTTCTCCTTATTACTCGAACAATTTCGCTGGCAATGTGGAAATTTCCTAATAAACTCTCATAAAAACTAACTCTCTATATTCGAACGATTTCTGATTCCCCGTGGGTGTTCGAGTTATAGAGAGTCCACTGTATCAAACGGAAAATGCTATTGGCCATAAGCGATTGCGCTTTACGTCATAACGCGCTACCCGTGACTAAACACTAAAATACAAGTCTTGGGATAAGGGAGATAATATTTATTAATTTTCTACTTTAAGTTTTATAATAACAAAATATAATATTATATTAAATATAAAAATTTAACGATAAAATGCCGCTAAACCTGTACTGTAATAGGTCACTTTAAAGATTTTTTAAGTTTCCGCGGGTTTAACTTTACGTAAATCAGGCTAGCTAGTGAATCTCCGATTTTGGGAAAAAATCTCCTCAATTTGAATTAATTATGACCCTCTCAATCAATAACGTTTTCTTCAAAAGTCCACCCTATCTAACCATTGACACCCCAAACTATGGAAATTTTAGACAATTATGAAAAGGATAAATCAATCTTTTAACACAACTGAAAATTATTGATAATAAATTTGTCTATTCAAAAAGTTCTGATACGTTTCCGTCTCAAAAACATTTCATAAAAACATCAATAAATCTTAATAAAACGTTCGACTTTATTCCAGACATTCGATCAAATTCTCTTGAAGCCCTATGCACATGGAACAAAGTTTAACTCAAATTATATTACCTCCACCTCTCCCAACTATTGACCACCCTCCCAATCTACGGTAATATAAAGATTTTTCTACCCTTCCCAACTATTATAAGCCTCACAATCTATGTTGTTTTGCCTTTGTCTCCACCCACCCCAGCTATTCTACCCTCCCTGCAATTAGGCAGGGGAGTATATAATATGACCAAAATTTATGATATTTAGTACACCAAGTTGTTAAATCTTAGAAGTTATATATTTTCAGAATTAAGGAAAACTGAACTATACCGTAAACTATTACCGCACACAAATATCTACTTCTACAGTTAACTCTTATATCCAAAAAATTCAGAAAGATTCTATAATCACAGTTCCTGAGAAAAACCAGGGATATTTTTTATTATTATTGAGCCATGTATATGTTTTAATTTTTTGTGGCTTTAAAAAAACCGTTTTAGAGTGTCTGAAAATCAGACTTGTGGCTTTAAAAAAGCAGGAATCCATCCAGCAGTGCGTTTCATCATCTGGAGGCTCAGACACAACTTCTGTCTCGATTTTAGAACTTGATGAAGGTTGATAAACTTCAACTTCAATGGTTGAATACTTTTTTCTTGTTTTCAGCACCAATGCCAATTCAATGCAACCTGATAACCTTTTCTTTGGCTTTAGAAGTTGAGCGAAAGATGAAGATTTATATTTCTTTGCCAATGGTGGCTTCTGATGAAGCATCAAACCGTGATCAATAGGGCAGTTTTCTTCTGCTACCTTAATGCGTTCTCTCATTCGCTCATACCTTTCTTTTGTAGAACATCCATTTTTACTAATAAACCTTTATAAACCTGTGTTTAAGTTTTGTTTATAACGCGAAGTAACTAAAATCATGTAAAAACTAAATTCTAAATAACGGAGATAGTGTTTAGTCACGTGTCTTATGACGTAGGGCGCAATCGCTTATGGTCAATAGCATTTTCTGTATCCAACACTCAGAGAATTTGCGACATTCAAAAGTTACGGAAAATGGAAACCATGATTGGAAATGAAAATCCCGCGGAATCAATTATTTCCGACTTTAAAGTGATTCTATGCTACGCAAACACGAAAAAGTAGATAGAATTTATTTCCGTCTTTAGATTTGATTTTATCATTAAATTATGCCTATATATTTACTTTTTCGTGCATTCCTAGCATGGCATCACTTTGATCTTTCGCTTTCGAATATCATGCGTTCGATATCTTTTTGAGGTTGCGGTAAGGTAACGACTAAACTTTCTCCCTTAAATTAAATTTGCTGTTACAAATATCATACGGTGTAATTTTTACATTTTTTCAGGCACCTTGGTCATTAACGTTTTGGTTGTCATACGAGCAGATCAGGAGAATGTTCGGCATAAAAATTTTTTAACTGTAAATATCTGAGGATAGCACTTTTGATATATATATATATATATATATTGTATTTATGATTATTGTGTGTTGAATGCTATTTTTACAAAGCTCTCAGCATTTTAAGATGTTTCGGTTTACATGGTTTATATTTCTTGCACGAATTCTCCCATGTTAACATATTTGCTGAAGCGACGTGATTTTAACCAATCAGTTTTCTAGTTTGCATCGAATGATTTGATTCGTACGAAAAGTTCGATAAGTGAATCTAGCTTTTAATTAAAAAAATTTTCGAAATCCACGAACTATAGAAAAGTTAGAATTGTAAAATAAATTGATATTGTGAAAAAGATTTTCCTCAAATTTGACGAGAGAGTTTAGTTGTTTTTAAATTCAACCAAAGAATTTACGGATATTGTTTCAATTTTTGATGAACGTTAATGTTATCTTTTTTATTATTGTAGTTGCTCAAAACAAGGCCACTTGTGTGTAAAGAGCAACAGAAAAAGTTACACAGTTTTTGGATATCGATGAACATTTGATTTGAACAGTTGAAGGTTATAGTCAGAAGGAAAGCAATATTAACACAATACTGACATTTTCTAACGTTTGGTCTTTTTTGTGATTAATACAATTATCATATCAATTTTCGTGGCAGGTTATGTTTAAATTTAGTGGTGCCAAATCTCTAATAGATTTGATCATCAATGAGTTTTATGTTAAACTTAGAGTCAAGCAATTAGCCCCCTTCCCCCGTCGGCACTCTAAGCCCTCTCGTCGGAAAAACCCTGGCGCCACCTCTGCACTTTTTATAAACAGCACACAAAATAGGAGATAACTCGGTAGAACACCTCTGAAGAACAATTACAGGACTCCCATCAGTTCTGTAGGTGAAATATGGGAGATCGTGTCCAGAATCATCAAGGGTAGAATGAGAACTGAAGAGTTTAGCAAATAGTTCAACTTTATCCTTAGATAAATTAATGACTTCAGGACCATTGAATAGTGGAGGCACAGATGATTTAGAATTACCCCAGACATTTTTAATGATACGCCAAAATATACATGAACTTATTTTTTGAAATTGATATGATCTTTAGTTTTTTCAAAAAGTAAAGTAAAGTGGCCGAGGGCGTCTATTCCCTTTTCGTTAGCGCAAGACCTTGGGAGTAACTGTTGAGACGGGCGCTACTCCTACCACCAACACCCGTACTTTGCTGCATCGAAATGCTACTCATTCGCTGAGTCGGCGAGACCGAGATGATTTGAACTCGCAACCTCACCAGAGATCACAGAAATCCAAAATTGCAAGCGCTCTACCCTACCAACCGAGCTATCCCGACCTTAGTTCTTTCAGCAAAAACCAAATCTTCGTATTTTTCACCATGCAACCTATAACAGTCCTAAGGGTAAAGAAGACGAAATTTTCAGAGTTCTCAAATCTTCACTTTGTAATCTGACTTTCAAGAACTTAGGGAACGATGTAGAACCCACGAGCATACTTCATCGCTTTCGGCGGCTTTTTCGCGAGTTCAAAGAAAGATATTTTAGTGAATTGCTTTTCGATCATAGGAAAGTTGTTCGGCTTGATATTAAATATTGCGGGATGAATACGCTGTGGGTTGTTAAACATCATTTACCGCAATATTAATATTTATAAACTCAGGTGGTTCCATGTGGTTTTGCTTGGTAACAAGAGTGGTTTTGCTTGGTAACAAGAGAAAGTCAAAAAGGAAAGACAAAAAACAATTTGTTTGCCCGGTTTCCGGCTTTTATTTCTCGAAACAAATCCTCTCTCTTTCTACCATATCCCGTATGTCATTTGCTCGCGCGCGCGCGGTTTGGTTTCTGCGAACTAATAATCTACGTTCTCTTTAGTTTCATTTCGTTTTAATCGAGCGGTAGGGTTAAGTCTAACACGCGAACGTCATTTGCAAGTAAAGCCGTTGGGAGGAAATCTATAAAACCTCTTTTTCGCAATTGACCCACACTGTTCGCCCATTCCTTGCGCACCTACACCCTTGTAATGTCTAGCAGAACACGGTATACTTAAAGTGATTCCGAGGTCTAAAAACATGCAAACTTATTTTGTTAAACACAAAAAATGAAAACTAATTGCTTTTTCAGTTTTTTGCAATGCCAAACCATTTGTTGGCAAACAGCTTTTTAAAACAAATTTTCGACATTTTTCTAACTGTTCTCAAATGTTGTTTGCGGCCCGATTTTCAAATTAGTGTTCAGACCTTTTTAAACTGTGACGTAGTTATGGAGTAACAACAAATTGATTGTAATGAATTTTTTTACAAAATCCTGGTTTACATCGCGAAATAACTCTTTTTGAAGATGTTTCACAGTAAAGATCTCTTGTAAATCACACTTGTTTGAACCGAAAAAAAAATTCTCCGAGGAAGAGCTAAAATGTTTTGAAAATAGTGAGCATGCAGGGCGAATGCGAGGAAAAGATGGTTGGTCAAAGGACAAGCGAGCAAGTGACTGAGTGGTTGGTGTAAGTGTGGAATGTGTCAAACGATTGAAATGAGCAGGGAGTATTTGTGTTGTGTAGAACTTAATCAGGTTCGCATTCAACTTCCAGAAGGTTAGTTTTATTTTTTGCTATTTCCTGTTTCTTTATAGCTAGGTTCAAATTTGCTCATACAATATATATATATATATTTCAAATACAAAATGTAGTGTTTAATTTATCTAGGAATTGTGTTTTTGTTAAAAATTTATGAAAAAGAAAATATGAATGAATGAATGAAAAACAGTGATTGTCAACAGTGCATCTTGAATCGGCTAAAATGTTTAGACGGTTTTATTGTATCTGTATCGAAAAAAATAAAAAATTAAGTTTTATTGACATTAATCTATCATTACTTTAGCTACCTTTGTCTTACCTTAAGCGTATTAATTAATGCTGGATTAATTTTTGCGATACTTATTTTTGCGATTTTGGCCTAAAATCGCAAAAATAAATCCCGCAAAAGCACAACAATGAATGAGGCATTTTAAACGAAAACACGAACTTGCAAAGTTATATGCTTTTACTTCTTTGATCGTCAAAAGTTTGTTTTTTGCGGTTCTATACAAAAATCTATGTTGAAGTTCAAGGACAATTATTCAAATGCTTATTGTTATTCGCTAAAATGTTTTTCTCAAAACCATACTCCATAATGACGTCAAAAACCGCTTTGCGGGCCGCGTGAACTGGACGCTAAATAATAAAAACATGTTGAAGCGGGAGCTTCGAAAGAAATGGCGGCCATGATAGAGGTGTATTAAACGAAGATATTTTTTTATAATACTTCATTATTAGACTTCGGTACTCAAAACGACACTTTAAAATGTTTTAACAATCATATTTAAAACGATTTTTAAACCAAATATTTTTCGCCTCGGAATCATTTTAAATGTTTCGCAAAACCTCCGCACACCTTGTTTGCAGCATTATGACGAATCTGTTACGCCTTAAAACTCTTTCTGCATTATTTGTGCTTTTGTAACATGAAAGCAAAATGTTGTTATGACGATATTACAAATAAATAAACCCGTAGATATGTTGCTTTCAGATTTCACTCTTTTTTTAAAATAACAAGATTCACTAAAGATCCGTACGAATTGTCCTGACTTCGAAGTGCTTGCGGTTGTTTTACAAAGCGCTTACCGTTGTTTTACGAAGCGCTTGCGGTTGTTTTACAAAGCGCTTACGGTTGTTTTACGAAGCGCTTATGTTGTTTTACAAAGCGCTTACGGTCGTTTTATTAAGTGCTTGCGGTTGTTTTACGAAGCGCTTACGAGAATCGTTGTAGAACGAGAACCATTCCTACTGCTGACCAACAAAGAAGAAAATATCGGGAGTTGTTAAAAAAATACCGAATCATTGCATTAAAGATTATTTCGCGTAGATATTTGAAAATACAATCATAAAGAAAAGGAGACTTTAATGCTGCTCGTAAACACGGAATCTAAAACGAAAGCATTGCTGATATGAACAACTGCACCGAACAAAACAAATACGTTCACGAAAAACCAAAATCTTTTCGAAAGTAAGATTGAATTAGAAATTGTTCTGCCGTAGGAAACTTGGGGAAATTCGTGTCAAAACATTGTCGCCATGACTGAGCAAGACGGCAAACTAACGGCATTTACGACGCGTCATTTTCTGAAAATGTCGAAGATTGAGCAAGAAAGTTAACATTTTCTTATATCAGCTTTTTTCGTCACAGAATCGGCGACTGCGCAACTTTCTTTGCTGACAGACCTGATTTGCAGCGGTGGTTGAGCCCATTTTTGAGTTCGTCAGGGTTCATAGCATTTTCAACAACTTTCGAAACTAAAAAATGTGAGTTTCTCTTTCGAACGACGATTTAGTAATTCGCGTCATGATTATTGAAAGAGCGACACGAAGGTTACACAAATCTGGTTTTCTCGAAGTGAGTGTTATCTTTTTAAAGGCTCCTTTCGCTTACACTTTTTTTATAAGAACCAGGTAAATTGGTTTCAGCCTTAACTGTTCTTAATTTTTGGCTGATTCTAGCATCGATTTGTTTTTATTCTTATTACTCCATAAGTTGCATAATACATCTACAAAGAAAAAAAAAACAAGGCCAATTACACTGAAGAATATTCATGAAGAATAATACTAAATTTATGTCGTACCTGTTATTCTTCCCATATCTTTGAATATTCTTCCGTAATATGGGGTCTTACAGTTGCAAATGCACCAACCTAATTATTAATTAAGCCTTAGCCTTAGTTTGTTCTTAATTTTTGACCAATTTAAGCCTTAGTGTTCTTATAAAATTGTTCTTATAAAAAAAAGTGTATTTGCTTTTTCTACGGAATCTTACACTTTTGACTTAAAGCACATCAAAAGCATTTACATTTCTACTTTTTAAGGTGAAGAATGGATCCAAGATATGTTTGCTTAACCAAACCTGAACATTTTGCTCCGAACTTCATTTCATCGACGTATTCTATGCCGCCTTACCTTTTCAAACATAGGCCGCAACTCGCCAAAGAAAACAACTTCGTCAATTCCTTAAACACGGTGGCATATCTCCATATGTTTAACTCGACTTTACCATCCTCGAAACCAAGTTTTACAATTCCCCCTTACCCAGTTTTTAATGCTCCGATGCCAATGTTGGAATACGCAATTCCCGCATCCCCACAATTTAGTAATGCTGCTGAAAATTTCTTGAGACCTTTAATAAAACCCTCTGAATTGTCAATCCCTGTTGAGAACAATTTTCGCCTACACCAACCTGTCTTTGATGAAGAGCTGTATCCTAAAAAGCCATTTCCCAAGATAAATAAAGCCCCTGAAAGCTGCTACAAATTGGACAATGGAGTTCATAAATCAAGTAAGCGAGACATTCTCAATGGCTTTTCCGATATCAACATGGATGGGTTTTCTCCTGTATCAGTTGAGGAAATGGATAAATTGGCACATTCACTATTAGATGAGGTATACTTTTTTTAGATAGATATGTTGTGGTGCACATAAGAGACATTTTCTGTATGCGTTAGAAATGTTCTGGCATCAGGTATCTTTAAATTTGGCTCATCATTGAAATGCGAGTAATTAGTAGAGTAGTAGATTGGTTGTCCAATCTTCGTCGTTTCACCTCATCCATGCATGGAGGACTGGGTGGTGGTGGCAGGTTAGGGCTTCTAATGTTTTGTCCCCGAAAATCTTTACTAGCGCCTTGTGGTCCGTAACAGTTGTAAAACTACAAATCCAAAGCTGAAGATGCTTGTCTGCTCAAGACTCCATCTAAGTCTTCCCCTTAGATTTGGACATTTCGCTGTTATTCCGGTGTCAGGAACGTTGAAATCGCTATGGAGATTATTATTGTCATTATCGATACGACATCGAACTACGGAGCCATTTGGTGGGTGACACTCGAATCTTGAGTGAATCATTTCCAATGATGGAGAACAATCTCAATCTCAATCTTTGAGTCCATGTTCCAAGAACAATGATCTTGATATAACTAGTCGTTTAGCGTGGATTTTCATTATTTGTATTTTTGATTCTTTCCTAGAAATCCCTTGACACGTTCACAGATTTCCTATTGCCTCCTCATCATTCAGAAACGTCGAACGTCGGCGAGTTAAACGCAGAGCATAACAAATCAAAAACACCGGAAGGTCTGTTGTTGCCTTCGCTCTCAGAACATGCTGGAAAAAGCTTTTTCCAGTTTCCAGATAAAAGGAACGACAACAACGAGGATGAAAAAGTCAGAACACCGAGTGTGGAAGTACAAGTCACTGATTCGGTGCAAATAGAAAATGCCAAGGAAAAAAACGACCCTAATACGCAATTAAGGCAATGTGAGTTTGAAAAATATCGCAATTATATGCGTGAGATGACGAAGGTTAAACCTGAAGTAAGGAGGAAATACAAGTTGGAGACAAAGTTGGCGTGTTTTTTTTTCAACCAGTTATCCAAACCAGTCGATGAAATTGTTTTGGATTCGTTAAAAAGAAAGGAGTCAGAATTGAGAAGTGACGTTAGTAAAGACTCTACAGCGTTCAACACAGATGCGATGAAGAAGCAAAAGGTTGTTCTGGTTGAATTATTTAAAAATTGATATATATAGATTTATGCTAAGATTACAAAACTCTCCTCCACCTTTGTTAGTTGTTCACATGGCTATTTTATGACCTACTAGCGGCTAGAACTACTAGAACTATACGTGGTCACACTGTTTATTTAAAAAACATCGACGCGGCTTTACGACCGCGTTTTTATTTTACTTTTAGCTTGATGAAGATTTTGTTCGGAAAAGACATCCGGCAGAGTCTCGCCCAACCAAAACGAGTCCTTTATTGCGCGAAATATTGTCACGGTAAAACTAGAATAACTCATATACATTTGTAAGCAATTATATATGTTTGAATAAAATGTCAGAATATATTTTTAATATTCTTATTGCTTTCAATAGATGAATCCCATTTTTTCATTTGTTAAACAATTATATATTCAATTTATTTTTAAAGAATTCTTGAAAATATACATATTTAATTATGATATAGTGAAGATTTTAATCAACGTATCCGGCTATTTTTACTGTTATACGACAGGAATTATTCCCAAACAAACGAAAGTATATATATATATATATATATTGAATATATTTGTATTTACCTTTAATCTGTAGTCTTTAAAGACTTTTTAAAGTATTTTTTATTTTATTTTTAAAGTATTTTTATGAACAATCATCACTTTTATTAATAATGCATGTATAAACTATGAGAAGTACCCACGGTACAAAAATGTTGCAAATAAGTGACGCGCTAGAAAAAACAATAATATGAAAAATTTATTTAATTCTAAATTTTCTATCAAATATTGATTGAACGTGTTTCAGTCAAATTTAAAAACTTCTTTTATCCATGAGTAATATTCAAGGAACTTGGAAAAACACTTAAAATTTTGTTTTGCAATGTCAGGGGAATAACTACTGAACTGTGTAACTTTTATCTTTACTAGAAAACCAATGTTGTTTTCAAACTAAACCACTATAAACCTACATTGTCCATCTTTATCAAAAAAACTAAGCCCGTCATGACATTCAGCATATACAGCAACCTATATTAAACTATTTGTGTTTCCAAATACTACTCCTTAGCTTTCCTTTTCATCCTGTTTCAAATAAATTACACGTAAGACCCGTAAAATTAGTACAAAAAAGAAAAGACTTTGAAAAGGTTATTAGACGTATTATGCGAATATGTAATTGATAATGAGCCTGGCAGGTTTAGGATTATAATTTTCAAAATCACTTAATTTGAGAAAAATTTAAAAATCCAAAGGAAAAGGTTTTACATTAATGCATCATTTATTCAAGAGCGAATGGAATGAATGGCATAAATATATAATCAGGTTATTCAGCGACTACATTTCACGTAATTTTCTCTGACAAGTTGGTGTTGATCATGTTCCTAATAAAATGGTAAGACTGTATGTAGTCTTGATAAAAAAACAATTTTCTTGTATTTTAAACATTACTCGCAGGCTTTTTTTTCTTCCATCCGTGCAACTATTCATCACAAAACTTCCCTGCATGTACCACGCCAGTTTTCAAAAACAAACCGGGAAAAGGAAGACGGAAGGCGAGATTTTAGTCATCGCGGAGAAATTACTGTCAAAAGAATGCGGCTACGCGTGCTTAAAAGAACTGAAGTGTGTATCGTACAATTACCAACCTGGTTTAAAGACCTGTGAGCTTTTACTCTCAGACACTGGCAATCTTAATAGCGACGATCAATGGGAATATTTTGCTACGGACACTTCTAATAGCCGAGTGGTATGAAACTCATTATTGAGAATTCAATTTGCTACACCAGGTCTTTCAATGACTATTGTCTACCAGCGCTGTCGCTGTCAGAAACATGTTGTTTTGAATTATTATTTTTTGTCTTGTGTGGAAAAAATTATCAAAATCGGAAGATTTCAGAGTATTTTGCTTAATCGGGCAGGAGAAAAAAGTTATTGTAAAAATCGGGAGCCTCACGCCAAAATCGTCTGAAAACGGTACAAATCGCTGATGTTGTTTTTCGTCTAAAGTTCTATTAGATTATGTGATATCATATTGGCGAATTTTGTCGTTCTATTCATTGTTTATATTTTTTGTGGCAGGTCGGACCCAACTGTTTCCCGATTTTTCCGTGCGAAAGGGAGAACTACTGCAAAACAGTGTGTGAACCCCCTGGATTTACTTGCAGTAAGATCTATATATTAAAATCACCGTTTGACCATGGAACTCTCGGTTCAGATAAGTGTCTTTTTTCAGCTTCAATATATTTTAATATATAGTTAGTTATGCCAATATCGTATAATCTATATACATGTGAACAATACTCTTCCAGGTATCGTTAACTTTATAACATTGTCAACAATCCTAATATTAAATCTAATAATTATGAAACAAGTACATTTCACTTTCACTTTCACTTTTACTTTTCACTTTTTGAAGTTCACCTTCACTTTTCACCTTTCACCTTTCACTTTCACTTTTCAAATTTCACCTTTCACCTTCATTTTTCACTTTCACCTTTCAAATTTCACCTTTCACCTTCACTTTCACCTTTCAAATTTCACCTTTCAATTTTAGCTTTCACTTTCACATTCACTTCCACTTATCACCTTTCAATTTCACTTTCACTTTTCACCTTTCACTTTCACCGTTCACCTTTCACCTTCACTTTTCACCCTTCAAAGTTCACCTTTCATCTTTCACCTTTCACTTTTACTTTCACTTTTCACTTTTCACTTTCACATTTCACTTTCACCGTTCACCTTTCATCTTCACTTTTCACCTTTCAAAGTTCACCTTTCATCTTTCACTTTCACCTTTCACTTTTACTTTCACTTTCAGTAAACACGAACGTTGTGAAGCCTAACACTGCCACAGCGCAACAGTCTACAACGAACTACGGTCAATTAGCAAGTCACGCTGTAGACGGTGACTACTCAACCAGCACACACACGATAGAGAATACCGCCAATTCATGGTGGAAGATGGAAATGGACAAAGCGTATCCTATCAAACGAATTGGCGTTGTTACGCAAAATTTGAATCGGATAAGGAACTATCGAGTGTACGTATCGACTGACGATAGTGAGTACAGATTGTGTGGTGTTCTTCAGGCTGTTAAATTTCAAGGTTTCGATTGCGAAGGACCGGGAAAATATGTAAAAATTGCAGATTCTGGTACCAGTGAATCCATACAGTTGTACGAGGTTGAGGTTTTTGTTGCTCCCAACGAATTGTGACTGTCAAAACATACTTTTTAACTGCAAAATGCGCATGTGCAAACAACTTACTTTTGTGGTACTATTTTTCACTTTTTATATTTATTACCACGATAGATGAACGTAGAGCACTGGACTTTAGTATGCGATGAGAATCTTATTTAAGAATTAGTGCACTTATTAACTATGTTATGTTTGTTTTTAACGAGGCTCCCAGAACGCTCATTAAGCATTATCACGAAGACCTCGACCCGGAGTTTTAGTGTATTTAATTGCTCCCATTTGTGCTCACAAAAATACGGCGTTTTTTATTTCTAACCGCTCACTAAACAACTTTGCAATAGCATGGTCTTGAACCTAGAACCTTCGGGTGAAGAGCAGAACGCCTTATTATTGCGCCGGATTAACTAAAACAAAGTTACAAATTATTATTGAATTTAATTTCGCATAACAAAGTGTAAGTTAATTTAACCAACCCCCTGTGACTTCTCTTAGCAAAACGCGTGAAATTTAACACTTCGTCACTTTTTTACTATATGTGTTTTAATATGGCTACTCAATCACACGAAATCAGGTTTTAAGAAATATGTTTCCAAAACAAAGAATTCTCTAATTATTGATGACTATGACTGACGTTATTTTAAAACTGTTTAACATTTTGGCGATACGCCTGGAAATTTTATACAAAAAACACGTAAACTAATAAAACTGTTCAGTGCAATAATCCTGACAATGATGGGGGTATTGTAAATCTCGTGCAAAGCATTCTACTATTAATCTTAAAAACCCTGGGAAGCCTGATACGTCAGTTTCGACTTTAATTGAATTATGAGGAACGTGACAATTTAAAACCGAAATTTAGGTAAAGCTGCCTCAAAATACATAATTTCTTGTAAATAATGAAATAAGCCACTTCACAAAAATTCAACTCTTCTTTGACTCGTTAGCACTAAACTTGTTAATTACTCCCTCTACATTTTTGTGTATATGACGCATTGTTTTGCCATCCACTCTGTAGTTTGCCATGGATGCCCTAAAATAGGATTTTACTTCATTCATAGAATGATCGTTCAAGTTGACATTGTGCTATTGAAAGCGTCGTGGAAATTCTTAGCGCTATAGTTATGTTTGGAAAAGTATGACAAAATTGATATAGTGAATGTTTAGAGTTGACGACACCGTAATAAGATACGCATGTACGTATTCCAAGATTCTGAAAACAATTCAAAAGGGCGTGTCGGAAAATCAGCAGGATTCTCAACACCACTCACGTGCAACCATTTATCCCTATCGACAACTTTCCGAATCTTCACAACTCTATTCTCTACCCATGGCTTCCAACACTTCTCCTTCCCTTTCCTTCCAACACAACGCTATTTCAGAATCTGACCAGCAATAGACATCATTTACCTCAACCCTCCACCCGAAAAGCTGATTATTGACATTCCTTTAAAAGATCAGTTAGTAAGAGACAACCTAAAAGTTGGAGCTTAGGAGTTGATAAAGACTTTATAGGAGCAACTTTAGTCTTGGCACAAAGAAATTTTACAAAAACTCCATTTGCAGTGACAAGACGTAAAAACACGACAGCACAATACACCTCAGACGAGCTATCACTAAAACCATGCAGTTCAACACGTTCAACATTTGAATAAAAAACAAAACCTCTCAAGACGCACCGAGTCTAAATTCTTTAAAAGAGTTAAAAAGTCAACCCAATAGAATTTCAAGTCCTCGGAAACTTCATCATCCCAATCGAACTTGTTCTTGCATAACAATTGAATCAAAACCTTTACACGCGCTGTCAGAGGAGAAATAAAACCAACAGGATCATAAAACGACGCAGACACACTTAAAATATTTCTTTTCGTCAATCTTAAGACATCACACATATCCAAGAACTTCTTAAAATCAAAAACAAACTCATCACTTACAATATCCCAATCTACACCTAAAACTTGCTTACACCTTTAGAATTCACTCCATTAAAAACTCGCCTCAAATCACTATCATTCGTCACCCTTGTTCTTAATTCTAGACCTCTGCTTCATCCATGACTTGTGTCTTCCCCCGAACAGCTAAAAGGCGGAAATGCAGGCAGGTTTAAATTCTTCACAGCCATGCTTTCTCCTTGTTTTTTCTTTCTCCTCGTCGCCAATTTTATGTCTTTCTCTTTCTATTTTTTCCTATCGACTGACCATGCTTAAAACGTAAGATCTATATACAATAAAATAATAGCGGCTCTCCACCGCGGAGCTTATATATCACAAATATGACCCGTGAAATTACGACTTTTGAGTCTAGTTTTCCCGGGAAATAACAACCTTTTGAGTTTAAATTTTTCAGTAAATTAGGAGTGGATCGTTAAATTAAGACTCCGATAAACTCTTGGAACCAAAAGATCATTTCGCTACTAGTCATATTTTCCCAGGGAGGAAATTTCGGCGGGTCAATTTCCAAGAATTTTGTAAGGATTATTTTTTTATTTTTAAGAGATTGTTAAATGTTTGATAACCATGAAATTTTAAACACAATACAAATAAACAATGATGTATTGTAGAATGATATTTAAAACTGCACGTTTCATAATAGATTTAGGTTTGTTTCTTGAAACATCAACGGCTTTCTCAAGTGATTTTAATTAATTTTAAAAATTAGCGGCATGAAAATGGAAACAACGGAATTTCAAAAACGAAAGCAAGATTTGATGAATTTCTTGGTTTTCAAAGCGTTCCTCAAAAAAAGAATTATATCTCTAGCTATGGGGGAGCGGATAGTTGATGCAGAATGCAAATTATTTCATTTGTCGCTATTTACCTTCTTGATTTTATATATATATTACTATATATATATAGTAACTATGCAAACTAAACGTCTGTTGCCTTTCACTATACTAACATCAAACCAAATTGCATTTTAGTTTTTTATTTACTAATATTTACACAGGATAAAAAACACTTAAAAATTACAAAATCTGTTGTGTATCCTGTTAATATAAGATTTATATATATATATATACTAAAAAAAAGTGTGTGAATTTTAAAATGTTAAAATTAGTTATAGTAAAAAACACTGAGCTTGTATAAAAGGCAAAAGAAAAAAAAGAGAAGCAAAATAGCAAAAGAAATTAAAGACATGGACTGAGTTGTTTTGTCAAATTGAGGGTCACTGAATAAAAGAAAAAATTAATAAAAGCAGTAATAAATATAGTACCAGAAAACAAAATGAGCCTTAATTGCTTTCTGAAACTTTTTCTTGTTGTCAACATTCCTTATATTGAATGGAAGTTGGTTATAAATTTTTGCAGCCAAAAATTTAAAAGATCTCCCATATTCTGTTCGCATAAGAAGTAATTTTAAAGAGTTTCTTGTTGTTCCTGGTACTGATAGAATGATCAAATAAAGTATATAAATATATCTTTCATGGCATTGATACAGTCATTTTTCAAACACAATTTGACAAGTTTTCACGCTCTCAATTTACTGGATCCAGAAATAGATGGTAAAACCACATCTGTACTTTTTTTACAAACGATTATATCTTGGACACGTCGTTCAATCGATCACAGTTTCTTTATTTGTGTCCTGTTCATATTTAAGTTTAATATTCCACAGTAAGTTAATGTCGGTACGATCATTGACTTGTAGATGATTGTAGACGCTTCTGTAGTCAGCAGGCCTCATAATCTTTGAAGTAAACGTAATCTACTAGAAGCTTTCTTGTAACATTTATCAAAATATGTGGACAAAGATAATGAGCTTGTAAGTTCAACTCCAAGGTATTTATACGACTCTGTTTCTTTGACTTGAGTGTCTTTAAACATGACCTTGAAAATATCTTTGTGTTTACTCAGCTTTTAATAATAATAATAACGGTACCAAACAAAAGACATTCAGTTTTGCCTTTTTTTAAATTAATGAGCAGTTCATTCTCATCTAGCCATTCAGCTAAGCATTTTAAGTCTTCGTTTAGCTTCGAGTTTATTTCGTCAATATTGGTCGAGCCATAAGATAAGACAAGTGTTGTCAGCATATTTAGTAACATTTGAATTGCTAATGCATGCTGCGACATCGTTGAAGAACAACGGGAATAAAAGCGGTCCAAGGATTGAGCCTTGAGGTACTCCAGTTGTTATTGGTGAAATGATGATTGGGTACCTTGATAACGGATGGTGACCTCTCAATCGAAAAGGTAATCCTTGAACCAGGATATCTCAGTGTTGTTAATTCCATAGGCTTGGAGTTTGGTAAGGAGTTGTGAGTGACTTAACGTATTGAATGCTTTTGAGAGATCGATGAATACAGCATCCACTATCTCGGCTTTGTTGACTCTTGCACAAATTTCATCAACAAACATACAAGCAACAGTTTCGGTGGAACGATTCCATCTGAATCCAAACTGACTATCTGACAAAAGTTTGTTTATTTCTAGATATTCTGTCAGTTGAGAGTGTACAATTTTCTCCGCTACTTTCATGATGACAGGGAGAATGGCAATTGGTCGGTAGTTGTCAAAGCTGCTTTTTGAACCAGATTGTAAAGTGGTTGGATTCGAGCAATTTCCCAGTCTTTTGGAATTAGACCAGTTTTTAGAGACAAGTTGATGATATGGGTAAGAGGTTCAGCGATAACATAAGCGGAATCTTTCAGTAGATTTGCAGGTAAATTATTGCAGCCTTTTTCTTCATATTATGGACAACGGAGGTAAAAAAGCTACAAAAACCGTCTGCGGTTTCGGCTTTATCATTAGTTTTATCACCATTAATCTCGAAGAACTGCTTTTGACATTGATTATTATTCTTGGTCTTGATTGACTTCAGGGATTTCCAAAATTTGTCTGGATCATTTGCATTCTCCGACAACAGTTTTTGATGAAACTTTGATTTTGCCTTACGAACTGTGGCGTTTACATAGTTTTTTTTTTGTTTAAAGAGATTATAATCTTCTGTCTTTTTGGTTTTTCATGCTTAAGGCTTTATCTCTTTCGTTCATTTGTTTCTTCACTTGTTTCTTTCATTTGTATCTTGTCCAATACCCTCCCTTCCCACAATCTTCATTGCGTGCACTAACGGTTTCACTACACTATATGTCCCACTGTTAATCACATCTCTCTTTCCCATCTCCTTTTCTAGTTTCTATTTATCTAACATTCTTCTTCGACTTTGATTTCTTTGACTAGCATGTCCTAGCAGAGTTTATTGAAATCTGACCTTCTCTTGGAGTTATTATTACTATTATTAAATATTTATTTACAGGATGGATGCTCAGTCGAAAATATTTTACATATATAAACACTGTTTTCGCCGAGGTGAAATATATCTGGAAACCACCAGCTAAAATGTTGAAAATGGCGGCAATGATGGAGTGAAAACTGTGACAAAGGTGAAGGCGTGAATGACTAAAAAAGAAAAGTTGGAAAGTCAGAAAATTAAAACCTTGTACTGCAAGGGATCAAAATTCTTCAATAATAATTCAAAATTGGAATAGTCTTCTGCCATATGCATTTCCTTTGGTTTTAGTTTATTGGACAGGACTGTTTCTTGCGCATAAAAAGACTCTTGTGCTGCTTCAAGCTTGAATTTTGGAACACCATGGAAACATTACGAGTGTTTTGTCTCTTTTCAATTTGAAATAGTTCTTGAATACATACATCACAATATTCCCCTAGTCATTGATAGACATAAGCATATGTGTTTACATATAATACTTTCAGAGTTTGGAACTTTAAGGTTTCCACAACATGATCCTTTCTACTGTTTTCCATTATCCCTGAGGTAGGCTGGTGTCGCCCCAAGAAGCAAAGGGGCAAGAGGTAATAATAGGTTGCATCATGGATTGGTATTAGTGGTGATGTTTTTGAGTCAACGTTTTGCATTTTCTTCAGCAGGTTTACTCTTGAGTCAGTCCCATGTACTTGTACCACAATGTATCCGCTGGTTTGATTTATATATAGCATTTTCTTAATGTTTGATTATAATCGATTTGGTTTCTGTTAGTAGGCTGATTCTTTTTCCTGTGCCAAATAATTTTTTTTCAGTTTTTCCTATATTGGCAATCAGCTCTTTTTGTTGAAGCCGTTTATCAAAATTTGTGAAGTCCATTCTGAGGTGGTTTTGGATCTGTAACATTGATTCAGAAGGGGACCAAAAATAGCATTCCTTTCAAAATAATTTGTTGCTTTGAGTTTTGCTTTCATATCTTCATCCTTCAATTTTCTTTTCAATTTTAATTCTTAAAACCTTCTTCAGTTTCTTCTTCATCTATACCACTAGTCTGTGCTGTAACACCCCAAACAATATATTTAAAGCTAGCACAAAGATCATTGATGAAATTTCTGCAACAATCAGGAAATATGTTTTCTCTATGGAGTAAAAACAAATATATATAACCATCTTTTGAGTCATCATCATCATTATCTGTTTTTACGTGACCTTTTCCACTCAGAGTGGGTTGCACGTTATCAAAAGATGATATTCCCCACAATTGTGTAGCTTAAATCATCTGATGGTTTATTGAAGCAGATGTTTTTACAGCTGGATGCCCTTCCTAATGCCAACCCCAGGAAGAGGGAAAACAGTGACGAGTTAACCCACGCAAGATACCAACTTTGTATTTTAAACTCCGTGCATAAAGGGCATGGGTGCTTATGTCCATGAGGCCAAAGATGTTACATGACCCGCATAGTAGCATGAGTAGTTTTATTAAATGAATGGCACATATATCTGCTTTTAGTTCATCTTGAACAATCAAGTCCTGATTCCTATACTCCGTTAGTACAGTTTAAAGTTCTCATTTCGTATGTTTCTTTTTCAGCCTTAAAAGATGTGTGAAAAGGAGTGTTCGATGCACAGAGAAACTAATAGAGTTAAGACGTACTCAGATTGGCCTTATGACCACGATGAATGCTTGTGTACATCAACAGCTATGGCTCAAGCGGGTTTTTTTAAACTGGAGTCGGAAAACGAACCAGACCTAGTGAAATGCTTTGTTTGCTTAAAGGAATTAGATGGCTGGGAACCAGAAGATGACCCGTGGTAAATTTTTAGGTATCTTTTCTGATGTGTTGATTGATCTTTTGCATTTGTTTTGTTTCTCAAAATCCTTGAGAAAGATTTAAAAATTGTTAAAAACACTTTGTATATAACCCTGTAGCATTTGTATGACTATTTGGAGAGAGTGTTTATGATATATTATATCAAGATTTTAAAGAAAAACATTTCAATTATAAGCATTTTATATGTAAATCTCTCACTAAACAACATCCAGGAAGGAGCACAAACGCCATTCCCCCAAGTGTGCATTTATAAAGCTGAACAAAATAGAAGAAGATATGACGGTTGATGATGTTCTGAAGTTAGAGCTTGAAAGACAGAAGATGAGAGTGGTATGACGACAGTTATGTCCTTGTTTACACTGATTATCCAATGGTTAACTATTTATTTATTTATTAACGGATTTATATACAGGATAGATGACCAAATCAAAATAGTGTAAAATAATATATATACATTAGATATATACAAATATACAAAAATTCTGTTCTACCTTTGGGTCCTGTGTAAAATACCCAAAAAAACAAAATTATGCAAAGGACAAAGTAAAAAAAAACAACAGATACAATAGCTCATTTTTTGTGCTGTGTTTGTGCATATTTTTGTTTAAAATACTTTAAAAAGTGCTAGTAAATTTTTTGAAATACACTTTTTAGCAAAGTCTGTTTATTCACTTTTCTCTTTTAGCAAGCACACTTTCAACTGCAAATTTACAATTTCCGTCGGGCGGCTGCAGAACTACGAGAACATCTTGAGTGAAATCACCTGCATAGAAGAGCTCTTTATAAAAACATCTCAACAAGTCATTGCATATACTAACCGTTATGTTTTGGAGGGAGATACCTTCAAAGAAACATTCTTCATTGTTTTTTTAGTTATGTTTACATCTTTTATCTAGATGGTTGTTGGTTTAGTAATATTTTGTTTTTATATTTTCTTATTTTTGTGTTATTGATAATGTAGGTTGGATTAACAACATCAACAAAGACGCAGAATGAGTTTTAGTCATTTTGAGGGTGCAGCCTCTCGAAAGAGGAACTACTTTCTACCCACAACTTTATATCTTTTGCAGTTCGGGGCCGTGTTCGCACTATGAGGCATACAAGGTTGCCTTGCTATCTGATTCTACTCGCCTCCACACATGCCCGCTAGGGTACCACTCTGTGACTCTTACAGTCCAACGGATCTCCTTTCTCCTTGGAACATCTTGGTCTGTGCCATTTGTTACTCTTATTTGTTCTCTTATCCAGATGTTTCCTTTCCTGTCCTGCGGGGTGATTTCAAGTATTATTCACTAGTCTATACTACCATCGTGTTCTACCACAAGAAAAGGCTTTTGACCGGTATATGGCAGCTTACTGATAAATGTTCTATATAAAAAAGTTGTTGTTTATTGAACCCCCAAGGGACCGAGTAAAGTAGTTCGAGATAACGAATGTTCGAGTTATCGGAAGTTTTTATGAGAAATTATTAAGAAAGAAAAAATGGAAAAACAGTTCGAGTTAACGTGAGTTCGACTTAAAGGTGGTTCGAGTTATCGGGATTATACTGTATAATAGAATATTCTACACCCGGAACAAGATTAAGCTCCAGACACGTAATTGTTTCCACGATTTGCCAGGAAACATACTTATGGCAATTAAAGAATATATCTTGACATGATACAGTGACGTCATTGACAATAGTATGATATGACACCCATCCTATCGAAAGCGTTCGACACAGTCAATCAAAATATTCTATATTCTTAAAAAACTGCATCATTACGGAAAACAATTTGTTATAGAAAAACTATATATATATATATATGGTTTTTATTTCAAAAATATTCGAAAAAAAGAAGTGTAAGAATGTAGCTAGGACTTCAAGAAAACTGTCTTATCACAAAGCCCTAAGTTGTTAGCGTATCAACTATTTATATTACATCAGTTAACTATTCCTTTAATTTTCGCACCCTTTTTATTTTCGCTCACCTTTTCTGCGCGAAATGGGCCTTTATTACGCGCACCTCGATGCGCGAAATAGTAAAAATGCCGGAGTAGACGACGGGGGAACGTATTTTTATTCTCAGAACAGTGGTATACAGATAAAATCTATCATATATCTATTCATCGATAATAATCACGATTTATGTCTCTGGTACTGTTTGTGTATTCCCGACATCTTGGGTTTCTGATTCAGGTATTACCGTCGATGTTTCTCTGCAATTTGTCGCCTGGACATTTTCTTGTGATTCAGATTCTGGAACATCCAATTCTAAATCAATGTCTTCGTCAGAATGTTTATCCTTTTCTTTAACAACTATTTTATCTGGTTCTACGTAGTAACTTTTCACAAACTTTTCCATTATTTCAAAAATTTCCTTGGATGAATCTCCTTTTTTACTACAAGAAGAATGGGAATCTCCAAGCCTCCCGAAGGAATAGGTGACGACCTATACTTTGTGTAACGAATACAAGCTTCTATTTTGCCTCCATAGTTAAGAAAACAATGGCAAAACCGACTGATTTCTCGGAGAATATGACCCACAATATCAAAATCAGTCAACCTTCCAGGTATTTTAGCTCCTAGAGAAATGGCAAAAGGATCGTGTATGTTGGCAACTTCTTGTTTAACTTACACACTTGCAGAAAAGGGTAGCTCTCGTGTTTCAGTACCGGGTAATTCTGACTATCGCCAGATCACCGGCACCTTTGCTGTTACTCTGTGTGGAAGTTTTTACCCATTCAGCATTCCACGATGTCAGCCAAAATTTGACATTCCAAAAGAGTTTCACGTCACCCAAACAGCTAACCACTGGGCTGATGAAAAAGCCAGTATTGATATGATGAAGAAAATTCTAATCCCATATGTAGAGACAAAACGGAAAAGGAGTTAGGTGTCAGTGATAAACCCTGGCTTCTTATATGAGATGTTCTCAAAGGTCAATGGACGGATGCTGTGAAGGATGTGGTACGAGAATCAAATGGCAAAATGGTTCCCGTTCCTAACAATGGAACCAACTATTTCCAGCCACTAGACCTTACGATCAATAAAAGCAGTAAGGATTTTTTGCGTCAGGAAGCCCAAAGCTGGTATTCAAAAGAAATCTCCAAACAGATGGAAGTCGGGAAACGTCCTGATGAAATCAAAGTCGACGTTCGTATCACCATCATAAAACCATTGCATGCTAAATGGATAGTCAAATACTATGACGACGCAAGAAGAAGCCGGAATTGATTATCAATGGCTGTAAAAAGTCTGGAATATTGGACAAACTGTCAGAGAAAATTAATCTAGATCCGTTTGAGCCATAGGTTGTATTATTGATTCAAAAAGGTTTATTATCAAATGAAATAAAACATACACAAATCAACTTTTATTCTATTTGAGTACTCCATCGCAGGTGTTTTGAATATAACAAACATGGGCGTTTCTAATGGTTTCTTCAAAGCGTACACAATAAGAATTCTAGACTAAAAATTTTATGTTTTGAAATGGAAAAAAGGAAGGAAAAAAATTCTAATTACAGAGATGCGCGAAAATAAATGGGTGCGCGAAAATTTAAGGGCGCGAAAATATAAGGGCCACCAAAATTAAAGGAATTAAGGCATGTATTGCAACAACCTCACTTGGCTATCGTAAGAAGCAATTGAATTCATGTTCCAATAACTTTGCACTTTACATAAAATCCTTTAGAGTAACTGAATAATAGATATTATTGATTTCAATTGCTCAAATTGACTTCATGCTTCATAATGGGACTGGGGTTAATAAGTACAATGGCATAATAAGCAAATTTAATAGACTTTCAGGGGTGTTTCTTAACACTTTTTCATTTGATTATGGTTCATCATTGCTGCTTAACAATAAAAAGGTTCATTCAATGTTTCTTCTTTTGGGGAGGGGGTGTGTTAACCAAATAATAATTCAGCAGGGGGGTCTTCCCACTGATTATGGTTCATTGCAAAGGGGCGGGGTGTCAAAAATGAGCAAAAATATGATTACGTAATATGCGAGCCAACCTTCAGTACCTTAGTGGTACTAAATTTCTAAAATAGTTTTCCCTCTAAACCGCGAAAATTTGTACCCGCGAAAAAATTGGATTTTTTAAAACCGCGAAAATTAATACCCGCGAAATTTTTTTATATAAAGTCGAATTTCTAGTAATTTTACACTTGTGTGACAAACAGGTGGTTATAGAACAAAAATTTAAGCTACTTCAATAAAGACACGATTATTTTTCATTAGAAATAGTCAATCTATTAATTACTCGTATCGCACTAGGAGGCGGTTGACGATACTCCCAACCATCTTGGTTTTTATTCTGCATGGTACTTCAAGTCCACCTTGAACTAGAGGGCTTCTTCTGTAATGCCTGTCCCAAACCTTAACTTCAACTTGTGCTCCCCTCTTATCGTTCTTATTTCATTTATTTAAGATTGATTTTAAAATTTACTTAATTTTGACATTTCGCGAAAATTAATATCCGCGAAAAAATCCTTAAATGGGCAAACCGCAAAAATAAATACCCGCAAAATGCAATTTTTTGAAAAAACATCGATACCGCGAAAATAAGTACTACCCGCGAAATTTAGTACCACTAAGGTACACACAATTCATAATCATATTTTTGTTTTTTTTCGGAATTAAAATATGCTAACATAACAAAACTTAACATAGCGAAAAATTGTTTTCCAATTTCTTTGAGTGGCTGTGAACCATCTCCACTTCCTGAGGGGCATTTCAAAAATCACCTAGGAAAGTATAATGGCTGCTGAATTATTTTATCACCCTTATGATTGCTGATTGAGGACTTTTGAAGTTCGGCTAAAAGACAACAATTGCGATTATCAATATGAGCGGCTTCAGAATGGTCTGTAATTTTCAATATTTTAGAAAAGAGCTACTGGGAAGATAAAAAACACATGAAATATACTGCGGTCATTTTCTTTTACCCTAGCCTTCGAATAATTTCCGAGATTACAAAAAAAAATCGCAAAAAAAATAAAATTTGTTTTTAATTTGTTGGTGCAACAACAACGGTCGTGTTCCGTAAACTTCATAAAACCCTAGGATGTGCAACCATGCATTTTTGTCTCGATGGAATATATAAATGTATTTTATAGGCCTATCAATCTACATTCTTTCAACTGTGTGATGCTGACTCTATTAACTTCCGAACGCTGGGCATATTACAATGTGTAAATAGAAATAGCCTGAACAAAATGTGTTCTGGCCACACGCAAGCACGGATAAACAAGTCGTATGGTTAGGAAGTTTATCTGAAAGCTATTTATTGGTTCGTGCAACCACACACCTTGCAACATACATACACGTTGGAACAGACGTTCAAAAAGCATAAATTACTTTCACGAAACGCTTTAATAACATCGGCTTTTACAATATTCCCTGTTATTTACATAAAATAAAACAACTAATGACAGGAAGATTCATGATGAAATGGTGAAACGCAGCCGAAACATCATTTGTGCATATCAAGATGTTTCTATGTAAAATTACACGAATCATAAGTAGGTTTAATTAATTACCGCGTAGATTTCTCAACACGGAAGTTCATTAGCGATTGAACTGTACAGTCTTCTACGAATTCCCCAAATCTATCGATGATCAATAATATAGAACAAAGAAGAAGGTAAAAATTAAATAAAATTAAATAATTAAAAAAAAAATAAATAAAATTAAATAAAATTAAATAAAATTAAACAAAATTAAATAATTAAAATTAACTTATGCAAATATTTGCCATTTTTCTAACTTCGATTTATTTTTCGTTTCACCAAGTTGTTTATTGATTTATGCAAACGTTTCCACTAATCCCCAAAGCTCCAGAACGTGTGACAAAATTTGAAAACATGTTTGTTTAGGTTTTTGACTAAAGGTCAAAAGTCAATTAGGTTTTTAAACCTCAAGTCTCTTGAAGTACTTGGCCTCAATAACAAAGACGCAAAATCTAAAAGAGAAAAGTCGACGCATTTCTTTAATCTATAAATATTTTTGTTTTGCAACATTGAAAGCCTGTTTATATTGGGATTGTTTGTTTATTGAAAAGAGCGCGTTTCATTAATTATGCATGACGTCATTATTTATCTACAAATGTCACAGAAATCTAAACCGAGGGTGTTTGCTAATCTAGCCTTCAAACGGACAATGAAATTGTTTTCATTAAAAAACGAATAAATTGTGTGGTGTATCGGAGTTCTTTCAAAAGGATTTAATAAACGTGGATAAGAAAAAAATATAATTAGTGTGCATATAATGGCATTTTCTGTAACCACCTGGTGAGTATCGCTGCTATAAAAATACCAGTCGCACAGTCTTTTAACTCCATTCATTGGTCATGCAAACATCATCAGGTCGACGTGCCTCGCAGAAGCCCCTCAGAAGTGTCTATCGAAAGCGGTTTTCACACGAGAGCATGCAACTGCGCGAATTCATCGCCAACATCAACAAACGACACTACTACGACGATCGAAAAGAGTTTGCGCGTCTACTGAACGAGTTTAACGCGCGCACAGAACGTTTCTGTTTGGTGTCGCGCGGTCTCGCAAACACGAGGATGTTGTTCTGCTCGTCGTGCGAAGACGTCGGAAAAGACGAAACAGTGGATGAATATTTTATGAACGCGTTTGAGAGTTCTACACAACTTGCCACAGTCTGGTGCCGAGGATGCGTGGGGTACATATTGAAAGAAAACCAAGAAACATGTTGATTATTTTTCAAAGAATACGCGTAAATTCTATTGTGAATACGAGGCTTGATGTGCGCAAAAATAAAGTCGCGTAAATTACTAGAAATGTGTTTCGTTTTCTCCCTTAACCTAAAACCGTTGGCCATATACAATCTATGTCAATCGAAATCTTTGAAGAGCACCTTTTGGTCAGATATAAGTGCGCGGAAGACGACTTAAAAATTACCAACCGTTTTTTAACTTTTCTGTGTTAAGCGAACCAGTAGGGTTAATGCAACCAAAAATTAAATAAATCTGCCAATTTAATGGGTTTAATTAGAAAATCAGCACGCTAGTGAAAATTCCAGCTGTTTTATCCGCTGAAGTGCGAAACATATATCTCCTCAACGTAATGGCTTTATGAAAAAAGAATTTCATGTGAATGCAAAAGCGTTAGATATTTTCTGGGCGATAGGACAAGCCGTAAAATGAATTTCGCATTATTAATTGAACGCTATGCAAATAGTTTATAATAACAATTAGAATGAAATATATATATTGATCTATTTTTAACAAGATCCACGGCCCACTAATATACACGGCCTTATATGTCACATAAAAGGCCGATTTCTAACAGGCTGATAAAAGTAAAGCTAGAAGCGAGAAACCTTTAGTGTTTTTAATCATTTTTATTGCTGAAGTATGTTATTATAGCAAAGCATTATTTAAAAATGTGAATAGGCCTATCATTTCAACGATGATTGTCCGATTAATTATATAAATGTGTAGAAACACTACAATGAAATAATAAATACATATATTTGTATAAAGAAGATTTACAAGTCTTTTGAACGTTGTTTAGATTTAAACCTTTTTACTGCGTCTTTTCTTACATCATCCAATATAAGCTTTTGTTTATTATTATTAAAAATGTTCACCACAATACGTATAGCAAATTTACGACCATCCTCAGTGTGATGTTCACAAGCAAAAGAAGAATTAATCCCACCTTGTTGTAACTTGTGCAGCAGTGAGAATGACGGTAATGGGAACTGTTCCAAAAGTAATTTATAAGTCTGAGATGAACTATATCAAAGAAGGAGAGCGTCAACTGTGCGGAAAATGGAGGACGACCTTTTGGATGATAATACTGTCTTTTGTTTAATTCACCAAGAATTGACGATGGATGACTTTCTACATAATTTGAAATATATGATGGAAAATTTTCCAACATACTAAATTTAGACAACTTTGCATTGTGTCTATGCACAAACCATTTAGGTAAAGGAATTGGGTTATTCATAAACCGTAGTTTTACATGAAGATGTCAATTCGAATAGATTCTTCGACAACAGGAAAATCAGTGTTTCTGTCAAAAACAAGTTTATAAAAAACCATGAATGTTCATTTCTTTTGCATGAATAATTGACAAGGCATTTATATTATCAATATCTTTGAGTGTATGAATGACATCAGAACAATTGAAGTTATTAATTTCATCTATATTTCTTTGTTTTGGTGGCTTTCTCTCAGATGTCAAAGTTGGTAAAACAGATGGGCGTTTACGAGCACCTTCAGAATGAATTGTTGGGACAGGATTTAATTTCCAGTTTAATTTATATCGAACACCACGTAAAATGTAACTCTCTTTAAAATGTTTCTCACAAAGAACAGAATTTGAATTTGGTTTCCAGTCTTCTTCTTCTTCTTATCGAGTCCACAAATACTTCCATCGAGTCCATCAAATATACTTAAGCCAATGCTGTACACATTTTTGGGCTACATCATTATAGACTGTAAGGTCGTCTGCTGTGCAAATTTGCTCCAAGGCAGGGCACTGGAAGAGATGCTGCATGGTCTGGGGCGCAGTTCTGCAGTCTCAGATTACATCTCCTGCAGTTTCCACATATCCCCATTTCTGTAGGTTCACTTTGGAACGGCCCACTCCAGTCCTTAGGCGGTTGAGGCACTTCCACTCAGTCCACTTGGTGTCAGCTCCTGGTGGGAGCTCTTCCTGAGGCTTCATTGTCATAGATGCTGCTCCTGGGGAGTTGGATGTTCTTTCCTCCCACATGCCAACTCTTGTACTAGCTGGGGATGTTGCAAGACGATTAGCTGCTGGGATCTGGTTGAAAATAGGATGACGTATGTCTTCCAACTGACAACTACGCTCTTTCATGCTAGCTACTTGGCGTTTAATGTCAGGGGGGGGGGCTATGCCTGCTAGTATGTATAGGCTGTCCGTAGGTAAAGGTCGTAGGCATCCAGTGATTTAGCGACAAGAGGCATTGAGGTCGATATCAATTTTCTTTGCAAGAGTTGACCTTTCCCACACAGGGCATGCATATTTTGTAGCCGAGTAGCACAGTGCTAAGGCAGTTGATCTTATTTTCTGTGGTTTGGTTCCCCATGTAGTGCCGATGAGTTTGCTTAGGATGTTATTTTTGCGCACACCTTACCTTTTGTCTTCTCCACGTGGCCTTTGAAGGAGAGAGTGCGATCTAAGGTGACTCCTATATACACTGGGTGGTTTCCAGTTAGCTCGATTAACAAATTTTGTTAAAATTAACTTCCTTTTTTAGTATCATAACCAGTAAAACAACCAAAAGCCGAACATTTATTAACCATCATTGAAAATAACTGTATTCAGTAAAAGCTACAAAAATATGAGCAATCAGCCTGTTAGAAATCGGCCTTTTATGTGACAAATAGGGCCGTGTATATTAGTGGGCCGTGCAAGATCCCTTTTTCTTTGAAGTATTCATTCGACCGAATCAATGAATTAGAAAGCTGATACACATTAAACGGAACGGCCTGAAACAAGTAATTAAAACATCAACACGTATTACAAAAACTTCGAAAACGTTGATAGACATAATGGCAACAAATAAAGAAAAGAACATTAAGGAATGCATTGTCATTGCATTGTCATTGCATCGTCGATATTCGACCATAAGACAATTGGAATTGTAAGAAAACAAAATCATATAAAATTTAAGCCGAAGAAGATCGTTACTAGAAATTTTAAAAATTACGACCCAGTCAAGTTCAGTAATGATCTTTCACAAAATGATTGGCAACAAATCTATACATCGGCTAACACTCAATCTGCATGGAACGTATTCAAAAATTTAATCATCCACACCGTGAATAAAAATGTCCCACTTTCAGAAAAAACTGTACGAGGGAGAGACTTCCCTGGCTGACCAACAACGTACGAAAGATAATGAAAGAGCGTGAGCATGCACTGCACACAGCCAGACAAACTAATAAAGCCTTTGATTGGCTAAATTACCGTCAACTAAGGAATAAAACAAACATTGTAATTCGTAAAAGCAAAGCAAATTCCTCTCGAAGCAATCTACAGGAAAACCTTAACCAACCAAAGCAATTCTGGAACACTGTTAAAAAATGCTTCCCAACCAAAGAGTCCGTTACCGCTAACAGTTCCAACACCATATTCAGAAATGGAGATACAAAAATGAAAGACAAAAAAGCTATTGCCAACGGCTTTTGAAAATTCTTCACTGCAGTTGGTAAGACGTTGCAGTCAAACGTAACCACGCTCAACAATTTTATTTGGAAACGTCATAATTTTCCCAAACTAATATCTAGCGTAAACAAAAATGCAAAATTGTTTGAATTTAAACCTGTAAAATGTGTAAAGGTCTTGAAATTATTAAAAGCTTTGAAAAGATCGACAGCTGCTGATCAAGACAATATACCCCCTCTCGTTAAAGACGGAGCAGAGGTAATTGCTCCACACCTAACGTACCTCGTTAACTTGTTCATGGAAAACTCAGCCTTTCCAGAGTCAGAAAAAGTTGCTAAAGTAACTCCCGTATACAAAGGAGATGATAAAAGCAACTACAACAATTACCAACTAATATCAGTTTTGAATGTATTCTCAAAGATATTTGAGAAAATCATCCACGAACAGCTGTATAATTACCTTGAAGACAACCATCTACTATCAAGCAAACAATTTGGTTTTAGGAGGATATCATCGACTAGTCACGCAGTTACTACATTTACTGACCATATTAGATCCGGAATGGACAATGGATTGTATACCGGAGCTGTCTTTATTGACTTAAAAAAGCGTTCGACACCGTGGACCATGGCAGATTACTATCTAAACTCCCACTGTATGGGATTAAGGGTCGCGAATTAGCTTGGATTGAAAGCTACCTTTTTCCATAGAAAACAATTCGTGAACTATAATGGTATACACTCAGAGTATGAAATAACTACATGCGGTGTTCCCCAAGGCTCCATCTTAGGACCACTTATGTTTGTCTTACTAGTGAACGATATTGGTGAAACCGTTGAATGCTGTAAATTGATACTTTATGCTGACGATACTGTCCTCTTCACCTCTAGTAAATCAGTGAAACAGATCGAAAATAACTTGAATTACGACCTTCAAGCTATAAACGTATGGCTCAACGAAAACAACCTTATAATCAATCTCAAAAAAGGCAAGACAGAGTTTGTGCTTTATGGGACTAGCAAAAAATTGGCTGCTGACATTAATATTTAATGTAACATAAACGGAACACCGATCAATCAAGCCAAATCTTACAAATATCTCGGCATCATCTTGGATGAAAAATTAAACCTAATCGAGCATCAGAATGTGATATATAAAAGAGTATCGAGCAGAATCAAGCTGTTGAAACGAATCAACATCTCGCCGCTTACTGCTGCCACGATCTACCAAATGATGATTCAACCTCTTCTTTCTAACAACATCTTTGTGAACATTGCTGAAGGTCGTGCTCAAAAGTTTGAATATATCCAGGATAGAGCTAAGTTAATCGTGAATAACGAAAAAATTACAGATAACTGGAAATCCATCAAAACCCGGCGTATGCAGCTCTGCGTCACTGAAGTATTTAAGTCAATTCATCAAATCGCACCCGAACCATTCCATACCGCATTTGAAAGAATCTCGCATGCACATAACACCAGAGGTAACAACAATAAATTGAAAATTCCTATAGCGAAATCTGAAAATGGACGTAAGACATTCATATTCACTGGTGCAAAAATCTATAACCAGCTACCATCATCTATAACAAGTGAAGCTTCTTTTATAATTTTTAAAAAGAAAATTAATGTTTTTAATTTTACTAATACTACTTGACTCTACCTGTACTTTGAACCCTCACATTTACCTTGTATTTGCCAAAATCGTTTGTTATTTTAATGCTTTTCTACCCATTTCGTTTTGTATTTACCTACAGGATTTTTAATACTGAACCTATGACAAGTTTTTCTGGACAAGCAATATATGTTCTTATTGCCTATTTTGCTTCTATTTTCCTCGCATAATTTCTACTTTCGCCTCAATCTTAATTTGTTTTCATATATATATTTATTTGTGGTTTTCTTTCTTTTCTTTCTCTTCGATTTAACGTCCGTGGTTCCCTCTGTTTGGGGGTTGGACCATATCATGTCGAGGATTGATTTGTTCTCTCCACGCTTTGCGGTTCATGACTAAGTCAGCTCGGATGTGGAGGTCGCTCATGTCTTTATTGATGTTGTGGGTCCTTTTCTTCTCCCCTCGCTGTCTCGCCTTCAATTTCAAATGATCTAATGGAGTTGGGCCAGCGATCGCTCATTCTCTTTAGGTGGCCAAACCATCTAAGACGGTTGCACCTGAGTTGACTGGCAGTGTCACAGATGCCAAGCATGCTTCTCAACTCCCTTGAAGGTTTTAAATTATACTTTTATTTTTTATGATATAACAGGTCCTCTTATGATAGCAGCATTTGTATTTTTGTTGGCAAGAGTCAACCTGTATAAATAAAGTTTTAATAATAAATAATAAAGATCCTCCATCAATGCTCAATTCGAAGATGTATGAGGGGAAAATCGATCAGTTAACCTAAAAGCTACCCCTAGCACAATACATTAGTAGTCCAGTCGTTGAGTGTTTTGACCTGGAAAAAAATGGTACAAAGCAGACATTTTGCACGCTTACTCAGTTTTATATTTAGATTATCAAAAAAAGTCCCATTTATAGCCCTTGTAGAAAATGAGAAATCCGCCATGTTTAAAAATTTCTGCTTTCAAAAACGAAAACTTACTTTTCTTTTACTAAAAAACGAAAGTTTTCAAAATCGAAAAGCAAATATACCTTTCGAAAGAATAGGTCATTCTGAGTAATAAATATTATTACAGGGACTCACAAAAATCAATATTTTAAGATTTACAACATTTTGAAATTCTTATTTAACCAGAACAGAGTATCCTTTCTGATCTCAAAAATTTCAAAACAAGCAAAAATGAGCTTTCTATTTCTTACCCCCGGTTTACATTTAGACTGTTCGAATCTTTTTCGGGGTGCCAGGAAACAAACCCCCCGGAGAATTTTCCCCTGGAAAATTACCCCCCGGAAATATACCCCCGTACAATAAACCCCCGGAATTAATTTTTTTTTATTTCTGGGTATTTTTCCAGGGGGTTTATTTCCTAGAACCCTTTTTCGGAATGTTTTGTTTTGTTTTTTATAATTTAGATTTTGATAAAATAAAACTTTTCTTTTTTCAGATAACATATTGAAAAAATATATAAGAGTTATTCGTGAATTGAAACACGTTGTTGAATATTATCAATTATTGCCGGGGACTGGCGAGTATTCTATTGAAAAGGCGTAATCGTAATAAGCACGTAAGTCTGATTGACGATATTTTAATTTGCGCCTTTAACACGAGTTGAATCTTGTCAAGCGGTTTTTATTGCTTTCCAGGACTGACAACATGTCAACAGAGGCTGGTGAACGTTCCGCTGAAATGATTGAAGAGAGCACGTAAGTCTGAGTTAGGATAAACTATTCCTCAAATTCTGACTGCACCCTTCATACCATATACTGCACGGATTCAAATTAAATAACCTACTCAAAACATAAGCACAGATGTTCAAATAGTTTATTATGTTACTATTACTATTTTGCAGAACTGAAGATATGACTAGAAGAGGTTGAAGACATATCAGTAGAGACTGGCAGATATTCTGTTGAGAAGTGTGTTATATGCTTTAAAGGATTTGAGCCATCTATGCCAGAAGTAAGTGTTTTAGATAAAGGACTTGCAAAATTATTAAAGATCAGTAAAAAACGAGGAATGAATTCATTACGAATATACCTTATTGAAACTCGAAGAAATGAAGGAAAGGTTTCAGTACACTATGGATGCCGGAGAAAATTCACGGATACCAGGAAACTCGTGGGTAATTCAAACTCAAAGAGGTTAAGGTTGTCTTTAGATGCACCCAAGTTCGACTGGAAACAATCTTGCTTCCTCTATTCGCAAAAAATCAATAAAGTCCTCATCAACTGAAACCCTTACCGTTCGGACAATGGAGATACGTGAAAGTTTAATTGAAAGAGCACAAGATAGAGACGATGATTGGGGAAACGAAGTTTTGGGGAGATTGCTTACATGCAACGATCTCATCGCTGAAGAAGCTGTTTACCATCGAAGTTGCATGAATAACTTCAGGCTAAAGGTTATACGCGATGGTAAGAAAGGCAGATCAGTAAATACACCAAAGATGGATGCATACGAGAGAATTTGCTTTTGGCTTGAAAACGAGTCAGATTGTGAGCTTTATACTTTAAAGGAGGTCCATGAGGAGATGATCAGGCGTAGTGAAAATGGTGAAGTGTACTCAATAAAGTCCCTTAAAAGTAAACTGCAAGACAAATATCAGGATTGTATTTATTTTGCTCAGTGATCAGGACGAGAAAATGTGGCAGACGGAAGATTCCAATGACACGCGGTGGGTTCTACAAAGTTTGCAAACCTTTCTCGGGACTTTGCTATCGTCAAACCTGAAGACGGAAACTTTAGGACAATGCATAACGCAAGCATCACGGCCACAGTCAATGATGTGTCCACTAACGTTTGAGCTTGGAGTAGAACTAGATAAAACTTTTGGTTCAAAGTGGTTGATTAATCACCTATCAGGTCTTGGGTTCTGTATTTCATACGACGAAGTCCAGAGGTATAAGATGTCTAAAATTAAAACAACCGAAAGAATAAGGAACAATAAGAATCCTGATGAGAATCCAAAATTCATGCAATGGGTAGCAGATAATGTGGACCACAACTTGGTAACGTTAACCGGTACAGGTACATTTCATGGCATGGGTATTGTATCGATAACTCAATCAGCTGTGAAACAACAACACAACCGGCCAGTTCCCCGATTGAAGCAAAGGAAGAAGGTATCAGAAGTGATCAAAGCTAAAGATGTCGAACTACATCATTTCCTTGGCGCATCAGGTCAGGGTTTATCAAATTTGGTTTTAAACTCCATCTGACAACTAAACACTGACCATACCTTTTCAGAAGAGGTGAATTACAACATTCTTTGGCATGCTTCATAGTTCTCAAGCTCTTTAGAAAACCCATGACCTAATTGGAATGGGTTCCATGCAATGCGCAACAAATGCAAATCCACCAGAAGAAAATTCAGCCGTGACATTCCTTCCAATCATCGACCAAAATCCCTCTGACGAATCATGCATCTACTCTACGTTGCTTTTTATTATCAAACAGGCAAAATCCATGAATGTCTCAATACCATGTGTCACATTCGACCAACCGCTTTGGTTAAAAGCAGTGGGGATTATCGAAGATGCAAAATCTCCGATAGTATGTCGTCTAGGAGGCCTCCTCACCTTAATGATCTTTCTCGGAAGTCTTGGCCATTTGATGAAAGGATCTGGTATCGAAGAATTGTTTTCACAAGTTTATGCAGAACATAGTGATTTCCGGAAAAGCAATTTCGAGAGCATTACGAGCACATTTTCTCTCCGAGTCGGCTTTGGTAAGCATACTTACAGAAGATATTTTTGGGGAGGAAAGGTTGCCTATCGACTTCGAAGATGGTGAAGAGATCAAAGCAAAATTGGATACCAATGAAGTTGCAAAGCTTCGGTAGGAATTTGAAGATAAAGGAAATGCCCTCTCGTCTAAATCAAGAACAGCAAAATTATGGATATCATATCTGAATTACATCGCTACAATCAAGAAGTGCATCATAGCAGAAAGAACTTCCAATTGACCCCTCCATCTTGAAACTACCAAAGAGATGTTAAACCTTTTTGCGGCCACAGGCCATATAAATTATGCCAAAAGTGCTCGGTGTACCTTCAACAAATGATTGCTCTCAAGCAAAGTAAGCCTTGGTTACATCAAAGGTTTCAACAAGGTCTCCACGCAGTCCGCAGATCTAACCGTTATTGGGCTGGCTTATGGTCTGATCTCATTATTGAGCAGACTCTTATGAGATAAATAAAAACGCGAGGAGGACTCACACGAGGAAGAGGCATGAGTGAGGATGTGTGTGATCTCTGGGTTTTAAGCGTGAGTGATAGTGCCTCAAGTCATCAAGCAATGACTGAAGTATCTGGTCTAATGGTTAAGTCGAGTGAACAACACGTTGAAACGATTGTGGCAAAAAAGTGCAAAATCCGTTTGCGATCTGTTGTAAGATGATCTCCGCAATGAAAGGATTTAGCAGGTGGGTCAACGTTTTTTGTTGGAAAGGTTTTTTTGATCTGTTTCCGGAACTGCTTTGGGTGAGTCCGTTTTTCACGAAATACCGACCGGATGTAGTTTGCTTTTGCGTAGTCTTTTGTAAGTAGACCAATCATATGGGCTGTTTGTTCGTTTCGCTAATCGTAAGTAATAGTTTCTGGTGTTCATTTTCAATTTGATGTCTTTTGTAAACCAAGCATTGTTTTTTCTATGTACAGTTCGTTCAATAATTGGCGCATGCTTATCAATAATTTTTGTCAATAAGTTTGAATAAGTTCCATGAGTTGTTAACATTAGTCTCTTTAAGGCAATCTTCCCATGGAACATTACATAGTTCGTTTTTGAATGACTCCTTGTTGTACTTTTTGTATCAGGTGCAAAAATTTGGCGTGGACTATATTTTTCTCTGTGCTTTTTGTATGCCACGCTTACGAGATCGTGATCACTTAACGAATTCGAGTAAACAATTGACTTGGCAACTTTTGTTTCGTCATTTACCATAATTACATCTATTAATGTGTTACTGTTGTTAGTTGTGCGCGTGTTGGTTGTCTTATTATCATCTTAGTGCAGTCGTCTAAGATTTTTTGTGGAAAGCGCTTTTCTATGCTATGTAAATGACTCAACAAAAAATCCCCATCAATCGGATAATGGGAAACCACATTTTGGGCCCATTTTCCAAATGACGTCACAATCCCTTAAATATAAAAATTTTAAGTTTTTCAAATTAGTACATACTGTTTGCCATTTTTTAACATTTTTATGGGGAACAACTTTTTCTATAGCCAAAAACCATGAAAATGTACAGAAAAAGAGTTATAACCAATTGAGAAATGGGATGAATCTATGAATTTCAGACAAATTTGAAATTGTCCGTCATCATCGGATTTATTCCTCAATACTTGTAAACATAGCAATTCCCACCAAGAAATATCAAACACAAAAAAGGTCCACTTTAGATTAAACTTTTTATTAGAAAAGTAATATTAGTTACGAAGCTACCTTAAGGGAAGAAATTTTTGCGGAAGAACATTTCGCGGTTGACAGGTCTAAAAACTGCGAATTACGCTGAATTTATTTTCGCGGTGGGCAGAGTATAGGTCAGTGTTTTTTTTCAAGTGGGCAAAAAGTGTCAGATAAAAATCCAATATTCCATTTTCTTTTTTCCGATCTCAAAGGCACTTTGCCTTCAAAAGTTATGAGGGGTTGAAGTTAGGAGCACTTAAGGATGAAAATCTTCCATTGAAGATAGGATTGAAATATTCCAAACATTGTAACTTTTTTGTAACTTTTTATCCTGTAGGGGAATATTTAGTACGATATAATTCACGTAGAAGTTTAGATCTAAATTTAATCTTCAAACAAATCAAGGCATTTTTAAGAACTTCGCCTGTTTTCTCGATTGGAGGAAAACCTCCAGTTCACTTATCCGCCAAAGTCGTATTATTGTCGAGAGAGAAGAAGCGCCGGAGACGAGTTTGCGAATTGTCGAATGCTCCGATAACCGGAACTATTTTCTTGGTCCCTTGGTGGTTCGAGTTATCGGGAGTGCATTATATTTTCTTATATCTTAAATTGTACAGCTCTTTGCATGTTAAGCGACATTACAAAAACGAGAGTAAGATTGAATTTCGCGGAAAATTTTTTCCCGGATAAGGAATTTTCATTTCATTTTCAAGTTTAGAGGACTTTAATTTCACGAAAATTTCTTCCGCGAAAGTTTCTTCCCTTAAGGTAGTCTATGATGTCCTTTTTACTGGTCAAATATTGACATGTGTTTCATTTTCTTTAGAAACGATTTTGATAGACTTTTATTTCAGACATTCATTTCACAGAACAATCCCGTTCAAAGAAAACATTTTTCTTCCATTGTAATTTCTGTTCCATTGGGAATAATAGATATATAGCCGACTGTTTTCTTAGATGTCAAAATCAAGGGTGTGAAGGCGGATCTCCAGGCTTAAACTCCAGGAGTAAACATAGTTGTATCATACGCAATATATCGGTATCTTTTCGTCTTTTTCAAATGCAATTTCATACTGTAGTCCTAAACTTTAGAGTGCATTTTAGCCAATCTAGAAGGTTGAAATTTCAAAGATTTTCTCACCCGTCGCCCCAACCACGGTGGCGCCTCCTCAGTCACTAAATACGAAAAAAGGTAATTTAACAATCTCGCCCCTCCAACTTAAAACCTGTGGCTACGCCTTTGCATATGGTCCGTTTTCCCGGTCTCTGCGCTCAATCGTGTACCCCGGAATTTTCAAATCGCAATTTCCAACAGAGTCGTTGTTGTGAGTTTCTGTGACACAAAAAATATGAATATTTCTTGAATCCTGAAGCAAAAGTTTAACTTTATCGAGTTTTCCAATCAAGCCATTTACATTTTGGTGTAAAACTTTCATTCCTCTTATGTTAAGAAATGCTTTGAGTGCGTTATCCAAAAAACCAACGATTTTGCGTTCAGGGTCTTGAACGTGACAGTGTAAACAAAACAAACATTTCTTGAGTCTTGAGCCTTATATCTTCGGAATATGGGGCAGTCCACTGGGGTTAATACCCAATCTCCCGAAAATCCTCAACAAACCAGAAAAATAAGTAAAAAAATGAAAATGAAACAAGTATGCTGTTCAAAGAAACAATATGTATGTACGAGCCAAATTATATGAGGAGGTAGGTATGATAGGAGTATATATGAAAAATGGTTTTTGATAATAGCTGATATAACTTACTATTGCAATCGTAAGAAAATTCCAATCATCAACAAAAACACGTCTGGACTTATCGGAAACCAGGTCAAATATTATTACCGTAAATCCTCGAATTGGCCCCCTGGGGGCTAATTAATTTATGATTTTTTTAAGTGGGGGTTTATTCGAGGGGGGGGGGCTAATAAAAAATGTGGTATGACTAACCCAGAAAAAAGATATATGCATATGTTCATCAATATTTGTTCGGTACGTGTTGAACTGGTACGTGTTCAGTTCAAAATATCAATGTCCTCGGCATCACCGATTGCTTCATCGAGGATCAAGTAAGGAGGGCAAGCCTCTTGTATATCTGTCTCTTCAGGAACGAACGGATTTTCCTCTGTGCCGTCAAGCAATTGTAACTGAGCCTTTAGCATTTCCTGTCCCGAGCTGCATGGTATACCTGGTTTAAAACACGTTATTTCTTTATCCTGACTGCCGTCAGTAGCAACTGAAACTCCACATGCGATGAACGACTTTATAATCATGGATGCTGAAAGTTGTTCCCAGCTCTCTAGGATCCATCTTACGATTTCTCGTCGAGGTGGTGCTTTTAAGTTGCCACATTCGGTCTCTTGGTTAATACCGTCAGCTGCTAGCCACCTGTCGTATTCTTCAGTGCAGTGCAGTTCGAGGGGGGGGGGGGGGGCTAATAAAAAAAATTTGTAGTGGTGATGCTGATACAACAATTGTAGCCACAACTTTGCAACAAGTTGAATCAAATACAAGAGCAGTTGTAGCAGTTGCCGACGATACTGATGTGGCAATGATGCTTCTTTACCATTAGCAGAAACGTTACGGAGATGTATTTTTCTTCCAAGAGAAATTTAACAAAGTCTGGAACATGAATGGCGTCTGTCAGCAATGGAAGTCTGTCAAGGAGCATATTCTTTCTTTCTTTGGTTGCGACACAACATCGGCACTTTTCGGAAAAGGAAAAAACAGCTTATTGTCGTTGGTCACCAAGAACAAACCATTGCAAAATATTTCGGATACGATGAATGATGTTTCGGCGGAGATTAGTGACGAAGCTGCTATCAAGGCTTTTCTTATTGTCCACAATGGGAATGAAAAGGATGTGCTGTCTAAACTAAGGTGAGTTTCGTATAGCCTTAACTTTGTCCGCCACTACTAACTTCCCGTTATATATCTTTAGTGTTTAAACACTTTGAGAGTTAGAGATATCGAGATTTCAGTGTCTTACTTTCTAGGTACAGGAAGTATATCGAAATGTGTTGTAAAGGGAAAATCGAACCTGAAAAGATGCCTCCTACAGAAGAATCCGCTACACAACATGGGCTTCGCGTTCATCACCAGATTATCAGTTGGAAGTTATTGGCCGATGAACAGGTAAAACATAATTCGCACCCTTAGTTGTGGAAAGCATGTTTTATGTACTTAGGCCCAAATTAACCTAGTTTTTATTGGACTTGGGCCTACTCAATGACATGACAGATGATTCAAATAAAAAGGACTTAGGCCCTGTAAAGAGTCCTTGGCATTAACTAGCCTGCTTTGAAAGTTTAAAACCCATATTTTATGAAAATGGACTTAGGCCTCTTTAAAATTAGGAGAGGGGAGGGGGTGGACTTAGGCCTGTTTAAAACTAAGGGTGAGAAATAAACAAAGGATCTTTTTTAAACGAACATAATATATTTTTCTTCTTTTCTTCTAAATTTTTATTTAAAATAGGTCATTCAAATGGATCCAAAAAAGTGGGGTTGGAAAATATGAACATGATGCCAGTGAAATCGTCGAAAGAGGTAGCACCTGACAATCTACTGAAGGTGATTCGATGTAACTGCAAGGCTTCATCAAAGTCACCATGCGCAAAGCGCAAAAAATTTATGTTCTTGCAAAAAACATGGGCTAGCTTGCATGCAATCCTGCGGAAATTGTCACGGTGAAACATGTGAAAATCAAGCACTCTTACATGTTTTACAGAAAACTTTCATTCAGTTATCAATTTACTTCTTACAGGAATGTGATGTCGATAGAGATTTCAGTACGAGCGAAGAAGATGGAAATATTTTTGATATATTCTGGTGTTTAAAATACCTTCAGAAAAGTTGTTTGGTTTGAACATGGATAAAGAAAAATAGCTGATTTGAAATGACAAATAGTAACAAAAAGCCATAAATATAAAATCTTACTGTCTTTGTTTCTTTTTAGATTTTCTATCATCTAAGTTCATTTTCAAATTAACAAAATGCTCACGTCGCAGATACAACTTCAAAATTAATCTTTTCCCGTTATCGACGAAGCTCTAGAACATCTCTCGGGATTTACCTTGATTCGCGCATGCGCATAGCGTTTGTTGTTATTATAACACCGTTGCAGAGCTTCCCCCGTCGTAATTGCGTAAAGTGCCTAATAGCGTTCAGTCAACTTCTGATGTAGCATCGTTGCCGGTGTTTTAATTACAACACGACATTCTATCTCGAGCCCACCAACGGGGAACGATTGTACCGTGTAGAAGACAACTGACAATGCATAGTAGCACCTCGATCTAAGTAATACTTATTAACATTAATGCTTATTTCAACGTTCGAAATTTGTTGTATTCATTTAATGGAACTCCATCTCAGAGTTTTTCTTTTTCTAAAATATGAAATTAATTTAAAGATTAAGTAAGATGGAATTCAGTGATAAAAATGTTCCACTTGACCTTGTGTGTGTGTGTATAAACCAACGCAACATGTCTTTTCTGAGAAAACAGGAAAAGTCAAAATCCATTGTATACCATCGCCAAGAAGAACCTGAAAATCCAAATCTTTCTGATGTAAACGGAAAAGAGCAGCAAGGTATATATAAAATTGTACACGTTGTTTTTTTAAAGAACAAAAATTATAACAGTACCATACGACTTGTTTATTTGGGTTTGCAGGCCCGTAACACTATCTTTCTCACCCCACGGATTTTTCAAATTATTATTTTCTTTCTTTGTATGATAGTTGAGGCGGTCACATCTGAAATCGGTAACATTGATGCACATAATATAAGCGAAATTACTTTTTACTTAACCGATAGACGTCAACGAAAAAACAAGTATCACAAGTGAACAACGATACTCTATTGGGAAATATGCTGCTGAATGCGGAAATATTGCTGCTGTTAGGAAATTTATTTCAGAATTCCCTAATTTGAAGGAAAGCACAGTGCGATCATTCAAAGCAAGATATTACGAAGGCCTAAAACAAGCTAAAAAAGAACACCGTGACCCATCCAAAACCATACCTAAGTACACTCTCCAAACTGACCGGCCTTTAATGTTAGGTGATTTAAATGAAATGGTACAAAAATACCTTCGAGCATTGAGTAAAAGAGGAGGAGTCGTCAACACTACTGTAGCAAATGCAACAGCCACGGCTCTAATTTGTAAATACCCTCATATTGTGGGTGACATCATTGACATCGAATCGAGCCGCTGGGCCAAAAGCTTGTTCAAAAGAATAAACTTGGTTAAAAGAAGAAAAACCTCTTCTAAAATTGATATTCCCGACGGAGCGCGAAAAGAGATCAAATTCCTTTTCCTTCACGACATTGTATCGAAAGTGGAACAGTATAAAATTCCACATGCCCTCATCGTCAATTTCGACCAGACCCCCATCAAGTATGTTCCTGTTGGAAATGAATCCCTTGCAGAAAAAGGTAGCACTAATGTTACTATTGCAGGGAGTGGAGATAAGCGATGTATCACGGGGACAATTGGAATTTCGTTCATTTTGTTCATTTTTACCAATACAACTGATCTATGCAGGCAAGACAACGCAAAGTATTCCAAAGTTCAAATTTCCTGCTGGTTTTTCTCTCGGTGCTAACCCAAAGCACTTTTCCAACACACAAGAGTCATTGAAGTAATTGAAAGAAATCATCATTCCATACATGCATAATCAATGCTAGCAGCATGACTTGCCTGACGATCAAATGGCTTTAGTCATTATGGATGTCTTTACAGGACAAATGGCAGCTCCTGTACTTGAATGTTTGAAAGAAATAACATATGCTTTGTTAACGTCCCCCCCCCCCCCCTAACATGACTAGGTATTATCAACCTCTTGACCTTACAGTTAACGGCTACGCGAAATGTTTTCTTAAAAGGAAGTTCAACGAGTGGTATTCCCAAAAAGTGAAGCAACAACTTGATGATGGCGTAAGTTTGGAAAACGTCAACGTGAAAATACAATTGACTATCCTCAAACCCCTCCAGGCCTCCTGGATTGTGGAGTTCTACAATCACATGACAACGGAGGCGGGCATCAAAAACATTGAAAGCGGATGGCAAGCGGCTGGAATATCGAATGCACTTCAATTAGGTTCAAGCCAGCTACCCTCGATCGATCCATTCAATGATATAGATCAAATGTTACTCGAGGTCCCGCCGGAAGATTTGCAAGAAGTAACACCTATCACTTCGGATCAAATGGAAGTGCACTGCGCTACTGATTACGCTGAAAGTGATGGCGATTCGCAATGGGAAGAAGAGATTGAAGAACGAAATGCCTTCGATTTTTTGCAAAAAGAAACAAATGAATGAATTGTTTTTCTCACTTTTTTTTACTTTCATTAAAAGAAATTTATTTCTATCATCGAAAAAAATTGTCTTTTTTACCAATCGCGAAAGTTTTTGTTAACAAAACTCCTCTTTTTCTCTGAATCGCGAAAGTTTTAACCTTAAAATTCTGCAACGATTAGAAATTCGCAAAAGTTAAAGCAAAAATTTCGCGAATTTTTTTCCTCGCGAAAGTTTGTGCCCTCAAAGTAGCTAGACAGCTAGCAGGCTACATGAAAAAACATTCTCCTGACCTTCTTTACAAAATGTGAACACAAAAGTTGAACAAATATTCTGATGTTTTTAACACTCCACTTGTCTGATCTTTGCAAGTATGTTTGCTTGCTCCATGTCAGACAAGTTTAAGTCCCTTTTAAATGATCGCGAACCTCTGATGCACATTAGGGTTGATCGCAGCAGCGAGAATGATATCTTCGTTCGAATGAAGTTCGTTACTGCAGAGTGTTCTATGTCTCGTTTCTCAGAGATCATTTGTGCCAGTCTTTTATAAAATACTTTGCATTCACGTGCCATCCCGCCGTTGGTTGCAAACACTAGAGGTGTGAATGTGGCATTCTCCACTTCCAACAACCCTCTCGTTGTATGCCCTCTTCTTCTCATCTTCATTTCGTTTGTAGCACTTTTGGAGATCTAGATTCCGCTGAGCATTTAGGTCAAAAACCCTTACATCTAAAAATACTCGTTGACCAGAAGTCCAGAATCCAGTCGCACTAATGTCGAGCCGTGCTTCGGGCCCTCGGTTGGCTGTTGTTTGTTGAAGCTGTTCGCCGTTGAGCTCCATCAGCATTGGTTCCTTTCTAATGTCCTACATACCTCTTCCATTAGCTTTCCTGTAATGTCCCTCACTTCGTTATGTCGAAGGGTAACAAAACCTCCCTTTTTACAGGAAAGCGCGTGTGGGACGTTGTACTTTACTCCGCAGGCACAATAGGTTGGCAACCTTGGTAGGGTCCAGTTATATCGAATTCTGATTGCATTCCAGAATTGCTCCTTGTTCAGGTCGTATCCCAAGTCTTTGATGGGCAGACTTAACAGCCAGTTCGATGCACCCGTTTCCCTGTTGCAGTCATTTGTTCTTCTCTTATCCGTAGACAGCACTGCGTTGTTTCGTTCACGACGCTCGCTTTTGATTTGTTGTTGTGTCTTTCCGCCTTCAATTGTTTCTTTTTTAATGATGTCGTCCTGTAATCGCTTGGTGACTTGTTTCGAATTTTCGAATTCGACAGGGGCGACTTCATTGGAGATTTTGATTCCCAAACCACCAAGCCTTGGTGGTAAAGCTAACAACTTGCGCTCCTCGTCATTTACATTGCGACGCCCGGTTATGAATGAATGAAGAAGGTTCTGACACATTCTTCAAGAAGACCGAGTTGTTCTTCTATCCCTGGTATGGTTCTGAGGAAATACGTCAGCTTGTGTTGGTAGCCACTTACGAAACATGCATAGGCGGCTTGAGGCTGCGTTAGGGCTACTTCAGACAGAGTCTTCAGCTCCTGGATCCATTTATCAGCGAATTTCTGGCAATATTCGTTTTTGAAGTCTTCTTCCCCAATTACTGCTCCTAGGTGTCTCTCACCTCTTGTCGAAATTTAGATGTCCGTGCCAAGGAAAATTTCTCTGGCTTTTTCCAGTTGTTTTGGTTTAACAATGAGCCATGATTTCCTGGGCTGTGGTAGGTAACCAAAAGAGGGACCGATATCTACCAGGTTTCCCCACCAGGTCCGTAGGATTTCACAATTCCCGATGGCTGTGATGTCGTCTGCAAAGGCTGCCATAATTGCTCCCATGACGACTTCTAACATGATGTTCAGAAGTGGTGTCAGACCTATTGCATATTCCTAATAGATCCCCCTGTGTCGTTCCTTCTTTCGATTTGATCTCGTATCCTCCTATCACAAACAGCCTCGCTGGAATCTTGTAGTTATTGTTGACATATCGGCCAAGAATTGGACAAAGCACTTTGATGTTGTGTAGAAGTGCGTTACGGTTAATGCTGTTAAAGGCATTAGCCGCGTCGACCAGGAGTACCGCCTTGGATTCTTCACTTTCAAACATCTCTCGCATTGAGTGGATGGCTGCTTCACTCCCCGCTGCCTGACCCAAGCACATTTGCACATTGCTGCATGAATTGATGACATCCTCTTTCGCTACAGACATGACGACCTTTGCACAGATTCGCCTTAAGAAGAAGCCCACGCCGATTGGTCTTAGCCCAGGTCGTTTATCTAGAGGCACTAGTCTACACGCAAAAAATGCTTCTACAGACTCGTCATGGATATCCTCCGTACACATAATTTTAATGAAGTTGACAATTGCTTTTCGGAGATCACGACCGCTCTCACCATACACCTTTGAAGTTAGGGGTCTTCTCCATCCATCTGCGTCCAAACCAGATGGTCCTGAGCCTCTTTTGGTTCTCTGAGCAGCCTTGAGGACGAAAGTTTCGTCCGAATATCACCGGATCGACAAACTGTACTGGACCCATCATTAAGATATTTTCGTTTGCTTCTCTTCCTTCTGGGTGTTTTTGGTGTAACATTTCAAGGGTTTCTTCATTCAGAGGCAGAATTCCGTCAGCAATGTTGTTGGTTAGAAGCTTAATGGCACCATTAACGTTTCCACATTCCATCATGATTTTGAATTTTCTGGAAGTACTGTCAATGTCGGCTTTTTCGTGTGGCTTCGGAAGACGCTGTTGTAGTGTGTTCGCTTCTTTGAATAGTGAGTGTATATCTCCTTTGTTCCAAACTTCCATCCGTCTTTCTATAGCTCTCCGGTTGTCCTTGCTTTTTGAAGATTTGGACGGTTTTTGTAATAGTAAGGCTGGCATTACGTGTACAGCTTTCATTGTTATGTCTTTTATTGGGGTATCTTCTATCCAGCTGTTCAGGAATCTTGTCAATTCCCGTATGAAGTTCTTGCCGGCTCCTCCATTCGGTAACATGAAAAGGTTCCTTCTCCAATATACTATTTTTTCATAGCATTCATTGATATCTTTTGTCAACTGACTCCCTGCTGCTTCACCCCAATAAAAGTGTTCAGCCGGGGGTACTGATGGTCCTGTAACTCTTTGACCAGGATCTGGTGGTTCAGGATCAGGTACAAGGTTTTGTTGTTCCACTTCATTTACGGTTGTGCGTACATCTACTTTGCACTGTCTGGCATGTTGAGTTGATCCTCGAATAGTCCTGAACCTCCTCTGGCATTTTTGGCAAGGAAATGGCTTTTCTGTGTACTCCGCTTCTGCTGTTGGTTTTCGTACAACATTTGTGACTACTTCGTTTGCAACGTTTTCCTCCATATGGTTGGATTGTCAGCTATCATGTGATGTTCACGTCAATTTGTTTCAACAATTTGTTGCGTATTGAGTTCGATCAACTAGATGTCTGGAATCTCTTCACAGAGTAATCGATGGCTTTTCTTGTCTTGATTTCTTCTTTCACAAACAAAATCAATCTCCGCCAAGGTCCGATTAACTCCTGCCCCAGTTTCGATCGAAAATTGATGCGATCGGTTTCTTGCATAAAATATACGAAAAATATTCATAAATTTCTTAGAAATACTTCGACGTCAAAAAAAACGTCCGTTGCCGAAGAAGTCGTTGCAAAGTCCCCAAAGAAACGAAAATGCGAATCGATCAAAAATGTTTTCTTTTCGAAGGAATTTCTGGAAAATCAGTTTAGATTTTTTATAAAAAACATGTAAAAATATATAACGAGAGAAGAACTAAAAGTGCTATTAAATGTATAACGCGGAACCATGGTATCATGTTTCAAAGTTTTATCCGTCGCAAACACATTAGGTTGTCGAGTGGAAAAGCCGTTGTTTAAGACAACAGTTTTACAGGTGATATTTATTGAAAAATATGGGTCAGAACAGAAGGCCTTTTCATTGGACATCCATGGCCTACCTTAAGGTAAGAAATTTTCGCGATTTTGGCCCCAATAAAATGAAAATCCCTTATCCGCGAAATTCAATTTTTCTCTCGTTTTTTTAGTGTCACTTGACATGCAATTAAAAATATAAGAAAATACAGTACTAAATATTCCCCTAAATTCTGCCCACCGCGAAATTCAGATATATTACCTCATCCGCGAAAATAAATTCCGCGAAATTCGCAGGTTTTAGCCGTCAATCGCGAAATTTTCTTCCTTTAAGGTACCTTAAGGGAATTAATTTTCACGGGAACTTAATTTGGCGGTCAACATGATTTGGAAATTTCGCGGACAAAGTGTATCCAAAAAATTCGCGGGAATTTAATTTCGCGAATCCAAATTTCGTAAAATTTCAAAAGTAAGAAAGAAGTTATAATAGGGAGTTTTTTTGGAAGGAGCTGATGTTGTTGAAACTGCTATCACTGTACCACCAAAAAAAGCAAAAGAAAACACAAATCAAGGGAAAACCAGCTCCACGATGTAAAGACATTAGAACCCTTTTGAAGCAATGTACGAAATGAAAATGAAGAAACCACCATTGTCATTGATTAAACATTTAAAAACTAAAAGTAGTCTTTTCATTGTATCAACCTCACAAATTTTAGTCTCAAAACACAAATTTTAGTCTCAAAACACAAATTTTATACTTTAACATATATACCGTAAAATTCTGAGTGTATTTCGAGTTCAAAATTCACATGGAATCACGAAACATAGTTCATAATTGCGGGGTAGGTTTATTTACTGAATTTTACTGTATCTAAAATTAAAAAAAAAAGAAAAATAGGGAATTTAATTTCGCGGACAAAGTGTATCCAAAAAATTCGCGGGAATTTAATTTCGCGGATGAAGGACATTTGGACTTTCGCGGTTTGACCAAAAAACGCCAAATCCGCGAAATTTTCTTCCCTTAAGGTACTTAAAATACATATAATATAAGTAGGCCATGGGACAGCTGAAAATACCTATTTTTTGAATCAAAAATTAGAAATAAGGTTATCGCATTAATTAATTCCTTCAAGGAAATCTTTTATAGTTATCATAAAGTTAAAAATTCGTTTTCAATAACAGGATTGGAATACGCGTTGTTGTTTTTTTTATAAGAAACTAAACTTTTGGGTCTCTAGGCAGTTTCTTACAGATTTACCCTAAAGTTACTAGAAAAGTTTCATAAGGGTTTATTATCATATCAGAATTTATGGCTTACTGAGGAATGTCACAGAGAACAAACTTTTTATGATTTTTGCTTATCTTTCAGTTCCATAGCGCTTTTTCTTTTCTTTTGCTTTAAAAATACAAATGACAATATTCTTAACAATGAGGGAAAAAAATTATTTGAGGCTCAAATTGCCCCGAATTTAAGAAACTTCAGGCTGAAGCCAAAAGGTGTGTTTCTTAAACAACAACGCACTTCTTAGAAATAAAGTTCACTCGAATGGATGCGGGCATCTTGAAAATTACGTTTAAACACGGGGTTTACTGATTTATCACTTTGAAGCGATTTTATTTTATAAGAAACATCTAGTGTTGGATTCATCAGGGTTCTTGTTTGATTTCCGGAAGAAAGGCGCGAGTGAATTTTTCTAACCCGTCCAACGCACTAAAACTCGAATGATTACTCGGACTGTTCCTATGTTTACTGTTGAGATGTCGCAGGTAGGTGGTACGCAAAGCGAAACTTTCGCTACAGAAATTACACGCGAAAACCGTCGCAGCAGAAACTCGCTTAACGTGCTTTGGAGTCAAGGCTTTGCGTTTTTGCTTCTTGTAGTTCTTTGTTTTCAAGCATTTGTGTTGAGGTTCAGCCGTGTGTTCAAATGATGGAAACCTTCTAGAACAATCTTCTCTGGCACCCTCCTCATGTGGCGATGTATGTAGTAACGATGGAAACACTTCTCCTTCGAAGCTTGAAGGAAACGCTTTAGAGCTTGGTTTATTTGCAAAGTCAATAGGTCCCAATCCATTGGGTATACAATTGAAAGAAGGATCGTCCGTGGAGTCAGGGCCTAATTGCACAAATCTCTCGCCACACGCTGTCTCGTTGTATTCGATCAGTGAAGGCTTGTTTATATCGAGGTTGGACGATTCAGTAGTTTCTGCAATTTCCGCAATTTGAGTTTGCCCGGGGCAGGGTATAGGACCGGTGAATACTTTGTATTTGTGGTGCAATTTGATGTGGCGATTCCACCCGGAGCGTTGTCGGAAGCGTTTCGTGCAAAACTCGCAAAAGTACGGCATCGCACCACTATGAACGTTGTAATGCTCCCGATGGTGGAACTTATTGTAGAACACTTTGCCGCAAACCCGACACTTATACGCGTGCCTGCCGTCCGCAATAGAAACCTCGGGCAGGGAGAGCGAGTCAATGGAAACCAGGTTGCGAGCGTTGTTGGCATCCTTCGTCTTCCGTCCGAAACTCTTTATGTAGTTCTTCGCCGCCTGCAACGCCACCGGCGGAATGGAGTCTTTGTTCTTGCGGCTGTTCACTAGGTTCTTTTGGACGCGCTGCGATTCCTTGTGCAGGGCCATGTGTTTGCGGAAGCCTACCTTGGAAACAAACCTCCTGCGACAGTGCGTACAACCGTAGTCACCGCCGGCAAAGCCCTTGTTGATAACCACACATACATCCACGTAGCTAAGAGGTTGCAGGGGGTCGTTCTCCTCTAAATGCTGCTTCTCGTGGTCCGCAAGCAATTTCGCCGGAATTATGGCGCCACAAAAACAGCATGTTGAGGTTTTTTCGTCCGTGACAGGAACGCTCATGGCGGGAAGTTCCACCTTCAAGGGAAATTCTAAAAATAAAACACATTGACGCAACACAGTTTATCACCGTATTACTATTAAGCCATGTTTATAGATGGACAAGATAAAATCTTTGACATAAAACAAAAAAAGTGTTTTAAATTCAGTAGCTTAAAAGGAAGAATATCTGTCCCAACATCAAATTCTTCGCCACAAGGGTAAAACACTCAATTAGTATACTGACAAATTTCAACTCACTAGCTTGGATCTTTTACTTCATTTGGCTCAAGTCTAATCACGTTGTCCTAACTTTTCTGCTCTATTCCTCAACACTGCTAGCTCTCAACGACAAAAACAACAACATAGCCAGCTAGCTAACGACTTAAAATCAGAATTCGCAATTTGAAAGCAAATACCGTACCGTTAGTTTCTATAGCAACGTCCCCATTTTTAGTCTAAAAACAAAATATATAAAGATTTAAATTATCAAAGAGGTAAAATATTTACAAGAAACATCGAGGGATTTCATTCGTGTGTGGAAGTCACTAATAGCAATTAGATACGCCATCTTGAATTTTAAAACGCAATGTTATACCTAGTACAAAAATTATTTTTGAGATTCTCAGATTTGGATGAAATCTGTCACTAACAAGCGTACCAAATTTTATCTCTGAAATTATTTTGTGTGCAGGTACTTATAGGGTTGTTTGTTATACACGTTGTAGGCTCAGGTTGGCCAAAAATTAAGAAACTTAGGCAGGCTGAAACTTTTCTACAGTTAAGAAACTTTTGTCAACAATGAAAAATATTTTTTTTATGCAACAGTTCAGCCTCAATTATTCTTAATATATCTAACACTATTTACATTTACATTGTTTAAACAATCAACACATTCGAAAAAAATACATTAATTTAAAGGTAAAATTTAAGAAATTTTTGAGGGTCAGAACAAATAAATTAAGAAACTTTTGAGCCTCAAAATAACGAAATTTTAAGAAACTCGAGGCTCAGCCCATTGCTTAGGTTTCTTATATAAAAAAAACGTGTATTAAACCATTTTAGGGTTGGTTCTTGTACGAAACACTTACAAGTATGTATACATTTATTTTCTATACATTTTAAGCGAAAAACGTCAAAATGAGGTTAGATATCAATTTTCACAAAAATTCACATTTTAATATTTGATAAGCTGAAGAAGTTAGACCAAAAAAGGGCTGGACACTAATATCTATATCTCAGGAACCGTAGGAAGCAAAGATACCTGGTACACTTTTTCGTGACATGAAGTTAGATTTATACATGGCAAGCCGAATCTGAGATGGCGGGTGTTTTGATACAGAATGGTGTAAACCATAACAATAATTTGAAATTGAAAATGGTGGTAGTCTGGCTTTACGATACTTAACATCACAGAATAACACATTCAACAAACAAGATTTCTGTGTCTGTTATTTTCAAAATAAATTCGAGATGTGAGAGAACAACTGCTACGATTAAAATTTTGTAATTATCGTCAAGAGAATAGATTGTCTGTATAATAAGAAATAGCATAATGCACAACTTTTAACAGACCTTTGAGGTGAAATAATCTTCAAATCGTTGGTTAAACAAGGCCAGTGTCTCGCTTGACACCCAAGATGGCTCCCATATCACTTTGTAGAACGAACCAAATTTCTAAATATACAGTAGACGGTTAATGTATAGATTCACTTTTGATGCAACTTCCTTCCTTTTAATGGTTTACTGAATTTTTAAAAAACCTTCACAGAAGAGATGAGAGATTATTTAATGTCTCTCACACAAAATCAAAAAGTGTCCATATACCAATAAGTGCCCACTGTAAAATTCTAAAAAATTGAAGTGCACATAGTGCCAATACGTAAGCAAAACCGAACAGTTGTCAAAAATGCAAATTGCTTTTCAGAAGAAGACTTGTTCAGATTTAAGGGTGTTGTATTGTGACCCATGTAAACGACACCAATGTTACGGTAAAGCAAGAAATCCTAAATTTTAACTTTAAAAATTACCAAAATTATATACCGTATATATTTTAGGGGGCGCTCATTAAATAAATCAATAAGACATCAAAACAATTAATAACAAGATAATAAAATAACAAAAAACAGATAATACTGAACACCCTTTTTGAGAAAATAAATGGGTGCTAACTCGTTCGAGGGGGGGGGGGGGGGGGGGGCTCATTAAATCATTCACGTTAAAGGAGGGGCGCTAAATCAAGAGGGGGGGGCGCTCTTTCGAGTAAATACTGTAATTTCGTGAAAAATTAAAAAAACAGGTCTTCATTATTCAAGCATAATTCAAGTATGGGACCTTAGGTCAAAAGAAGTGGGAATGTTGGGAACAAGAGTCTGACATAGAATCCTAAGAAGATGGTGCCAAGTGTGGATCCAAAAGTAAAAATAAAACAAAAAATAGTGTTCCACCTGATGAGGTCTCTTTTATCAATTTGATATGTTTTTAAATATGTACAAAATCAGGAGAGCCTCAAGAAGAGAGTTCTTCAATATTTATTTTTCAAAATATATTTATCAGAAAAATTGCAAAAAAATGTTGGTTACTATGCGAAAAGTCTGGTTGCTAAAGATACTTGGTAGGAAAATAACAGGCTCCGCAAATAATACAAACGATAAGTCAATCCATGTCAAAAAAATAAAAAATCTGCACCTACATCACTAAAAAACAAACATAACATTGCAGAATACAATTATAAAGTGATATAAATATATTGTTTAATTTAAACTCTCTGGATACCAAATTTCAGCTTCACGCCATAATTAAAAGTACTTTAACAAAATAACAATAAACATTTTCAGCGCTCAGCCCACCTCATTTTTGGGGGCAAAACGTGCAAATTATGAGTACCTGTAAATCCTGATTGGGTGTATATATATATATATATATATATATATATATATATATATATATATATATATATATATATATATATATATATATATATATATATATATAGCTTTTTGATAGGCTCTCATAATCTATGGATCTGAACATTTGTGCCAAATTTCAGCAATTTTGGTGAGGTAGGGTGCAACAGGGTTTCAACACAGACTGCCCAAATTAAAAGTAAATCCAATCAAGAAAATATATAAAAAATAAAACTCTACCAAGCATGGGTGAAATATCATGATATGTATGTCAACATATGCCGTAGAAGAAAGTATTGTCAAAAAGTGTGGCATGTTTTTATAGTTAACATTAAAAGTCAGTAGAACTAGAAAAGGATATACAGTTAGACTCCCGGTTATTCGAACCGGTACTATATACATTCCTTAACAAGTTCAACTAAAAATCCTTCAGTTATCCGAACCTTCAGTTGTTCGAACTTTCGTTTATTCGAACCGATTTTTAAACCCCTGTGGCCAATAAAACTGTCAGTTATTCGAATTTTTTAATTTCTTTAATTTTTTTCTTCAAATTATTAGCTGATATTCCTTAAAAACACATCTTGCTTTGAAAAATTCAGCAAAAACTAAAGATACCATTGCTGTAAATCGAACGCACGCATCAAAAAGCGAAATAGATACTACACACCATATCAAAAATAAAACAAAAATTCACATTAACATGACGTCAGCTACGACATCTACACAAAAGAAGACCGTCTTGACAATTAAAGAAAAGTACACAGCTCTTAAAGATTTGGAGAAAGAAGGCCTTCGCAAGAAAGCGTTCAATGTCCCTAAGAACACTTTGACTTGCTGAGTTAAGAACAAGCATGATATTATTCAAAAGTACAAGACAAGTCAACTTGGCGCAAAGAAATGAGAAAATCGCTCAGCCTTATTTCAAAGAGATTTGATAAACACTCTTTCGAATCAAAAAAACAATCAAAAATAGCTGACTTTGATTTAGTTTTGTTATATTTTGTAGATTAACATTATTAAAGACATGTTTCAACAGTATTCCGGATTTTCATTTCTTTTATTATAGTCTCGTCTTGTCCTGTTTAATTGTCCTATGGAAAATTAGTTATTTACTAGAAATAGACCTCTTTAAAGCAGACTTTCAGTTATTGAAACATTTGGTTATTCAAACTAAATTTCTATCCCCCGTGGAAGTTCGAATAACCGGGAGTTTACTGTACTTGCAAAAGCGTTAGTTCGACAGTCAACAACTTATTTCTTCACTTCTATGTGCTGAATGGGAAACTAGTAACAGCAAAATAGGGTTTAAAATAGTTAAATAAAATATGGAACCTATCAGTGGTATATATATAATTACTTTGTCACAAAAAATTGTAACTGTAAATTGTAATTCAATACAGTTGTTTTAAAGAACACGTTTTTGCGTTTTTTACCCTCATTGACCCTATGTAGTATTTGTTAGCAATAACCTATTGTTGCCACCCCACTGGCTTACTATATATCTGTAATTATGACTTTTCTGTGTCACAAAGTAAAATATATTTATCCGGAAATTTTACTTTTAAAGTTGCTAAAACGATGATAGATTTTATGAATGACCCCTTCTTTATGCAATCCTTCCTTTAAAAGGATGATGCAGTCTGGCCAGTTTTAAATGTGCACTTACAAAAATGTGGTGACTATATTGACTGTAGGTAGCTAGGACAGAAAAGGGAATGGCAAAACCGCATTTTAGCGGCTTAATAGAAATATATGCGTGATGAAAGTTAGGGTTATGGATTGGATTCAATTTAAACAAATTAGATATTTTTGTCGGCCGTTAAAATACGACTTTACCAAAATAAAGAGGTTAAGCGCCCCTCAAATACATATACATTCAAAAAAACTCACCCCACTTGTGTATGAATCAATAACATTTCGAACTTTTAGTTTGAATTTCATTTTGTTAATTAAAAACTATTAATTTTGTATTCATTAAAGATAAAATAGCTTTAAAGCACCACCAAACACACCATTAAATTATGACATTCAATATTGCCATTCCAGTCACCCCGGAGAAGAGTTTGGTGTGAAATCATTCAATCGTTTTAGTAAAAACATAAATCAAAATTATTCTTACAATTAACCGTTAATAATAATGTTGAACAGAGAACCAGGCCCTACGACACATAAATGTAAGTGGGGGGGGGGGGGGGGGGGCGCTAAGTTACTGAGCACATATATTTAGTATCACCCGCAGCCCTATCATGATTGGGGTCAATGGGCCAGAAATTTTGTGTGTGTTTTGACTCTCCTACAATGGCTTAAAATGGTTTGAAATTTGATTTTTAAAGCATATACTTTAAGTGGGACCCGGGACCCCACATACTCGTGACCCGGGACCAGGGAGGCGGGACCCGGGTCCCGGGATCTTGAAAATTTTATTTTGCAGACCAGATTTTTTTTCCATTTTTTTTCTCCATTTTTTTTCTCCAATTTTTTTAAAGTTTTATTTATTTTTAGTGATTTTTTTAAATTTTGCTGTTTATATCTATCTATGTATTCCATCTACGCGCGTCGCTTGGTCCAGACATAGAAGGTGCTCGTATAGAGAAAATTTTAATTTGACTGAAATCCACTTCGGAAAACGGCGTGAATTGCGTTTCAGTTTAAGTTTCGGTTTAAGTTTCTTGAAACTGTTCTTTTACTTATAATAGCTATTTTCTGTGCTTGCAATTTACTAAAGAGAAACTCTTTTGTTTAAAACAGGATCGCGTTGCTCTTTCTTGGAAGGTTGCATTGTTAACAAGTCTAGACATGGGTAGAACAGGTTGCCTAGTAAATAAATCACTTCGAGTGGTTTAAGTGGAAGATATATTGAAAAAAAGTTTTAAATATTTTACATAACATCCAATATCACTTTAAAATAATCAACCAATTATTGACATTTAACTTGTACGCTGTGTTTATTTTTAGAACGACAGGAGGGGCAGCGATACTATCTTATTATTATTGTGTCAAAATACAAAGTTGTAAATATCAACAAAAAAAACAACGAAAAGTCATTTAGTTCCTAGATACTAACTATGTATATAAGTTTTAAAAGTTAAGTCTTTTTTACTTTTTTTGTTGGTCTGCAAATATATATTTTTAAGACAAAAAAATAAAAAAATAACTTAAAAAAAACTTTTAAAAAAATCAAAAAAATCTGGTCTGCAAAATAAAATTTTCAATGTCCCGGGTCCCGCCTCCCCGGGAGTCCCGAGTATGTGGGGTCCCGAGTCCCACTTGAAGTATCTGCCGTTTTTTAAAGTATCTGCCGTCTTTAATAAAGAGTTTGCGAGAATTTTCATGATTATTTTTTTTCATGGCCTATAGCTATAGTAAAACTAGAGTTTGAAAGGAGGTCGTTCTATTTTTATTACAATAGGGTTAAATCATACAATGAACTTCCACGTAATATAAGAAGAAAAGACAATCTCACATCTTTTAAAAGTAATCTAATTAATAAAGGTAAGTAGTCTATATTTAGTATTTTTAATTGAACATTTTTAACATTTTAATCCAATTATATTTGTGTCAAAGGCTTTAGAAATATCCATGGCAACAATACTCATTTCAAAATAAGAATCAAGAGATCAGATACAGACCCGATCAGTAACACAAACAAAGATGGTATCAGCAGCGGAATGCGGAGAACGGAAACCACATTGAACTTCAGAGAGAAGAAACGGTTTTTCAAAGTGATTCATACTGTGATTGTTTGTAACTGCTTTAAATACCTTACTAATGGTGGGAAGAAGACTGATAGAACCATATTTAGGGGAGTCGGAATTCTTGACTGATTACGTTTTCCAAGAATTTGAGAACACAGACTGTCGTAGACATCTATTACAGAGTTTAGAAAGATTCAGGTGGTTAATACTGCGGCAGGGATCTCATCTTGATCTACTGCTTTTGAAGAGTAGAGTTAGAAGGAGTAACTTTGATGTTGGATAGGTTCACATCTGTATGGAAAAAAGAGAAAGTCATGGATTCATTTCCATGCAAACATTTCAACAAATAAGAATTCTTTGTTTGACGACGAAGACAAAACCTCGGGACAGTTTATGGAATGGTGGGTTTACCACGGTTCATCGCTTCCTACAATGCTGATGCTCCTTTTGGCTACTTTCACAAGTTCTAAGTCACATCTATGATCTCTGACTGGATCTGCAACAGAATTGATATCTTCATTCTACATAAAAGTTCCAACGAAAACCCAACCCAACCTTGGTTTAGTATGTGCAGCTGCACAATTGACTATAGAAATCACCACTTTCATCCATACCATTGCAATCCATCTAACGCGACTAGAAATGTGTTTCGAACCTCTAGTAACGGATATAAGCAAGCGAAAATATTTCATCATCTTCTTTTATGTATTCCATTAAAACCACATTGTTTATTCCGTATGTATTTTATTTTATAACTTTTCAGTTAGTCTAAATGTGTTTATCAACTGTTTATTAATCAGAAACTGGGGTTCTGTAGAGTTCATACAAAAAAAAACTCGAGAATAAAAAGGGTCAATTTTCTGATCTCAAAATAACAAAAATTTAATGCTCCGGATTCCTAATTTTATAACAACAACAAAATAATAACAAATACTCGATTCTAAGAATATTATTTTTTACTTACATTTTCAAAAAAATAAAAACTGGTACGAAACATTAAAAACAAAAAACAGTTAGTTCTTTTTAAATCTGGACTCCAGTGACTCTAAAACGGAGACCGCGGGCGTAACGCGGGAAAAGAAGTTTTCGTCCGTAGAACTCTCGGGTAATTCGTCATTCTCGCGGATTTGTAAATCTGTGATCATCTATAAAGACATAAACTATAAGTTATAAAGTGAGATAAAATAAAATTAATTTTTATAGATAAAAACAGTTTTTAAAGAATTATCCACATATATATAATTAATAATAATAATAATAATATATTTATATATAATATATATAAAGGAGCCGGGTACGTGTGTCCAGGTCTGCAGGCCAAAATTAGGTTCTGTTACCAACATATACCAGGTGAGACGGTTACTCTCTATTTCCCATACTGTGATGAGTGCATTCTGCACTGGTTTTATATAGCTAGTAAATGGTACTAGTAGCGAATTAGGTGCTAAAAAAAGTGCAAGATTTTGTTCATAGAAAAACAACATGAAAAAGTTCTTAGCTAATTCTTGTTATATATTGATTGACGTGGAACCTACCATTTAAATACGACAATATTTCCATTTTTTAAAAACTTAAAAACCCAACTTTTATGTGTCATTAATACGTACGTACCTGCAAACACTCGGTCCTTCCCATGTCTCCGCGAACCGCGAGTAGCGCCAACGCGTGATCAGCACGGAAATCTTTATATTTGCCGGCCAAACCCTGAACAAGAATTATGATTGGTTAACGCTATGCATAATCAACGATAATTAGTGAATTCGCGAATAATTAACGATGTCGTAAAGGGTACAGTTTTTTGTGGGGGGAAAAAGAAAAATGTTCGTAAATCTTCAGACTTTAATGACTTTCAGAACGCAATCAGAGTGTAATTTTTGAAAACTTTGGAAGGGATGGTGACGCTTTTAATACTTTTAAAAGCCTCGCTTGTTCATAAAAATTACAGTTTATGGTATCGAATAACTATTCAGTTATCATATATTCATCAGATATTTATATATTCATCAGATATTTATACGTTCATCAGATATTTATTTTGAACACTTTTTCATTATAATTTCAAACGTATTTACGCCGAATCAAAGTAAATTAAATTCAAACATTTGAGAAACTCACAGATATTTCCAACGATACGATATCTGTGCTACGCAGACGTAGAACCTCTGCGATGGAGTGCAACACGTTACATGATGAGCTCTCCTCCTGGGGTAACAAACAGCGAAAGTTAAATATAGTGGACTCGCTATAACTCGAACACCCACGGGGAATCAGAAATTGTTCGAGTTAAGGAGAGTTCGAGTAATAGAGAGTTTGTTTTTATGAGAGTTTATTAGGAAATTTCCACCGTGCCAGCAAAATTGTTCGAGTTAAGGAGAGATTTGAGTTATAAAGGTTCGAGTTATAGAGAGTCGCAATAAAATATCCAACAGAGAGGGGACCCTGGTCTCCTTACCTGGGCCCCTGGGAACCCAATATGTAATTCAAAGACCAGATTTTTAAAAGATTCTCAGAAATTCTTTCTTTTTAAAACCAGTTTTTGTGATTATTATTTTGTGATTTGTGATCCAGATGTTTTATATACGTTAAGAACTAAAGCCTGGATTAAAATATTAAAATTTGATCCGAAAAAAATGATAACAAAAGAAAGAAAATCAAGAATTTTTTATAATAAATCTAGTCTGCAAATTATATATTTGGGTCCCACATTAAGTATACGCTAACAGAGAGTACATGGAAAATGCGGCAAAAGAGAAATTCGTACAAACAAACTCCGGGGACTATAGGACATAGTCAAAGAGTAAATTGTCAAATTCTGAAATAGGAATACCGTAGCCCCTTGTTAATTGGAACACCCAAGACACGTCTTAACGTGTTCTGATTCTTGATATTTCTCATAGAGGGTGGGCTATTTTAAAGGACTTCTTAGGTTGAGGACCTCTCAAAAGCGTTCGGGTCTGTAAAGTGTTCGAATTATAGAAAGTCAAATTACAGACCGTTAAATATACTTTAACTGTTATGAACTAGAACATCGCCATGCTTCAACATATCTCCCACCTGGCTTTCTTCAGAGCGCTTTCGAAGTCGAGTGAAAGTTTCGGAAATTTTATTGGCTTCCTTTTGTATTTGAGCGGCCCCGTCTTTTCTCTCTTCAAAGTTGCGAAATGTGATGCGTCTAAATTGAATGGAAAGCACGGATCATGTGACGGAATGCACGAAAATAAATTACCAATTGACTACACACCAGAACAAGTGGTCAGCGGACCTCAATACTCAATTATGTAAAATGGATGGAACACAACTTTATACTGTGCACTGATAAAGATAGAGGCTAGGAAACCCACACTACGCAACACTGACATCATTTCCAAAAGAGATTATGTGAATTTTTAGTTGGCGGCAAAACAGCAACACCTCAAGAAAAGGTTTGGTAAGTTAATGAAATTGTGTACTGGCCAACATGGTTAAGCTAGGGAATAGCAAATAAATCCAACAAATGTGCGAACAAAAAAGCTTGGTTGGTTCATCACATAATAAGGTAATAAAATATCAAAATCGCAATCAAACCTTTTCCCGGCCGTGTGCAATTTAAGAGGTTTTAGGGGGAAATTAATTAGATCGGCTTCATACCTAGACAACAATGCCCGCACATATTCCAGAACAATTCGTTTCTCGGCCTGATCCATTGTGTACTGAAACACTCTAGAATTAGAGGCATAAATATCCATATATGGTCTGTGTCCATATAAGGCATTCTGCTTTGTGCAGAAGATTATTTATGTAAACTGATTGGACGAAACCATTGAGGCAAAGAATTTTAAACCAATTAACTATGAAGTTGGAAAAATAGATTATTATTATTATTATTAAAATTATTATTATTATTATTATTATATTTCATATTTAAGCAGGTCAGAGAAAATTACAATTTTCTGTTATCAATGTAGGACCTGATTTGTGAAGACATTGTAAATTAACATTACAAAATACGCAAATCAATGTATTGTCACTTACAGTGGTTTCAAGTGGATGTAATCGTTCACATAGTCATCAAGAGTGGCGACGATGGTATCATTGATGACTGATGAAGTCAACCTGTGACAAAGATTCGCAATGTTACATAGATGGGTTAAAGCACCCATATTATGAGTTGCAATAGAGATTTTAAAATAGCAGAACAAACAAAACAAACAAATTGAGCCATTTATTATATTAGATAAGGTCACAAAGATTTTAAAATGTTTCTTTTCCCACGCGCAAATTTTTTCTCTATAATTCAATTGTAACAAGATAAAAAGAGAAGCTAGATTTAAGGAGTATGGTATTCCGAATGATAATAACTGGGTTAAGAAGTGTAGGGATTTAGTTGTTGATGGTAAGTGTGGCAAGCCACGAACAACTTGGAGCCAGGTTGTGAAGAAAGATCTCCTTGAAAACGTATTCAGCCTGGGTTGGCGCAGAGAGAGAGAGAGAGCGCAAACTATGTTTAATAAGCGAGAGAGAATGCTAAGCAATTTCGCATGAACCACTTCCACACTTACCATTTCCTAGTGAGCAGATCTTGAAAGTACGACTCCAGGTCCAAGCAGACGCCATCCAACAAAATGTCACACACGTCATGTGACAACTGATGGTAGTCTTCGATCATGGCATTAAACATAACAACGCGCAACTCGCTAAATGTCTCTTCACCAAGTTCCGCACGATGCTGACTCTGCGAAAAATATACTACGCTAAAAATAAAGTCAAAATAAATTTATTTTTTCAAATTTCTATTTATAATCATCACCGTTTAACATTTATTTCCATGCTAGCTACCATGGTAACATGGGTTGGACAGGGTTTTCAACAGATGATATTCCCCACAATTGTGTAGGTTTAATCATTTGATGATTTATTGGAGCAGATGTTTTTACAGCTGGATGCCCTTCCTAATGCCAACCCCAGTGAGAGGAAAAACAGTGGTGAGTTAACCCACGCAAGATACCAACTTTACATTTTAAACTTTGTGGCAGCAGTGCATAAAGGACATAGGTGCTTATGCCCATCATTGAGTCGTAAATCAGTGACTAACCTAAACTAAAGGTTTTTCCAGGGTCAGGATTAACTTCCACCTGTTAGATTTGGGACCCAAAACTCCCAAGGAGACTATCCTATCAGCAGATATATAATGCCAGGGTTGCTGTAGTGCCGTGTTGTGAATATAATTTCAAATTCACAAAGCAAACCTAAACCCAAACCCCCTAATCTCCAAGAAACAAACCCCGACTTGAAGTTCCAGTGTCCACAAAGCATGATCTACAAAATCGTCATGGGCAGAGTTTTGCGCCATCACCAAAGATGGTTTCCCCTGAGGCAGCCAGGAATATGTGGAAAGAAAACGGATGGAGTTTCACTGTCTTTGGACAAATATCTGTCTAAATACCCTTGCAAGCATCCATATTTGTGGGATTTTTAAGTTCCACAATGAAGACTGGCTTGTTCACTCTAATAAGACTGATGATGGAAGAAGGTTCTGTCACAATTACACTCAGATTATAGACAGCTCAACACTTGTGCCTGATGCTATACGTTACTTCTGGAAGATAACAAACAAGATCCTGAACCAGAAGAATGGTTCCTACCATCATTAATGAGGTTATTTCTTCAGCTTCTAACAAAGCAAAGCTCTTTGCCATTAACGCAAATCTCTTCTTGATCTTTATCAATGATCTTCCTAAACACATCATCAAATCTTTTGTATCTACTGGTAAAACGGTTGGCACTCAAGAAAATAAATGACTCCTGATGCCATGTTGTGCCAGATTCAAACCAATGATGGAATACTGCAGTCATATCTGTTAGTGTCACCCCCTCCCCCATAAATGTCTTTCTCGTCTTAATAGAGTCCAAAATAGACTTCGAAAGCTTGTAGATGACAAGCTCTTTAATTCCTTTCAACCATTTTCCTAATGAACATATGTTGCATGCATTTCCTTGTTGTACCGTTACTTCCATGGTTAGTGACAAACTTAGTTTTTCGTTTCTCCACTTCAAACCTTCAAGGCAAGAACCCCATCTTGTCACCACCATTAAATCAAATCATCTTCATCCACATACTCTCAACCTCTTCAGGACTTTCATAATCAAAGCTTCTTTCCATGCTCAACACATGGATGGGTATGACCTTCAATCATTCAAATCAAAAGTTAATAAACATTTATCCAACCATCAAAATCACTTCATGAGCAATTCACCACCATTCCAATTTCATCAAGTAACCCTTACCCAGGAATTTTTTCAAGCACTTCAATCTTCAATTGAGTTTTTAATCTTTGAAAATTTTATTTTACTTTGATTAAATTCACTTCCTGTAATAGATGAAGTTCCTCACTTCTTATTAAACACACCTACAGCTAAAAAAACCTCCATTTTTAACTAAAAACTTTAAAAGTGCTTGGAGTAATCTGTTTGAACCTTGTTTCGCGGCAAAACTGAAATATGAAACTTACTTTCATCTGTTCAGCAAATTCAGCAATGATCAAACTGTTGTTCGCAATAGAGATCTACGTAAAACTTCATAAATTGATTACAAAAATTCAAATAAACAAACATATCACATTCATTGTATCCTTCGACAAAAAGCAATCACTTGAATCTTGAACTATACCAAAGACGTTACCAAAACTACAACTGTTGTGAGTTATGTTTTTGCGTTGGTTCATTGTAATCGCAAAGCATAAATAACAATCAAAATTTTTAAATTTAGTTATTCTATGCAATTATATTTTTATTCGTTAACAGGGCCTAGTAAAATAACCAAGAATTTATGAATGTGCAAACCAATTAAGTATATTTTCAAGAGGAAATTTTGTCTGAGCTAACGTGGGCCTTGTGGCAAATACTTTTTTTTAAAAAACAATATCATTACCATGTATGGCTCGTAGTATTTAACAGAGAATCTGTTCTCAAAGTATTTGACCTTGAAATTGACAGCGGCTTCTGCAAGGAAAAATAACCAACATGAAACAGAGGGCGCAAAAGTTATTCCAAAACATTTTAATAATCTATTCATCTTTGGAAGATCTACGGGATCTTCTTGAAAAGCTAACAATTTTCTTAATCTGATCAAGTGAAATTCTTTTACCATGATTTCGCAAAAAAATTTAAAACATGAGACGATTGAAGTAAAATTTCCAACAAATTGCAAAACAGTGTAATATACAATACTCAAAGTTCAGAAAGTACCACTGAACCTTAATGACTAACAAATAAAAACATTCGGGAAAAATACTGCCAATCACAAGCTTTCTACTTAAAAATAGGAAAAGTTAACAAGCGGATGATGATTCATAAGATCAGGTGCCACCATGTGAACGAATCGTCCTTGACATCTTAAACTTAAACTCAATACCATCAAGGCGCGTTAACGAACCACTCACGTTTGTACTGTACTGCGCAATCAGTTAGAGATTTAACACACACGTCGAGCACCTGTAATAAAAGAAAATTATAATAAATGCATCTAAGAAATATCAATAAGTTGGTTTAGATCTTTTTAATAATATAACGGTCTCTACTGTCTTCAATCCATATGTTTGGGTGATTCAATCCTTCATGATAAAGAATATCAAAAAATCGGCGGGACAACTTTTCATTTACGATGGGAAAATTTATGTAAAATCAAAAAGCTGATTCGCTCATGATATCCAGAGAACAATATGGATGACTGAAAACCTAAAATGGTAATGTAAAAAGGCAACCTTCAGTTTGACGTTCTTTTTAATAAATGCTCCAACTTGCAGCTAAAAACAAACAAAAAAAGTAAAGAAGATGTTTTCAATTACCACAGATGCTAATCACAATAGAGTTGAATGTAAACGTGAGTTCAGAGTTCATTAAAAACCGACATTGCACCGGAAGATTATCAACATACGTTCTGATCGAGCAGCTGGAAAAGTATAATGGGTAAAGAGGATTGGTAAAAGTCCTGGGCATCTGCTTCTGGTAATTTGTCTTGATGCCAGTCCTAAATAGCAAATGTACTGAAACCAATGGTATCACTTCACTGATATATAAATGTGGTACGTCAAGAGACTTTAAGAAGTGGTTTCATCGATAAACTTTTTAACGAACCTAGTTTCTTGCACCTTTAAAAAATTGAAATTCTCACCTGACTTTCCGAAGTGCACATCTTCTCTAAACAAGTGTTGATGTTATGGGCAGTTGTTTTCACATATCTAAACAACATTTGCGAAAAGTAACACGCCTTACGTAAATAACGAAATGTTAAAAAAACGACAGCAAATCACATCACTTTTTAAACTTTAGCTTTGAGAATAACTATGGAAGGGAACATATATATTGAATGCAAACAAATTGAGATTTCTTCGGAGAGTACCAGAAAACATTTGACATACAATTCCGTAAGACTGTCGATGACACCCTTGCTTAACAAATCTTCCAACATGTAACTTTCTTTAGTGACGTTGATTATGTGTTCTTCTTTCGGCTTCAAAGCGTCAACGTAATCCTTAAGTTCAGGATGACCCAGTAAATCAGGACCACTAAATAAACGCACGCTAATATTCATAGAGTTTCAAGTATTTGTGCTGGTGGGAACGTTTTCTTCACGAAAATAGTCTTAAATAACAAAAATATTGTTGGTCATCATCTCGTCGTTTTTAAATACTTTGGTGGTTTCTGTACTGAATTCTCTAGCCATCTCATTTACATAGCAGATACAGGCAAAGAAAAAGCAGCAGTCGATCTTTTTAGATTTAGTTTTATTTTTTTGCAGCTATTTTCGTCCCGGCAATAATTATGTCAATATAAACATACAGTAACGTGAATAAATTCGCCATTATTAAATGATAAACAACATTTTTATTTAAAATTTTTATTTATTTTCAAAAGCTTTTTTAAATAAAAATGTTTTTATCATTATAAACATTCTTCATCCATCACGTGGTAAAACCAATTTTAGCAACTTTCTTCTTTTTAAACATAATGAAAACAAAAAAACTCACTCCTCTATTCTAACTCGCAAAACTTACTAATATTCGGCAGTCCATTGCAGTAAAGTGACACACTCATTTGGCCGTGATGGGTTCTGGTTACGAGCAAAATCTTCAAGCTGAAAAATTTATGCAAAGCATTATGTATTAAGGAATACACGATTTCCATCATATTGTATGTTTGACTATTTTTTTGCCTTTTTCTCTTTTAGATTTTCTTATGTATTATAACAACTACATTTGATATTTATGATACGACCACAAGTTTTACTCACTTCTTGAAATCACGCTTCTAAGCATTATTTAAATTATTGCAACATTTTCAAGTTGTTTAATTATATCATTATTTTAATAATACAGTACAATCCTGATAACTCAAACCTTCAAGGGACCAACGAAAATAGTCCGAGATACCAAATGGTTGTTCGAGCTATCGGGGGTTCGAGTTATCAAGATTGTACTGTATATTAGTTTTTTTTTAAGTTTTAAATCTTTTTATAAATATAATCCGTAGTAAATCATACACCTCTGAAATAAAAGTGACCATACCAGATATGAAGTATGTTAAACACCTACTTTAAAGGAAGAAAAAGTTTCGAAAGTTGCGATTTTATTTTCGCAACTTTAAAAGAAAAAGTTGCGTATATTAAATGTTGCAAGACAGGACATCCATAAAAAGTTGCGTACATTAAATGTTGTGAGTGAAGTTGAACTCACGATAATTTTTCTTGTCGTTCCAAGCAACTTAGCGTTTGGACACTCGATTTATTCCAAAATTAATACAGCCTACTACGGATTATTTAAAAAATCGGAGACGGATTTTCTTATAAGCAGTTTCTACGGACCAGACTTTAATATTTTCATAACTCAATGTACACAGAAAGGTGTAAACTTCATAAAATTTTACTTATACAAAAAAGGTCCAAAAACGAAGTTCAAAACATACGGTGAAGAGAAGCAAGCTGCCATACAGAAGTGGTTTATGAAGTCCTCTAGTAAAGGCAAAAAAGACTAAGACAAAATAAAAAAGAAACAATAAACATTGATTAGAATCTACATTGAAATCTGATCAATTTTGTAAAAAATATTTATAGACGAATATTCTCGCACATTGCGTTTGTCGTTGTTCCAAGGAGATAACTTTTTAAAACAATATCAGACAACATTTTCATGATTAGAATTTGGCCAATTTTGTCCGACATTGCTTTTTCTGATAAATTTTTGCAAAAAACGACAATTGGACCAGCCAAACTCGGGGTTATTTTTGTTTGGATGCTTTTATGAAATAACAAGAAAAAAAGAAAAAGGTGCGGGAAGAAATTGTTGCAAACACTGGAAATCCCAATCAACTTTTTCTTCCCACAACAATTTCTTCCTTTAAAGTAAGTTATTTAGAAAAAGATTTCCAGCCATTTTTAGTACTATACTATATAAAAGCATCTTTTGAACAAAATATTTAACATCAATTTGTGGGCGGAAACAACAACCTGTCATGATTATTTATTTATGTTATTAAAAATCTCGGTATTGCGATTTCTTTGATTTCTTTTTTTAAAATAATTCTACTATTATTATTAAATAATTCTTGAATAATTCTTGTAATGATAATTAATAGGTTCACGATTTTCACGAATGAAAACTGAAATTCAAGTTGAATTCAAACACCTTTTCTTTGCATTAGTAATCAACTGGAATAAACTCAAATCAAGGTTCTTGCCAATTTCCACTGACTTTGCTCAATAACTGTGCACATCAAAAAATTTTAATTTTGTGCAAGAGGTTAAAACCATGATTTTTAAATATTTACAGCACAATAATCTGATTCGTTGAATCCTGCCATTTCTCTTGGTTTACTAGAGTTTCTATTTTCCCCAATGTTTTTAGTTAAGTAAAAATTGGTCCCCCTTGCTGACACTCAACCCCACGTTTTCAATTTCTTTTCAGTAAGATGGAAGCGTGATGCTTCAAGATAAAATGTGTTTCCAGCATGAGCAACTGACACTCACCATTCGTGACATAGCCTCATGGTAGTGATGGATGTAGAGTTGGAAGATTCGGTACTCAGGGGGGAAGCACGGTCTCACTAAATGCTGAAACAGAAATACAAATAAAAGCGAACAACTGCGTATAAATTTTGTACAGATTTGGGCGCACAAAAATTCACTTAAAATCAATCACAAAGAACGTTACTTATTTCGTATTTCCGAATATATCAATCATTTTCTACCAATCAAAACCATTTACACGGAAGGCACGTTCCACCACTACTTTAGATTGAATATCTGCTGTAATGTAACATAATTATTGAAATTTCAGGACGAAACAAGACTCTAACTAAGTAATAAACTCTAACTTCATTTCACATATTGTTGGAAATCTTGAAAAGAGAGAATTCTTCTTCAGATAAAATAATAAACACCTAACTTGAAAATTAATAAAGAATTAATCGTCTTAAAACCTCACCTTGATTGAAATAAGGTCTTCGAGAATAAGCGATCTCATTCTTTCGAGATGTCGCACCAACCACATCTTCTCTGTTTTGTCCGTCAGCTCCAGCTGGTTACTGTCAAATCTGAGGAGAAAAATAGTTTTTGGTGACACCATGGTACTATAAAACGATGATCATGTTTGAACACTTGATCTCCTTTTCACAATTTCTGTAAGTTTGAAACAAAAAACTTTCAACTCAAATCAAATCAGTTGACTACATGAATTTTGGCGTGAAAAACAATAAAAACTCTTTGATCAGAACGAAAGCACATGATTGGTTGAACAATTGCACAAAAACGTCCCGATTAGATATTCTAAAATAGCCTTCTCAAAAAAACACTTGCTACCTTCTTATGATTGCATTTAAATGTTCGAGAGGTGAGTAATAGTATTTCTTACAGCTACGATAGCTTCAGTAATAACGTTTGTCTTTCTAAATTATCTGTGTTTAGAAAATGATGTGTGCAATTTGCATGGGAATATACAGGAAGCTAGCTAGCTGTTACAAGTCAACTATTTCTAGCTATATTTTATCTACTTCTTTCGCGAGTAAAAATATAAGAAAATATTGCTTAGTATAAATAAAAGCTAGCTACGAATCTACTTGTTGACATGTACAATAATAAATAAATAATAAATTTACGATATTTTTAGTCACGGTTTTAAATATTAACAGGGAACTTTTTATGTTCTTGTTAACCAGAATGCGAAAAATCACTAGTTAACAATGCTGTTCTGTGATGTGTGTGTATATCTAGCAACTAACATTCTTACAGACACATAAACCTTCGAAGCATACAATGTGTGTCCGGTAACCAGGACATTAACATCAGTTTATTTTGTACTCAAGTGTTCAACCATTCCTTTAATAATAAAAATAGCTTCTGTGGTTTCTCTACTCGTCAATTCAAAATGGTAGTCCAGATAGTTTAAATATCTTAGTTTATTCTAATTCCACACGTATTGCTTAGTAGCTTAGTGGTAGTGCGCTCGACCAAAAAACTAAACAGGGCCGCTTCAAACCCCAGTTCTTTATTTCAAAGTTACAGTTGTGTAATGCAAGCCTAGCCCAAAATGGCGGGTTGTCCGGTAAAGCAACATCGTAGGTGTAAATGGGTGCTCTAATTACATCAGGACCACGACAAACAACTACAGCACTATCTTGTGGTCTGGATTTTTGGGGTTATCAACTCAAAATCTAAAATCTAATTGCAAAAAAAACATACGTGAAAAAATTTGCTTTTATTGTCGGACAAAACGATTAATTAATTGATCGGCAACACCCTACATACCTATCATCAATGCTCTTCTTAATGATGGCATAGCAATGCTCTTTCCAGAACTTTGGTCGACCAGGCGGCATGAATCCAGTTTCTTTCTGTTGTGTTATGCAGCGAGCATCTGATCTACAAGGGAATTTTTTACGCGTCTTTTTCAAGATATTGCTTCAGGAGAATAGCCCAGAACATTTTCAAAAGAAATGGCCAGTAACGATTACAGAGTAAAAATCCTACTTACTAATCGACCCTTGTGTGATTCTATTATTGGAATGATCAAAGCAGTTAAAGTTAGGTCCAGAATGATCGAGAACACTATTGTCTATTTTTTTACATTTCTTCTTCCCATTTTAAAACACAGTAAATGTCACAACAACAAAAATATTAAGATTGCTGATGATAAAATGCGATTTCTGATAGTCCCTACATGTGAATCAATGTTTTATCATTTGAAATCTCTTTCATCAGTCTCAGTTTGTTTTCAATAGAGATCCAAGAAACTGAAAGCAAGAAATCTAAATCCAAAGTATTAACTAACTAAGACCTTTAGTACAGTTCATGTATCAATCAGTTACACAAGTCCTACCTCTCCTCTCTTTGAACAATACGAAGTGACGTCACAAGCTCTGTGGGGGTGTGTCGGGCTGCACCCAGGGTTCTTCCAATGATCAATGAAATCTGCTTCTTTAAGGCTTTCTTCAGGAAAAAGAAAAATACCAAATTTCTAGGATTTGTTCCATGTTTCCAAGTTAAGAATTGAGATTGGGTTGGACCTCATCGTATAACATCAAATACGTTATCCCATAAAAGGGAAAAAATTAACAGCAAAATCAATATTTCTGAAAAGCTTTTGAAAATAAATAAAATTTTTAAATAAAATGTTGTTTATCATTATAAGTTTTGCGAGGAAAAGTCAAATGATCGTCAACTTGAGAAGTTTTATCACATCCATCATTGTACTACCCCAAATAAAAACGAAGAAGATTGGAATACCATTAACAGAAAGAACACAAGATATTGGGAAGAACTGATGGTGAAATACTCACAGACAAATTCTCAATCTCGCTGAAGTAAGCGCATAATGGCTGAAAAAGATAAAAACTTGGAAATAGCAAAGTTCACATTCCAGACAGAGTTTTGTGCGTTTTTCTCTCTGGATTATTAGAAAGATTGAGTTATTGATAGTAGTTTGTGTTCATTTGTATTGAAACAAGGAAATCATTTTATAAGAAACCCACAATATACAGCTGTTCTTTAGCCTGTAACCTTTGCGACAAGTGTTTGTCTTCTTGTCAAATTGATATTAAAAGTTCATGTTTTATCGTTAAATAATTTGACATTTGGATCAGGATGAGAAATTAGGAAAATTAAAAAACTCCTGAATATGTTGGTTTGGGCATAAAGTCTGTCTCTGAACATGGCGCACAGAACTTCGGCCCGAAATATTTTAAAGTAACTTGTTGTTATTCATTAAATTATTGTATATTTATATTCATCATCAATAAATATTATTTAACATTGATAATATTAACAACAACAACAACGTGTCTTTTCAGAGCATAATCTGTAACCATAAATGTCCATTTGCCTGTGAAAATCAGTCATTGTGACTAACCATTGTTAGTAAGGATGGGGAAACACGACAGAGCTGTCATCCCAACTCCAAATAGCACATTTTAAATGAAACAATGAAACAATATCACTCACCGATTGTGTGTAGTGATTGTTATTCCCTTCTTCTTTGTAAATCTTGTAAACTTCCATCAGTAAGTCATCTCGCGTTGATTCCAACTCCATGATGCTGAGAGAAAAGAAGAACAATAGCAACTGTTGTTTACTTTACATGCAGATTCCGAGAATGAAGCAGATGAAGTCGTTTATGAAAACATGTTTCTGTAACATCGTTAAACTTAACAGTGCAATTTAATTTAATAAATCCTTCGAAAATCCTACTGAAAATAGGCCATTTTACTGCAATATCCTACGTTTCTGGTCTTTCTGGAAAACTTTTCAAAAACATAGTCAATCCTCAATACGTCTGTTTCAAAGATCTAGTGCTGATTATGCACCTCACCTCCATTGTTGGTGAAATGGCTTAAGTTCTGAGCAGACGCCCAAACTACAACAAGTTAAGTTCATTGCCTATAAAGTAAGCAGCTTTTCAAATGTTTGCCTTAAAAATAACCAAAACCATAAAATAAAGCAGGCGATTTTCACATGTAAATCATCACAGCTTCCTTTTTCTTGTTCCTAACATTTTTGAAAGGCCTGTAAATGATGACACAGCACATTTTCATATTCTGTAAATATTTTTTGAGGTGTTTAAGGCTAGAGAGCATAGAAGAGATGGTAGGGATAGAACCAAAAGGTATAAATTTTTTTAAGAAAATTACACCAGTAAATAAAAGAAAGAATTACTTAAGAAATTTTAAACACAGGAATTTTACATAAAACCAAGTTTAAAGAATTTTTATTTTTAAAACCTACTTTTTGTGAGCTTGTAACAGTTTGCCAGCATTGATCAATTCTTGTGTTGTTTTAATTGTTTCGGGAACATTGAATATTAGCTTCAGATGTTGATTGGTTTTTGTCAACTAAAATGAAATCATTGCGCATGACTGTTATGTAACACAATGAAAAATACAAAAATTTCTAGTAATTCTTGTGAATTATCACCGATTGCTAAAAAACTGTAATAAAATCTTTATTAAAAAAGGTTTCCAACACTCCTCTCTATATAATAGAGTCACTAAGATTTCTTCGTATCTGACCGTACACTTCTATTTCTAAGAAAAATCTGAATAGAACAACAACCCACAGGACGCAATTTGATTAATTGTGGCTATTACAAAACACAAAGGTGGGCAGATGAAATATGTGCTGATGCGTGCAATTTGCAAGGGTATATTATACACCGCAACGATTCGATATATGCATGTATTTATATAAAACACAAAAAGGTGGGTTGACATTTATCTTTATCATAACAATAATAAGTGCAAGACACCCGTGGAATTTTATGTATATATTCCCTATAATACAGTGGACTCTCTATAACTCGAACACCCACAGAGAATCAGAAATCGTTCGAGTTAAGGAAAGATTCGAGTTATAGAGAGTCCACTGGAATATCAACTTTGAGTAAAAGAGAACAACCATTTCTTCTTTCTTCACTTTACAATAGTTACTGTCTTAAGAAGTTTGTGACAACAAAACGAAAATGGAGCACTTGTTAGCTGGTGACACAAATTAATCACTGGTAACCATGTTGAAACAAAATATCAAACGAACAATAGAACAAAACGAACAATAGAACAAAACAAACTTTTGATAAATAAATGTAAATAATCCTTAGGAGAAATATAAATTTATTATCATTTTATTTTCATTCATAAAAAATTTATAGTACTTACAGGACGAGATTCAAATGTCAGAAAAGTAGGAAAAGACATTGACAGCGTTTTACAATATTATAAGTGGCAAACCTAAAAATGGTAGGGTTTTATGTACATTGATAACTGTATTTACCTTTGTATGTCTTTCATGGGCAAGCTTCACTTTCAATAGTTGGTCGTTAAGTGGTTCACACTCATTGAATATCTCAGAGACCTCGCTTAGCCTAAACATACAAGTTCCAAGAATCAAAAAACCGTCTTCTAAGAATTGTCTACTCATCACAAAATATAATGTTTCGACATTTTGATCAACAATTTTAAAATTTTTTTTGACATTCTTACCTTATTCAATTCTTATACATTTTAAAAGCACTGCCTAGTCTTACAATAATTTACATTTCGTTTTAGTTTGTTAAATATTTCTTGAAGTTAATAAATTGTGAAACACTACAAAAAAATGCTTAATTTTGACAACAATTTTCTAAAATTGATCCCAATGCTCCTACATAACAGGTGCTTAAAAATGAAACCGTAGGACTAAAGAAACTACTAACAGCTTCTTCACGTGGGCAATATCATCTTGTGAACTAAAAAGAAAACAAACACTTTCATGACCAATTCTGAAATTTTTAACAAAAAAGCGAATAAATCTTCCAAGAAGAAAGGAAATGATTTTGTAACGCAAAAAATTGTACGAAAAAGTAATTTTATCTTTTATAGTTTTTGTTTTGCTGTAAAAATGAGTTTTAACTGAGTATTTGTAAAACCTTTTTAATTCTTTCAAGCCAGCCCGAATACCATCCACCTGTGATTGCACGGCTGTCTTTAAACGAGAATCTGCTGCCGCCTACAAGAGTGAAATAACAATAAAAACAACAATGATGTGACTATTCCAACTCAACATTCAAAATGTTGACAATTGTTGGATAATATGAAACTTTGACAAGTGATCTGAAATTGTATCTTCATCACAGAACATACCATGTTTCATGTTTGTTTGTTTTTAATGAGGCTGCCAGAACACTCATTAAGCATTATCATGAAGACCTTGACCCAGAGTTTTAGTGAATTTAATTGCTCCCATTTGTGATACGGTTATTTTTGATGAAATACAGCGTTCTTTTATTTATAATCGCTCACTAAACAACTTTGTGATAGCATGATCTCGAACCCATAACCTTTCAGTCAAGAGTCGAACGCCTTACCATTGCGCTACCGGCAGATATCACCACACATTTCAATTTACACATTCAAACTCTTCTGATAAACAACTAAACATCTCTGATGGAAAAACTTTATATTTGAAAAGTTATCTTTCCAATAACTTTCTCCAATATGTATTAATTAGAATTAATTTCTGTGCAAGTTTCTTCGGCCACAATTATATTTTACATGCCAGCTGGTATTGTAGCTTAGTTGTTGCCAGTGGGTCACTGTAGCTTAGTGATTAGTGTATTCAACCCACAAAATCAAACAATGCAGGTTCGAAACCCAGCTCGGACATATTTTGATTTCTGAGTTACAGTTGAGTTATTGAGCGGAACTCATTGCGTAATGCAAACCTAGCTCAAATGGTGGATTGTCTGGTGAAACAACTTCGTAGGTGCAAATGGGTGCCCTAAGTACGCCAGGACCTAAACCTTGGAATAAGAAGAGCCACTGTTACATGTGGAGAGTCCCGTAAAACTCCATTATTATTATTATTATTATTATTATTATTATTATTATTATTATTATTATTATTATTATTATTATTATTATTATTATTATTATTATTATTATTATTATTATTATTATTATTATTATTATTATTATTATTATTATTATTATTATTGTATGAGCATCATACAGGGGTAATTTCGTTTAAAATTATCCAACAATTCCCTCTGTGTTTAATAACTTTAATGGTAAAGGGAAGTTTCACATTATAATCCAAAGTATTATGACAAATCAATGCCCAGACGGATATTGCCTAATTGACTCTGCTTGATATAACCAACACCAATTCCTAGTGTCATCATCATCATCATCCAGGTTCAATGTCCGTCTTCTCCATACATGAGGCTTAGACATTTTCAAAAGATTATACTCCCCATAATTGTGTAGGTTTAATCATCTGATGTCTTATTGAAGCAGAAGTTTTTACAGCTGGATGCCCTCCCTAAAGCCAACCCCATTAAGAGAAAAACAGTGATGGGTTAAACCCACGCAAGATACCAATCAATCTGATATATTTTAAACTCTGTGGCAATTGTGCATGAAAGGCATGGGTGCTTATGCCCACAATTTCAAAGATATTACATGAACCACAGTGTAAAAAGTGATTATCATCATCTACCTGTCCACAACATGGAATTTGGTGTCCACAACACAATAAATAATTCTTTAATTACATCATCATGCTTTATAAGTTTGATTCATTGCAGTCATTATTAGTAGTATCATTTAGTAGTTGTGTCAGATTTCCATTTTGACATGGCCTTCATCTACCTTTACGAAAATATCATCAATAACTAAACTCATCCGCTTAACTTAACACGTACCTTGTTTCTAAGAATCTTTCTACGCAGTTGTTCTACTTTGTCCAACTGATCAGGTGTCTGAAGGTGAGAGGGAAAAGGTCAACGCTCGCAAGGGGCACCAAAAATAATAAAATTGCTAGCGTATAAGTGGACTTCATTTTCTCAGGATTTTAAAAAACACTGAACAAAATATCATTGGATGAATAAAAGCACAAGCTTCTGAGAAAGTAGAATCAATGAAATCTGAAAAAAGCTAATAAATATATAAATAAAATAAATAAATAAATAAATAAAAATCGTCAATGTCTGACTATAATTTGTTAAATTGTTTAATTAGTCAACTTTAATCAATTTTATTTCTAATCTTACCTACGAACAATCGTTGCAGAGTACGAGATATGTCTACCGGCATAACATAAATTACATTAAGTTCTTACACTAAATTCATGACTTTTTATAGAAAGAATTAAAAAGGGCAATCAATAAAGCCTTACTGTTAGCAATCCAGCTATACACTTGGACGCCTTTGATAAAGCTGCATCTTTCGCACTTTCGATATCTTCAGTCATGATTACATTGGTACTACTCTTTTATAAATAAATGAAGGAATAATGTAATCGTGGCGAGAGAATGTTTAGAAATATCTCACTCACTCTCTCTATAATCTCACAAACATGATATAAAAGTATAAAGTTGAGTGTGGTAGTACTAGAGACTTAAAAGCGTTCTAATCTCTCTCTCAACCCTAACCTCAGAAACATGATATCACTTCACTGAAGTGTAAAGTTGAGTGTGGTATTTCCAGAGACTTTTAAAAGTGTTTCCATCTCTCTCTCTCTCAACACCAACTTCAGAAACATGATATCACTTCACTGAGATGTAAAGTTGAGTGTGGTACTTCCAGAGACTTTTAAAAGTGTTTCCATCTCATCATTCCGGTTTATGCAATAACAGAATTTTACTCGATCCAAAATCTTCCGAAAAAATGACATTATACATAAGAAATGAAAGTGTAGAATAGAAAAACAAATAGTGAATCTGAACACATAAGTCAAAAGTGCTTCCCAAGTCAAAATACATAAACACGGGTTCTTCACACATAAAAAACCAAATTGTTTCTTCCAAAGTCAAATTGTGCAAGATTGGTTAAAACATAACTCTGTTGGCTTGTAACATCGCAATATATATATTATAAATATTGGTTTAAAAAAATTGAAACACTGTTCTACATCATCGTTCTTTTACAGCCTTTCTTTGACGTATACTCCCTCCTAAAGCAAAAAGGAAGTTTTTCATCAAACGATTTTGGTCTTGTTTTACTTTAGAAAGTACGAGATTTCATCATTTATTGGACTAATTATTGAAATAATGAAACAAGTATTTTCATTTGTTTGCATTCATTTTAATCATTGTTATCTATATGTCCTTCGATGGATATTTTGGTAGTTGCAAAGTATTTGGTGCTTGTTATTATGTTTTTTGTTGTTGCTTAACAACATTTGTTCAATATAATTGTCAAGGTATTAATGCATAATTTTTTTAATAAAAGATTTATTTATGCATAGCGTTTTGAAATATATAATCTTATTATTACACAACATTTAATATTTTACGTGAAATTGTTAATGTTTTTGTTATAGAATGCTACATCATTTCCCATCACTAAAGACAGGTACAAAGAGTAACCAAAAACTAGATATTGGAAAAGTAAATTATTTGTTGTCATGTCCAATATAATGTTGTCATGTCCCTGGATATTATGAGAGGATAAACCATTTCTCCTCAGTGAAACTAAAGATCGATTTGACATTTGTTAAGTGTTCCGCAAACCTGAGCTATCCATAAATTGCTGACGTCTTCGTTGTGATATGCGCAAATTTCATGTTGACCAGAAATCGGACGACCGTATTGATCAGCGGAGGCATGGAGATATCTGACAAAAGACAGAGAGAAGGATAATATTAGCTTAACTTAAAGCAAAAATGTCAATTAGTGTAGATAGTAGTTTGTAATAGTAAACAGAATGAATGTGATGTCTACGAAGAAATTCTTGTAGGGAAGTTGTTTTGAGTAAAGAGGATGACCTAAATAGAGTGAGATGGTGAGATTGAAGGAAATACATTGGCGTTATAATGAGGTGAATCTGGCCACGCCCGTTATTGTGGAATGGTTTTAAACAGTGCTGTTGAGCGTGAAGTTTTTTTTCTTTCTTTATTTCACATTTAATTTGATTAAAATAACAAACTCTTTTTTAAAATCATACCTCCCCGTGTCACTGTGTTTGAAACGGATCTTGTCTTTTCGATTCCAGGTCTTGCTGCTACATTTAACAATCCAGTTGTCACCTACAGATTAAAAATCAATTCAAATATATTAAAATATTCAGTCGTTATTGATTGATATGAAGTTTTGGTTCTCAACTACAGGATATAATTAATTTCGTTTTAAACTAATTTCAAGTTGAATTACATTAACTTTAGATGACACACAGTGCAGTGTTTCGAAATCAATTTAATAAGAATGGTAAGTAGGAAAAAGTGAAGCAAATAATAAGGTGTAAAAAGGACAATTTAACGAATGAATAGAAAGAAAACAATACAGCAGTTGTTCGGATTTAGTTGAGATTGCTGATGTAGTAGACGAAGGCATCGTTGAAAATGAATCATTGTATACCTGTGTCACCATCACCTTCCTCTCCAAACGCGCTCACTTCTTGGTTGTGAGAAATTGGACTTTGGAACATGTGGCTGTGCAGATTCCGTTTGGTAGCCAAGTGTTGCAATCGAATTGTATCACCGCACTTGACCACATCACTGACGTTAAAAGTGGTTACAGTTAGTAGGTGGCATTTAACTGTGCGAAATTGTACAATCAGTGAATTAATGCAAATCAACACTTTTCAGCTACAAAATTTATACTTAATTTATACAAATATCTTTAATGTTTTGATTTTAGATTATTGCAACTATTCAATAAAACTAGCGAAACTTGAATTAATTTTAAAATAAACAATTATTTTCATTCTGTAAAATACTATAAAGATTGTTATTCATTGGAATAAGTAGCCACTGAAATAAACGATTGTGAGCCAATTACTGAGACAAAAATTCTCGTCCATGGAGTTTTGTAAAGCTAAACCAGACGATGAATAACAACAACTTTTATCAAAAGTCTTTACAAATTTCCATATAATTATATGTCAACTCATCACTTCCCCCATGTTTCCATGTTCCTACTGGTGCTGCCCTCCCAATTATCTCTCCATAAATTGGCTTGATTATGCTAGCCTTACTAAGTGTATAGAGTAACACTATACTCTCTCACTTATAAAAAATAAGCTTGTAAGACAGCTGACACTTAATGCTTAGTGGTGTTAGATTGCGATAGTTGTTTCGCATCATCATCATCATTTACATTTTTCATTCTATTTTCCATGCTAGCATGGGTTAGACGTTTTTCAAAAGATGATATTCCCCACAATTGTGTAGGTTTAATCATCTGATGGTTTATTGAAGCAGATGTTTTTATAGCTGGATGTCCTTCCTAACGCCAACTCCAGTGAGAGGGAATACAACTAATATAATTTTATTTCGGTTTGTCTTTCCCTGTGTCGCAAGAAATCACCCGAACAAACACCCACACAAATAAACACCCATGGGTCAAATGGCGCTGAAAAAAGTGCCTAGGGAACACTGTTGGACAGGTACATTTTATTGTACTTAACATTAGTGCATCTCGAAACAGGTTAATATGAATTATTGTTTGATATTATTTCTTTAAACATTATATATAATACAAAGTAGAAGACTGTTTGAGTTTGTTTTTTTTTTTTGCATAAAAATTACTAAAAAGATATTTAAATTTTCATTCAATTTTATCTCATTTTAAATTAATATCAATCAAATGACATATATAATTTATATAAATGTATAAATAAAAAAACAAATGTTTTTAAATATGTTGTTTGCAAGCTACCTAACCTTTAGCACGTTGTCAGTGATTTTCAAGTTACTTACAGAGAAGGAAATGGCCTGCATTGTGTTGAAATACAACAGATTATAACTCACCCTCTGTTACATGTAGACTTATGCTTTCCACGAATTTGCCAGTAACTGTTATGGTCATCTGGCGAAACGGATCCGGTAACCGACTAAAATGGAATTCAAGTATTTCTTTTTTACTCTATTTTTACTTTTTTAAAAAGTGTTTTAAAACTAGTATTTTGAATTCTTGTTCAGTTGATTAATATATTTAATGGTCAAGATCCAACTTTCTCTTTGTTTTCAAAGTTTAAAAAACACTTATAAGCATGATATTTTTTGTATCTTACACAGGGACATATCTTTAGATATAAAACCTTTTTTTAAAATTAAACACACCTTCAAATAACAATAAATTTAAATATAATATACTAAATATAATATAAGTATATAAACTTTAATAAATCAGGCTGTCTTTAAACTGGCTTAGATTAGTATATGTTAATTTACATATATAATAGCTTAAAAATTATTTTTATTCAACATTGTTTTTTCAATTTCGTAATTTAAAAAAAGAAGAATTTTTCCGCCCAATGCCCACAAACATCAAATAGCACAGGATCAAATGTTGTTCAGAGAAATGTTTTGTTAGACATAAATATCCCCTACCGTTATTGGATGTTCAATTTTGCTGAGATAAATGAATGAGTATATGCCAACACATATGGTCCCTTCAGGAATTATTTTTTCTAAGATAATTTCCTGCTACCCATGTTATATACAAAAACCTTTTCTTTAACTTTTAGTGAGTTTCATTCACCCTTTGCTAAATATAATCATGGTGGATTTCTGTGGATATAGACCCGACATTTCATTGTAAATCTGTTATTTACTTTCTTACTAAGATATCTAACCTAACTTAAACCCAAACCTATCCCTACAGTAAACGTATCCCTTAACCCTATCCCTACAGTAAACTTATCCCTTAACCTTAACCCAATCCCTAACCCTAACCTTACCATTACTTATAGAAATATAAGTTCCGCTGTCAGAAATCTAACCATGGCGTATATAATCATTTCTTTATAGAAAGAACATATGTAAAACCTGTTGTCCACTGCTAACACCTCCACCATATTTTACGTCATGAGAATGAAGTCTGATTCCCTGACGCTGATTGAACAGCTTCAACACTGAACCACATGTGACAGAATGAAATTCTGAAAGATAAATAGGCCAGTAGTTAATTAGGTACAAATCTAGAAGGCTATCTATTAGGTACAATCTATAAATCACCGATGCGATAAAGGACAAATCAAACGAACGCTTGACATTTTATTGTACAATGAGTTTAGAATTCTAAACAGATTTGTGATCATTAATTTTGTTTTTGTAGCTAGCTATAGTCGTTTAGCTACAAAAACATACGACGGTTTTAGCTATATATAACATTTAATTCGTAATAAAAAAACAACAACAAAAAACATTAATCAAAAACACTGACCATTTTTGGAATATGCAGCGCCCAAAAGCGCAAAAAAGTAAAGAAAATATAAGGATAACAAGTAAAAATTCATGTTTGGCTAAAGACGCAAAAAAGTCACTATAATAATTTTGAAGCAATGCCGCTGCCGTGGTTTACAAATAAATTCGTTCGAATTCGGTTTGTTTCGAACTATATGGACCAACACATTTTACAAGACGCGATTCCATTGGCTTCTCATATGACACAAATAACATCCCATTGGTCAGTTTTAATATCTTATAAACAAACTTTTTACTGACGCGTGTAAGAACCTTCTTATTAAAAATTAAACAGTTGGCATAACAGAGTCAGCCAAACGCTACCGCAAAGTAGGTGAAATCTTAATACCATGTACGTGTTCAGTGGCCTTAAAATTTTTTAGTAAAATATGTTATTTCTATTGATATGTTTTTTTGATTTAAAGATCATTTATCTCAAAGATTCATTTCATAACAGTAACTCGTACCTCGGTCAATCACCAGAATGAAACATATTGAATCAAGGCTTTGAAAAACAAAGCGCATAAAAGAACAACCTCTCATGTGAAGCTTCTATCTAAACTACTGACGGATTAAATTAGCCAAAAGTTCGTTTTAAAACTTTAACAAACGAGGACGATTCCTTTGCACATCTGAAACATAAATGGACAAATAAAGAGTAAAAACTCTTGTTACTTTTTCAATTGTCTAGCTCGAAATACTACGAATGCTGAGAGGACACGAGAAGATAATATAAACAAGAAGCATCAGAGATAGCAGCTGTAGTTATATTGCTTTGCTCGAGTAGAAGTCTGCATTTGCTCTCACTCTCGAGATTGTCAGTGACTCTTATGATGCCAATTTGTAGAACACACGATAAATGACATCATTCATTTCATATATTTTACTACTTATAGCAATTTACAACAAACGTTGTGAAATAAAATACATACTATTATGCATATAATATAATACAAAAGGTAACAAAGATATAGCTTGCTTAATACGTTAAAAAGCGAGTTGTTTTCAAGGAGTGTTGGAAATTAGTGAGTAGTAGGGACGTTAAGAAAACTGATTTAGGTTTCATCACAAAGCCCTAGTATTTTATGAGTGGTCATCATTGCTTCTGAACTAAAGGCCAATCTCTGAAAATTAGTAAATTAACCATTTTGGGGACTATCCAAGGTTAAGAACTAAGTGTGAAAAAGAAGAAAATGTTTTTTCAAAAAGTAGCACATTCGGAAAGAAGCGCTGTGAAACTTTCCGGGAAGTTTTTCTTTTGGAGGTGAAACCTTTAAGAGATTAGTGAAGTATTTCAGTGTTTTTAATCGATATTCTTTCACCTTTAATGCTACTTCACCGTACAATCGAGAGAAACCTTTCAACCAATCAAATTGCGATCTTGGTTGTGGGCTCTTTTTTATTTTTTATTGTTTTTTTCCTCTTTTTTTGCGGTCTGTGTGTGTGTTTGTGGAATTCCAATAAATATTACAGGCAGGAACACTTGTTTATTTGTTTGTTTTCTAACGAGGCTTCCAGAACGCCCATTAAGCATTATCATAAAGACCTCGACGCGGAGTTTTAGTGTATTCAATTGCTCCCATTTGAGCTATAGTAACACTGGTCAGTAGCGTGGTCAATGGCGGTCGCCCCCTGCCCCCCCCCCCCCCCCCCCACAAGAAATATCAAACACGAAAAAGGTCCACTTTAGACTTGAGTAAACATGGTTGTATCATACGCAATTTATCGGATTTGAAGTGGATTTTAGCCAATCTAGAAGTTTGAAATTTCAAAGATATTCTCATCTGTCAGCCCCAACATCCATCTGCTGGTAATAGTACAAGTAATTTTCCTTCATTGTTTTATGTTTGGAAGCTTTTATTTCATCTTCAACAAGACAAACGTTGATAACACAGTTTTTTTACTTTGGAATGTCCTGTATTCATATATGTCGGGTATTGAATTTTAAAACGGTTGTACGGTATTGAACGGGATTTCTGTGGTTAAATAAAGACATTTAAGAAGGCATTAACATTCACTTCACGTATTTTTCCACTCCAAACTTCAAATAAATCTTTAAAACTCTGTTACGAAGATGCTGAAATATTTAAGACGGTTCGCGTAGGGTGGTTTGAGGAATAAATCAATGGAGTACGCAATAAAAACAGCTTGCAACGCAGTTAGAAAGGAAAAGGTTTACACTCACCGATGTATTATTTAACATCGCCTTCTTTTCTTTTTGAAGATCTTCCAGATGAAGTTAAAGTTCCATCGATAGAACAACAACAATATGAGGTCTAACCTAATTGCAATTTTATTGGAACTTTCATTAAATACGGTAATCTGCTTGGAAGGTAAGTTTACTGATGCTTTGATAGGTTTTCATTTCATGGTGATGCGTATCGCTCTCGTTTTTATTTATATAGTATAGTGTAGATAAATAAATATGGGTTATAAACTATATACTGAAACTGAGTTATAAATCGGAACATTTTTGATTTTTTTTAAAAAAGCTTTTCGGTAATAAAAAAGGTGTTGATGCATTAAATGTTGGTTGAAAATAAAACTTTTCCGAGTCCCCAAATTAAAACCCCCGCCAAAGTTTCTTACCTTGAGACACCAAGCAGGGAAGTTCGGTTTCAACTATACATTGCCCATCTTTCTTCAAAACGCGTAACGCAAACCTAGCTCGAGTTGGACCGGTGAATATGACCAAGGAACAAAGAATCATATTACTAACTAAGGCCTCTCTAAGTATATTATTTTTGCATTGATTTTAATCAACTGTGAGACTCACTTACGCTGACGTCATACTGTAAGACTCACTTACGCTGACGTCATACTGTGAGACTCACTTACGCTGACGTCATACTGTGAGACTCACTTACGCTGACGTCATACTGTGAGACTCACTTACGCTGACGTCATACTGTGAGACTCACTTACGCTGACGTCATACTGTAAGACTCACTTACGCTGACGTCATACTGTAAGACTCACTTACGCTGACGTCATACTGTGAGACTCACTTACGCTGACGTCATACTGTAAGACTCACTTACGCTGATGTACTTGTGACTTTTCAGACAAATCCTGTCTAGACACGATACAATCCACAGTCTTTACATAAAAATCATAATGAAAGTAATATTAACTAAACTTTGATATATGGTAACACATCGTGGTTTCGATAAAATTAACAAACCTTCTTGCCTGCAAGCCCATCTATTTCTTGGTTGCTATTCGCAGATACCACAGTAAATAACATAACTCGCATTAAATACACACTTGTAAAGCTTGTAAATTATTACTTGTCGTACATTTTTAAAATCTTATTGGTTCTTGCCGTTCATTAATAAATAATTACGCTACACAGCCAATTCTCAAGTTTTATATGGGTATTTTTCAAAGATTTTTCAGGGGCGTATCTAGGATTTTTTAGGGTGATGCAAAAAACATAAAATTCAAACAACAAACTTTTGTTTTCATTAATGACGTCATAATTAACAAATTTTTCTAAAAAGTGTTTTAATTTCAGTCTATAATACCAAAAGTAAAAACTAAAGTTTAAAAACAATAAAACGTTAATGTCTGAAATTGCGTTTTGAAGAAATTGCTCAAAAGTATTCAGATATGTGGTTATGGTGTACGGGGTTTTAGGGACCTAGGATTTGAGGTGTAAAAAGTAAAAACAACAATATTTGATGCTTGAAGTTTTATTTTTTTCAAAAAAGGTATTTCTTTTTAAGACAGCCCATGTAAATGGCACTGCACTTAAATTAAGCATGTGAACCTTTTGATCATGACTGATAAAATGAACCGATAAGAATTTATAGAACTGTTTTTATTCTTCTCCCGTCTCCCCGTTTCTCTTTTCACATCGTTGTAGCAAGCTAGTTTAGAATAGTGCATAGTTAAAGTCTTACACCGCTCAAAAATCATTTTGGAAACTTTTGGATAAAATTAATTACATAAACATGATTTTGCAAAACGTAGCAACTTCGTATCGAATCTTCTGCAACTATTTGTCGCGTTACTAGTACTATTTTAAGTTGTTTATAATAAGCTTTGAAGTTCTGGTTGCCGCGACAACAGAGGCAACAATCCTTTGGCAGTTATATTTCATCACAACTACAAGCTACATGTTTTTTTTTTGTTCGAAACCGAGTGAGGGTCTAGTTTCAAAAGCTTTTTATTTTTAGTGGCAAAAAATTCCACGTTTATAGTTGTAAATGTTTTTGATTGAGTTTCGTTTTTATTTATTCAAAATGTATGGAATCACAGAAGGCTTACAACAGAAGGCTTACAACAGAAGGCTTACAACAGAAGGCTTACAACAGAAGGCTTAAAACAGAAGGCTTACAACAGAAGGCTTACAACGGAAGGCTTACAACGGAAGGCTTACAACAGAAGTCTTACAACGGAAGGCTTACAACGGAAGTCTTACAACGGAAGGCTTACGACGGAAGGCTTACAACAGAAGGCTTACAACGGAAAGCTTACAACAGAAGGCTTACAACAGAAGACTTACAACAGAAGGCTTACAACAGAAGGCTTACAATAGAAGGCTTACAACGGAAGTCTTACAACGGAAGGCTTACAACGGAAGTCTTACAACGGAAGGCTTGCAACGGAAGGCTTACAACGGAAGGCTTGCAACGGAAGGCTTACAACAGAAGACTTACAACAGAAGGCTTACAACGGAAGTCTTACAACGGAAGGCTTGCAACGGAAGGCTTACAACGGAAGGCTTACAACAGAAGGCTTACAACAGAAGGCTTACAACAGAAGGCTTACAACAGAAGGCTTACAACAGAAGGCTTACAACAGAAGGCTTACAACGGAAGTCTTACAACGGAAGGCTTACAACGGAAGTCTTACAACGGAAGGCTTGCAACGGAAGGCTTACAACGGAAGGCTTACAACGGAAGGCTTACAACAGAAGGCTTACAACAGAAGGCTTACAACAGAAGGCTTACGGGAACTTTATAAATAGATATTTTAAATATAGTTACATTAGGTCTATACCTAAAATAAATAAATAATAATAAACCTTATCTATGGAAAATTATAGAATATTTTAGACGCATCCATGAGTTTATTACTATTCTGTCGTTACTATTATTACCTTAAGGGAAGAAACTTTCGCGGAAGAAAATTTCGCGGTTGACAGGTCTAAAAACTGCGAATTTAGCGGAATTTATTTTTGCAGGTGAGGTAATATATCTGAATTTCGCGGAATTTATTATCGTGGTGGGCAAAGTTTAGGGGAATATTTCGTACTGTCTTTTCTTATATTTTTAATTGCATGTTAAGTGACACGAGAAAGAAACGAGAGAAAAATTGAATTTCACGGATTTAGTCGCGGATAAGGCATTTTCATTAAGTTTCGCGGAATATAATTTCGCGATTTGGGCTAAAATCGCAAAAATAAATTCCGCGAAAGTTTCTTCCCGCGAAAATTTTATCCCTTATGGTTGCAACATTCTTGATACCTTCAAATAACGGCGCTAGTTCCTTTTCAGCCTTTCAGCCCCCCCCCCCCCCCCCCCCAGCTCACTTTTCATTTTGAGAATATTTTCTTCACAAAATCATAAACATATAGAGTGCCCATTTTAATATTACTCTATTTAGAATCATTGCATTCTACTTAACTACCATTAATTCTGAAATTATTGCACTTGTTGTTTTTAATCTCCACATTTCATCTCAAAATAGCGCACTTCGAGTTTTTTTTATTAATCTGGTTTCCATTGACAAAGATTTCTTCGTATTCTGCCTTAATAATTTTGATTTCGCAAGACAGACTTTACAAAAATAATTGAAAAATCAAAGAATTATAATACAGAAATTAATGAGGAAAAATTATAGCTTAACAACATCTTTGAAAAACTTAGATTTAAACAGGGTATTGATCAGCAATTTGAGTTCAAACGTAATAAAAGCTGTGGCTTTGAAACCGTTGCAGCCACATATACACCATCAAATAATCTGATACCATTTCTCATATCAGAGAGCTCATCACAATTTTTATTGAAAAAATACACACAAGCACATGACAAATCCGTCACATGACATTTTGGAACATTTCAAATGCATATCGCGTGGCCGCCTAAAGGCAACCGTAATAACGTTCCAAGATAAACCACTTGATTGATTCGTGACTCGAAAAAAGGTTTAAAAAACGTAAAACAAAATTGTTTCGAACATTAAAAGAATTTAAAAAAACGAAAAACAAAATTATTTGAAAAATTAATAAAGGTTAAAAAACGCGTAAAATTGAGAACTATCTTGTATATCGGGCTGAAAGGCAGAAAAGGAACTAGCGCCCAAATAACTATAAATACTTGTACACTGTTACTTGTACAAAGTTACATCATTATTAAGACTTCAATATACACAACTATGTAATATATACCAAGCAAGAAGAATGGCGAGGACGATGTTTTTTATATATTCTGTGTTCGGTATTTTACCAAAGTCGTTCCGTGACGTGCCGTATTAAACTTGAATTCGTTTCACAAAAACCAAATCTTAATTCAGAAGGTAAGCAAAAACCCCGGAGCGAAAACGTTACACGACCAAAAAAAGACAGGCGCCCATTTGTACTATCTACTAACTATCTACTTCATGGTCGAAAAAAAGACAGATACATTTAAGTGGAAAATCGTTAAATAGTAATATTTAAACGCACGATTTTTGCCGTTACAAAAAGACAAAAACACGTATTGGCATAAGAGTTTTGATTTTCCAGTGGTCGTTATATGAACTCAGATAATTCTATATGTATTTTATTAATTAGTTTGTATTTTCAATATATATTTAGATCCAGGTAATAGGTGTTGTATCTATCATTTATATATCAATATATCATTTTCAAAATTTCTTTTTAGCCAATTGGACATTTGGATGCCTTGATGAAACAAAAGTCATAGGTGAATGGTTTTCAGAGTTAGAATGCATGCAGACATGCTTACAACATCAGCACAAAGTTGCACAACTGCAAGAGTTGCAGTGCCACTGCGCTGACAATGTTGCTACTGTACAATGTCAAGATCTTGATAGCAAATATGTGGTGTTTAAAGACAGTAGGGCTTTTTTATTTTTGTAAGAAACCTAAATTTGACTTGAGCCTCAAAGTTTCTTAAAATTATATGATCTTTTTATTTTAATGTTATAATTACCATTATCTTTCTAAGATTTTACATACAAAATATTGTTTCTCATGTTTTTCAAGTTCAGCACATCAAAATTTTTACACTTAAAATATGTGCCTTTAATTTCAGGTTTGATTTATGATGATGTGTTTTAAAAGACTTCCCTTCGTTTTAAAACATCTTATTTTTAATGATCATAGGGATTTCTGTGAAATGTCCATTGAGATCAATCGTCCCCATTGAATGTTTCTTTGATTTGCATATACAGTTCCCATGAATGTCTCGCTCATCACTGGCGACCTGTCAACAGTTGACGTGGCAAAGAATATGTTGCTCAAATTTCAATTTCGTTTCCCGGCGGGTTCAAGAAACAAAATCCAATATTTTTGTACTGAATCTCCGGAATCATCAAATCATTCGAAACAATGTCTAATACCAGTAAAAAAGTCGGATATGAGACAAGTTATGAAATCCCCATACTACACTAAACCTTACGCATTTAACGATGTCATCGTGACCACTGCTGATGAAATAATCAATTTGTTTTCAGTCAGTGTGAAGGTTTGTTTAATAAATATTTTTAAACACTCTGAGCCAGATTGTACAAAGAAAAATTTAAAATATTATACGCCTAAAATTAAAAAATAGCAGATCTTTTGGCATCTTCATTCCTTTCATTTTTGTTCACTTTTTCTTGATATCTTTTTTCATTTTCTTTTACATTTTAATTTCACCAAAAATATTTTTATTATATATATTTTTATTTTTATATTTTTATTTTTTGTATTTTTTAGCATACCCATTGAATGAATATATATATATATATATATATTGTAAAGAAAATAATTCAAAATTTAGATGGTTGATAACTCTCTAATTTATATTATCAGATTGAATTTATTTAAAACAAAACAACACTTTCTATATGTTTTCAATGTTGTCACCAAACCTTTTCTCTGTATTTGCTTTCGTTTACAGATTCTTGATAATGAAGTCCAGAATAATACAAAGATGTACTTCGTCATGTCCATAAAAATCACGCCGAGTGTTTCAGAGCGCGTTGTATTTCCGTTTACAATCTTAAGACCTCCACCTCGCTGTCAAGTAAAATTGTCCAGTTATATCTTGGAGAGCAAGTACATATATACATAATTGTTTTTGTTTTATAGCAATAAGCTCTCAAAAGTTGTTTATTTTTTGTCAAACAGATTTTTAATGGCTAAGGTTAAGTTAATTCTAACATTTTCTTTTTCACACTTTATGCCAATCGGTATAAGTTTCTTCTTTGTATTTAGTATTTTAGCAAATTTATTTCCCTGTTTATATTCAGTATTATCAGCGTCAAAGTAAAACCGAAATCCTTTTGCAATTTCGATATACCAAACGTAACTGTTCACATCGTTTTAAGCAAGAACACGCAAACACTGACAAAATTTAAATCATCCACGTTACAACGTTCAAGTGTGGAAATCAGGAAAGAAAGCATCTCATACCATGTAAGATTTGAGTGTTCATTATCATATCTGCTTAAATACCTGAACTGATGTAACTTTTGTTTATCCGGAATGCTGAAATATTATTCAAAGTAGCGAGAACTTAAACTATTTAACAATTGTCTATTTCTCTTGTTAAGTGATAGCTGTGCTAGGTTATATCGTTCAATATGCTCTTCTAGGGACATCGTTACATCAGAAAATGTTTTGCCTATACTTCTTGCGTAAAGGCCGCCGAAAGTGACGCGCATTCGTGGGTTGTCACCATCACTTTACAAGATGTCAAAAACTTTTGGGAAATTTTTCTTTCTCTTTTAGGAGTTCTATTGCAAACAGACCGAAAGAGAAATAAAGTTAAATTATTACAGTAGTGATTGTTTTTTGTATTTTAGTTTGAGAAGATCTACATGGAAACAATGATCAACTTCACCACGGAAATGATTCCTAAAGATGTACGAAACAACCAAAATCCCTATCCCCTGGTTGTTTTGATCCATGTCTTCTTAGGAGGTATTAGAGATTACCTAGAACAAAATAACGTCATGGTTTTTCAAGACTGGTCAGTAAAAGAACGAGGTATTTGTTTTTATGTTGAAAGGCGGGATGGAATCGAAGATCTATGTTGTGTGAATTTATGGCAATTTCTGTCTAGATAGCATTATTTATCCATCTGCTCAACCATCTCGTTCCTTTGTCAGCAGCTTAGAAACAGGCAAAGCTAGAATATACTGCAACAAAAATAGGTGTGATGATTGCACACCATAATACGATGGTGATTGCTAGTTCATAGCATAATAACTAATTATTGTATATTGTACTCTGCTGTGTTCTTTCCGAAGCATTAATTGCTTTCTATAAATAACAGCTGAAACAATTAAGAGTAAGACAATGCTTCTTCTTTTGTATGTTCTTCGGTTGTGGGTAGGACTTATGGTCTTCTCCTTCACTTGTAATAGTTTCGGAATAGAGAAAAATGTATTGAAAATATTGTTTTTTCAACATAACACAACTTCAAATTCTTTGCTTTCGATTGATTTAAGGAGCCAGACTATATTTTATATCCAGGATTTTGTTTCTTCTTTGTTTTTTGAAGTAACATTCAAGTCGATTTAATATTGCCTAAGTCAAGGTTTTACTATATATTGATGTATTGTTAGTGTTTTTCAGTAATTACTTGTAACAGTGTACAAAGAAATGTTTTTTTGTGTTTAGCAAGAGGCACCCGTGTTTCATGGTGAGCAAGCAAAATGGAATTGTGCAAGGTAGGGTTATATCAGGTGAATTGAAAAATGATGAAAATCTTTGAAATATTGTATTTATTATTGATTTCACGACATTTGAAGTGCTTATAAGTTTTATATTATTTTTCTTTTTTAATCTTTTGTCAGCCCTACCACGTGCCCTCACTCTTGTACTGGCAATCGACATCTCGACCAATGAAATCTATGGCGAAAGAAACAGAGGAGGGAAAGGTGTGTATGACCCCAACACTAAACGTTTTTATTCGATACCGACATCTCAATGGGAGAAAGTAAAAGATGGTTTGATCCACGCGAAGATATTCACCAGAGAGGAATTGCACGCCAAACAAACGCCATCTTTTACTGTGAATGGAGTTGCACACCAATGTGAGTTCAACTTCGTTATTGGCAAAACTTATGGTAAATAATCAGAGGCTTGAACCACAGTTTTAAAACACTGTTAAAGTTTTAGGCAAACACTACAGCAGTATCTGAAGGGAAGATTTTTTCGTGGGAATATGATTTGGTGGTTTTTCGTCTAAACCGGAACCGGGAATATAAATCCATTTCGTTCGTTTCATTTCTCCAGTTTGACTTCCTATATGCAAAGAATATTTGATAACTATACTAGTATTTTTATACTTCAACCCATTGGACCTTACATTAAAAAATACCAAACCCTAAAAGTATGGGATTTCACCAAACTTAATTCCAGTTTACCATTCATTTTGTCTGGTTAAGCAATTTTTGTAGGTGCATATGGTTCTCTTTAGTACTCTACAGTGTGGGCCATTCTCTTGAAATATATATGCAATTTCTTGGTTCCTTATTTAAATAATTTAATAAAATGACATTGACGTTTTTCATTTAGATTTTTCACTGTCATGAATTAAACAACGATTTTCTTTATCTTACATCATGGCCTACTATAATTACAGGATCGTATAGTCTGCCTTTTGGATGGAAAAATTAGAGGGGTAACTTTACCTCTAATTGCTACAGATTGCAACTATTGAACTGTGTTGTTATTCCAACAATTGACTTGTGATAATAGACATAGCTAACAATAAGTAGGACCTAACAATACTCAGAGTAAAATCTCATAGTGTTATACAGGTTATAGGGTCGTGAATATGCTATATTTTGATTACGTTTTACACAAAGGTAGTAATAAGAAAAATGATATATATTTAAATGAGGCGAAACAACCTGACATTGGAATTGATATCAAAACTTTTCATAGTTAAAAATGTTACATCATGTGACACTGATGAACAAGTACATCATGAACTATTTATTTTTTAACTAGAACCAAAGTATATCAATGCACAACTAAATTTAATTCAGCTCCACATCAAGTTTTACTTTTGATATCTTTTACAACGTATTTCCTAAAGTCCCGTCAAAATATCAACTGGGATACTGTTGTTATTTGTATTTGAAAAATTTTCCAAAATTAATTTTCGTTTCAATCTACAGTCACTACCTTTTCTAAACCATCCTGGTAACGGGATTGGAGAAGGTTTTAATTAATAGGTTACCATGCAATTGTTCGTCAAAGGTTATTGTTTCTTTTACTTCTGGAATATAAAATATCAAATTTTTATTGTTTGCAATCTTGAAAAACACTGCTTTATTTTCTTGCATACAAAATTGGTAGCCTTCTGGACAGAGATTGGCATTAATGGAACTGAAATCTTGAATTTTGTCACCTTGTTTAAATGTTTCACTCTCATCTGGGATTATTAGTGTCCTGACAGAAGGTGCCTTTCTACTTGTGAATGGCGATTAATAATGATGGCAGAATGGTTTCAACTTGAGAGTAAATAGATGGCACAGGACATAATTCCAATTTTGAGATACTTGTATTTGAAATGCTTTACATATATACAGGCAATATTGCTGAAAACCCACGAATTCAGAAACCTGATCCATTTCCCGTATAAATCAAGTCGATTCTGGAAACCCCAAAGTAGCATGCTTTTCTGGAATACTATCTCTTTTACCGCTTCTCTTCTTGTATCCAGTTTTGCAGAATATAACGCAGCATTTATTTGCCATTTTCTTGTTTCAAAGCCATTAAATAACCAAAGAAAAGATGACACATTATTACAAGCACTACTGACTACACGAACAACTAACGTGTGAGTATTTGCGCAATAATAAAACTAAATACACTCACTTGCGAATTGATTTAATCACTTACGCGGACTTCTGACTATTATGGTCAGTTTGGCCAAATTGAATTGAAAACGATGTAAACAAAAAAATAGCCGACAATAATGCAAAACTCTTTTCAAGAGAGTTACCTTAGTGGATAAAATTTCGCTTGGATTTAATTTCGCGGTCGACCGAAATTTTTGATTTCACGTGGATTTAATCTCGCGGTTAAGCCCTTAGAAAAAATGTAACTTTGAAAAAAAAATTAAAAGTATAATTTGGAGATCCTCTACTATATCTTCTCAAAACAACTATGTAACAATCATTTATTTATCCATTTTTGATAAAATCGAAAACATTTCTATCTTCTCCCTTGCTTTCGACGTTGGTTTTGGTCTCATCTTCTTCACTACCTTTGTCATCTTCGTCCTCGTATTCAAACTGACTTCTTCGCATTATAGACGTTCACCTCTTGTGCAAGGTGGGCTGGAAATACGATCAAAAGTAACAGTGAAAGTTGACAGCTCATTCAACACCAAAGTTTTTGATCGTTACAAAGCCAAAGTTAAAGAACTGTACATCGAGCCGAACAATGAGGAAATCCTAGGCTCGTTTTTATTGGCGGAGGAATGATCAGCCTCGAAATCGACAACAACCGTTGCCAGAAATGGGGGATCAACAATCAACAAATCGAAGAGAAAAGAACAGAAATCCGCTACCCCACAATCGGAAGAGCCGCGTTGTAAAGATATAAATTTTTTAAGGAATCGAGAAATGTGAAAAGTACATATAATCAAGGAAATACCATAGAAATTAAAATATAAAAAATGATTGAAAATTATGTCTTTTTTACTTTACCCCTTAAAAATACTCAAGAACATTTTTTCTCGCGTGGATTTAATCCACGCGAAATTTTATCAACTTAAGGTACCCTTCTAATTTATCTAGACTATACGGCTGTATAATTATAGTAGGTCATGTTTACATAGGTTGTAACGATAATGAAAGTTGCGCATGTGATGTGACATATTGTGGTGTGTTAAACCGGGTTGGTTCATCCCCAAAATATCTTGCATTATGGGTAAGTTTATAGGTTGATAGATAACTGGAAACACTTTTAAAATGCTCTGAAAGTACCGCACTCAACTTTATATCTTAGTGAAGAGATGTCATGTTTTTGAGGTTAGGGTTGAGAAATGAAAACATTTTTAAAAATTTCATGAAGTACCATTCAAAAAACGAAGTTCTTTTTCAGGGTACTAAAGGCAATTGCGTCGAGGAAGGTATAATAAATTTTCCTTCTATTATCACTAAAAATTCGTTTGAGAAATAAAAACTAAATATTTGTTAAAGCATTAATTTTAAAAACCCCTTCTTCCTCGTAAAACGTGCTTTGTAACTATTGAAAATTGCTAATTTTAGCCACTTGAAACAGTCGTTTCAACGAGAAAATTTTCCATCCGGAAGGAACGACAAGTTGCTCTTGGTTTACAGGACTTTAAGCAGCAACGAGCTTCAGAAAAACCAACATTTCTTGGCGACACATTTTTTAAAAACTCTTTTTTTGTAAAAAATTTAAAAATTTATTACAGTCAAAATAAATGTATTGAACCCACTGGAATATAATGCCTATATCAAGATTCACAGAACGTTTGAGAATTTTCAAAATGCATGTCTTAGATCCGTACTAATTAATACACTCCAACCCTAACCAGCGTTGATCCAGGAATGATCTTTCAATACTAATAGTATTACGGGACATATAGAAAAGTATAATATATCAGTGTAGCATTGGTGAACCCCTAATAACAAGGTTGGAGAGAGGCATGGATGTTGAACCCACAGTAAGCAGTTGTGGAATTGCATTATCCACATCGAAGGAAGAGACATAAAACAACTTCTTACACAAAGACCACTTTATTTAATATTTGACACCAATCTATATATTTAATATTTGGGGTATGCGGGTCATGTGACATTCTCATGGTCTGCCACGGAGTTTAAAATACAAAGTTGGTATCTTGCGTGGGTTAACTCGTAACTGTTTTCCCTGTTTTTAAGAGAATTTCGCAGAAAAAAAGGGAATTTAATTTCGCGGATCAACATGGTTTGGAAATTTCGCAGACAAAGTGTATCTAAAAAAATCGTTGGAACTTAATTTCGCAAATCCAAATTTCGTAAAATTTTAAGAGTAAGAAAGAAGTTATAATGGGGATTATTTTTTGGAAGGAGCTGATGTTGTTGAGGCTGCTATAACTGTACCACCAAAAAAAAGCAAGAGAAAACACAAACCAGCTCCACGATGTAAAGACATTAGAACCCTTTTGAAGCAATGTACGAAATAAAAATGAAGAAACCACCATTGTTATTGATAAAACATTGTTAAACTAAAAGTAGTGGTTCCATTGTATCAAATTTTAGTCTCAAATCACAAATTTTAGTCTCAAAACACAAATTTTATACTTTACCATATATACCGTAAAACTCCGAGTGTATTTCCAGTTCAAAATTCACATGGAATCACGAAACATAGTTCATAATGGCGGGGTAGGTTTATTTACTGAATTTTACGGTATCTAAAATTTTAAAAAAAAAAATTAAAGAAAAATAGGGATACACTTTGTATCCAAAAATTTTCGCGGGAATTAAATTTTGCGGTTTTGACCAAAAACCGCCAAATCCCCGAAATTTAATTCCTGCGAAAATTAATTAATTAATTAATTAAATTAATTCCCTTAAAGTAGTGGAATTAAAGATATTGTGGAAAAATACTGAAGAACTGGTTGAGCTATTGAGCTCAAGTAAGTGCTGGTAGTAGAAACAATCAGATAGCATAATATTTAAAATATATATAGACGGATCAGTAACTACCAATAAATCTCCTACCCGCGGTTAATCATTAAAATCGTGAAAGAAGATTTTTCTTGATGAAACCATTAGCTTGAAATCACACCACACTTTAAGTGAAAATTTAATTGATCAATAGTATGATTTTTTGAGATTACTTTTCTCATAGATCAAAATGTAAAAAATAATGATTTAACAATAAATCCTTTCTTAATGCTTCTTGCTTTTTTTCTTCTCTTTTTACCGGAATCAGATGACCTCTTTGCATCGTTCATAATAGAAACGGAATCAGCTCCAATCAACTTTAGACCGCCAGTAGTACCATTCTGATATACTAATCTGAAATCTTTTGAAAACTTTAAAAGAACTGCTGAACCATCATTAAAGACCAAAACTGCAACATTAACCCCAACTTCTAATACTAGGGCGCTGTACAAATACTTGTTTTGGACACTTTGACTAAATCACACTAATTCAAAGCTTCATTTGAATTTCGTGTTTTTCCATATAGACACACTTTGATAATAATCATCGCTTCATAAATTAAAGAAGGTGGGTTTAAGAATGTCATGGATCCATTAGGTCAAATTTATTTTATCTTTGTGTTTCTTAGTTTCTTTAACTCCATCCCTTTTTAAATTTAAACCAGCTAGATTCCTGCATTCATCTGTAGGACACGACTTTCAGTGACTCTGGATCAGCAAATTTGGTGGAATGAAAAGGTATAGCACAAACTGACATTTTCATCTGGTTTATATGTATTCGCAGTTCTGATGAATTAAAACACCATAAATATTTTGTAGGGAGTTCGTGATTTTTTCAGTGAGTTTACCCTTTCGAGATAATAGCGTAAAATTTTTATCCCCTTTTAGTCTTATTTAAGTTAGTTATTCTCGGGACAGCATAAACTGAGTTTAATAGAAGAGCTGACGATTCAATGATCACTTCCAGCAGCGCTTGAAGTCGAGAAAGCCTGACAGTTACATGGATGTAACAATGTTTACGATAAAAGACAAAGTCAATCTGAGAGAGATATTTATTTGGTGATCTGAATGTTTATCGTTTCTTTCTTGGTTTTCAATAAGTTTCCCAAATAATCAGATTGTGTTGTTTGGTTAACTTCTTGTAACAAACCATTACGATTGGAAGTTTTATGAAGAGAGAGAACTTTCTAACTTTGGCATTCATATCTCCTCCTAAGAGTGGGGTTTTAGGCCAAAATCGCAAAAATAAGTGTCGCAAAAATTAATCCAGCACGATTTAATCCCGTATTAATTAATACGCTTAAGGTATCGGTTTTTGAACTATCTATGCAAATATAAAGAAAATATTTCAGCAAAAATGGGCTTCAAACATGGCTTACTAAATAACAAGCCTTGCCAACGTGCGGCTGGAGGCGAAAACTGGAGGCCATTGAATTCTAATATGAGGAGGGTATTTAATTATGTTCTAGTTATCAGATTTACACAAAACTTGCCCAAAATGTATATCTTACTAAGATATTTTATATTTTAATATTTCAAAACAAAAATCATGAAAATTAAAATTTTGATGACGTCACTCATCACCATTTTAGGGGTAAAACCAGTATAACTTTTGTTCTACTTCATGAAATTTACAAAATTTGTCACAGGTATATACTATATAGATCAATATAAACAGTGCATATATACATGCTCGTAAAAATTAAACATGGTATACAAAATAAAAACAAAATAAGAATCAATACACTCTTTTTTATAAGCATAACTTTTATACTTAGACTGAAAACCCACTAAAGGTTAAGCATAAAGTAAGTATATTTCAAGGCTGAAACTAACAAATTTTTTAAGCACATTGAGGCTGGACTCAAATTACACCTATATGCTAATAAAAAACAGTTCCCCACAAAACATAGAAAACTGCAGAAAAAGGAAATTTTCTAGTGTTTTTTTGTTAAATTGGAAGTCAATCTGACAAACTCAATCCTCGCATATTCTGAAACACATTCAAGTATTAAAACTACACAAAAGACAACATTCACATATATATTATATACAAAACACTGTTGTTTATCAATCAGTGCCTAGTTTCAAGATTTTCTGTTTTGGTTCTTTTCCAGAACGAGGTGAGTAAAACTGACAGTGATTTTTGAATAGTATATTTGCTAAAATCATGCCATGGTTTCTGGTCATATTTAAATTATACTGTTCTGAAACAACCATGAATACGTTGCATAACGATGTACGACAGCTGGTATTTACAACCTCATGGAAAATCATATAGCAGTAAATTGTCCATTGACAAGCACAATCACCTGGTATTTTCAATCCACCACGATTAATTTCATTAATAAAGCCACCAAAAGTTTGAGAATAAAATAATCTATCATCGACTTCATCGTCCTTCCGAATAATATATCCAGCAATATAAACCAATGTCATTTTGATATCAATGGACAACGATTTTTCTAATTTAGGCAAATTCTCGATCACATTGCAAATATTCTCGTCTGGAAAATATCCACACTTTAAGCATGAATGACCTGTATCAAGATCGTCAAGAACATTCACTCCAGCATTCAATTTCAATATTAGCTTTGCATGAGATGCAATATACTTTTTCAAATTTCAATATTTATTTTTTTCATTTTTCTAAATTATGAATCGAAGAAGTTAAGCTTCAAAGTCGAGTGCAAAACTGTATCGGTTAATGATTCACGAATTGATATACGGCCAACGAATTGAAACGTATCTGAGTCACCGTCAAAGCAGTTCCAACAAGAAATATTTTGATGACTTTGAACATGTCCAGAATTTGTCTTAGTATCGATGTCCAAAGACTAGCCGTCGTCACAAATGGTTTGAAAGACTTACAGCTAGGCGGATGACGCTGACATCTCTCTATCATCAATGTACTTTTTGTCCAATTCAATATTATAACTCTTCTTGCTCAATGCACTTATACATTTGTGCAAGGATCTCTTAGTCAAGTCAAAGTGTCATAATAAATACTCTTTTCCTTTTATAAGAACCAGTAAAATTGGGATTGAGGCTGACTGTTCTTAATTTTTTCAGAATTTTCAGGCAGAAATGTTCTTAATTTAGAGAGCCTATTTAGGGTTTTAGTCTTTGCAGACGTTTGTGAATAAAGATAAGAAAAACACAGAATATTTGGTAGCAAACCCAAGATACAATGTTAAAGCTTTACTCGTAATCAATCTATTGTTCTTAAAAAATGAATCTACTGTATTTATCTCAGGCTGAGGTTGTTTTTAATTTTTGCATGATTTTCAGGCTGGTGTTCTTATAAAAAAAGAGTGTATACAACAAGGTACTTTTGATATTCATATTCAGTGGTTGTTTCTGGATATTTGTTGGTGCGGATCTAAAAGGTTTCTAGGAAATGTGGGTGGCCATTCTAAAATCCCCCGATCTTTCATGATTGCCTATCGGGGGGATCAATATATTTCTTTCGACTACATTAAAGTATTTTACAAAAGGTCTTTTTGTCTCTGAAATCCGTCGCTGCTAAACTTCCCGTAAACCAAGAGATGGCGTTCTTCCGGATGCAACTACTTCGATGAAGCATCTGCTTCAAGCGTCTAAAATCAAGACAATAAATCCCTTTGAATATCATTCATAGTCAAAGCATGAAAGGAATTGAAACACTTTCAATTAATCCTTTGGTAAGAGACGAGTAAAAAATGTTGTTTTTTCTAGCGCGTCACTTATTTGCAAAATTTCATACATAGGCGCGTCTTACTCGGAAAACGTTCATAATTCTGCTAGTTTTAAATATTTACAAAACACATTTTACGAGGGAGAAGAGTTTTTGAAATCATGCCTTAACAAAACTTTTGTATTTGTCCAACTATTGATCGTTAATTATAGAAGGAAAATTTGTAATCCTTCTTCAACGCAATTGCCTTTAGAAAGCTGAAAAAGAACTTCACTACTGTGTGGTATTTCCTAAGATATAACGTTGGGTGTGGTACTTTCACAGCATTTCAAAAGTGTTTCCAGTTATCTATCAACCTATAAACTTACCCATAATGCAAGATATTTTGGGGATGAACCAACCCGGTTTAACACACCCCAATATGTCACATCACATGCGCAACTTTCATTATCGTTACAACCTACGTAAGATAAAGAAATTCATTGTTCATCCATTTTCTTAAATTATTTATATAAGATTTGCATTTACATTTTGAGAGAATGGGCCGCACTGTAGAATAGGGGAGGGTCCTGGTAACGAAGTTGTACTCACATTGTTGCGCAACTCCATTCACAGTAAAAGATGGCGTTTGGTTGGCGTGTAATTCCTCTCTGGTGAATATCTTCGCGTGGATCAAACCATCTTTTACCCTTTCCCATTGAGATGTTGGTATCGAATAAAAACGTTTAGTGTTGGGGTCATACACACCTTTACCTCCTCTGTTTGTTTCACCGTAGATTTCATTGGTTGAGATGTCGATTGCCAGAACAAGAGTGAGGGCACGTGGTAGGGCTGACAAAAGATTAAAAAAGAAAAATAATATGAAACTTATAAGCACTTGAAATATCGCGAAATCAATAATAAATACAATATTTCAAAGATTTTCATCATTTTTCAATTCACCTGATATAACCCTACCTTGCACAATTCCATTTTGCTTGCTCACCATGAAACACGGGTGCCTCTTGCTAAACACAAAAAAACATTTCTTTGTACACTGTTACAAGTAATTACTGAAAAACACTAACAATACATCAATATATAGTAAAACCTTGACTTAGGCAATATTAAATCGACTTGAATGTTACTTCAAAAAACAAAGAAGAAACAAAATCCTGAATATAAAATATAGTCTGGTTCCTTAAATCAATCGAAAGCAAAGAATTTGAAGTTGTGTTATGTTGAAAAAACAATATTTTCAATACATTTTTCTCTATTCCAAAACTATTACAAGTGAGGGAAAAGACCGTAAGTCTTACCCACAATCGAAGAACATACAAAAGAAGAAGCATTGTCTTACTCTTAATTGTTACAGCTGTTATTTACAGAAATCAATCAATCAATCAATGCAGCAGAGTACAATATACAATAATTAGTTATTATGCTATGAACTAGCAATCACCATCGTATTATGGTGTGCAATCATCACACCTTTTTTTTTTAGAAAGGAAATACACAGGAGAGGCAGGGCCTATGACTCAACAGAGTAGTGTCTATTGAAAGAAAGATCAGTAAAAGAGACATGGACTAAGTGGAAGGTAGACAAAGGAGTAGATGAGAAATAAGTGCAGAGAGGCCTGAAATAAGGTTAAGAAATATTCATAAGGTCTAAAAAATTTATCCTTTGTTTCAAACCTTGGAGGTGGTATTACCTATTTTGGTTGCAGTATATTCTACCTTGGCTCGTTTCTAAGCTGCTGACAAAGGAACGAGGAAGTTGAGTACGTGGATAAACAATGTTATCTGGAAAAAATGCATGAATGTGGCGATATATTTATTTTGAAATTAATTATCCTATGTTATCCATGGTAGAATACTATTTACAGTGACAATTCCAATAATTTACCAATAAATTTTTCAGTCAATTAATATCAAACATATATTTTTTAATCGATGGATATTATCAAATATCAGAATCGAAACACTATGTATTTTTAACATAAATTCCTTTAAAGGGTAAAGCTAACTCCACAAAAACTAAATAATCCACACAAAAAAAGAAACACAAAGCATATTCATCTTCAATTTAAAACAGAACAAAACAGATTGATAAATATCCTTTTAGGCGACCCTTTTGTTGTTGTTGCAATTTCCACTTAATTTTTACACTATAGCATATCATGCTTCTAATCTTTCATTATTTCAAATGCTTCCAACTGATTACTAAGAATGATGAAACTCTTATTTCGATCTCACGTTTCAACATAAAAACAAATACCTTTTTCCTTCGCACACCAGCCTTGTAACACCTTGACTTTATTTTGCGGCAGGGAATTCTCAATATCTGTGTAGAAAACGTGGATCAAAACAACCAGGGGTTGGTTTTGGTTGGTTCGTACGTCTTTAGGCAACATTTCTACTTCGAAGTTTACCATGGTGTCCATGTAGATTTTCTCAAACTAAAAGACGATGTAACGCACACTATATTTTACGTGAAAATGCATGTGTCAATAAAAATAACTACTACAGATTACTATAATCATTAAGTTTGTTTGTCTGTTATCAAACACTTTTTTTTGAGTGGCCTCCCAACGCCAACCCCAGTGAGAGGAAAAACAATGGTGAGTTAACCCACGTAACTTTGCATTTTATTTTTGTGGTTTCTGTGCATGAATGACATGGGCGCTTATGTTCATAGATGGTACATGGGGCCCACATACCCGAGTTCAGTGGTTTAACCTAGCACACATATCAAAATACTAGAGAAGTGCAAAATAAAGTTAAAGTCGTCAGCACTTTGAATTGTATTTCTGATAAACAATGATAAAACCAAAGTTACATCAGTTCATCGTTGGACGGTTTCAAAAGAGATGATTTTCTCCAATTATGGAGGTTTAATCATCTGATGGTTTATTGATGCAGATGCTTTTACGGTATTTAAGCAGCTACTGTTAATAATAACAATAATAATAATAGTTAATATTTTAAGTGAATAACCCAGAAAACCCAGACCACGAGAAAGTGCTGTAGTTGGTTCCACTGGGGTCCACTGTTGGAAAGTACATTTTCGTAACTTATAATTCGACCAATAGTCTAACAAATTTCCCTCACAAGGCTTTGGTTAACCCGTGGTAAGTTTTTCAGGCACTTTCCAAAGGTGTCGCACGCTCAAGTAATTCTTGTTTTGAACAATTTTTTTTGTATATAGCGAGAATCAAACCTGGGCCATTGCGGCCAGAAACATAAGTTTCAACCACTAGACCACGCGCGCACAATATACATGATAATAAACACCCAAATCTTACATGATATGAGATGCTTTCCTTCCTGGCTTCCACACTTGAACTTGGTAACGAGGATGATTTAAATACTGTCCGCATTTGAGTGTTCTTGCTTAAAACGATGTGTACAGTGACGTTGGGCGTATCGAAATTGCAAAGTGAGTCTGGATACACTTGAACACTTATAACTCTGAACATAGGGGAATAATATTACGAAGGAAAAAACAAAGAATAAATTTATACCGATGGGCAAAAATAAATAAGGTGCAAAAAAGAAAATATGCAAGAATTAATTTACTAACATAAATTTGTCAAGAATTTCAACACTGTCAAAAATCTCTTTGCCGAAAAAACAAACAACACTTGGAAGATAAAAGGAAAACAATTATATATATATATATACTTCTTCGAGATATAACTGTACAATGTTACTTGACAGCGAAGTGGAGGTCTTAAGATTGTAAACGGAAATACAACGCGCTCTGAAACACTCGGTGTGATTTTTATGGACATGACAAAGTACATCTTTGTGTTATTCTGGACTCCATTATCAAGAATCTATGATGTAAACGAAAGCAAATACAGAGGAAAGGTTTGGTGACAGCTAATGTTTTGCCTGGAAGAATTAAGAAAGCTGAGCGAAACCAACCACCAGCTGACAACATTAAAAACATATAGAAAGTGTTGTTTTCTTTTCAATAAATTCAATCTGATAATATAAAATTAGAGAGTAATCAACCATCTAAATTTTGAATTGTCTATTTTTTACAATATATACATATTCAATAAAAGGGTAGTCTAGAATATGAGAGCAAGGTCTAAAACATGCAAAAAAAGTCACTTGATGTACTTGATATCTTTGCTAAAAATGCTCTTTTTGGTGAAATGAAAATGTAAAAGAAAATGAAAAGGGATTTGAAGAGAAAGTGAACAAAAATGGGAAGGAATGAAGATGCGAAAAGACCCTAAATTGAGATCTGCCATTTTTTTATTTTAGGCGTATAATATTTTCAAATTTTCTTCGTACAATCTGGCTCAGAGTGTTTTTTATAAATCAAATATAATTATGTTAAATAAATATAATTAACAAACCTTCACACTGGCTGAAAACAAATTGATTATTTCATCAGCAGTGGTCACGATGACATCGTTAAATGTGTAAGGACTTGCGTGGTGAATGTCTGTTATCACTTGTCTCATTTGTGAAGATTTTACATGTGGCATTAGACATTGTCTCGAATGATTTGAAGATTCCAGAGATTCAGTACAAAAATATTCAATGTTGTTTTCTGAACCTGCCGGAAAACGAAATTGAAATTTGAGCCACAAACTTTCGGAAACGTTAACTGTTGGCCGGTCGCCAGTGATGAGCGAGACATTTGTGGGAACTGTATATACAAAACCACAAAATAGTCAATGGGGAAGACAAATAAACATAACTTGAACGTTTAGGAAATTTAAAGAAATTTTGATAGGCTGGATTTGAACAAAAAAAATAAAAAAAAATAAATTTTGTGTATAAATTTGTAGTAAAAATAAAAGTATATAGATATTAAATTCATGTTATTGCCAAAAATGCTACAAATCAAAAAAGAAATAGATATATATATATACAGTATAATCCCAATAACTCAAACCCCCAAGGGACCAAGTAAAATAGTTTGAGATCTTATAAAATTAAAAGAAACCCTTACTGTCTTTAAACGCCACATAATTGCTGTGAATGTCTCGACATTGTACAGTAGTAACATTGTCAGCGCAGTGACACTGCCACTCGCGCATGTGTGCAACTTTGTGCTGATGTTGTAAGCATGTCTGCATGCATTCTAACTCTGAAAACCATTTACCCATGACTTTTGTGTCATTTTTAAGGCATCCAAATTTCCAATTGGCTAAAAGGAAATTTTATATATACAACACTATAATGCCTGAACCTCAATAGAATATATCTATATATGGATGAAAATGGACAATTATCGAGTCACTGCACAACACTGAACCACTCTCCCTCAAGTTTGTCGTCTGACAAATGTGCCGAGGGATCGCCTTGAACGAACCGATTGTGATAATGGCTGTAGTGATTATTATGTTAACAAATTTAATGAGCTATGTATAGTTTTGTGCCCGCAAACCTGTCGGCAGTCTATTTTTTGTAACAATGTGCATTGTGATGCAATAAAATTAACTTGAACAGTTGTGCACCACCTGCACTAGAGACTATAGTATATAAAAAAGGAAACAATAAATGTCAATTTCTCGTATTGTAAGTTCGCCATGAATTACATAGGCGATTAAGTTGCTAAGTCATTTCAAAAAATACCACGCAGGCCACTTAGAACCTTCATGCGAGCCACAGGTTAGACACCCCTGCCTTAAATAGTAGCAATTTTACGTTCTCTCTCATTACAACAAGTGTCCAGGTTGCAATGTGATCAAGGCTGTTCTGTTTAACGTTAGAGATGGTACTAACTATTGTGAAGGAAATGGGGTCATTATGCAGATTGGCTACTGGTTCTGGCTACTTGGCGTAGGCTGGTCTAGAGTTTCCATGTTCGGATTTACAAACAGTATTTCTGAAGTTTGTCAATATGTTTACTTTAAATTTCTTTCTCTGCATCAACTGAATACGCTGTAATGTTACACATCCATCTAATCATTCTCAGGTCATTTCTTTCCAAACTATTTAGTTCTTCCTGTCTCACAGCCCATGTTTCACTTTCATACAGCAAAGCAATTCTGAAGCAGGCTTCATGCAACCTATACCTATCTTTAACCTGAACCGGCAAAACTGCTAGTTACCAGAGAAAGTCTCACATTTTTTTTCCAAGCAGAACCTTCCCTACAAACTCAACGCCCTCTTCACTATCTAAAAACATATCACCTAAAGTATGAGAAGTTTTCAACAATCTCTAATGAGCCACTGCTGCAGCCACTAACTAAGTCTGAAATACTAAGTCATATATATATATATTCTCACCTTTAAGACACTTACACACAAACTGAACATTTATCGCAATGAGTTTAAGCGACTAAAAATTGCATATCTTAGCTACAGTGAATATTACAGCTACAGGGGTATATTTGTTTTCATTGCCATTGGTCTTTTTAGAGCACAGAAAGCACATTAGCGCCCATCATCTTAACTAGCCACTCAACACCCATACTCAATTTGACAGTCCACACAACTACCTTGCATAGCAATTTGTTCCTCAAAATCTACTAGAGCAAAAACCAGATTCTCTCTCTTTCTTAAATGCTTTTCCTAGAGCTGTCTGATTAAAAATGTCGCATGCAGTGCTTCCATATGTATATGTAGCATTGATAGTTAGTCCGATCAATATGTCAAAAATCTTCTTTCCTGCTTAAAACTATAAAACCTGCATATATATTTTCAGGTGAATGAATAACAACAATACCTTTGCAATCTAGCTTTTCTGATGCAAACTTTAGCGTGGGACAAGCATCAGATTTCCCGTGAACACAAGTTAGTTCCTTGACTAGCTAAACCTTCATTGTATTTACCCCACCTTTAAACTCATGGAAGAATGTACCTCCAAAAGTAAAATATACAATATTTTTCCTTAAAAACATAGATTCGGAATTGTTTGCCAGGGTTGCAAGATAAAATCATACAACTTCAAAAGGAGAACAGCAATATTGAATATTTTCGGTCGCCGTTGTTTTTTACGAATGTTATTGCTTTCATTTTTGTTCTACCTGCACGCGAATTATTTTCTTGATGGAATAGGCAGAGAATTTATTACATCAATCTAACCATCTAGTTAACCAAATATTTTAATAGTGAAATTGAATGAACATTAGTAGGGAATCAAAATTCCGCGTTGGGTCCTTTCTGGAAATGTCCGGTTGTCACGTGACAGTGCCCCATTAGTTCACGGTCAAGAAAAAATAACCCTTCTCAGATTTTAAATTTGACAGCATTTTTGGAAAGCTTATAAAAAGTTGTGTCGATTTGAAGTAAGAACCATGTCCTAAAAATGTATAGATCTTGAGATATGGGGCTAAAAATCAGGGGGTTATATTAAAACATTACTTTGCTTTATTTTTCCAATATTATTATTATTATTATTATTATTATTAAAGTAAATATTTATACAGGATAAACTGTTCAGTACTAAATACTGCTATCATACGTGTCCTGTTGGTTAGTCCTGGCGTACTTAGGACGCCCGTTTGCGCCTACGAAAATCGCTCAACCAGACAACTAACCTATTTAAGCTAGACTTGCATTACGCAACGAGTTTTGCTCAAGAACTTAACTGTAACTTAGAAATAAAGATTTGCCGGAGGTGAGATTCGAACCGGCGCTGTTCGGTTTCATGAGCCGAAAAAATTATCCACTGACTACAGTGTCATGTATAGCAATATAGCTTAAGAAATATGTTTTTATTTAATTTAAAATAGCCTTCAAGTTTATACCTACTTGTAATAAATTCTAATATAGTTATAAACACACGTTGTATTTACATTAATATTTTCATACATTGTTACCCCCGGATTTAAAAAATTATAATTATTTTTTTATGTTTTTAACCTAATTTTCTTTATTAAAAGAAAACGTTAGAAAAACTATTGTTTTGGTTACAAAAGTTTCTAAAATCATTTTCTAATCGTTATAAACTGATTATATCATGATTATCATTAGTGACGTAAGCATTGAAATACATGAAGCCTTGAGTGAGGAGGTACGTGAAAAACAAAATTAAGACGCTCTGATTCACTTGCTGAACTGCAAGAGTTTAATGACTCGTAGTAAATCGTAAAAGTATTGTTTATTACAAAGATGGAACCGACGCAGAGTTAACAGTCAGTTATTTAAAAGATGTATCACTGATGTTATCACTTGTAGAAGCAGTACGCGAATATCGAGAAACACCTTCAAGCTGAACAAAAGATTACCCATCTTTCTTTTACATTTGTCACCCCCAACTACGTTCGTTATAACACCTACCAAAGCGTTTATTTGTCGAATCTTAAAGAAGCGAACGAATTGCAAATAAAAGGTCTGGGTGGTAACATAACAAGAGATGAATTTTTTCCCATTCATGGTGATCTAATTACGGAATTGTTCAATAAAGAAACAAAAGGGGCATGCGAGCCGTTCAAATGTGGATTCAGCACGGTTGCCGAATCAGTCAATGCATGGATAAATACAATTCACATCCATTCCGTATTGCGAAAAAGCTGTAGAGGTATTAAAGGAAGATTGTGAAGCATTTGGAATGATTGTTTCAATATCTTTTACACTAAAAGAAGCATTCCGATATCAACAAGGAGAAAAAAAATAAACGGACGTATGTTGAGGGTCTTCAACAACAAATGCCATCCGGAATGAAATAGCACGAATTTTTTTGCAATGCTGAAAACAAGACGCAATAGAACTTATCAAACAGTTCTTAATCGATGAGAATGGACGATTTATTCAAACGCCATTAATCGGAAATACTGCTCTTAACCCGTTAATTCCCAAACTAAGACGCGTGTCAAAATTTTTATATTTTTTTAGTATACTTTCATCAATTACACCAAATTAACATTTCTGAAGAAAAAACTTTCTTGAAATAAAATTTGTGATTTGAAACTAAAATTTGTGAGGTTGATACAATGAAAACACTACTTTTACAATGCTTAATCAATAACAATGGTGGTTTCTTCATTTTCATTTCGTACATTGCTTCAAAAGGGTTCTAATGTTTTTACATCGTGGAGATGGTCTTTCCTTGATTTGTGTTTTTTCTTGCTTTTTTTGGTGGTACAGCTATAGCAGCCTCAACAATATCAACTCCTTTCAAAAACTTCCCCATTATACCTTCTTTCTTACTTTTAAAATCTTACGAAATTTGCATTTGCAAAATTAAATTCCCGCGAAATTTTTGGATACACTTTTTTGGCTTACATTACGTAATGAGTTTGCTCGAGAAAGAAGTTAACGGTAAGTGAGTCGAAACCGAACTTTTCTGCTTACTGTCTTAAGCGGAATTTACACACGCGAAAAGTTCGAGCAAACAAATCTGAGCGACAAAAATGCTCGAATCTGATTGGTTCCTAACAGAACATTTTGTCACTCAAGAGTTTTATTTTTTATTTTTGTGCGTTCAAAAAAAAGTTCAAACCGAGTGAACTTTTGGCGCTGAGAGCTAGCGAAAAAAGAAATTGAGCCAATGAAAATTTTTCGCTCACATGTTTCCGCTCAAACTTTTCGCGTGTGTAAATCCCGCTTTAGGCTAAGAAACTTTCGCGGGAATTTTTGTTTGGAGAGTCGGTAAAAAGGATAATTCTCGGGAATTTAATTTCACGAATTTTGATAAACACAAACCTTTGTTTTTGATTTGGATTTAGCAAATCGTTAGTTTTCACATTTTTTTAAATAAAAAATTACGTTGAAAAGTATTAGACAAACGTGAAAAAGAAACCAAAGAATTTCTGCAGCGGTGGCGCTTAGAATTATGTAAGTGGTCCCTGGTTCGACTCCTAGTCGTGTATATTTATTGATTTCAGAATATTTATACAGGATTGACATAACGATATAAAAGTACTGCTATCAAATCGGGTCCTGTCAAAATCAAATTGCTCGAATCTTGGAAGTACTGCGCTCAGTTTGTTGCTCGATACTTTTCCGGTTAACCGAGCGGGGATTTGGACCTCATTTAACATCATAAAATTGCGGGAATTATTATAGCCTTGTTTTCGAAACTGTCCTCCTATAAAAGGCAAACATTTGAGGCAGAATTTAATTTCGCGAAGCAATAAATTTTTTGCAGGAATTCGATTTTGCGAAATCCATACAAATATGCGAAATTATCTTCGCGCGCAAAATTCTTTTACCTCAAAAGTTATATCCAACCTATCCGTGAAAAAATAAAGGAACCTTTTTATTTACAACCAACATTCAATGTACCAACGCACCTTGCATTTTTTTTTTATTACCGAAAAGCTTAAAAAGAAATAAAAAATGTTCCAACCAAAAACCATTTGATTTATAACTCAGTTTCAGTATATAATTTATAACCTATATTTATTTTTCAACGCTATACTATATAAATAAAAACGAGAGCGATACGCATCACCATGAAATGAAAATCTATCAAAGCATCAGTAAACTTACCTTCCAAGCAGATTACCGTATTTAATGAAAGTTCCAATAAAATTGCAATTAGGTTAGACCTCATATTGTTGTTGTTCTATTGATGGATCTTTACTTTTCTCTAATTTCTTGCTTTCCCTCCTCTTGAAAAGGCGATGTTAAATAATACATAGTTGGGTGTAAACCCCTTCCGTTCTAACTGCGTTACAAACTGTTTTTATTACGTTGATTTATTCATGTCACGACCCTAATTATGCGAATCGCTTTAAATACGCAAGCATATTCGCGTAACAGAAAAGTTTGAAGTGGAATATGTTTTAAAAATTTAAAAATTTTTTGTTGAATTTGAGTGGGAAAGTTGTAATAATAATAATATATATTTAATCCTGATTGAATATTAAGTAAATTTTTTTATCAACCATATTGCTGACTATCACAAAGAAGGCAGACTGGTTTACCTACTATTCTGTAAGTGATGGGTGAAACATGGACGTGCAAATGTAACCCAATCTCAAGTTTTATAGTTTCTATATTAAGTATTTATATCGTACACAAAAGTAAACTTCAATATGTGAATACTGTAAACCCTCCATTAATTAATTTAATTCAATTTTTAAATAGGCTCAAACTGAATTGCGACACTTATTTGAAGTATCTTTTGAACTCACAAGGTTAACTACTGTATGGGCATTTTTTTCTGTTATTTATAACAGCTATTATACAATTCAAAATGACTGTATTTGTGTTTCCTGTTCACCAATCCGTCGTGTAGAATATCAACAAGACTTTGGTTAGTAAGGCATATGAACATTGCCAACCAACTTCGCATTTTTTTTTCCCCATGACGACCGCAATCATTGTGTGAGACTTGTCAGCTTTTAGAAAATAGTTTATTAAGCTGAACATTCTATGGGTAGATGTTGTTTCAATTTGGGTTCTTCCTTTCGAAGATCAACTGTAGACACAAGTAGGATGTTTTTCGTACTCCATCGCCTCATCGAGGTTATCTTTAAAACAACCCAACTTCTCTCCACTCGCAGGTTTCCAAACATTCTTACAAACACGATATCCAACGAATGTTGGTGAAAACTGAACTCTGTAAGAAATAAAGAAATTTACAGTTCTTGCCATTTTTTCTCCAATGTTTCCGTTTACACGCGATTTTCTCTTTTCTCTTTGCAACATCCAAATTTGTTTCCAAAATATATCCTTTATTTATCACAGTATAGTAGCGATTAGTTGATCAACAGAGATGTCGCATATAGGCAAAAAACCATTCGCACCCTTTAAAGATAAAAATAGAAGCAAATGCTGAGGTAAATTGATACAGAGCTAAATTATTACTATTGGCATTGTAATATTGTACAATCAGCATTACATGCTAAACGAAAACATTTATTTTGTCAAAAATATTATTTAGCTTAGCGACGTATCAATCTTGAGTTTTGAATAAACAACGCCGCGCTTAATCGAGGATATACGGCATGTTTAATGTTTAAGATGTGATTCGTGAAATTAAGTACAGTTGACTCTCTAATTCGAATCCCAAGGGGGAAAATATTTTGTTCGAATTATAGAGAGATTCGAATAGTAGAAAGTCTTTGTTATTCGAATTTTCAGGTTCAAAGGGTGAAAATTCGAATTAGAGAGAGAAATCGGAATTTTTGAAAAATTGAGAAAAATCATAAAGGTGAAAAATAAAAAAGAATGATCGAGTTTTCTTTGATAGCTATTTTTTTCCATTTCGAAAGCGTATAGGCGGGATACCAAAGATTGTGTCACTTTTTTATTGGACGTCCCTTTCTCTAACTCCAATAAAGCTTTATACTTTGTCTCAAGCTTTCGAACTATATGGAGTCGTTTAGCCATTTTGAACGAGAAATAAGACGCAGTTCATCAAACCATATAAAGTCACAAGAAAATATGATCAAACTTCATACAAAAGACGTGTATTTACAAAAAATCAAAACATTCGAACAGAAATGAATTTTGAAAAAAAACATTCGAAAGTGTTAACGGTTAGTTTACACTCCAAAAATTGAATCGAATCGAATTACAGAGAGGATTTTGCTGAAGGAACCTGAAAAAGTTTTCGAATTATAGAGGTTTTCAAATTACAGAGATTCGAATAATAGAAAGTAAATTATAAGAGTTTCTTAAGGAAAATTGACGGTGACTTAGAATTCGTTCGAATTATAGAAAGTTCGAATAATAGAGATTCGAATTAGAGAGAGTCGACTGTATGTTTGTGAAAAGAAACGGATTATGAACATGTTTTTGGTTTATGTTTGATTATCAGACAAACTTTGTTTTCTAATCAATTGTCTTACTAGCTGTAAAAGGTGGGATGACACGGTTATTCTATATTTAAAAAGAGATGTCTGAAATTTCTAATGATCAAAATAGACCACGACCGCAATTTATATATAAACTCATAAAGGCGCGCTGACACATTTATTCTTCGTCATAGAAGTAATGGGTGCAATTTGCGCAGGATATATAGCTGTTCATAAAATGTTCTTTGGTCTCAGGGCAGACTTTCCAGACATATTTTGTTGGATCGGTTCGTTGGTTCTTCTCCATTGATTCTTGGTGCATTCACTTCTGGGATATTATGTGGATGACGAGAGTGCAATCAGATAATGATGTGAGACAGACCTTCTTCCTGTACGCAACAACTTTCAAAATAACAAAGAACAAACGTATTTGGTAATTGACTGAAGACCAGGGATTTTTTCAGTAGTTCTTGATCAACGGATAGTGAGTGAAAAAAACAAGACGCTAACTCTAACTCTAATATTTTTGGACTTCGTAGCAGAGAAAATTTGCTAAATTGATAGGCGATCACTTAACTCGGAGATTTCAAAAATTACACAAACAACAGGGAACGAAATAATCATTCACATTAGATGTTGCGAATATCGGTGGTCGTTGTATTATGTTAATATCGATGTCAAAGTGGTCGTTGTATTATATTAATACCTAAATGCAATTAACATTTTTAAATATAGCATAGACTCCAAAACATGCCTAGGTCATGTTCACCCAGTCGTGACTTCCCCGTGTTATGCTAATATTTAGCTATATAGTTGTATATTTAACAATCTATACAACTCTTTTATTTGATTTTGTTTCCAGACTTTTATAATTATCTTCAAACTACATTAAAACCCAAAAATTTCGGCGGGAAAAAATTCAAGGATAGTGTAAAGTCTACTAACATATGTTCTGTTTTCTTGAAATATCTCAAAATTTAAACATTTTTCCTCCATAAAATCACGTGACTAAACGTGAATTTTTCGTTTTCAACAAACAACAAGAAACTGGCGGCTTTTGAAAATCTGACGAAAATTCGACGAAAGGTTTTCATCAAATCAAGAAGATGATCATAGAAATGCAGAATTTCAATTTAGCTTCAATATCATTCTATGCCGTCGGAAATAGAAACTTATTTAAGGTGGTAGCTACTGTAGTATTAAATCTCAAAATTTCCCAAAGAAATCTAGAAAACACAAAGAGAATTATGAATAAAGGAAATCAAGTGATGAAAACAGATTTTGGAAAAGGTTGTTTTTTATCATTTGAAATACGTAGAATTCTAACATCATATTCGTTTTTATGAAAATAATTTGGCGCACGGTTTGTAGGTTGATACATGGCTCTTAAATTTGAACCAAAAGTGTTGATGTCAACAGCTAAGTTATTTTATGACTTTAATATTCGTTGTTTGGTTTTTCGCAAAACCTCACCCTGATGAAGCATTAATACCATTGCAGAAAGGGTTTAAGGGAAGTAGTTCAATGAAAGGAATTTTCGTTAAAGAAAAAGGTCCTCTATGTGCTATTATAATTTTTCGCTTCGTATATCTGACGTTTGTTGGACATATAATGACATTCATATCCCCACCCCCTCCCTCCCCCATCAAATCTAATTCCTTCCAAACAGTTCTTGAATAAAATTGAACTTGTACCTAAAAATCTCCTTGCATAAAAAATTCCCATGCTATCGACTCTATACTAAAGAAATATAAATTCCCAACTTGATACACTTTTTTGCCATCACAAACATACAATGCAATAAAAAAAAGAAATGGTACACGATTGTATAGTCTAAGAGTTTCAAAGGATTGTGTATTAACGTGTTGTCATGGGTAACGTAAGATAAATGCAAATTTTTTTGACACAGAATTTTAATTATATTATATGTAAAGTTAAAAAAGCATTGCGCAAAATTGGTCAAGCCATTACGATTCTTTAATACCTATGTGGCGTTTAAAATTGGACTGAAAATTTAAACACGTGGTTCAATGTGTAGGAATACATTCTTCGGGTTTGTTTTGGTTTCTGAATAAAGTGTTTACAATGATAATGATGAAGGCAACGGCACTATAAAGTGAAAGAGAAAATTTATGCGTAGAGTAAGGTCCGTTATGAAGACAGAATTAAACTCGAAAACTCGCATTATCGTTATAAATATTTAAATATATACAGTTGAAATACTTAAACACTTGTAGTGGTTTACAGTTTTAACGTTGTCAATTAGTACCTAAAGGAATTAAAGGAAATACACACTAAAATAGGAAAACAATTGACATGTAACGGAATGCGTCAGCCGAAATCAGATGGTCTTTACACACCTAGGAGTAAAGGAGGCTGATTCCATTCCAACTCTCATGTAAAGCTTCAACATTCGGCTTCTTCCATTTTAGAGAGCACTCGATGTTACAGCTCACACGAGGAGAATAAAAAGTTTGAGTGTTACAAAAGTATGTAATATATATTCACGAGAACTAGGGATCGGCCCACAGAATGATGAAAAACTACTCCTACTACCATAAAGATATTCAAACAAGAAGCAGAGGTTGGCCTGACAGATTGAGGAAAAGTGACAAGAGAAATCCGTTCAGAGGCATCAGTTTGTGACCAGAAGAAAAAATGAGGATAAAGATGAATCGCCAATGAGCGTCCTAAGAGATTAAACCCCGTGATAATCACATGAAACATGTTGTTAGTGGGTTTCTGCGCCATTTCTTGCAACAATTATGTTCTTATCAACAGTAACTAAAAAGTGTACTAAAAATGGTCCAACACAAGCATTTTATGACAGCTAATAGTTGTCTGGTCCCCTCGTACGTCGAAAATGACGGGAATATTACAGTGAGATAATACATATTTGTAGATTTGACACCTTTCTTACTGGCGTTTCTATGGCTTCGCGTTTCTATGGTTTCATGTTTCCATGGCTTCACATTTCTATGGCTTATTACAAGGCGGAGAAACAGCTGGTACAGAAGGTTTTATTGATATTGGTATTGATGTCTTGGCAACTAATTCGTTCAATTACAATTTCTCTTCGATTATTTTGAACGTTGTTTTAACCGCGTGCAATGCTTCAATTAATTTCTGGTTTTTCTATTTCATCCCTTCCACCCGCGATCATATAAGCTTCCTCCTCATTGTTCGTTTATACACTCTTGAAGTAATTCATCGTCACTTGACAATCAAAGCTTGGTCGCCAAATCGTGATCTAAAGGATTAGCCAGTTAATCAATCTGACTCGCTATCATGAGTCACTAATTCGTTTAGGTTTTCTGCTAATTGCGCGAAATGGCAATCTAAGAAATAAATAAATCTAAGAAATAAATAAATGTAATAAATAAATAAATATAAGATATAAATAAATGTAACATAGAAAAGTCATGAATTTATCCAAAATAAAATGAATTCAAAATTAGACCGGCGGGATTGAAAAACAATTAAAAGAATTAGTGAATTCGGAAAAATCCCTTTTTAGCACATTAATAATATTTATTTATTATAGATCAATTTATTTAATTTATTTCTCTAGTTTTCATTTCGTTGCTCATAAAACAGATGTACATTATTTGGTTAGGAGCCAATATGAATTCAATTTCCGTGAAGCACAATAAAACTCTTCTAGGAACAAAACAAGAAAAAACCCCGCGCAAATTTTCGAGTTTACACGACGAACCAAAGCTAACTTATCAAAACAACCGCACAAATATTTATTAGAAAAAGCAGTTTTTCTTTGTTCGTAATTCAATATCGATTTTTTACACGGGATACAATTAATTAGAAACGAAAACAACAACATCTGTGCGACTATCTACTTGTAAATTAATTTTCTTTTTTTAGCTTCTGTTTACGAAATCTCGATTTCCCAAACGAACGTTTGAACTGTCGAGTCAAAATTCGGGCGTGATGCTGTTGTCTCGAACACCAATAATTCCTTTGCACGCTTTTCGCAATATACTGAGCCTCCATACAAAGTTCAAAGGCCGAAAGAAGGCGCTGGACAAAATCGATAAATACGTCAAGTCTCTTAAGACATGAATCAAAACACAATCGCATTCCATGCACAGGTTCATGTACAATGTCATCAAACAGGCCGGTAAATAGGTCAACAAAAACACCAGCAACATTAGAGAGAACGATTGATTGACGCGTCGTTCAGTTGCACTCACTCTGTTTTGTTTTCGTTGTTCGCCTGCTTGGTTTAACGTTGGCGGTGTGGCCATTTGCTTGAGATTTTTCTTGTAATAAAGCAGCATAAACATGAGGCTCACTCCGGCGATCGTAATGGTGACAAACGAAAATATTGTCAGGTATTTTATATAACCCATCATAAAATACGGTATTATCAGCAAGCCAGCTATAAACCAGGTAGACACCAAAACAATGATACAAATGCAACTTTCCGATTTGTGGCGGTACCCGAACGGGTTCAATAAAGCCATGGTTCTGTCAATGCATAACATGGCCATGGTGAGAATAGATGCACCGTTGATTAGGAACAGGCTGCAGTGAAGAAGTATCGCTTCGCTTTTATATACAGCTTTGCCCAGGCCTTCCTTTGTGTGAAAGGATATGGACGTTGGGTCGGATAGCAAGCCAGTCAGCAGGTCTGCAATGGCGATGTTCAATATAATCTTGAAAAACAGACTTTTTCTTGCGAGTTCTTTGTTGGAAAGCAGGGCCGCAATCACCACAATGTTGAGCGGGACCGTTGTCACGAGAAGAGTGCACGAGGTGGTGGCGGAGAAAAAGGACAACGCTGTCATTCCATGGTTGGTTTGGCATGATGCGGCCGAGCTCATTTTGGTTCTGAAATGTTTGGGGAGAGAATTGTCTAACATCTGCGCATAAGCTGCTTTCACAAACAGTGGTGTCCGAAAATTGAAAAGAAAAAGCAAACACCACGAGTTCTTTAATCAAACAGCCTGCTTCGTGTGGCTCTGGGATTGCTTTTTGGTTAATTGGCCGCAATGTTCTTGGGAGACTAGCACGTAATTAGAAACCCTGATCAAACATCAAACGATTACGTTTTAATATATTCGAAAATATGCTTACCACTGGTGCTTGTTTGATTGGATCTTTTTCGTTCATGTTTTATGTATTTCCAGAAGATAAGCATATGGAACGTTGGCCGGTGATGGAATAAATTATTCTATTGCAAGTGATTTAGAGTGTCGGCATAAAAAGGCGCGAGTTTCTGTTGTTGTTAGTTCATCGGCTATTGTAAATTAGATTAAGTTTGAAGATTTCTTTAGAAGTTTCGAATTCTGTGAAATAGATTAAACTCAAAGATTTTGAAGAAATTCCCGAAAAATTCCCACATATGGACTTTGGACTGTTAAGGATATCTTTGGATTGCAGGACCCATGGAATAACAGAATTTTGTTAATATTTGTAAATATTTTACAACATTTGGTTTTATCCTGTACATAAATATTCGTTAATAAAGAAATTTAGATTTTGTGGGGGTGAGAAACCAATAAAAAATCAAATGTAAGACCATCACCTGAAATCGAAAATTCCGGGAATCACCAAAATGGCAAGCTTTCCTGCTTTTTCAAATTGCATAAACTTTCTAAAGCGATCGATAGCAATTCATTTCCCAACACAGTTTGTATAGTTTCTCGCGTTCCGATCACAAAATCATGCTCTATCTACATGATACTTATTTTGTCTGTAGCCTAAAGCATGTGAGCGAAAAAATCTCTCAAATTTGATTGGTTAAAAAACATTGTTCGCACGAACAAAAAATTCATTCGCTCACTACCATTTACACGAGTGAAAAGTTTGAGCGTAAAAATTTGAGCGAAAACCCGCGTGCTAAAATCACATGATTTTCTAAATGATATTGTTCAAAATGGAAGGTAGTAAACGCAAAAAATTATTTCTAATGTTTGTGTTATTAAGAAAGAGAATAGAGTCGAAATGACGAGGAAAAGAAAAAAGAAAAAAGATAGCAAGACGTTTTTTGGCCCGACAAATCTTTCTGGAGCGCCAACAAAAAGGAAAATATCACAACTTGGTGTGCGAAACGAAATTATTTGATCATGAATATTTTTATAAACAATTTCGGAATACACCCACAACGTTTAATAAGTAGTAGATATCGCGAGATACGAGAAATATATGGCGAATATTTTTTTGAGTTTTTATGTTTTTCAAAATATTTAACGAGCCTTTAGGCGAGTTATTTCGCCATAACTACTTTATCAATAGGTCTATTAGCACTCTTTGAGCGTGAACATGAACGTCGTCACAACTCAATAATTTTACGATTACATTATTCTAACATTCGCACGGGTCATATTTTGCACTCTGTTTTAAACCAATAGGAATCCCGGGAATAGTTGCTTTAACCAATCAGAAAAAATATTGAATTTTGCACTCCTTTTTAGCCAATCAAGAAAAAATATTGAGTTTTGCACCCCGAAATATGATATATATTATCTCGTGATTAGCCAATCACGTTACAGATATTCGCGCAACCTATTGATAAATTATTGAACTGGGTTGCTCCAACAATTTTAAAAGTTTTCCTTGGTTCATGTTTTTTGTTTAAGTCTTGTTTAGCCAGAAGTTGTTTATAAAAATATTTGAATTTTCATTGGCTCAATTTCTTTTTTCGCTAGCTCTCAGCGCCAAAAGTTCACTCGGTTTGAACGTTTTTTTGAACGCGCGAAAATAAAAACTAAAACTCTCGAGTGACGCAATGTTCTGTTAGGAACCAATCAGATTCAAGAATTTTTGTCGCTCAGATTTGTTCGCTCGAACTTAGTGATTTCTAAATCCATGTAAATGTTAATAGCGCTTTTTGTGTCAGGAGAATAAAACAGAACTAGCTTCTTTAGCTTGTTCGTCGTATTAAACAGTAAACACTAAACAGAAAAGGTTTTGCCAAATAACGATATTAAAAAGGTTCGTCTAGTTATTCTCCATCACTTCTCTAACTTTCATCGATCGTCACGCGTAAACTAGAAACTATGGTCACACGCAACCTTATGCTTGGTTTCTAATAAAGAAAAATTGTCGTGCGATTGTTGTCGCGCAACATCGCACAACAGTCACAGAAATAGAATTTTCTCTATCTCTACGATACTTATCGTACGACGTTGTACTGATCTTGCGATAGGATATTTGTTGTGCGATTGATGTTTCCATAAGGTCGTGCGATCATTGTGCGACTATCGCACGATAATTTTCTTTTATTGGAAACCAAGCTTAACTTCTTTATCTCCTTCATGACTTTCACGATTCTCGCATTTAACTTTCTAAAAAGCTGCTCTTATGTTCTGTATAATGTTAAATCTTGCATTTATATGCACTCTTCTTTACTTTTGTTGAAAATGAAAAAGAACGCCAGAACTTACACATTTTGATGCACAACCATTGTCGTACATATACTCATAAAACCTCGTGTTATTATTAACTTTTACCATTTTTAAATTATCTTGAGAAGAAGAAATCTTCTACGTTGTCCTACAATGTAACTAACGCTACTACAGCCATTACCGTCACTACCACCACTACCACCACTACAACCACTACCACCACTACCACCACTACAACCACTACCAACACTACAACCACTACCACCACTACAACCACTACAACCGCTACAACCGCTACCACCACTACAACCGCTACAACCGCTACAACCACTACCACTACTACAACCACTACAAACGTTACAACCGCTACCACCTCTACAACCACTACCGCCACTACCACCACTACAACGGCTACAACCACTACAACTACTACAACCACTACAACTACTACCGCCACTACCGTTCAATTTTGCTTATATGTTATATTCATGACGTCTATCGCGAGTAGATATTTGTATCGTCAGTGTTTCCTTCTTGTTGACTTCTCCAACTTGAGACAAGACTGCTTGGATGGCTCGTATAACTTATCCAACAGGCTCATGAAATCATTTCTGTCATCATTTACAGATGTTGAAATAGATTTGTTTTCCCTTTTTGAATATTTGCGATGTGAGGTGATTGAACGAGGATACTTTACAATGGCACAGGCTGACACAGGTTGTACCAATTTACAGCTTGATTGGTAGCAGCAGATATAATTGCTGACCTGACTTTCAAAAATGTTACTGTTACTCCGTTGTATGTTTCTCCGTTGGAAGATGTTTGTATGTATGTATGTATTCTTTATTTTACGTTGGTTCCTTTACATAGTTGATTTGAACTAATTTATACCAACAAAACACGTAAAAACTTTATTCCTTCTAAATATTAACAAAAATAAAACAAAACAACAAACAAACAACGTAAACATTAAAATCAAAACAGGTATCAAATGAAGAACTATCTAGGCCGAATTATCTGCATATTTTGCATTTGTAGTATAATTCATGAGCAATGATTGCCCTTTTAAAGCTTCTCTTTGTTGGTTCTTCTTTGATATGTGTTGGGAGATGATTCCAGAGCAAAACACTTCTGTATAACCACAAGTCTACTCCCACTGAGGAAGGTATTGCTAACATTTGTCCTTCTCTTAGACTTAAATTGCAATTTTTAAATGAGTAGAACTCGTTCATGAACTCAGGATTCAAGTTGTATATAGACTTAAACACCTCCAAAGCTAAACATTGCCGATTTTTCTTGTGCAATTTGCATTCTCCTGTTTGCCCAAGCATATCTTCATAACTCAGTGAAAAATTATTAACCACAGCCCGCAACGCCCTACGATGCGAGGTGTTTATTAACGAATTTTCCTCCTTGTTTGTAAACATCCAGACAGTGGGACAATAATTAAAAGAAGATAAAATGAACGAGCTGCATAAAATTTTAGCTTTTGAGATGATTAAGTACTTCCTAATTCGGAGAAGCCCTTTTGTTTTGGAATTCGCTTTTGCACAAATTTCTTTGATTTGTGGTAAAAAAATTTATCTTATTATCCAGGATAACACCCAATAACTTGACTTGATCAGAGCCTAAAATGGTATTTCCATCAATATTAAGGCTTAATTCCCCTGTTACGGGTACCAAAGAAAATAACCTGAAACATTGCTGGATTTGCGACCATAAAATTACATTTAAACCAATTTAATGCTTTGGTTAAATCATTGTTAAGGCGTAAGGCGTAGGCATTGTTAAGGACATTATCGATACTACTATCACAAGCATAAATGGTATTATCATCAGCAAAGTTACAGATTTCACAATCCTGTATCAGCAACAGTAAATCATTAATAAATATATTAAAAATAATTGGCCCCAATATTGATCCTTGAGGGACACCACATAAAACATTTAACCAAAAGACGAGCCGATACGGACGCGATGTTTCCTGTTTCTGAGGTAGTTGTTTATGAAACTCAGACTCTTAGCACTAAGACCATAAGCCTCTAGTTTAGCAATTAACAAATCGTGTGGTAGACAATCGAAAGCTTTAGAAAAATCCATTAAAACAGCGGCAACCTTTCCTTTATTGTGAAGGCATTTTTGCCAGCTATTTAAAAGATTCAAGAGAGAATGTTGGGAACCCTTCTCTGAACCCACATAAAAATTTCAATAGTTTTGTATCAATAAAACCTCTTAGCTGTCTACAAACGATTTTCTCAAAGACCTTAGAAATAGCTGGAAGGAGGCTAATAGGTCTATAGTTTTCTTTGTCAGTAGTGCTATTTTTTTTGTGAATTAGAATAATATCGGCCCATTTCAGTTCGTTAGGAAACTCACATTTGTCAATGAAAGAATTTAAGCATTTCTGAAGTATAGGAGCACATTGATATACGCCCAACTTAAGAATCTTTATGGGAACATGACCGCTTACTTTCTTAGAACTATCGAGATTAAGAATCTTTTGGTATATGTCCTCAACAGAAAGATGACAAAATTCAAAACGCTGATTCACTTTGCACTTTTTTTTTATAGCGCAAATACTTGGATGGTCCGCGTACTTTTCAAGAGCATTACGTGTATTATCGTCATTTTTCGGTATGAATTCGATATTCCAAGAGGGAACATCAAGAGTTTCAGTAATTCTATTATAATACCCATTAAAGATTGCAGCAATGTCACAATCTCTGTCAATAATTCTTTCATGTTCAACTAATAAAATCCTTTCTGCCATAGCATTCGCTTTGTTAGAAAAGAGGGGTGTACAAGCTTTCCAGAAGTTTTTACTCTGAGACAACGTACTAATGCTACTATAGAAAGAGGTTTTAATAGTCCTGTTCATATTGATAACTAAATTTCTTTGTTTCCGATAACTAGCCACATCATCAGGATTTTTGTCTAATTGGCTACATTTTTCAATCGAGTTCCCTTCATAATAGCCTTTCTCAGAAAGATGTCTCTTACTTTATCCTCATGTTGTTGTTTGACATCAAGCCGAGATTTTCTAGGGTGTAGATTGTATCCAAACAACGGTACAGTTTTTAACAGTCTGCTTCTTATTCGCCGATGTTGTTAGTAACGAGTTTGGCCGTGATACAAGGTGTTCGCCCATATATTGCCACTTTTAACGGATTTTGATGTCACATAATATCACGATTTATTCTTTTGAATTTTCAATTTGATGCATCTACCAAACAGCACAGGTTCCGATCCTCCTTTTAAATAACTTCCACAATACATGAATGACTGCCTGCTGGAGTATTTCATCAAGTATCGGTTCTACAAACAGCTTTTTGACAATGTTAACTGTTTCCTGAGAGTTATTTACGATATGTAAAGACTTTTGATCATTAAAGACCGTTCCTTCCTAAAAACAGTAATTGTTAGTTAAATTTCGCTATTCATAATTCCTTTTTTATCAAACCTTGAAACATCCATTAGATTTTCGAAGACTAGATCGTAACATTTCAGCTTCGAATTTATGAAGTCTTTGGGTCATCGTTCTGATTTCAATGCACTTGAATGTACAATGGTCAGTTTGTTAGTATATAAACATGCAAAATGTTATAATAAAGAATTGTAGCTAAACTAACGTACAGTGTATTAAATTATTGGCGTTGATTTCCTTGCTGACTAGTCAGTCAATCCTTTTCATAAAACTTACTGTTGTTTATCAGCTGTAACAATTTCCCATATTATACAATATGTAATATATATAATTCTGCGTCAACTAGATATTATCAACGTAAACAAAATTAGTTATATTTTGATAAAATGGTTTTCTTTGTTGAAGATTTGTAAGAGAAATATCTCTTTTAACTATACGAATAGAAATCTTGTAGCCTCTCTGACGGAGGTTTTGCTAGCAGTGCCATTTGGAAGGGTGAATAAAGTTCCGCCACCTTTGAGTCCAATTATCCCCCGGAACTTTTTCTAATTGTGGATCTCCTTTACCGTTGTCAAACATCTTAAACCATTATATTAGAGAACTACTTTGAAAAGAAAAGACGCGGACGACGTTTTTATTGTAGTACGTGAGACCATGCTCCTGCGTCGTACTAAAGTAAAATGCTGTTATGCGAAAAAACATTTTACGACACTGCAAAGAGAATTCAAACGTGAGAAAAAATGTCAATCTTTCGAGAAACAATGGATCTTTTACTACTCGCTTATGATGACAAACTCATGTCGTGTTCTTCTGTCCAAGTTATTTTTCTACAAAGAATGGATAAATAATAGATAGCTAAAAGAATTTAACAAAGTAACATGCAAAACAAAATATAAACTTATATCCATAAAAATCCAAACAAACACAAGAATAAAAACATTGATAAGCTTGTTTCGCTTCTATTCTTAGTTTTCAATAATTACTTCATTATTTTCGTTTAATTTGTCTTCAGTATCACACATTTTATATATTATATTCTGCGTTGTCATAGTCTATTGAAGTAAAGTTTACTTACGTTGTGTGCAAGACGTGAAAACAGTGTTTTTCACTGCCGCCTGATTGCATCAGAACGTTGAAAAAAAGGAATTCCCTTCTAACGCATGCGCAGTAGCTAAAATCAAGCGTCATTCGTCGCAAAAAACGGCCGCGTCATGTTTGCGTAAAGTCTCTATTATTCTACCAGGAAGTCGGTATTAGCTTAAGAAGTTAAGAAAGCTTAAGAACTGCTTTTGAAATATACGCACGTGCGCACAATATTTCCATGTTGATATATGTCTGTAAGTAGTAGTTATCGCGAGATACAAGAAAAATGTGGCAAATATTTTTTGATTTTTTTATGTTTTTCAAAATATTTAACGAGCCTTTAGGCGAGTTATTTTGCCATAACTACTTTATCAATAGGTCTATTAGCACGCTTTGAGAGCGTGAACATGAACGTCGCCACAACTCAATGATTTTACGATTACATTATTCTAACATTCGCACGGGTCATATTTTGCACTTTGTTTTTAACCAATAGGAAATCCAGGAATAGTTGTTTTAACCAATCAGAAAAAATATTGAGTTTTGCACTCCGAAATATGATATATATTATCTCGTGATTAGCCAATCACGTTACAGATATTCACGCAACAACCTATTGATACTACTTTTTACCCTTGTTACACACTGTTGTGTTTGTATTTCTAATAGTGTTTAAGGTATAGTACAGGGATTGACAAGCGACCACACGGCCCTATTCCTCCCTTCTGTGGCTCATTGACATTGTCCAGAAGCAAGACGGAACAAACATATTATTGTATTTATTCTTTCTGTCCCATACAGTGAAATTGCAATAATGCGCCATTTATTATTGTATTTATTCTTTCTGTCCCATACAGTGAAATTGCAATAATGCGCCATTTTTCATATTCAAATTCTGCAAATTTGCAACTTTCTCTATTATAATAGGCGAATTAAAAATCTTTGTTGGGAAAATGAAAATACTCGCCAAATCTTCTACATCATTAATACTAACCGCTTTCCCGGTTCTGATCATAATTTGAGCCTGTTGCAAATCGGACGCAGTAGTTTTTCTTTGTGTTACAAAAAGTACGCGTTGCTTGGCAACGTTTTATATGATATTTTGCTAAAATTAATTTGCGTTTGAAAGAGATTTTGTAGATCGTAGTTTTTCACCAATTTGGCATTACTGCTTGCTTGTTGCGGTTACTATGGTTATATTAACTTGTTCACATGTTTCCATATATAGGTTTCACAAAGTCAATTTCATTTAATAAGACCAATCAAATTGTTCACATTCTCTGTACGCGGTATATAAATATTCTATCCAATACTGACCTCCTGCTCTCATATATATGTATATATCTATGTAGAAAAGATCATGAAGTTACGTTTCCTTCCAGTTGTTTGTACGAAGTAAACGTCAGTTCCTCTTCGAAATTGTGCAGAATCATTAGGCTTTGATTTTCGACTGGGTTTGCGTCTTCCTGGCAAGAACTGGCGCTATTGTTCTTATGGTGACGACAGTGATTACATCTGCGTCCGTTCTTCCACGAAATATTTCGTTTCTTCCGTTTCGGCTGCTGCAGCTCCATCAGTCTGATTACAAGTAAGTTTATTACGGAAGAGGCTATCGCTAACCCCACGTAAATCATGACCAGTGTGGACGCTACGTAGAGGGTTTTAGAGTGGAAACCGTTGGTTTCTGGGTTGCGCAGCTCCTGCAAGGCTACGAGTTCGCCAAAACCAATCGTGGTCAGCGTTATGAAGAAGTAGTAGAGGGAACGGAAAAAGCTCCAGCGTTCGTATTTGGCAAACAGTGCCGCACCGGCGCATAGAAACAAAGACCAGATCATCATGCCAAACGCCAACAGTTGGATCAAAGACACGTGCACGTTCTTAAATCCCATGGCGCGTTTCAATCGTCGCAACAGAAAGGTCATGATCACGCCCATGCGTTCACCAATTGCTTGGAACATGGTGAGATTTAACGGGATGCCAATCCCTGCGTACAACATGCAGAAGATCTGGCCGCTCATCGTTTGCGGAGTGGAATGACCGTAACCTGGAAACAACATTTGTAAAATCGCACCATTTCGTTCTACGAAACTTCCAACTAAAAACCTTTTTCTCTTAAGATAACTTTAGAAGTCTTCCAGTATATAACTCCGGGTTTCAACACAATCTTTATTGAGCGGACTTAATTCTAGAATTTCATTGGCTAAAAAAGTAAACATTACTTTCATTACGAATAGTTCTAGAAATGGGTTGCAAAAGTTTGGAATCGTGAATATGCTTCATAGGGAGAGTTTTCATCTATTTTGTTTTCGAATTTTTTAAGCTTTCCTTGGAGTTGAATGTCTTTAATAAATGCTTTTTTATACATAAAGTTAATTGTTTTTTTAACTTAATAACCTTTTCTCGTGACGAATTAAACACTTAAAAAATATTTAACTCTTAATTTAATATTTTAATTTTTTTTACAATTTGAACTATTTAGGTGACTAACCTATCGTTGTTATAGTAACTGAAGTGAAATAGACGGAGCCGGCAAAACTCCAGGGTTCGAGTGCCCATTTCACGTTCCTTCTCTTGTGTAGGTAATCGGCTAGGTCCTCGATATCTTCGCTTGACATGTTGTATGTGGACATCAAGCGCTCGTATATCTGCAAGTAAATTTCTTTCTGCTCCTCGTGCTTTCGGCTTTCAAGAGCGCTGAACACGGCTGCCCCGAACAGCATGTAGATGACGGTGGAAAATATTAAAAGCAAAGTGCGTATGTTTTGCTGTTGCATGCATGGATTGGTCATCGCGTGAATACTCTCTCTATAATCCCACTTGATATCGCGTTTTTGTTTTCGTCCAGTACTTGTTCTCTTTTTAACTTGTAAAAGAAAGAAAACAAAAACGAAGATGTTTTCGCCGTTAAAATTGGTAATTGACGTACAAACAATCACGATTGATAAGGCAAACAAAGTCAAATAGATCAGATATGTGGAGCCGAATAACTTTATCGAGATAAAATGTGGTAGCACAAACTCGTGAAGGCGGGTTTTCACTTGATGCTCAGTCAATAAGTTTTAAAAACAATATTGTTTGACATTTTTGCTACCCGGAAAAGCGGACCATCCGATAAACCAATAAGCATCCGATAAGCAATCAACAACAACCAATCAGCATTTAGCAAAACACCTCAAGCATAACAAATTATTATTCTATTTTTTTAAATAAACTCCTGAACAAGAGAAAAATTGAAATCCTGAAATTTCTTTCTGTTCAAATTCGACCGCATATGGAAAACACACCAATGAAAATACCTACCTCACACTTTCTTTAAGTAGGCGTTCATTGTTTTAGCGAAAGCATTTCAAGTTCAATGAGAATACCTATCAAAGCAGATCTTTTTGAAAGGGAAGAGGTCGAACAGACTTTTGTATTTCAAAACATTGAACTGTTTTGCTGTTGTTGTTAATTTAGTTCCTTTAATTTCTAAAACTAAATAGCAATTTTCGAGTGTAGCTGATAATTTAAACATGTTCACTATAAGTTCAGAATCGAAACATTCGTATTTCTGTTTTATGAGAAAGACTCCAAAGCATTTCGGGTGTGTGCTTCTAGGGAAAATTTATATAAAGAACGACCTTTTGACTTTATTTGCTTTGCAGACATATAGTCAGGGAGCTAGTGGGCAAAAAAAGTTGGCAGACGGGAGACCAAAAATTTATGGTTGGAATTGGTAGGTTATAACCCTCTAAGTACAAAATCACTTGTTGGCCAATTTTAAATTAGCAAAATAGTCGTCCCAGGCCCTAATTGTGCTGTGATGACGTCACAATACAAATGAAAAATAAAAATCTTTAAAAGTAAAATTTTCACTATTTTTTTTCATTAGAAAGATAATTGAATTTTGAGTAAAAAATGTATTGAGACCTTTATCTTTACTTTCAATCGTAACGAAATAATGTGCAAAATGCACATGCGTAAGTTTTGCACATGGACGTCTTGCATGAGCAAAAAACTAGTTGAAGGACATCCTCTGGTGCGGCAGGTAATAGCATCTAATCAACTTCTAAGGAACCATCGATCAATTTCCAACCGTGATCGTTAGAGGCAGGCATTCTTGTATAATTGTAAAGGGACTTTTTACTATCACGTGCGACACCCTTTTACAATGGCTCAATAAAGCATCACGAGTAGGTGGTGAACAACTTTACTTCCAGTGAATTTTTGGTAACGCGCTTTATTCACATTGTCGCATTTTACACCATAAAGCTAGGAGACAAGTCGTTCTAAGCAGGGAAAAAGGGTAGAGTCGAAACGTACTGAATCACCAAACTTGGAAAAAGCTTCAAAGAATTCGTCAGAATTTTGGAGCAAATTTAAAGCTTTTACCTTCCCTATGCCATGAAAGAAGCTGGTGTAATCGCTACCACTAAACACATGTAACGCTGGAAGAGCAAGGCAGCATTCTTCTCCGATTTCGCTTTTAATTTCAGTGATGTCCAAGATTGTGGTACGGTCTTTTACAGCTTGCACACCGGAGCTAAGGTTAACTAAGCCTTCGCGTCGTTCAAAAGGATTGCCTCAGTTACAGATTACGTCATAGGCTCCTTCAATACATTTAGTGTCGAACACTCTTCTCGATTTCCCGAGATCCTTTGGAAAAATTTCTTGTTTTGAATCGTTAGGAAAATTAAAATTATGTATAAAACAGACACTTTCTTGTTCAGTATTTTCAGGTTGGGAGAGCCTTAACCTTTTTGGACTATTCGCCATTTCACCATTTATTATCAAACATATTTGCGTCCGTTTTGTTTACATGATATTCCCGCCGATTAAATATGAAACGTTCGAAATTACGATCAGGGGTTATACAAAAGAAAACATTGATATTTTAGCCGTTGAAATTTATTTCCAAAATAATTATTTTCATTTACCAAGCTTAAAAACGTTTTATGAAAGAATAAAACGAGAAAAATACTGAAATAAACTTGAACAACATTTATTTACACAGAAATGTAAATCATATTTTACCCCCGGTTTTGAAAACAGTGTTTCTATCCGAATCGATGTATAATCTAGTTAATATCGGTGCACGATTGACGCGATGTTGATGTTAAATATTTTATCTTTGTGGCTTATTTTGCTAAATTTAAAGAGGCCAACAAGTGAATTCATGATTACAAACAAATAATAAACTTTATTCCATGGTTAATTGGTCCCCCAAAAATGTTTTGAAACTCATTTTTTAGCTCCCTGACTAACAGTTTTGAAAACAATCAAGCAAAAAAGTGCTGTCAAAACAATACTTTGAAATGCTGATTTACGATTTCAGTTAGGTTGTTTTTGTTTTTTTTAAAGGAAAAGTTTAAGAGAAAAAATCAGGATTTCATTTTTGATCTTGTCTTCCAGCTTTCAAACAGAGTTTGTTTATACATTTCACTGCGAGAATGTAAATATTTAAAATCTGCTATATACGTCATTATATTTTGTGCGACATTGGAGCGACCGCCTGGTATGAAATCGTATAACGATATTGTACAAATTAAATTTGTAAACTGTTTTTCGGCTGGCTAAAAAGAACAGTTGTTTGATATTTTTGTTTGTCCAAGTGAACTTCGGAATTAACCACAGTACAGACAATTTTTGCGCAGCTTTTATTCTCAATTTTAAATCTCAAATTCTTCAGCCAATTCTTTGACAAATTTTACCAATTGTAGCCGAAAGAGGCACGTCAAAGGCATCAATAACAAAATAATTAGTGGAACCATATGGGTGTCACGGGTAGCGAGTGGGGGAGGTAGGGGAAACCCCATGCACTCAATATTAAGAAAAAATTCTTTCTAAAATATAAAAATATTTATTTAAAAGTTAATTTCTTAATTTTTCGACAGTCTTACTTATCCAAGTTTTGACTTATCAGTATTATACTGTATTTCACATTTAAAACTGTTTTACGCCCACATTTAGGATTTTAAAATGTGCCCTGAGATTGGAAATCTCCTCGGCGGAAAAAACATTTGCTACACGCCTGTAAAAGAGAGAAAAACTCTTCATTTCTGAGAAATGTTCCCAGCTTTTGCCCAGATTTTTGAAAAATTTTCATATTTTTCTTTGAGAGTTTCTACACCGGCAATTCTTAAGAGAAAACATGCAAACAAAGGTTACCGCTGTTTTTGGTGTATTTTTAATAACCGAATAAAAAGATGCGGTGTTTAGACGATATAGATGCAAGAGCTAGGGTAAGAAAATAGAAGTGTGATTTTGGTATGCTTTATAACGTGATCTATGTTGTTTTAGACTCGCCATTACCAACAAGCAGATGTATTTTATTTCAGGATAATCTCGCGTGAAGAATGGACTAAATATTTAATGTTTGATTCCATGAACATGTTTTTGCAGTTTTTAAGAACGAGTGTAAATTGTTATTCTGTCGCGAACATAACTCGAATAATCGCGCGCGAAGAATTCAAAACACGCAAGACAAAAAAAGACACGCTTTCCGTCAGAAAAATCATGCCTAATTGATACCGTTTTCGAGATGTAAAATTAGCAAAGTGAGACTACTTTTGTAGGGTAATTTTGAAGTTGTCAATCATTATGCGGTTTTCTTTTGATAGGATCCGTCGTTTAGGGGCGGATTAAAATCGAACTGCGATCTTGATATGATTGCCGTAAAAATAATGCGTCCATATGCAGTAAGCAAATTAAAACGTATCAACAGCTATATATATTGAGGCTGTCTTTCTTTTTTGTCCAACTCAAAGCAAAACAATAGAGGCGCCACCAATGTGGCATACAATACGTTGAAAAATATCAATAAGAAAATCCAGCAAACCCATTCTTCACCACAATAAAATCTCATTGAAACCTCTAGCAACCACGCATAAGGTATCATATCATTTGTTATAACAGAGAGGTTTTGCTTGCTCTCAAAAGAATTATTGTCATTAATTATTCAAGTCCCCTTTATATTTTCTATTTAAATTTTCAACAAATGCATTCGAAACAAAATTCGCTATTGCTGTCTTTTCATTCACAATTCATTCGCCTTTAAAATTCTAAACAGATTAATTTCGAGATAATTCGGTAAAACATTGAAAGATTTTGCACGCTTTTCGTGTAACGAAATAACCTTCGCGAGCATGTTTTTCTTTTCAATTTGTGAAACAAAGAGAACAAATGATTCTTTGCTTCAAATCACGTGACGTTTTACGCGCCGGAAGCATGTTTTTATGCGTCATAAAAACGTTTGCGTCAACGCGCGCTGCACACGTCTGAATACATCAAGCGTTTTATGAAATTAGAGAAACTGTTCCATTCATCAGTAGTTGTTCCATAATTAAACCCAACAGTTACAGTGGTAACTAAATAAAATCAAAAATTGACTTTACCATTATAATAAAATAAAATGATACGAATCTATTAGAAGATATATTTGGTAGAAGATAGCAGGGGCCTTGAAGAAATCCTACAGTTATGAGTTATCAAGGTTTGACTAAAAATCTGAATGCTATAGAACGAAATAATCATACCACGCTCTAGAAAACCAATGTTTAGCGCGGTTCCAAGAAAGCACATTGAATAAATTCCTATTTATGCGTGGAAGATTGAAATTTCAAATTTTCATGAAGGAATGCGACAGTTGAATCGCCCGAATTATGTATAGGCGATTGTAGCATATAACTAATTGATTTGAAATGACAAACTTGTCTAGGAACGTCATATTATACTATACATATTAAACTATATCCTGGAATTTGTCGGAAACCTCTCTTTTGATTGTACCTTAGCCAGTTTTTAAAAAATCATATTCTACTTCCATTCAGTCAATGAAATTTTGAGTACTCAGCTTGAAGGGTTGGATCCCTTCTTCTCCCAACTCACTTACAACAATCATGTAAAACTACAGTACAATCCCGATAACTCGAACCCCTGATAACTCAAACTCGTGTTAACTCGAACCGTTTTTCAGTTCCCCTTCCCTAATGTTTTCTCATAAAAATTCCCGATTACTCGAACATTCGTTATCTCGAACTATTTTAGTCGGTCCCTTGGAGGTTTGAGTTATCGGGACTGTACTGTACCTTAAACGGTTTAACAGTCCTACCATGCACGCACAACCTCCAGGTATATTTGAATAGGCATCAGTCGTCATAGGTGACTTTACACTTAAAAACATACATAATCATCATTGGACTTTTTAATCCTATCTCCTCTGAGCGTCTGTTACATCCGCACCTGATTTTTATCTACCCAGACGTTTTGAAACCTACCGAAATATTAAGACCTCGAACGAAGGTGCATTTCTGTTCTCCCAAGAGATCATCGATAGAAGTATGTCCGCATTCGCAGCTGAGATAAAGCGTTATTCACTTTTCTCGCTACACATTTTATACCAATTTTGGCGAAAAACCTGTTTTGAATCAAAAATACTGCGGTTCACATAACCAACAATAACAAACGGACACCGGTAATAAACACAAATCTGTCTAAAATTGATGCTAAAATAAAAAGTCATAATAGCTTTGTTTTCTATTGAGTGAAATAAATGAGCAAAACCTTGTGATAAACAAAGATCTTTTAAATCCAACCATCTTGCAAGTGATCCATTCCGATGCAAGAATCACTGCATCATCTTCGTCTCCAAAGCACAAAACCGATTTTTTGTTCATTACAAATAAACTCACATTAACAAAATAAAACATAATAAAACACTTTTTCCTCGGCGCATTAAGTAAGCACATCCATGTCGCATTGAGTATTTGGTCATTGCTTCAATATTTCATTCACAGGTCTGTCTATAGCAGCGAAAAAGTCGATTAGCGCAAATAAATTCGCACATTACAAATCCGATTTCAGAAGGTACATTCCAAGACATGGAGATTTTGTTTTGCAAAAAAGGCTCAACCTTAATCTAGTTAAAATGATGTTCAACAGGCAAGTGTTGTTTTACAGATGAAAAGTATAAAAAATACCCAGCAATAAAAAACAAAAATTATTAAAATTCTACTTTCCATCCAATGTTGATGTTGTTCTGTTCGTATCCAGAAGCATTGTTTGCGAAGTGAGTTTCAAACTTTTTTTGTTGATTTCGATTATAGTACGCTTTTTTCTAACAAGATTTGCATTTCTTTACGTGATTTGAAGTTGCCTTGATTTTAAAAGAAACAATCGAGGCGAAAAGAGTATGTGTTCGTCAGATCTCGAACATCAGCTATAATACAGACCCGATCGATGACGCATATTAACCCTTTTGGCGATAATTTGTATCACCCTAAGTAGGAAGGGGATGGCTGCTCTAGTTGGGTAAAGTCAGTTGGAATTTGGCGACACATTTAATTTGGACTGAAAATGATTCACTTAAAACCACCAGGTAAAAATGAACGTTTGACCACGACGAAACCTTCTGCGGCCATATAAAATGTAATATTCTGTAACCACTATAAACGTTGCAACAAATATTATTTACTTTATTGATAAAGAGTCACCACTAATTTCAATTGTGAGGATGTTGACCTGGCAGATTCTCTACATATATTTTTCTTGATACCATAGTAACGTTTTAATATGGTTTTTATGTATCTTTTGCAGCGAATCAGTTTAGTAAATGCGAGGCTAGCCTCTTATTCACCGATTATTAGGCGAATAACTAATTTAATTTAAAGACTTGGGAACAAGAGGAAATTAAACTTTAAGGTTACTTTTTGCACTCGTTTCAAGAAGCTTTCTGTGGCTGCAGATTTTGTAGTTACATACTACATAGAAATTTTCACTCAGTATCAAAACCTATTATAAGGGTTTTCTCTATTTATCAGTCTTCATTTTCCATTGGGCCAACGTCCTCTTTAAGTTCTTCAATTTCTTTAACCTCTTCGTATTTGACTTCTTTGTCTGTTACGGCTACAACTTCGTTTTCGGATACGTCATTTTCTACAACAATTTCCACCGTTTCTTCGTTTCGCTCTTCAAGACTTTGCAATTCTTCGATAACTACGAAATCAGTTTCTTCTGCACCGACGTTCACCGAGGGAGAATTCGTCACACAGTCATCGATGCTCGTTGATTCTGAAACGCGCTGGGTTAAAGTCGTCGTCTCTCGAGAACTGAAAATGGTAGAGATAGACGTCAACGAGTGATGGTAACCGGTGGTAGCGATATCAAGAGCACGCTGTGGATGCCACACTGTTGTAGCCGTAGCGCCAAAAATGGAGGCGCTAAGGAATCTGCGAACAGGACGTCCTTAAAGTAGGAAATAGAATACTGTAGAATGCTAATAGCAATGACAGTAAGCGGAGTAAGAGGTAGTATAAGGCTCCAGGAGAGCAAGGCAAATCTCGATTGCCTAAACTCAAAATACAACAGCGATAACTTAAGCAACAAAACAATCAATATATAAATGTATAAGTGTATAGACCGACATGAGAAGAGGAGGGGGAAACAAAACAAAAAAAGAAACGAGGAATGGAAAGTGGCAGCGGATTGCGAGAAAACAAACAAAAGCAGTCGACCAAAATAATCACACTCACTTCCTTTGCCGGCGACAAGAGCCCCCGTCACCACGGCAACGGCTATGGTCATTGGCTCCAGCAAAAATAACGGATCGTCCAGTGTCTGGTTGTATGCGCCTGTACGAGAATACACAGCTGTAACACATCAGGAGGTATTTAGAAACAGGAGACAGCAGTTTTAAATTATTAATAATATTATTAATATTATATATGTTACATTGTTTCTAAAGATTTTGGATAATTTCTTTTTCATGTATTACACAAAGCCTTCGCTTCAAAAATACAAACCACTAAAAATAACAAAATTTGATTCTCAAAAGCTTGGGAACTAGTGAAATGGGTTTTCTTTCATCCTTCCTGGTGTTGCTACAATAATAACTAAAAAATGATTTGGATCAGTCAATTACTACCGCAGCCATCACAATTTAGATTAGAAAAGAAATTTATTTACTAGGTATTAGTGGAAAAACCATTAATTGAATACTTACTAATCATGTTTCTCTCCACTGAGGTAAACAAAAAATAAATCTTCTCGTGAATCGTCTAAAAAGATGCTAAACAACTCAAACAACCTCACATTGCCAGTTCAGAGAATTTTAAATAAAATGGTAAATTATAAAATACTATAACATGAATCACGCTAAATATATTGAAAACCTTTTCTGGTTCACAAAATAAAGAAAAAATTATTATATTTGTATATATATATATATATATATTTGAAAAAAATCTTAGTCTATTATAAATGAATATATTTATAATTGGCTTTAGAAAAATATTATCCCGTTAAATCGCACCCAGGATAAGTCAGACCCTTTCAGACAATACTTTATATTTGGTCTCTGAAATTTGGACCAATTTTCTACTCCCTTGACAGTAAACAAGATTCACGTCCAAACAACCTAAAGCTTAAAAAAGTGGTTGAATTAACCCTAATGTTGGTAACGGGCGTAAACGAGGGTATCTATCCCCTTTTCGTTAGCGCAAGACGTTGGGTGTAACTGTTGAGGCAGGCGCCACTCCAACCATCAACACCCGTACTTTACCGCATCGAAATGCTACTCATTCACTGAGTCGGCGAAGCCGGGAGGATTTGAACTCGCAACCTCAGAAATCCGAAATTGCAAGCGCTCTACCAACTGAGCTATCCCGACATTTAAAGCTTACATCTAGTGTGAAATATTACTATTTCTGTTTGCTTCGCAAACTGTTTGACTTCGTCAAGAAAATTTCAACTCAGTGAATTATGGTACTCAATATCTTTACGCGTGTCAAAATCATATACATAAACAACACGTATCCGTACATAACTCGCACTGATGAGATAAAAGATTCTCACCAGTGCTTCCCTATAAATACTTCTAGAAACAACAAAGAAACTTAACAAAACTGCGCGTGCGAAATGGTCATTGGGGACATTGCCTTTTGTAACGCCAGAAAACTTGTTAGAATCAAAGAAATCGTGCGTTACTAAGGCAATGTCTCTGGGGACACGAAATCAACATAACAAAAAATACAACACCCCATCCTTGAGATATTCTCTCAAAAAGGCTATGAGAGTTCCAATGGGGCTATCTTCGCCAATGATCGAATATATTGTCCGCATTTCGTGTTGACTTCGACTTTCCTGATAATACCGTCTCGACTAGGGAATACGTTATTGATTCGTCCAAGCAACCATTTTCCGCGTTGTTTGTTTCCCACGACCATTACAAGATCACCGACCTGGACGTTTTTCGCACTTTGTCCCCATTTGCTTCGCGTCGTCAGTGTTGGTAGATATTCCCTGAGCCACCGATCCCAGAACTGTTGAGCCATCGATTGGACTTGCTTCCACCTTTGTCTCGGCGTCACGTTCATATGTCACACAAGGTGACAAATTCTTTGAAGCTCTTCCCATGATGAAATGATTTGGAGTGAGTGCTTCCAAGTCTTTTATGTCATCGCTAACCCAAGTTAGCGGTCTGCTGTTGACCAACGCCTCAACCTCAGTTAAGACTGTCAGAAGTGTGTAATCATTCAACACTACCCCTTCAGACAGTAATATGACGTTGAGTGATGTCTGTACGCTTCGCACTATTCTCTCCCAAGCTCCACCCATATGTGGAGACTCGGGAGGATTAAAATTCCATGTGATCTCTCTTCTCCGCAGCTCTTCTGGTAAGTTCGCCATTTTGGTGAACGTTGGCTTCGCTTTCATCTTCTGGCAAAAAATACAACTTTGTGTGATCTGCTTAGTCATCACACGTCCCCCAACAATCCAATACTCTTGTCGCAGTAAGGATAACAGGTGTTCTTTACCAACATGACCATAATAAGTATGGAGATATCGTCCCAATAAACGAACAGCTACATGTTTGGCAAGTAGAATAACTTGGTGTTTCGTTGCGTATGGAAAATCTCCGTACCTCAATCTTCCTCCAACTCTCAAAACTTCGTGGTCGTCCAAAAATGGGTCCAGTTTGTACAAACAGCACTTTGAAGATAGATTATCCTTTCGCTTAAGATGGCGTATTTCTTCTCCAAAGGATTCCTTTTGAATGAACTTAATTAACTTCAGTTTACCGACGTTTTCTTCTTCAAGAGTTAATTGTCGGTCAGATTCATGATGTCGTCGTTTCAGTTGACAATTCCGTACAAAAACCATTATCCACGCTATTACACGTACGAGTCTTCGCCAAGATGAAAATCTGTTGTAGTTGATGAAACTTTCTACCTTACTTTCACCCGTTGTTGAATGGTTAGCGAGATTGTCGTCTTTGTTACTTGAAAGGTGATTGATGCGAATCTCGGCGTCCTTTAAATCGAGCGGCAACATTTCAGTCGACGGCCAATCATTCTCATTCAATCTCAGGAAAGCAGGACCATTTAACCACACTGAATCTTTATTTGCTTCGTCCATACCAGCTCCTCTTGAAGCAAGATCTGCGGGATTTAATTTCCCTGGTACAAATCGCCATTGTGAAGATTCTGAATGATGACGAATTTCAGATACTCTGTTACCAACAAACACTTTAAATCTTTTCTGTTCGTTGTTGATGTATTGGATGTTTAACATGGAGTCTGTCCAGAAATATATAGCATGGAAATTGTAATTTAATTGGCTTACAATCGTTTCTTTCAACCGTACAGCCATAACTGCTCCTTGAAGTTCCAGCCGTGGTAATGTAAGGGTCTTGATTGGAGCAACACGTGATTTTGCCATAACCAGATGAGAACAAACTTCGTTACATTCTTGAATCCGGATATATGCGACTGCTGCGAAGGCTTTCTCAGAAGCATCGCAGAAAAGATGTAGTTGAGCACTTTGGCTGGGGTTCATATTGAAACTTCGCGGGATGCGGATTGTCTGTGATATTCGCGAGAGTTCGTCTAACCACCGGTTCCAACTTTGTTGGCTATCTTCGTCGACTGGATCATCCCAGTCGGTCTTGAGTCTCCAAAGGGTTTGAAGAATCAGCTTAGCCATGAGAGTGAAAGGAGTTAAGAAACCAAGTGGATCAAAGATTGTTGCGGTTTTCCTGAGAATCTGCCTCTTTGTACATTCTACAGGTTTCGTTTCAACGTCCACATTATACATGAAACAATCCTCTTTCAAATCCCACTTGACGCCAAGAACTCGAGCAATCAAATTTTCGAATGCCAGTGATGATTGTGTTGCATGTTTCCCAGCCGGTACCACTTGTAAAACATCTTGGCAATTGCTGTTGAACTTCGTGAGATTGAAACCTCGATTTTCCATCAATTTGCCGAGGTGTTTGATTAAATGTTGTGCTTTCTCTTTGGTTGGGACAGATGCCAGCAAATCATCAACGTAGAAGTCTCGTAAAACCGTATTGATAACTACCTCAGGAAAATCACCTGTTTGATCCAAGGCTGCTCTTTTCAATGCATAAGATGCGCAGCAAGGTGAATCTGTGGCACCAAAGATGTTCACCAACATTTGGTAATGTTCCGGTCTTTCATTACTGAAAGGGTCTGGTTTCCATAAAAAATTTCAGCGTCGGCGGATTTGAGTCTTACTTGATGAAACATTGCTTCAACATCAGCCACAACAGCTATACGATGTTTCCTAAACCTCAGCAGGACACCTACGAGGCTATTGAGTAAATCTGGACCGGTACATAAATTAGCGTTTAAACTTTGGCCATACGATTTCGAAGCTGCGTCAAACACCATCCTAACTTTACCTGGTTTGTTTACGTTAACAACTCCATGGTGTGGCAAGTACCAGGTCTTACTCGTTTTTGTTAGGATTTCTTCTTCTGTTAGCTTTCGGGCGTGATTTTGCTGCAAATAGTCTTTAACGTTTTTCTGATATATATTAAAGTATTGTTGATCTTTCTGGAATTTCTTCGTTAAATATGAAAGTCTCCTATTCGCCATTGGTAGACTGTCTGGTAGTTGTTGTACGTCAGATTTCCATAACATGGGTACCACATAATGCCCATTGGTGAAGGTAGTTTCTTCGTCCATAATTTTCTGTATCCTCTTGTCGTTCAGTGACATAGGAAATTCGAAGTTGAATTTCGTACCAAAGGATTCCGTTTCCCAAAAGTATCTAACAAGAGTAGACAACTCATCATCAGAACTGTATTCCGTCTTACGAATGTGTCCAACTGTGGAGAGCGGAAAGCCTGTTGTACCGCCTTCGTAAACTCCAACTAATGTCCATCCTAACGGTGTCTTTGATGCATATGGTAACCCAGTACCTCCTTTCCTCACTTCACTGGAAATGAGAACATCTGGAACATCTGCACCAATCAAGATCTGGATTTGATCAGCCTTTACGTCTGGAAAGTTTATGTCCTTCAAATAATTCCATTTTGTTTCAGAAGTGATTGGAACGTCTTGACCAGGCACATTGAAGTTTTTATCTGGAAGTGAATACACGTTTCTGATTTCTGAGGAGAAGCTTCCATCCATCGAAGAAATATGCAGACGAACAATTTTTGCACTCATGACTTCGTCATCCTTTATTGTTCCAAGGTTAACTTTCTTAACTTTCCCAGGTAAGTTGAGCGATCGACAAAGAGATCTTGTGACAATCGTACACTGGCTCCCACTATCGAGTAGAGCATAAGTTTCTATCGAATCACCTCTCGGATTACTGACTTTAACAGGTACGATCTGCAAGTAGACGCTTCGATTACTTTTCATGACACCAACGATCTGACTAGGTTTACTTGTTTGATCAGATTTCGTCTCAATAGTTCTTCTGCCCTCATTGGAATTTGATTGCTTGACTGACAATGCCTGATGGAGTAGGGTGTGATGACGTCTGTTGCATCCCTTCGCATAACATGTTTTTTCTGAAAGACACCGTCTGACTGCATGACTGTCACTCAGACAGTTGAAACATAACTGCTTTTTCTTGACAAGGGTGAGTTTTTCATCATCAGTTTTCAACCTGAAGGCGTCACATTTGAATAGCAGGTGGTTTCCTTTACAACATGGACAGCATTTTGGGTTTTCTATAGATGTGGTCGTTTGTAACGTACTGATTCTTTTCCCTTTATTGTGTGGCAAATATGGGTCTTTAGACGCCATCACCCGTGCCTGAAGCCATTGTTCGAGATGGTAAAGGGTAGGTTCCTCCCTTTGGCGTAAGCGAAAAGAATACTCCAACCATTTCCGCAAAAGATAATTCGGGAGTCGTGCAAGAAGCTGACGAAGAACATCGGTACTGCAGATATCACCTACGTAATTCATCTTTTGCAGGTTGTTTAAAGATGATAACGAATAATAAAATTCGGTGAGTGCTTTATCATCTCCTTCGGCTAGTTGCTTACCTCCTGTCACTTTTCTGATAGTTACATGAGCGACTAAGGTTCTGTTACCAAACATATACTTGAGACGTTTTAATGATGCCACATAACCTCTACTATCGTTCCCGAAACCATCTACTGACTTCAGAGCTTCACCCTCCAGATGTTGTACAAGGTATGTCCGTTTTTGAAAGGCATCAAGAAACGGCTGTTTATGGACGAGGTCGTAGAATTTTGATATGAATTCAATCCATTTATCTGCTTCACCGTCAAACATAACCAATGTTTGTCTTGGTAGTCTTTGCTGAACGAGTAGTTGCATTTGAATGTCTGTTTGTTCAGGAGTTTTGGTCCCTATATGAAGGCAAGAAGGGTCAAGATCATCGATCCAATCGTCGACGGCATTTCTACGGAGAGGATGCAATTCTCTGATGATTTTGTCATGTATTCCGGTTAAAGTTTTAACTTTTTTCAAAGCTTCGTTCCCCTTTCGTTTTCTTCCACATATTTCAGCCTCCGGTGCTTGCTTCTTATCGGCAGCATCGGCGAAATACGTTCTTTGGAAATGCGTGGCCGACAGGCGATCTTGGTCTACTTTCAGAACCTTCATAATTTAAGTACGTATCGGATTCTGACTATTGATAAGGGTTTGAACATATCTAGTTTCATCCGGTCTTTTTCTAATTGTGATACTTGTCTGCTGTTCTGTGTTTGAACTATTTTCGAAATGATCGTATAAATTAAATCTGTCATTCGCAAACTCGAAATTGTCCATTGTATTCGCTTTTTCGTTCAATTTATACATTTGGGTATGCGACATTTGCGGTAAGCTATTACTGCAGCGGACACGTAAGGTTTCGTTTTCAGGTGGTTCAATGTAAATTCGTGAAAAGGCGTCTGCGATTTCGTCTTCATATGGTATATTACGGCTTGCTCTAACTTCCTCATGTAAGTTTCCATTTTCAATGTATTCTGATACCGTTCTGGTTGAATATTCGGGAACATCTTGTCTCCACAGTTCAATGTCTTGTCTGGTTTTGCGAGACAATATTGACGATGGAGGGTCATTCTGTCTTTCAATAAGGTAACTCTCAATTCTGGCGAAACAAGTATTCACTCTAAGTGAAAGTTCCTCCATCCATTGATCATTGAATTCTGGGTCGTTCTCTTCCAGGAGTAACATAAACTCTTCATGCAAGACCATGGTAGTTTCGAGTAATTCGCTCAATGAATCTTTCAAATAACGCACCGTGGTACGACTTCCTCTTTCAGCGACAAGAGTTTCGATTTCTTGGATAGATTTTAAAATTGTCCACTTTTTACCATTACGCTTGCGTTTTAATTGAGATTTGTTTTGCTCCATTGTTAACGATATGGAATGGAGAAGCGAGAATTTTTACTTCAAGATCAGGTGGACGGTTTGCGCGGTATTAGTCACAATAAATGGGAAGTGCGGAACCCGCTGCAGAAACAGTTGTTTACAATTGGAAACGGCGGCTCGCGATGCGGAAACTGCTGCACAACAGTTGTTTACAATCGGAAACGGTGGCTCGCGATGCGGAAACTGCTGCACAACACAACACAACCAGTCAGGGGCCGAACCAAACAAGCCAAAAACAAACTAAATCACCACTCCACAAATCGGGAACGAAACCACCAGTGAACAGTACGATACAACAACAGCTACGAAGCAACAATAAAAACCAAAGCAAATGTAAAATTCGTTCAGATAATGTGACAAATATCGGAAACTTCGTTTCGTTTGTAACTTCTTTTCTTTGTGGTCAAAACTTCTCTTTTCGTCTCGACAACTTGTTGACACTCTTGCGAGTTATTGTGAAATATTACTATTTCTATTGATTGACTTCGTCAAGAAAATTTCAACTCAGTGAATTATGGTACTCAATATCTTTACGCGTGTCAAAATCATATACATAAACAACACGTATCCGTACATAACTCGCACTGATGAGATAAAAGATTCTCACCAGTGCTTCCCTATAAATACTTCTAGAAACAACAAAGAAACTTAACAAAACTGCGCGTGCGAAATGGTCATTGGGGACATTGCCTTTTGTAACGCCAGAAAACCTGTTAGAATCAAAGAAATCGTGCGTTACTAAGGCAATGTCTCTGAGGACACGAAATCAACATAACAAAAAATACAACATCTAGCAAAATTCAAAGAAAAATATTATATATGTATATACACGGAACTCTTTGTAATTACGACAAGTTTGATTTTTAAAAGTAAGCTTATTTCAAAGAGCTTTTCAATGAAGAAACTTCGAACCTAAACACATTGGTAGGCATGCATGATATGTTCACTTCCTGAGTTATTATTGAGCAAAACAATTATATATATATATATATATTATATATATAACAATTGTAAATTTTACCCTCCTAATTGTTTTAAAATGTGACATGAAACTAGTTCAAGATGCATACAAAATCTATCGATATTTGTGTCCACTTACCAAGAAGCCTGAAAAGACAGAAGTTATTTCTTTCCTCGCAGCAGAAACTTGCAGTTGCAATACAGTAGGTTCTTTGTCTTCAACAGGAACATCATCTTTTACCGTCGCAGGCTGGCGGTATATATCCAACTGAAAATAGGTCAACATTATAACATTGGCTGAAAGTGATTGACCAGCTGCTGTTATATGAAGTTCCTAAATAATGGGTGCTATCATACCTGTCATTGATCAATGATTCAGTCAGATAGAATTGTTGGTATATTCGATATAGCTAGGTACCTAAAAAGCTGAGAAGATTTCTTACCTCATCTGGTTTGATCCACCTTTGTTCTGAACCAGCTGAAAGTCTTCCAATTATGTTTAGGTTTCGGAGAATATCAGAAATCATGTTATTATTTTATATCTTTGCTAAAGTTTAATAAGACTTTTTGGTAGCACCCACGTGTGTAAAGTAGTTGTCCTTTAGTATATCTATAAATTAATTTATTTATTTTTATAAATCCAAAACAAGATTACAGTGGCGGATCTACGGGGGGGGGGGGGGGGGGGGGGGGGAATTTAAACCCCCCCCCCCTTGGGCTAAAAAAAAAAAAATCTGTTTAATAAAAAAAAAAAAAAAAATTGTCAATGTTTTGATTAAGAAAACCACATTCATATTTTCTTCAATGGATCTTATCAAAAGTCTTTCAAGTAAAAACAAGGTAAGTGAATGTGAAAATTGTCCTAGCTGTCATGAGTGCTGACACTTATTAGGATCTTTTCCCTTCTTTCCCTGTTTCTTCCTCACTCAGTCATGGCTCCATTCACCCCATTTGACCTCGGTCCACATCACCATGGTAACCAATGAATTGGGTCAGTTAATTAAGATAGAGACTGGCTCTTATCAGTAGAATTGCTCTGAGCTGTTCTAATTATGTGTCCTATATACGTAACACCAGTTTCATGGTCAGACTCTTAGACATTCAGTCATTGCTGGAGGAGGATTGTAGAAGCCTTGAGGAGGAATTAAGTGTCATTACTCACTGTTTTAAACTGCGGTATGCACTGAGCAAAATACAATAAGCGTGCACAGGGCAATTTTTTAAGCATAAGGAATTTACTTGAGCGCAAGCATAAGGGCATTGAAATCATCACAAGATAACCATGGAAAGTGGTCCGAAGGCGAAAAAGAGAAAGCAAGCATTGATGAAAGACTTTTTCAGGTAAGCATACAGAACTGCACAATTACATGCAAGTTTACAATCTATATTACAAGTTATTACAAACATTCCTGGCATGAAATTTCTGGAGGTGGAGATTATCAATGAACTGAATAATGAAATATGTAATTTTTGCAAATTTCTCTTGGTTTGTTAGTTGAATTATACCTCAATTAAGTTGTGTACTGCATTACAGATTAATGCAACTTTATTCCATAAAATTATTAAACTATAGCCAATTTCTTCTAGCAAATAACGTCTATAGACAGACAAACGCAATTATCATTGCTATTGTCCGCCTCTAGTAGGCATGTTCCTGTAATCACACTTATCCTAGTTCCAAGCATGACATTTTCTAAGGATCTGCAGATTTCAGATTTTTGGACCATCAAAAATGTCATTTCTGACATCAGTGTAAATCCTTTGAGAAAATCTTTGGTAGGAGGGATTATGTGATACCAAAAGGATAGATATTATTCAATCTTACCCAAACTTTAACAACCCATCTTTAAAAAGTCTTAGAAAAGGTGAAGTCCTACTATCACTTGCAGTCACATTTTTTATTCTTTTGTAGATCTTCTGGTAGCGGGGATGAGCAAGCTTCACACACCATAGATTTGAGTACTGCAAATAAACTTCACCAGCTCTCAGACATTCCTGGTGATGAGACCTCTACCACTGTCACTGATCACACAGATACTCCTCAAGGTTCATTTCTCCAGAGTGCCGACCCAACTACCCAGGCTTGCCACAGTAAGGCTACAGGAACAGAGCAACAGCACCACTGGGACATTGGGTTGTTGGTGACGGGGCATTGTTCTGTTAAGAGTGACAGTGATCGTTATCACTTCCTAACAAATCACTACCAAGGAACTTTTGCAACATATGAAGTCACAAAGAAGGGGAAGCGAATTCCGCTCAGCTTCCAAGAGTCTTGGCTCCGAGAGTATGAATGGCTGAAGTACTCCCCTTCCCAAGGTGGAGGCTACTGCAAATACTGTGTCTTGTTTGATGCAAAATTAGCCAAAGGAGTCCTTGGAACCCTGGTGAAGACAGCATTCACAAATTTCAGCAAGGCCAAGGGCAAGGAGGGTTTTCTCACCAACCATGGTACGCATCAGTACCACCATGATGCTATGGTCCTTGGAAAGATATTTCTGGCCACTTACAACAACCCTGAAACAAGAATCGACTCCATTGTTGACAAAACGGGACAGGCACTCTCTGATAAGAACTTGCATATATTATCAGTAATCGTAGACATAATCAAGCTGTGTGGCATGCAGACCCTACTGTTACGTGGTCACCGTGACGACAAGACAGCTGACCCGCTAACAAACAGAGGGGTCTTTATTGCAATTCTGGAGCATGCGGCCAAATATGACAAAATCCTCCATGAACATTTGGAGCAGGGAAGGAAAAACCAAAGATATACATCCAAGACGATTCAGAATGATTTAATTAACATCATTGCAGGATGCATCCATGACAAGATCTTGGCACCTCTGAAAAAAGTCAAATACTTCAGCATCATGGCCGACGAGGTCACTGATCAGCATGGAAATCAGGCAATACTGTCATTATGCTTGAGGTTTGTTGACCTCGTAGACAGAAAGCCTCACATCAGGGAGGTTTTCCTGGACTTTGTTCATTTGCAAAGGGTGAGAAGATAGCTGAAGCCATCTTAAGCCTCCTTGACAAATATAGCCTTGATGTACAGGATATGCGTGGGCAGTCGTATGATGGAGCTTCTGCAATGGCTGGTGACAGAAGAGGAGCCCAGGCTGTGATCAAAAAGAAGAACCCTCTGGCCTTGTACACACATTGCCGCTCACATGTTCTGAGCTTGGCCATTGGCAATGCATGTAAAGTACAAGGCCTACGCAACCTGATCAATGTGATCAAAAGATTGACTCAGTCTGGAGGAACTGGTATTCAGAGGCTGAACTGATTGCTGCTGATGTTGGAGGGGAGATCACGATACCTAGAAGAGCCAAGCACCAGACACATCGTGCAAATACCCCAGCTGACACTGCCAGGTATCTACATTAATTAATACTATGTGAATGTTAGTAACATTAATTTCAATTGAAAAACGTTTATTGAATCAAAATGTACATAACAGCCTAAAAGCTGAATTGAGTACTATTTCACACATTTGCATGCAAGCTGTAGCATACAGCAAGCTGTTTAAACACAGCTATCATTTTTATTTTTGTTGTGACCTGCCTTTAACGGAGAAAGTATACTGGTGGACCTATCATCTCAAACCTTTGCAATGTTTGTACTTTTCAGCGAGTACTACAAGAAAACAGCTGGGATTCCATTCATGGACAGCTTTCTACAGCAGCTAGACACCAGATTTTCATCTGACAACCGGGCACTGAAGTCTATCTTATCACTGGTTCCTCTGGTGATGATAGAACTAGCGGATGCTGAGTCCCTTGCTGAGGAACTGCTCTTTTGGGAGAAGGATCTCTCTAACTCTCTGGCCCTGAAGGTAAATGATTGGAGTTTTTCGCTTCTGTGCTTGCAGGAACTAATTTATGGATAATATTGCGTAGATATTGTATCAGATAAATGAAAATCCTTATGATGTATCTAGAACTTTTTGCTTATGTGCTTTCAGAGAGAGCTGGTGCGCTGGAAGAGTTTCTGCACAGCACACTGTCAGAAAGGTGACATCCCTGACAACCTGATCGACACCCTGCAACTAGCCGATGCTGACATCTTCCCCAACATCAGGGAGTTGATCTTGGTTAGCTGCACATCGCCGATTGGGTCATGTGAGGCTGAGCGATCATTCAGTACCCTTAGACGAGTGAAGACACACCTGCGATCCACCATAACAGCGGAGCGGCTGGGCGGCCTCACCTCAATGGCTCTTCACTACAGTGTAGCATCACAGCTGGACACAGCAGAAGTGGTCAAGCGCTTTGTCAGGGCTAACCCAAGGCGACTCTTTTGCAGCTCCATCCTGTTCGACTAACCAGTGTTTTAAACTGTTGATTTAAAAAGACTTGTTCATCGTTTTAGTTTTTAAAACGCCCAAGTCTTTAATAGTCTGTGAGGATAGATCAACTTTGAAAATGTAAATCTAAGAACACTGTGCTAGGTTGATCTAATTGTTTTGGCATTTTTTCTTCCAGACTTTGATCTAGTCAATCTATTTGTTTCTCCAGCATTTACACCTGCCATTGATTTTCATGGAAGACTTACATCTTATTCTGATACCTTGTTAAGCTTAAGATCTACTTTAACTTGAATTCCTTGCTCATATTGAAGCTTTCAAATACAAAATTATTCAATATCAACTTCAATTTCTCCTCAATAACATATATAACTTTTGAACCATTTAAAATGCAGTAGCGTCACATCATTGTTTGCCCTCTGCAAACGGACAAAGTCAGTCTACCTCTATTGATATTATGTGTCATATTTTGTATATGGATCATATTGTATGTGTACACAACAAATCAGTTGCTGATACTCTTCATTCATATGCAACCAAGCACTCTAAATACATTAAGAATAAACGGTCTAATACTTTTTGTATCATTTGAATTCCTAAACAACTCTTACTTCCATTTTCTATGTCCCCTACACAAGTATTTATATTCTTACATTTACATTTGACCCACTGGTCAAACCCCTGCCCCCCCCCCCCCCTGGCACTGGTGAACCCCCCCCCCCCCCCCCCCCCTTGGCAAAAAGCTAGATCCGCCACTGAGATTAGAACTGCAAAACAGGCGTTAATGAACACACTACCGTCGATATCTTTCTTCTTTTAACCAAATTTTATTTCTATATATCTTGCGTGAAAACTTATATTATTAACAGTATATTATTAACTTTTAAGCAGTAACAAGATTTATTTTCTATATTTATTTTACGTAACAGAATATTTTCGTACACGCTCTTTGAGGTGGTAGGGCTATAAAAAACGCATTTTTTAGAATGACAATGAAAGGTTACAGGCCAACTCGGCCAAATGTCAACTCGGCCTACCGACTCGGCCTACCAACTCGGCCTAGATTTCCGATTTACGTCCAAAATGAAGACTCGACTGTTTGGGTCATGACGGTTGCGTTTGTTGCACAAACTAAGTTTTAATCAAGTTTTTTAAGGTTTCTAGACCAAGATTGGCGGAATTAATAAAGAATAAAGTTTCGATTGGTCAGATATATCGGAATTTTATTTTACGATAAAAATTTGGGCTTTTCTACATTGATTAGACAAAATATGAAATAAAGAAAGAAAGTTAATTTTCTTGTTCGTTAAATTTTCCCAACATTAGGACCTAGGTCTACTAAATAGATATTTTTGCCTATCATATGACAAAAACACTGTTATCGGTGATCTTGAACCTGGCAACGAAGTTGGCACACGCAGTTCGAAGTATGCTTTCGTTTCGTCGAGCAAACAGACGAGTCCTCATTTTGTACGTATTTGACTCAGCCAAATCAATATGGCTACCGACGTTTGGAAATCTCGCTATATACCGACAAAAAGTCTTCTAAAGATATCATTAGAGGGCCAAATGTATTGATATTCACATGATAAATTGAACAATAATATATAAACATATTATAAATAATAAAAAATAAATGAAGAATATAGTAAAGGAACATCAAATTCATAGTTAGGCCGAGCTGGTATCGGCTTAGGCCGAGTTGGTAGGCCGAGTCGGTAGGCCGAGTTGGCATTTGGCCGAGTTGGCCGTACACCCAATGAAATCACTACTTTTGTATGTTAAAACGATTAGATAGGTAAATAACAAGAACCAATTTCCAATAAAAAAATGTTCTCCTTTTTTCAAAAATTCATAATGGCAGAAAAATTCTTAAAATTTGACCTCAACATGTATATTTTTGTGACATCATAAATTAAGTTAGCACCAGTGAAATCAAAAAATCGATACTTGTAAAACATAATAACAGCTTCTATTTAACAGATAGGATTTGAATAAATCGTAATATTTTATGACATTATATATATGACAATTTTATCAATATATGTATTAAATTCGCAGAAAAATAATTTCATTTACATACTATATCTATTTATATGAGTTAAATTAAGTATCAGAAAATTTGTATCTGTCAAATGGAGCATTTAGGTGTTTTGACTACACTCTGAAAATTTCAAGTCGAAAGCTTTATCCAATCTTAAGAAATCGTGTTTTGATTCCATCTTACCAAATTATCCAAAAATTAGAAAGCCTAGAAAATCACAAAATAAAAATAAACTTCCTTTGAACTTCCTGCGCAATATTTTGCTAAATAATTATAGCTATGTCATGATTTTTTCAGAGATGCTTCATATCATTATCATCTAGTGTTTACATAGAGGAATCTTTGGAATTTAGTTTTTAACCAATACTATCAACCAGCTAAACCTAGCCGGGGAGGTAAAATTCATAAAAAGTCACATAATTTCCTTTCTATGCATTATCTGAAAAAGATTTCTTAATTTAATCGCTAGATTATATTGTCATATTTAGTGAAAAATTGAAGTAATTCTGACGTGTTTGACTCAAGTTATGGCGCACCAAAGTTTTCTAATAACCAGCTTTCCGGCTTAATTAATTATGCTCATAATTAATATTTGTTTTTGTTAAAATGCAATCATTTTGTAAACGAGGATGGTGTTGTACCCTCTTAAATGGCTAAAAACATTCAAATATGGTAACTAGGGGCGTTGCTAAGGAACTTTACTGACACTAACAACTGTTTTATTGCCTAAAATAGTACGAGTTAATTTGTTATTAAATATTTTTAGTTATTGAAAGTACAAAGGGCTAAATTCAGCAAAAAAAAAAAATTGTTTTTTTTTGTAATTTACGTTGTTTTTTATAGCCCTTACCTTAAAATTCCAGCCGTTTAAACCGTACTGTCTGACTAAACGAAACCACTTGAATGCAACACTCCTTTTCCCTGGTATAGTTCATAGTCTCGGAGGTAGTTGGTTTTACTCTGCGCACGATTTGATCGACTTGCTGTCTGATCCTCATCCGCTCCTTCATTCACATCTGCCTCAACAATAGGTCTTCATTTTGACGGGCACTCTTGCCATTCGTCCACATTTTACGTCGTCACTGATGTTGATTCAAAAGAAGTTGTATTACTGTCAAGGCAAGGCAATCAGTCCCTTCTGTGTTAAATTTTTACTTACCGATAGCAGATGCAAGAAAGTACTATTGATTTTACACCGGGGCAGCTTTTTGCGGGATTGCGAGTGCGGGGTTGCAAGTGCGGGGTTGCGAGTTGAAACCTTCTCGGTCTCGCAGACCAAGCTAATGAATAGATGGGGTAAAGTAGGAGCAGCATCAACATCCAACATTTTACGTTAACGAATAGGGAATATACACCCTCGTTTACGCCCCCTACCAACATTAGGGTTTATTCCCAAAACCTTTTTTTGAACACAATTACATTCGCTAGTTGTAAAACAATTTGTTAAACAAACTAAAAGAAGTTTTGCAAATTGTGAGATTGAAAAAACAAAGTTCGAAAGATTTCTTATCCAAAGGACCAAGGAAATAATTGGAATAATCCGGTATTCGAAAATCGAGGTTGAACTGTACAGGGAATCAAAAATACAAGTATGTTACTACTATTAGAAAGGTGTGGAGTTTAATTTTTGGGAAGCCCCTATTATGTGAGTGACGTAAATTGTAATAATTAGTGGGCTGTTTTTGATTGGTTATTTGTGAAGTTGCGAAAACAAAGGAGGCGAAGAGCGATGTGTATTGAAGCATTTAAGCAACATGCGGCATTCAATTAAACACGTGACACATGAGTAAACTAAACACTTTTGCTGAATACATTGCAGAAAAAAAACGAAAGTAAATAGAATGTAAATGGTAAAAATCTGAGTTTTATTGCAGAACATATGAATGCGAATTAGTGACATGGTTTGTTTAATTTCGCTGGACCATGCTGCGCTTTTCTGATCGTGTGTTCATCGTATGTTCGTTGTGTGTTTTGAGTGCGTGCGCCGGCGAAGTGGATAGGGACATCACAAACACAAGCGTGCAACCGAAGCGGTGCACTTACGAGAACGTCATCTCAAATCACACGTTCCGCCGCAACAAACAGGCGGGCGTGTTTACGCATCTCGGCCACACTCGGAACATACATCAGTGCAAGCTCCTGTGCTGTAAGCAGTCCGACTGCGATGTCGCTTTCATGCCGGAGAACCACTGCTACGCTGTCTCGTGTTACAGTGATCAACATTGCGAAACCACTCCGGCAAAGTTGGAGAATTTCAACGTGCAAATGGTGAAGGTGCGACGAGTGGTGATACCGAATCCCGAAAACACGTATCCGGGAGAAGAAGACATTATTCGGTCAAGCCTGCCAGGAGTACAAAAAGAGGAGGAGATTAAAGATGAAGGTGAAGATGATAGCTTCTCGTATCTTCCAGGCACAGAAACCGGGTTTTTAAAAAATCTAACGTCGAAAACAACTTTGCAGAGACAAGACATCGTTTTATTTAACATAGGAGACATTTTGGCTAACTTGTTTTTATGAAGGGTTTTTACGACAAGCTCATTCTGCCAGTCTTTCTTTGATTTCGTATTTGTGTAATATAAAAACATTATTCCATCTTTGTGGACAAAATAAATTTAAAAATAGATTTTAATGCTAGTTATAAGTAGTAAGAAATGAAAAAATTTGAACTCTTGTTGTTGAAGGTTCTGCGAAAACAAAATGGCGCATTGAGTTGTCCATACTTTCATCTTTCTACAATATCTCCCGCAATACTTTAACTTTTTAAGCACCTGCTCAATGTTTCTTTCTATCGGCTAGCCCAATTATTTTTTTGTAACTTTAGTTATAGAGATTGATTTTCACTCTAGTTGAAGTCCAAAGTCCGAACTTATACGAGCAGCTATTGTGTACACACAGTCCGGTTTTATACAACGTCACTTTGAAGGGCGGCTCGAAATCCGGCAAATTCACAGACTTAGGTTTGGTGGAGGACATGGAGATTTGCATCGCCCTGTGCTGTGAAATAAAGTAAGAAAATGGTTGGCTGTTTGTACCTAGCTGTTACTTTGTGTACTTGTAATGTAAAGGTAACGCGATTATGCTACGGTACACTTGTTACTTTCGTATGAATTTGAAAACTACAACGAACTTTAAGATTTGTCTGCAATTCTCGAAGTTAAAATATTCATCTTCAGAATGAAATGTATTAACAAAAAAAACTGAATAATAATAATTTCGTAATTTAATATCCCTGTTGCGCTCCTAATATCACTGTTGCGCTCCTAATGTCCCAGTTGCGCTCCTAATATCACTGGTGCGCTCATAATATCCCTGTTGCGCTCCTAATATCCCTGCTGCGCTCCTAATATGCCTGTTGTGCTCCTAATAGGTATCAAAATTAAGCCGTATGAACTGTTTAAAAGATTATGAGGATTTAACGATTCTTTAATTCTGTTTGAATAGTTAAAAAAATCATTGTAATTGAATCACTATCATTTACAAATGTCATTTTACAATTTCAATTATTTAAAATGAGGAACTCTCACAGAAAATTATCAAGTTATTGTTCGAAGATCTTTCTTAGAGAGTGTGACCTTTCGTTCATAATCGGAGCCACTTGCATAGCGGTCCACTGTTTAAACGAAGAACTTTGTCAAACCATCAAAGCGAAACCCAGCAAAAAGTTGCCTCGGGTGGCTTACATCAGACGCAAAGAGAAAGCTCACAAACACAGAGGTGAATGAAGGTTATGTATATCTATCGAATGTCTCGCACCAAGCGAATCTTTCGATGTAAACTTGATTGTTGATTGAACGAATTAATTAAATATAGCTTAAGTTAGTCTTTCTTTAAGATGACTTTACATTGAGAAATGATCGTTTCTCCGCGAATTTAAAGAAACACTTTCAAAAGGGTGAACTCAACACTTAAATTATTATTTAATCTTGTTCACCTGTAGTACCGGCGGCAAACACTCTCCCGCAAAACATTCAACCGCCCGTGAAATTCCACGAAAAACCTGCGCCCGTGCTCCGCCCCAGCACGTGCCAAGCGCGAAAAATCTACAACAACGCCACGCTGCTGGGCGGCATGAGGGCGGGTAACTACACATCGTTAGGGAAAGCAACGCACCTTCAAGATTGCATTGGCAGAGCTTGCGACTTGAACGAAGGCCATCTAGCGTTGATGTTGGGACAGTATTGCTACTCAGTGATGTGTAAAAACCAGAGAATTTGTCAGACTATTCCCGCAAAGCCGTCGCATTTAAAACCAAAGGTGGCCTATCTGGCGTGGACCCAAGAGCCTATTGAACAGGACACAAGTATGATTTTGTTTCGAACGCAAGAACGGCGCTCTAGTTTTTTCTTCATAGTAACAAACATGGCCGAGAGTGATTTCTTTGTGAACCACAAGCGATATCCCAGATGTAAACGTTCACATATCATGTACAATCACACGTTGAAAGGCGGGCTGAGGGCAGGCAATTTCTCCATGCTGGCCTCTGTTGACGATATAGAAGTTTGCGCGGCACTTTGCTGCGAGGAGAAATACTGCGATCTTGGTAAATACAGTTAATCAATATCGGTTTTTTGTAACGCGCCTCCGCGGCAAAGCTCCTGAAATAGTCGCGGAAATAATCACTAATAATTACTTTTATTTTCATCGTATAACTAAAGTAATTTTTTTAATAATTCTTTTCTTCGTTGAATCATTTGCGTGAAATGAGCTGAACGCAAATATTAAATTGTATAAATCTGATCAGGAAAAGCGAAAATGCTTCTACGAAAGAAACTTTTAAACGTAACGAAAACTGCAACAACATAACTACCTTGTTTACTTTTGTTAATTCCCTCGATACTGGAGTTGTTGATTTCGCTTTGGAGAAATCACATTCAATATGTATAAAGTTATTATATACGGCTGGTGCATTTCTTTTTCTTAATGACTAAATTTTAATAACTGAATTTCGTCTAGCCCTAATGATCGGAGATAACTGCTACGCAGGTGATTGTGCCAGTCCGGAGCTTTGTTCTGCTGTGCCGGTTCCACCGGGGTCCGCGCAAAGATCGCAAATTGCTTACATTACAGCACCTGGTCGCAAGAAAGCTGAAGATAGATGGGTTAATGCAGGTCAGTCAAAACTACTATAAACATCTTCACTGAGATTTGCAACTAAATATAGCGGCTTACCCGAAATGCATTTTAAATGTGAGCAAGCGAATGCATTGTGGGTACCGCAGCATTGCAGCACAACTATTTAGAGTTTTGCGTGTTTATTGCAATAGTTTTGTATGTATATAATTTTGTATTTGAAACTTACTTCTGTTATTTGAATTCAAGTTGTTAGCTACAAATAACGAACAAATTGGAAATTTCAGACATCTGGAGACATTTTCTGCTGTTTAGACTGGAGCTTGGTGTATCTTATAGTCAGTGCATTGGTTATTGGAATCAGTCTACTCGGCACAGCATGGACAGTGTGTCTCTGCGCCCTGAGGTAGTTTAGGTCGATGTATTATTGTGGATGCACTTATAGCATGGTAGTTGTTTATGCTTTTGCATTCCCTTCAGGCGCCATCGCAGGAAAATGGTGAAAAGGAAAAAGAAGATCTTTGGAAAACTGAGTGGCATCGAACGTTCAACGTCAATGAAGGGTCAGTAGGTCAACTGAGATTTACATTGATGTCAATGAAAAATTGTTTGTTACAGAAAACATCGGAGAAAAAGATGAACCGATTGGCACATCATCCAGAAATAGCTTTAATATGAGCCCGACAGAAGCTTCTAAGAAACCTTGAGTGATAAACAGTTCACTGGCTAACAAGGGTCTCAAAGGTTTTCCCAAAAGACGAAGAAGCGTCTCTTAAATGTGACCGTAAAGACTTTCTGTAAATATTGTAAGCAAAAAATAACGGGAAACAATAATTATTTATTTCGCATATTTATACAGGATAAAAAAGCGTTTCAATATATGTACAATTAATTAAAATGCGTAAAAATATTGCTATCAACACACGTTATCATAACAAAAATAATAAAAGTAAGCGAGGTAAGTAAGTGGAAATCGTGAAAATCTACTCTCTATTCAGCTGAATTGAAAAGTTAATACTTACCTTAAGAGAATTAATTTTCGCGGGAATTAAATTTCGCGGATTTGTTTTTGGATACACCTTGTCCGCGAAATTAAATTCCCTATTTTTCTTTAATTTTTCTTTTTTTTTAATTTTAGATACAGTAAAATTCAGTAAATAAACCTACCCCGCAATTATGAACTATGTTTCGTGATTCCATGTGAATTTTGAACTTGAGATTCTGAGACACTCAGAATTTTACGGTATATATGTTAAAGTATAAAATTTGTGATTTGGGACAAAAATTTGTGAGGTTGATACAATGAAAACACTACTTTTAGTTTAAAAATGTTTAATCAATGACAATGGTAATTTCTTCATTTTCATTTCGTACATTGCTTCAAAAGGGTTCTAATGTCTTTACATCGTGGAGCTGGTTTTTCCTTGATTTGTGTTTTCTTTTGCTATTTTTTGGTGGTACAGTTATAGCAGCCTCAACAACATCAGCTCCTTCCAAAAAACTCCCCATTATAACTTCTTTCCTACTTTTAAAATTTTACTAAATTTGGATTCGCGAAATTAAATTTCCGCGGATTTTTTGGATACACTTTGCCCGCGAAATTTCCAAATCATGTTGATCCGCGAAATTAAATTCCCTTTTTTTCCGCAAAATTTCCTTTAAAAAAACCCCGCAAAATTAAGTTCCCGCGAAAATTAATTTCCTTAAGGTAGTTGCACAACAATATTCTTGTATAGTTTTGCCTATTTCAGGTCTATCAATAAGGGGCGCACGCAAACACGCACGCTGTGGAAAACAGAACGCGCGTAGTAGATTCAATACCATGCGCGCGCGATTGATGTCTGTAACACGAATTGTGGAAGTGAAACTCCTTTGCCAACTCTATCTGTTTATTTTTATTCGCGCGGCAAGTCTCACCCGCAGAAACTCTTTACGCCAGTCAATAATAAGCGCGCGCGCGTCGTAATATAAACTTAGCTTCACAGAATGAATGATATTGCACTCGCGCGAGCTATGTATAGTTTAGTGCCCGAAACCTGTCAGCGGTCTATATGAGGAAGTTTTTTGTACATTTCGTTTTGCTGAATATAAAGCCTTAAAATTGTGGCAATTCTACGTTCTCTCTCATTACAGGCATAATGACATTAGGTAGAGATTTTTTGAAAAAGTTCATTTTGACCAAAATATGGTATGTTTATTGTTGAATTGCTCATTGTTGTAAAATAAGACCCCCTCTAAAAAAATTAAGACCGGAGGACAACATATAGGTAGTAACCGGTTTACAAATTCGAGATTTCACATGATTGCAAATATTTGTGATTTTATAATTAAACTAGGTAGGAATAAATTTCTTTATAAGAAGTGTTAATTGTAAAATATTCCAAGCATATACTTTAGATCCTGAAAAAATAATATGAATGATAACAAATTACAAGGGATAATAGATATAACATGCACTGCAAATAGTCGAAAGCTCACGCTTGGAGAAACAATCCAGAATTCCATGAACTTTGGAAAAATTCCCCAAGGTATATACTTTCATTCCTGTAAACTCTCGTCAAAAGATGAAATCAGTGAATCGCAGGTGAGAGTGGCATTTCATGGATTATCTAAAAATCACATGCTTTTGCGATCAAAACTAAATAAAGGCGAGGGGGAAAATGAATGGTGGTTCAAGGAGAAAGAAAATACAAAAGAAAATGATGAATGGATTTTGTTGACTACACATAAACTTAAGTCTGTAAATGAATGGTTGGTAATTACTAGTAAAAATTTGAGTGTGCGCTTTGACATTGAAAATGATGCTTTATGGAGAGTTCTCTGGATGGAGTGTCCTGCGGCAGAAAATGATTCTGTAAAGAATTACAAATTAGTTTTCATTGCTTGTCATGTAATTTGTGATGCAAAGAGTGTCACAGATTTGTTTTCAAATCAGTTATTACCTGTTAAATGGTAAAATACTTGAGGAAAAATCAATAACACCATTTCTCAAATCTATGGAAGATATTTTCCTAGATTCTAGTAGGTTGACAAATTCAATTCCATGGTACATAAGATGGGGAGTTGATTTCATGTGGTGGAAGTATTTCAGTTTTCTTTCGAGAGAGAAATTTGCAAGGTTCACCAGCAAAGATCAAAAACGGCGTTTAGATGGCGAATTTCACTTTTCTTTTCAAATCGATGCAGAGACTAGCCAAAATTTGTTTGATTTCTGTAAATCCCAGGACTTTACAGTACACAGTGCTCTGTGTATAGTGCTTATGACAGCTGCACAAGATCTTGCATTGGCTTCTGGAATTCCGTTGAATGAATTTCAAAAGTTAGGTTTTCCAATAGATTTAAGAAAGTTTATCAAAGACTTGAACACAAGTCCAATGAGTCTTGGCATGTTTACAAATATGGGAAATATCACTCCAGGAACAAACCAATGTCTGGATATACACTCGTTTATTACACAGGCCTCTGCACTGAATGAAGAAGTACAGAAACAAAATAAACCTTTGCAAACCTTTGCATATTTCTTTTATGCTGCAATAGTGCATATGTTGAACAGTAATAAAGACATTTGTCAATTTGTTCGAATTTTTCAGAATTACCCTAGTATTTACTTCAGCAATGGTGGAAAATCTGTTGAACTTATGACTGGTGAAGATGATTCAATTGAAATTAAAGACCAATTCTTTGGCGTAAACACTAAAGATTGTATTTTCATAAGTTTACTAACTGTCAATAACCAGATGAACTTTGTGCTATGTTATGACAATGCTTGGTTTGATCCAAAGGATATCCGGAAGTTTGCTGGAAATGTTACAAATTTGTTGAAAACACTAGCTATCTCTTACACAAATATGTAAAGAAGTATTTTATTTGTAATCTTTATATGTGAAAGGGTCATGCCTTGGGCCATGGTGGATTTTTTATCTCAAAAATATTTTTAAATATTTAATTTTTTTAAATATACTATATGATGGAGGACTCTTTTATACTAAATTTGAATGTTAAATTGTGATGGTATCATTCTCTTTGCAAATTGTTTCAAGTATACTTGCATATACTTGTAAAAGCTATTTGAGAATTTGGAGAAGCAAGATTTTACTTCAATGTAATTTTTGGTATTGCATACTTCATAGTTATTGTATTGTAGAATTGTTGGAATGAATCAAATCTTTTTGGAAACTTTTTTGTAATTAGTTAGTTTGTGCGAAACTAATTTGGTGGAATTATTTGAACTGGATGACTTTTTTTGACCATTGTTAAACTTAAAATTTAATTTAAAATCTCCCAACTTTCAAGTTCTTGGGAACAGAAACTACTTCCTCTTTTTAATCTCATAAACACAATAATTTTAATTATAGCTCTCCTTTGTAAAGCTCCTTTTATTTTTGTGTATAACTTAACACCTGACTGTTAGCCGGTGTACTTCTTCTCAGAAGGTTTAAAATTGCTAGTAGTCTTCTTTATTAAAACGCATACGGTAGCGTATTTCCTCTATTTCCATTCCTCTAATGTCGTGGCATTGTAATAGGCTTCTTATCAAAAACATAATTTAAAAAAATCGTTGGTTTAAAAAGTATAAACATTGTTATTATGCGGTATAGAAGATGTTAAAATGTATTTGCAGTATAAAAACAAAATCCTCAGCCTTCCCCATTCATTGTCTTGCCTTAACCCTTTGACGCGCACAACTTACTGGGAAGGATTTTTTTTAAACGTTAGCATTTAAGTGTTTACTAAGTGGGTTTAAGAACATCTGAAAGGAAAAAATTGAAAAATTATTTTTATTGACAGAAATATGACATGGGACACCGGTGTCCCATTGATCCTCAGGGGTAAAAAAAAATTTTTTTTTAAATCTCTCGTCATAAAATTTACAATTTGCATAGCCAATATGCCACGTTTTTTACGTTAACGTGGTTATGCGATTAACCGGAGCTGGTCAATATGCTCACAAACTAATAAACATGCAAAAAAGAAGTTTACATACACAATGAGCAAAAACACTTGGTGGAGGCATTTGGCGATGGCTTAGGATTTACGTTCCTTATGCGTTAACACAGATTATGCAATAAACGGATGGCACTGTTTTGTAATTCTGTTCTTTATTGTTGAATGCTTAATCTTTACAAAGACTCGTGGTACGCTTTGAAACAATCTCTGCCGTTCTCATACACGTTCTTTTTTTTATAAGCATATGGTTTTTTGGGCTGAGGCTAAATATGCTTAGCTAATATATGTTTTTGACGCTGAAATATGCTTATAATATGCTTACGATCGTCAACTCATTGAGGCGCGTGTGGAGGTGCGACTTAATATATATTAACTAACCATCTGAACGTGATTGTGATAGAGAGAATATTTTCGATATTGTAGATGAATATTTGTTAGGTCTTTGAATATAACTTTGGATATTCTTGTTGTGTTGTTTTTTCGGGAAAGTTTTGGCGTTTTTTTATTAGAATCTTCTGTTTTTACTTAAGTTTATTCTTATTTCTTATTGTCGTTTATTATGTTGTTGGTTGTATGAAAAGAATGCTTGCTATTGTTGATTTAAAATATGCTTATTCTATATTCCATTGCAAGGTTTTAGGCTGGGAATATGCTTAGCATATGCTTAATTTTTAAGCAAATCTCAGCCTTTATATCCTTATAAGCGTTATGCTTATAAAAAAAAACGTGTAGCATAAATGAATACTACATTCAACGCATGTGTTGTTGGTTTTGTTTCCCAATTTTTGACTTGTACAAAATTTGCATCTCCTTCTTTCATTGAATTTTTCCATGGTGTGTTTTGGCAAGTCATTTTCTTTTCCACCGCATCTTAATCTTTTGAGAGTCATGATGGTGGACAATGCGACCGGTCGTTTTCTGCTTGTAAAATGTCCAATCAGATCTCTGGCAACAAATCTGCGAAATGTTTTGGAGTCCAGCTTGTCCATAGTGGGAAATTCCTCATGCAGCTTGCTATATATGACAAATGCATTGTTGACAGCGATGTCTAACAGGTCAAACACAACCCGTAGGCAGTATTTGATTTTGGACCCATGGTCAAATTAATAAGTAACTTTTTTCTGGTCCATAATGTCCGCCCCGCCCATGTGTTCATTATAATGTTTCACAACATCTGGGCATGGGATGGACTCTTTGAAGCTTGAGCCTTTTTTCCTTATTTTCACATCAGATAACGGAAAAGCCAATAAAAAGTTTGACAGCATATGGACCGCTCTGTTGTCCAACCATTTGGCGAAATATGTTTTGTCAGGTTGAAAGCACACTATTTCTCCTCTTTTCATACTTTTGTCTGTTGGAAGTTGTGATTTCGGCAATCGTTTCCGGTTAGATCTAACAGTCCCTGCACAATAAATTTTTTTTTCAGAAGGGCATCCTGTAATTTCGGTGATTTGAAGAAATTGTCAATGTATACCTGGCAATTTAAGTCTTCTATTTTCTCTGTTAGTTGCAAAACTATTGATTCCCCAAGACCAAACTGAACTTGACCACATTTCTTTTTTTCTTTTTTTTTTTGTTGTTGTTTATTTACCATATAAAAAATACAAAATTACATAGAAGAAACAAATTAAAAAAAAATATATGGTTGGTGTCACTCAATAGCATAAAGCTGAACAATGTAGTGACACCACAGTAGAAATATACCTAAAAAATATCTAGAAAAAATAAATATTATATAATTTGCCAAGATACACATAACATAAAATACAAACCACCAAGCAAAATATATATTTGTTTAATAACACAAGCTAAACAATTGATTTACCCCTAATGCTAAGTTTGACTAAATTAGAAAATTGTTTGCTGTTTAAATCAAAAATAGAATTTAACCAATGCATGCTTTTATAATTTACATCAAAAATATTTGTAATGTCTCTGATTGAATTGTTCCAATCAATGATGCATCGGTACTTAATTGAGTATTTACCATAAAAAACTGAATTATATGAAGAGATTTTAAGTTCATTAGCTAAGGCATTGCGAGATGGATAAGAATGAAAATGGCAAAGTTTTGTGAAGAAATTGCCAATCGAAGGGGGGATATTTTGGTTTAAAGAATGAAAAACAAACATAATGTTGAGGAGTTTGATAGTTGACGAAAATGGAAGGATGTTAAATTTAGTGAAAGCAGCAGTTACATTTGATCTAAAAGGTTGAAAATTTATAATTCTTAAAGCTGAGCGTTGAATAGAACATAATTTATTTAAATTTAAGCTTCCTTTTTGGCCCCAAATTTGACAACAATATGTTAAATGCGACGAAAAAATTGAAAAATACAAACTTTTTAAAATTTTTATATTAACGTGGTATCTAATTTTTGAAAGCATGCTATTTGATCGGTTTAATTTTTTACAAAGTTCATTTAAGTGAGGTTTCCAAGTCAAATTTTCATCAATTAAAACTCCCAAATAATTAATATAGGTTGATTGTTTTAAACGTGATCCATTTAACATGATTTTAATTTCAGAATCGTTTTTTTTATGACGTTTCTTAAAAATGATAAATTCGGTTTTGTTTGCGTTTAAAGCGATAAGATTTGCATTAAGCCAATCATTCAATCTTCGCAGATCATAATTTACTTTTTTACATAAGGTTTTTATGGACTTGTTGATGTATAACAAATTAGTGTCATCTGCAAAATGATGCACTGTTGAAAACTTTATACAATTATGAAAATCATTAATATAAACTAAAAATAACAAAGGGCCCAACACAGAACCTTGAGGAACGCCGCATCTGATTGACTTTAACGATGATGAAAACCCGTTAATCGTTACATATTGTTGCCGATCTTGCAAATACGAAGCAAACCATTCATTAACAATGCCTCTTGCACCGATGTGATCAAATTTTTCGAGAAGAATTTTGTGATGGACTGTATCAAATGCCTTTTTCAGATCAACAAAAATACCACATGCAAAAAGATCAGAGTCAATAGCTTCTCTCACTCTCTCTGTTAAACTTAATAAGGCATGAGCTGTTGAATACTTTGATCGAAACCCAAATTGTAATTCATTAAGGCAATTAAATTTATGTACGAAATTGTAAATTCGAGAATACATAAGTTTCTCCAAGAGTTTACTGACGTTAGAAAGCAAAGATATTGGTCTATAATTAGAACATTCTAATTTAGAACCTTTTTTAAAAAGCGGCAAAACTGACGATGTTTTGAGAATATTTGGAAAAACACCAGTCGTAAAAGATAGGTTAAATAACTTTGAAAGAACGACAGAAATTGAATTACCTAATTCTTTTAGGACCACTACAGGTATGCTATTTGGTCCAGTAGCTTTTCTATTACTAAGGCTAGATATTAAGGAAGAAATCTCTAAATCATTTGTTGGAGATATGAAAATACATTTGGGGTTCGGATTTTTTAGGTATTTTTTAAAACTTGTATGAGATGAATGAATTTTAGATTGGATGTTTTGTGCAACTGACGTAAAATAGGAGTTAAATTTGTTAGCAATTTTCACAAGGTCGATCAATGAAACACCATTATCATCCAGAATAATAGTTGGAACAGAATGTATTTTACTTTTTATATTTAACAAACTTTTTATACCAATCCAAATTTTCCGAAGGTTCTTTGAGTTATCAATAAAGTATTTCTTAAAATGGTTTTGTTTGCTGCATCTTAAAAGTTTAGTTAATAAGTTTCTATATGAATTATACCGAGATTTTAACCTGATTTTGTTATTAATATCTTTGGATCGAAGATATTTACGATAAATTTTATTCCTGATTTTTATAGATGTTAAAATACCTTTTGTTATCCACGGTTTGAGAGAGAGCTTGAAGCTTTTAATACTGACCTTTTTAAGTGGCAAATACTTGTTTAATAAACCGTTAAAAACCTCAAAAAATAAATTAAAACTGTTGTCGGTATTAACTTTATCAAATTCAAGAATTTCATTCCAATTTACGTTATTAAATTCAGAAAGAAAACCTTTTTTATCAAAATAAGTGGTATTTCTACGGAGGATATTGTGTTTACGAGGAACAAATGTGACATAAAAGTTAGGTTGAATAAAGAACTGAGGTAAGTGATCAGAAATTGTTGACGTTAAGTTACCAGACAACATATTTTTATCACAACAGTTAGAATAAATATTATCAATAATCGTTTTAGATTTCTCAGTAATTCTTGTTGGTAACGTAATATGAGGAAGAAAGTTATTTGAAGTTATAAAGTTGAAAAAATCTGAAGTTTCATTATCAGAATTAACTTTAATTAAATCTATATTAAAATCTCCAAGTAAAAAAACACTTTTGTTTTCAGAATTTAACTTCGAAAAAAGAGGAAGAATAAAATCATTTGTAAATTCATTAATTGACATACATGGATGACGATAAATACACCCAACAACAATGTTAACTTTTTTTGGACGAATTATTTCAATAAAAATCGATTCTAAGTGTAATTTTTTATACATCAACAAGTCATTTCGTTACGATCATGAGAAGGAAAAATTTTCATATTACCGGGAATTTTGTTTGTGTCTATAATAATATCAGAGTTGAAAACTTGGAAAAGTTCATTATCCGATACTTGACTAAATGGAAAAATTTTCCTTATGCACAAAATACAAAACCAATCAGAGACGTTTGATTGTAATAAACGGTAATCAATGTCATTTAATCCATTGCATTTTTTATGCATCCAAGAGTTACAAATATCACATTGTATTGCATGGTGGTTGTTTTTAATAATTCTATTGCACACATTGCAAAAACATCTTTCCATGGAAAGAGAAGAATTGTATATAAAAGAAAGAAAAAGAAAGGGGGGAAATAAGAATTTTACGAAAATATTACTTTTAGTTATTCAATTATTTGCTGGTTTTGTTACAAAGCAGAAGTTTTCAATCAAGGAAATTATATCATGCACAAAAATCGAAATCAGGATATAGATTGACCAAAGTGTTACAATGGTCTATCACAATCTTTTTCTCGTTAATGGTGCGTTTAATAAAAACCTTTCCATTAAGACAGAAAGTGTCGTTGATTAGTTTAGCCCTTTTTAATAAACGGCAATAATAAGAGAGCTTTTCAAAATAGGGACAAAGATTTTCTCTTATAAAAATCTTCGTCATTTTATGACCAAGACTAGGTGATTTGAAGTCCTTAAGTTTCCTCCGGTTTTGAAAAGCTCTCATACAGAGCTTCCTATTTACAAACCGAACAATCGATTTCTTGGGTGACGATCTCCCGATGCGGTGACACGCCTCCACGTCACGCTCGTCGATAGTAATGTCCATCGCCTCAAAAATCTCGATCACCGCCCCCTCTAGGTGCTCGTCTTTCACAGAGTCGGGAATTCCGTCGATCACGATGTTGTTTCTGCGGCTGTAGCTATCCAAATTGTAAATTTCTTTTTCCAAACACACTTGGTCTTCCTCCAAATTAGCAACTTTCTGTCTTAAACGTCTGTTCTCTTCGACCAGATTTTTTATAACAACGTCTTTTATATGGGAGACGCTTTCATTAATTTCTCCAAGTTTGTCAGACATAAAAATCTCAATGTTGCTGACTTTAGATGAAATGTCTAAGAGATGTTTCTCAAATTTCATCAACTGATCCTTAAAGTCATTCATCCTGGTCATTGATGCAAAGTTAAGGCGCGATTAAAGAGAATGGAAAGTCAGCAATGTGTGTATGTCTTTCCGGTATACATATCAAACTCAAAAAGATATCCTGATTTGGAATCGCATCGACACCACATTTTGAAACCCCATTGAATTGGCTTTCCTTTCATATATTGACGAAGGATGTTATGCCCTTTGAATTTCACCATGTGCCCATCAATGGATTGTTTCTCAGTAGCAGACATTGATGACAAAAATGCATTGTTAAAATGGTTCAATACAGGTCTTACTTTGAAGGCTCTGTCATGGGTAGGATCATTCCTAGCTTTCATATTTTCATTGTCGTTGAAATGTAAATTAGCTTTAATTTCGATTCCCGGACATTTCCCCGACGGTCATTTCCCCGACGAACGTTTCCCTAACAGACATTTCCCAGACGGACATTACCCCGACCGGACATTTCCCCGACGGAATATTTTGCTTGTTTGTTTTTTAACGAAGCTTCCAGAACGCTCATTAAGCATTATCATAAAGACCTCGACCCGGAGTTTTAGTGCATTTAATTGCTCCCATTTGTGCTACGGTTATTTTTGATGAAATACGGCGTTGTTTATTTATAACCGCTCACTAAACAACTTTGTGATAACATAGTCTCGAACCCAGAACCTTTCGGTTAAGAGCCGAACGCCATTACCATAGCGCTATCGCCGGAAATCGTTTTTAATAGTTCACGAAAAGTGACACAAGTAATTATCTTGAGCAATTAGTGATAAATGATATTGAGATAATAGATCACACCTGCAACAAAACGCAATTGCTGTAATGAAGTAATTGCTATTTTGCAAATTCACCAATCAGACAGCTATTGTCACCCAAACGTTTTTTTTTAAATCAATTGCATACACATATATAAATTTTGTACATACAGCTGTGATACTGGTAGAAGACCGTCGAATTTCTTTTTGATAAATGGTGAAAATGGAATACTTTGTTTTTTTGAGTGTTAAGGGTTAATTTACTTGCCTTGTCCATTTTTAAGAACAGTCCATCTATGTTTCTATCAGAAATAAATATATTGGCATCGTCATACATACAAACAAACATACATAAGTGACAATAACGTAGAGGATTTATGGAATTCATTAATATAGACGAGAAATAAAAGTGGTCCTAATATAGAAACCTGCAGCACTCCACAAGTTATTTTACAATAATTGCTATTTCTGTGTTTCCTGATGGTGGTCGTTAACAACAAGGGTGGCGCTATTTGGGGGCTACAGCCCCCCCCCCCCCCGTCGGAACTTCTTAGACCCCGTCGGAAGTAAAGCAATATTAACACAATACTGACATTTTTTAACGTTTGATCTTTTTTGTGATTAATACAATTATCATGATATAAAGTTTCATGGCAAGTTATGTTTAAATTTAGAGGTGCCAAATCTGTAATAGATTTGATCATCAATGAGTTTTATGTTAAACTTAGAGTCAAGCAATTAGCCCCCCCCCCCCGTCGGCACTCTAAGCCCCCTCGTCGGAAAAACCCTGGCGCCACCCCTGGTTAACAACAGTTTATTATAATGCTGCGGAAACCTTCGTTATTTGCTTCGACTGAAATAGTCTCTTTGTCGCTGTAGTCATGCAGAACTCGGTAAATCAATTGTTTCGGTAGATCAAAACACCGCCGCCGCCGCCGCCAATGTCTGGTCAGGGAAACGTCCGTCGAGGAAACGTCCGTCGGGGAAATGTCCGGTTACCTTAATTTCTTCAAATCGCCCTATCGACATAATTTTAGCTATTAATGGAACAGATAGATCAGCCTCGGTTGATCAGTAATCCCTCGATGATGAAAGGACATGGAATCCCATCGCAATGTGCATACCAAAGAAAGCTTTCATTTCATCCAAATTACTTGTAAAGACTTTACCATTTTGTTGTGCATACAGGTGTGCTTCAATTTCAATTTCAATTGTTGTTTATTCACCATATAATAAAAATACAAAATTACATAGTAAAAGAAAATTACAAAAAATATATGGTTGGTGTCACTCGATAGCATAAAAGCTGAACAATGTAGTGATACCACAGTAAAAATATACCTAAAAAATACCTAGAAAAAATAAATATTATATAATTGGCCAAGATACACACAACATAAAATACAAACCAACAAGCAAAATATAAACATCATTAATATAAACTAAAAATAGAAACGGGCCCAACACAGAACCTTGAGGTACGCCACAACTGATTGACTTTAAAGATGAATAAAAACGGTTAACCGTTGCAAATTGCTGCCGAAAATACGAGGCAAACCAATCATTAACAATGCCTCTTGCACCGATGTGATCAAGTTTTTTGAGTAGGATTTCGTGATGGACAGTATCAAATGCTTTCTTTAGATTAACAAAAATACCACACGCAAAAAGATCAGAGTCAATAGCTTCTCTCACTCTCTCTGTTAAACTTAATAAGGCATGAGCTGTTGAATACTTTGATCGAAACCCAAATTGAAATTCATTAAGGCAATTAAATTTGTGTACGAAATTGTAAATTCGAGAATACACAAGTTTCTCCAAGAGTTTACTGACGCTAGAAAGCAAAGATATTGGTCTATAATTAGAACATTCTAATTTAGAACCTTTTTTAAAAAGCGGCAAAACTGACGATGATTTGAGTATATTTGGAAAAACACCAGTAGTAAAAGATAGGTTAAATAACTTTGAAAAAAATTGCAGAAATTGAATTACCTAATTCTTTTAGGACCACTACAGGTATGCTATTTGGTCCAGTAGCTTTTCTATTACTTAGGTTAGAAATTGATGAAGAAATCTCTAAATCATCTGTTGGAGATATGAAAATACATTTGGGGTTCGGATTTTTTAGGTATTTTTTAAAACTTGTATGAGATGAATGAATTTTAGATTGGATGTTTTGTGCAACTGACGTAAAATAGAAGTTAAATTTGTCAGCAATTTTCACAGGGTCGATCAATGAAACACCATTATCATCCAGAATAATAGTTGGAACAGAATGTATTTTACTTTTTATATTTAACAAACTTTTTATACCAATCCAAATTTTCCAAAGGTTCATTGAGTTATCAATAAAGTATTTCTTAAAATGGTTTTACTTGCTGCATCTTAATAGTTTAGTCAATAAGTTTCTGTATGAATTATACCGAGATTTTGTTATTAATATCTTTGGATCAAAGATATTTACGATAAATCTTATTCCTGATTTTTATAGATGTTAGAATACCTTTTGTTATCCACGGTTTGAGAGAGAGCTTGATGCTTTTAATACTGACTTTTTTAAGTGGCATATACTTGTTTAATAAGCCGTTAAAAACCTCAAAAAATAAATTAAAACTGTTGTCGGTATTAACTTTATCAAATTCAAGAATTTCATTCCAATTTACGTTATTAAATTCAGAAAGAAAACCTTTTTTTATCAAAATAAGTGGTATTTCTACGGAGGATATTGTGTTTACGAGGAACAAATGTGACATAAAAGTTAGGTTAAATAAAGAACTGAGGTAAGTGATCAGAAATTGTTGACGTTAAATTACCAGACAACATATTTTTATCACAACAGTTAGAATAAATATTAGCAATAATTGTTTTAGATTTCTCAGTTATTCTCGTTGGTAAGGTAATATGAGGAAGAAAGTTATTTGAAGTTATAAAGTTGAAAAAATCTGAAGTTTCATTTTCAGAATTAACTTTAATTAAATCTATATTAATATCTCCAAGCAAAAAAACACTTTTGTTTTCAGAATTTAACTTCGAAAAAAGAGGAAGAATAAAATCATTTGTAAATTCATTAATTGACATATATGGATGACGATAGATACACCCAACTTTTTTTGGACGAATTATTTTAATAAAAATCGATTCTAAGTGTAATTTTTTATACATCAACAAGTCATTTCTCAGGTATTACAATATCTTGAAGAGATTTTTCGAAGTGGGATGCTTGCAAGAATACTTCATAGGGAGTTGGTGGGTCACTAGTAGTAATCAATACTTTACCATATTCTTGACACGGAATAAGATAAACCGATGCATCAGAGGGCGTTCTCAGTTGTGGATTAGTCATCGTTTTCCACTTAAAATTCACAGTTTCAGTCCTAGTGTCTGCACATTCTAAGTTGGTTGTAACTTGATTTTCTTCTTCATTCACAGTAGAACGTTCAGGTGGTTCTATGACGACTTCCATAACACCATCAGCAAGTTCATTGATTTGAAGATGTTCTAAATCTTCTTCGATGAAGTTAAGGTCTTCATCGTCCAACAACAAATTGTCTTCAATGTCACTCTCGTCTCCAAACAAAATCCGGTTAATAGCATTTTCATTCAAATGAAAAACCTTATTACTTTTCGACATTTCACTATTTTCTCTATTACTACGTATTGCTAAAATAAGGACAAAAGAAATTAAGCAAAGCATCTAAACTTAAAATTCTCATGCTAAGTTCAGGCAAATGCTTTTTCATGTGAATAATTGTTTCATACAGGCATGCAATCTATGTAGGCTAACAGAATGAACCTTATGTTACAAAAACTAAAAATGACCTTTGAAGCACAGTGGGACACATATGTCCCATAAAAGTAAATCAGGCTTAGCGCCCAAAAACGTGACTGAATGCCAAAGGCATTGCTGATGCTCTGAAATATCTACTGTATGCAAATCAAGATGTAATACTAATTACAATTAAGCTAAAGGTAGTAGTGTGGACCAATGGTGAAATCATTGTGGACTTTTTAGACACAGTTTAGACCAAAAGAAATGATTTGAACCCGGGACCCAAAAAATTCTCATAAAATTAGCACCTATTTTGGATAAATTGCAGACCAGATCCTAGTGTGGTAATATCTGGACAAATTTTCGTCCAAAAGTAGTAATGAAATTTTGCTTGAAGATGTATTTTGATACAAAGTGGATCCAAAAAATTCAAAAAATTTCGCGGTTTCGAGGGACATTTGGATTTTTCGCGAAAACCGCGAAATTTAATTCCCGCACAAAGTCCAAATGTCTCTCATCTTCGAAATTAAATTCCCCCAATTTTTTTGGATACACTTTGTCCGCAAAATTTTCAAATCATGTTGATCCGCGAAATTAAATTCCCTTTTTTTCCGCGACATTTCCTAAAAGGAAACCCCACAAAATTAAGTTCCTGCGAAAATTAATTCCCTTAAGGTATGCTGTTCCCCTACACTTTTGTGTTTTAGTATCATTATTCACCAAATCCGGAAACTTAAATTTACTGTTGGCTTATGCATAAAATGGTTTCGTGTTATGTTTAATGTTTTTGGCTATAACAACCTTTCAAAGTAGATAACAGCTTTTCTGAATTCTGCCTTAGAACGATTAGGTACCCTGGGGACCATACATTTATGACGTCCACAAAAAATTGTTCTCAGAGGCGGATGTAAACACCGACAAATTGGAGAATCAGGGTTTAAAGAATTATCTGGGTTGTTGTGATGTAATAGAATAAGATCGTGAATCTGCTTCTGATATCTGTATTAGAAATTAAGGTTTGAAATACATTTTAAGAAATCTGTATCAAAATTGGAATATAAAGAATGACACTTTTGGTAAAACAAAAGATTTTTCTACTTTTTATAAAAATAACTTTTTTCGTCATCTTCATCATCACTCGCGTCCAAAAAAGGTGAATTGGAAAGAATCTCATATATGTTGAGGACTGGTACTGACTGTTCCACTTGTTTCACGCTACCTTAAGGACAGAAAATAAGTCGAGGATAAAAAAGTGCGGAATTAGTGTGAATTAAGAGCCGAACTTTTAATATTAATGCGGAATTAATTAGTGCGAATCGAGGTAAATGGCTAAATGTGCGGAATTTATTAGTGCAATTTCAAAATTTTTATGAAATTTGCAGATTTAATTTATGCGATTCCGTACGTTTTTTCACTTTGTAAGCAAGGTCCCCAAACGGCCCTATTTTCTAAGACAACTTAGATATCTGAAGACGTGTAGAAGTCCTAAGTTCATGGTGAGAGATCAGGGATAATGGAGACAGAAGAAAAGAAAAGTTGTACGTCTTATTTTATACATATGTAATCAAAAGTTATAAGAGTTTTATTATCTCTTGTCTCTCCCAACCGTTAGCCTTCTATTTTAAGGAGTTTCACGGAAAGTTCTAATGCCGGGCAATTTTTTTCATTGGGCGGATTTGAATAGTGCGAATTGCTATTTTTTTTGCGTTGGGCGGAATTTATTAGTGCGAATCGCAGAGCTCGATCAGATTTGGGCGGAATTTATTAGTGCGAAATACACCCTTATTCGCACTAATTAATTCCGCACTATTTTATCCTCGCCTTATTTTCTGTCCTTAAGGTATCTTCTTCTTAACTGTCAGTGTAATTCCAGCGCATCCATCACTTTTGGTGTGACGTGTAACAGAAGCCATATTAGGAAAATAAACGTGACAATCCTTGCAGATTCGTTTGCCTAGATCTTTTTGCTCACTTGGAAAATACAAATCGTATGGCGTGTGTACATAATCACATTCTGGGACCAATTTGCCGAGTGGCGTTATTTGGAAACTTGTCAGAAGATTTGACGTTTTTAGGGTTTGGTATACTTTATGGGGAGAAAGTTTTGCGGGGAGAAAGTTTCGCGTTTTTTGGTCATTTTTGCGAAAGTAAGTCCTCGCGAAAAAACTGACATGCGGATTCGCGAAAGTTTATCCCACGCGAAATGGCCTAGGAAGCCAATTCGCGAAAGTTAAATGGAAGAAAAAAAACACATGTATATCAGTCTAATCAGGGGCGTAGCCAAATTTGTTTGTCGGCAAATTCCCAAACCCTGTCGGCAAAATGAAAATTTCCTGTTTTCTACCTTCTTTCTTCTGTTGTAATGCTGAACAAAAAGCGTCGTCATTATATGTTATCATTGGATCAATAACTTTTGATTTCTACTTTGTGTATGCTCATTACGCAATTTTCATTGACTGACGTTGACAACCAGAGTGAGTGAATCATCATTCATTCACTCTCATTATCGTCGACGTTGTGACGGATTTAATTGCTTGAAAAATGTAACAATAATGCGAGATTTAACAAATTCAAATCTATCATAGAATAAATCTAAAACCAAAACATTTTCACATGAAACTAATTCAAATGATGAAACAATCACATGCAGCATACATTTCAAACTATTTTATTGAGTAATCTCAATCGAACGAACACAAATGGTAGCCAGATCAAAAATGCTTGACGACAGACTTGAACAGTTAATGTTAATGGCTTGTGAGAGAGACGTCACCGATAATGTACGTGTTAAAAAACTAGCCACCATTTGGGCTACACTTAAGACCAGAAGAGTCTTAATATCGAACAAATAAACACACATTTCATATATCCTTTGGTCTAGTTTTTATGTATTGTTCAGTTTTTTTTGTTTATTGAATAAAAAAATACTTGTCGGCAATATCGGCCTTTATGACTCTTGCACCCCCCCCCCCCCCCAATATTTTTCCTAGCTCCGCCCCTGAGTCTAATAAATCAATAACATCGGCGGATTTTTTTCTGCGCCACCACTTTGAACATATCACGAATATCATGATTTGGTCAATTCTTTTTTTTCTTGGGAGCTGACTGTTTCTTTGCTTTATTTGTTTGTGCAAGTTCCAGAAGCGCTTCAGTGATGAAAGATCCAAGAATCTTCTCGTCTTTAGGTTCTGTATAACGATCCTTAACCAACTGAAGGTAGCGTTCTGCAAGCTGTGTATTTTTAAGTGTAGAAGGCATTTTGAAATATACAATACAAGGAATTTCAATGTCACCTTGGAACAATGGTGATCGTCGGTAATGGCGTGAAGACAGTTTAACATACATTGAAGCTCCTCTATCTAAGAAATATTTTGTTACCCTCGATGTTTTTTCTTATTAGAAAGAAAAAATTATGTTTGATGTAAACAAATCTCTGTTTTATTTGTCAAAATTCCAATGTTTAGAGAGAAAAATCTGCACAAAAACCAAATATCGCGAAAGTTTATCCCACGCGAAATCCACTTTTCCAGTTGAACGCGAAAGATTATTTTACGCGAAATAGATTTAATTGAGTGATTCGCAAAAGTAAATCCCTAAAATTTCGCGTTTTGTTTTCCTCGCGAAACATTCTCCCCGTAAAGTACATAATCGTTACGCGTACGTTACTTTACTTCGCTCCGGAATACAGACCAACAAATTCAATAGCCCTTTTTTATTTTCCTTCTCTGGTATCCTATTAGGACTAATCAATGTCGTCGTAGACTTATTCGCTCCATTAACTTCGAAGGAGTGGTGTTTATTTGTAGGCGGCGTATAAAGAGAAAATACGATAATTGTTTTAGAACAATGAACTTGGAAGATTATTGCGCAAATCTGGTACAGGCATGGCGCCCTCTATTACAGGCTTTCTCAACGCGTAACTGGGGGAGAAACCTGGGGGAAAAGTATAAAAACTGTCATTCCTTGCCTTAACATGTCAATTTGTGTAATGAATTAAGGGAGGAGCCAAGGAAATACTATTAGGAATCAGTTACATGATATTTATTGACATTTTTTATGATTAAACTTGTCATAACAATAAATAAGTAGTAAAAACTACCAAAACACTAAAAATATAGCTATATATAAGCGTTTGTCAAGTGTGACTGGTGAGATCATTAGCCTGTTATTGCAGTTACCAAAGGACGCGACGTGGGCGCTGATCTCTTGTCCTTCAAAAAAAAAAAAAAAAAAATATAATAAAATATATTAAATATAATATATATTAATATAATAAAAGAAAAAATTAAATTTGAAAATATAGCTAAAAGTGATAGATTCAAAACCACAAAATTAAATATGTTTCATACTTCAATTAATGAAAACAGAACAAAGGCAAGTAAAAAGTGGTAAATAATCAAGCAAAATATATGTAATGACTGGAAAATTGTTCAATTTTATTACAATTAGTCTTAAAATTAGACAAATTACCATCAAATTTACTACCTCCACAGGTGTACACACTATTTAAAACTAAGAAGATTGGGAGATGAATTTTGTCAAATAATATAAACCGGCATGATAAATTATCAACCCTAAAAAGTATATATACCCCACCATAACAATGAAAGGGAAAGTCTTTAGAAAGTTTTAACAATTTTTGCTTCCTTTCTTTTGAAGATACTGGACTGCACATGTGACTACAATTATTCAACAAAATGTTAATGTAAACCCATATTGTTTTGAAATATCCAAACAATATACTTTGGCCAGAGCCATTTGTGCATTGTTTAAAGACTTGCAACATACATTGAACTTAAATTCGTTGAACAATATATAGGAAAAAAACCCATTAAACAACAGTGTCGCAAGGAATAGAAAGCTTCATCTTGGAACATACCATACCTTTCAAAATAATGAAATGTACCAGAACATCTTTGTCTTTTCTGGTTATATATCCAGCAATATAAACAAGACTTCCTTTAATATCAATGTTATCAATATCTACATTATCAAAAATGTTTCTTGCTTCTTCACTCATTAGATACTTGCATTGGTCACAAGAATGACCACCTTCAACATTAAATGAGTTATCAATATCCACTCCAAGTCGTAATAACAATTTTGTTTGTTGAATATGTAATTTCTCAAGAACCTGCTTACAAGTTATAAAATTAGTACCACCGGATCCTTGGCGTAGTTTCCCAGAAGCTTTTTCCAAATAGTCTGTGGTGTAAATACCCAAGAGAACATGTGTTGTTGATAACACGGTTTTGCACAAATCAGATAATGCATGACATGTATGCGATAATGACGTAGCAGTGTCTTTGGTAAGCTGTTTTACTCTCATACCAGATGCTGGTTTCATTGAATCAGCAATATCAGCAAATTGTGAAAGAAATTCAAGATTGGAACTATCTAGCGAACGAATAGATGACCTTAAAGGATCATTGAAGCGGATATCAGCAGTCATTCCTTTTACATTAACAATTTTCCAGAACTTTTGTACAAGTTCTAAAAATTTTATAGTTCCTTCAAACTCGGTTCATGTAAGAAGTCCATGTGAAACACAAGCACATGCGTAAGTTTTCACATGGACTTCTTACATGAGCAAAAAACTAGTTGAAAGACATCCTCTGTTGCGGCAGGTAATACATTTTCGATTACACTAATCACAATGCTCTCTCAAAAAAGGTATTTCTTTAATAGGATGTACTACGCACATTTTTGCTTCTTAATTGTCATTAAAACGAACAAACTTCTGCGACCGTGCGAGTGAATCACATCTCATTTTATTGAATTTCCAATGGAATGTATTCTTTACATAAATGATCTGACAAAACAGTATTTTCGTTGGGCAAAACTTGCATGAAAAAAATAATTTCATGCTTTTCTAAAAAGGGCACTTCCTTTAAAAAGAGGGGGGGTCAACCGCACCCATCGATCCCCCCACGGTACGCTCCTGTACTTTGATAAAGCATTTAAAACCATTTAAATCAAATTAGAAAACAAAACAAATATGTATATGTTCCGCGCTTTCTACGGAATTACGCAATTAATAGAATGCGCAACGCAATCTAGGAATTTATAGAATGCGCGCCAATCTATAGATTGCCGCCCATTATATAGAACGCGCACCTTATATTCTATAAAATGCGCAAAGCAAAGCGTGGTCGACGTGAGAGCTGTTTCATCGTTTTATTAGAGAAGCATACATAGAGGGGGAACACAAGAAACGCATTTAGAAGAAATTAGTACGCGCAAAAACTGGTACGTATAACTATTTGTAAAAAAGTTTCTGGTAAATTCCTAGCTGAATCAATAAATATCATGGCTGGCTAACAAAGAGACATCATTTTAGTACACCAGTCTCACTAATACACTGGGTATGAGACCCATAAATTCACAAAACAACTTAGAATTCTTCCATAGAATGAGCAACTGATTTGGGTGCGCATTCTATATAATGGGCGGCAATCTATAGATTGGCGCCCATTCTATGAATTCCTAGATTGCGTTGCGCATTCTATTGATTGCGTAATTCCGTAGAAAGTGCGGAACATATGTACCTCACTGATCTGACAATTTCTGGAGCTTTGAATCGTTAGGAAAATTAAAATTATGAATAAAACAGACACTTTCTTGTTCAATACTTTCAGGTTGGGAGAGCTTTGCCCTTAACCTTTTTGGACTAGTCGCCATTTCACCATTTACTATCAAACATATTTGCGTCCGTTTTGTTTACATGATATTCCCGCCGATTAAATTCGGAGATGAAACATTTGAAATCACTATCAGGGGTTATACAATAGAAAACATTGATATTTTAGCCGTTGAAATTTATTTGAAAAGTAATTATTTTTATTTACCATGCTTAAAAACTTTTTATAAAAGAATAATACGAGAAAAATACTGAAATAAACTTGAACAACATATATTTACACAGAAATGTAAATCATATTTTACCCCCGCTTTCAAAACAGTTTTTCAAAACAAGATGGTGGATTAGATGTTTGTGTTGTGATGCGATGTTAATGTTAAATATTTGATCATTGTAGCTTATTTTGCTAAATTTAAAGAGGCCAACAAGTGAATTTATGATTACAAACAAATAATAAACTTTATTCCATGGTTAAAAATTGGTTCCCCCAAAATGTTTTGAAACTCATTTTTTGCCCACTAGCTCCCTGACTATTGGCAGTTCATAATCTTCTCGTAACCGCTAAACATGTGATGCTCATACTTAGCGAGATAATGTTATCCCCATTATAAAATGTCCGTTTTTCAGAAATATCTTTTATCTCCCAAAAATGTTGCGCTACTAGTCGACTCGAAATCGTTGAAAATCTGTTTCCTCCCAGTTTTAAAAAATCACGACACGTTGAGAAGGCCTGTAGTAGAGGGCGCCATGGGTACAGGCTATAAAGTGAAGATTGTGTGTTGCGTAATTTTTCTGTGTATTAAAGATATCTATCAAAATTATTTTTTGCAGACGTCTCCCCATAAAAGGGGCAAAGCATGAATGCAAAGAACTTAACAATAAATTTAGAAGTGAATGTGCCATTGTGTCATCAAAAAATGCATGATGAACTCAGCACTTTGATATAACGGTTTTGGGCAGATTTTTTTTTTAACCGGCGGCTGTTGGCTTGGGATTCTTTTGAATGTCATTTGATAGACTCCATTAAGCGAGAATTGTCAAAAGGAACAATTGAAATTGGTTGCACAAAATACATACAGACATCAGACGTATCATGATGGAATAAGCCATTCAAGATTCGTATGATAGATTTTTTATAACGATTGGATGGTGGAAAGCGTGCAGCAGTTTACAAAAGGGGGAATCAGAAACCTCCCCCGCAAACATTGAACACTACATGGGTTTTAGAAGCGTGGACTGTGAAAATATATTGTTTCGAAAAGGATTCATCTTGTCTTGATTTGACTGGTGCTGCTTTATTGAAAAATAGTACTAAAGTTTATAGATCATGAATCAATAGAAGTAGGGTTGAAGCTATGTTTTATTCAATTGATTGATTGATTGATTTTTCAAACATATCAATAAGCCCGACTTTCAAATTCAAAAAGAGTTTCAACATTGTCTATTTTCCTTTCTTGATTAAAGTATTACCAGAGTACAAATTAACGAAATTAATCGTATTTTCACCTATAAGTACGTTCCAATTAGTTCACAGCTGCCTACAAGTAACACGTATTGAATAAAGCGGTAGAAACATAACATCTGCTCGCATAATCTCGGTTTTTGAAGAGAAATGTTGAAGGCCACACTTTTACTTTTATTCTTGGTCATTGTGAACAAGACAAACTGCACGCTTTTCCCTTTCGATCAGTTTTTCAACGTATCTAAAGAGTTAGTAGACTTCCACAGTTATTCCTGCGAAAGTCCCTTTTCAAGTAGGTGCTGCGAATGCGACGATAGATGTTTTTCTAAGCGATCGTGCTGCATAGACAAGCTATGGAATGCAACAAATCCGATGCCTTTGGAAAGGTATGTAAAGATTTTTGCCCATGCAGTTAATTCCCAAAAGAAGATGAGTTGTGAACCGATAATTAGTTTCACAAACGATAGCTTGTATAGCGTTCATCGGGTATTAATGGTGGCAACATGTGTTAAAGAGAGTCTTCCAATCGATTCAGTTAAATGCCTCAATGACTCTACTGAATTTTATTCTGATATTGTCCCAGTGATGGGTTCTGATAATTATGTATACAAAACCTCATCGTGCGCAAGATGTAACTTGCAGTTCAACTATACCTACCTTGATGTCAGTGTGTACTGTTCTGATGTAACTCCTATAATAAAATCACCGTCAGCCGCGACCGAGAAACCTTCTATTCTTCACCAAGGGTTGTTGGAAAATTACAAAAATTGCCACATATCTGCAAATAAAGGAAGAAGTTGTTCAGATTCTATGAGATATATGACTGATAGGAAATGTCCGACGTCTAATAAACATTTTGCTAATTGCAACCTCTACGGCGGTTTGGTGCAGTCATACCCAAATATTCACTGCTTCAGATGCGAAAACCTTAACGGTGTGATCGATCTGCCATACCAGTGTCACGCCACTCCAAAACGTTTTGTACCGTTAAGTTGGAGCATGACGCTGAGCTTCAATAAGAAATCTGGGATAAGAATTTCATCCAGAAAAATGTCAGGAAACTTCAAGTGTAAAAATGGTACGCGATTGATGCTTATGACCGGGGAATGCAAACACTTTACGTGTCCGGCAGGATACCGTGTGAATGGACAAGAATGTCTAAAAGAAAATTACGTTCAAAAAAGTGACTTTGAAAGTTGTTTACAAAACAATCACTTTGGTTTGTTTATAAAAGTGAATATGACTTCAGATATGAAGCGCATTGCGGACGCATACGAGACAGTATTGAATTCTACGAACGGAAAATTTGTGTTAGTCTATAGCACTTCGTCTGAATTAATTTTCAATAGATATGAACGATTTGAAGGAAACGTCATAAAACTACTAAAAAGAAACGCAAATGAAATTCTCGCATATATTAATGCGGTATACATTACTTCCGTTAGTAATCAGCATGTCACCGAAAAATATGGATTTGATATAGCCAGGAGTTTCCGATCAAAGTTTTGCCACCATCCTAAAGTTGTAAACGGAACCGCGGCAAAGTTTTTGAATAACTGCGCAATATCATACAACAAATCGTTCCACCCTTCAAACTTCGTATATTGGTGGCAGATGTCAAAGTTGTCGACACTAAATTCAATTTCATTCTGCGAACAATTCTTTCAAACATATTCTTGCAAAACTAAAAACATAAGCAGCAGCGAGTTCAAAGTATTATTTAACGACAATACAGAGTACAAGGACGATGGTGGAAATCAACTGACTGTAAAACCGAAAGATTACTTACCGTTGAGAAAAGGTTACTCAATCTGTTACAACGTGTCCCCGCTACAACCACACTTAATTTCAATCATTGAATATTACACTACACTATGTGGTTTAAGTGCGAGTATACTCTCTTATTTGGCTATAATCTACACTACAATGAAGTTCAAGCCATTGCAAACGATTCACGGTCTGAATATGTTATCGATGTGCCTTGCACTGCTCATAGCTGACACAACGTTTTTTTGCATGACACAGCTACATCCGAAACAATGCAGATACTTCGCCGTTGTCCTGCATTGGTCTCTCCTATGCGCAAACACATGGGTATGCATTATTTCTTTAGATATATCAATGACATTCTCTTCACTTTCACCATCACTAAAAACGAAGAACCTGTTTTTGAAATATTTTGCATTCTCGATTTGCCCTCCGTCCATTATTGTGACAAGCAATTTAGCAATCTCGTTGTATTTCCCATCGTATGAGGCTTACACGGATAGCTGTTGGATATCTGGGTTCATTGCACGTATAGTCACTTATAATACACTCGTTGCTCTGGTATGTGTAATTGCTACTTTCTCCCTTTTGTACACTGTGCTCAAGATTCATTTTCACGCTCGGAAAACTAACAAGACCTTGAGAAAAGATGAAGGAAGGAAGACTAATGTCGCTCTTATTGCTATAAAGCTATCCTTGATTCTTGGCATCACAGAGATGTTTGGTTTCTTTCAATTCAGTGGTTCGAATGTCACAAAGAGTGAAAAAACATTTAATCTTGCGTGGAGTTTTATTTACGCGTTTGCTCGCAGCAACAGAGGAGTTCTTCTCTTTTTTGTTATTGTGTGTAACAAGAAAGTTAAGGCTTTATTATACGGGAAAAGAGCAGTTAAAGAGAAGATTGAATCTCAGAAGAGATGCAAGAAAAACACAGATAGCGTTTCATGTGAATGAATTTTAAAACCATGCCAATTTGAACTAATTTGAACTACAGAGCATTCGTATATATTTGATCCAGACACATAAAAGCTTTTATTACTAACTTATTGATGTAGACCTTCGCTCTTGTAAGAATAGCATGTCTTCTTTGGTCACTTTATATACTTGGCGGATGTTTGTTATTGATATTTATTGTGAAGTTTTGTTAGGAGCCATTCATTAATTACGTCACACTAAATTTGTCATTTTAGAACCATGCACCCCCCCTCCCTTGTCACGCTCCGTCAGGTTTTTTTATGAGACCCCCCTTTGGTAGTTACACCCCCCCCCCCACCAAAAATATTCCAGTATATAAACAAGACATAAACATTTAGAGTGTAGTACAAGTTTTCTTTCATCATTTAACAACTTAAAAATATAAAGACTATCAATCACTAAATAAAAAAATAAAAGTTATTTAGCACAGGGGTTTCACTTTTTGGAACGATCTCTGGAATATCGGGCTCGTTCGCTTGTTGTCAAAATCAACATCTTCAATGGCGTGTCATTCAAGTTCTTGAAAAACCATTGCATTGCCCACAGCAATTCTTGTTAGCGACGGGCTGCAACTCTTTGCGGTCGGTTTTTCCCGTCTCAGTGCTTTCGGCGACTTGCAGAGGGCAGTATGATGTGTGGTTTTGTAATAATCGTATGGAATTCCCTTCGTATCCCTTCGGAAATTCTGTACTTGCTTGTTTCGGTATAAGGCTAGCGTTCAATGCAATGTTTTGAAATACCGATAGATATGTAGCTTCCTTATCATCTTTTGCCCATTGGATACCAACATTTCACCATCATCACATTGCAATCTACGAATAAAACCTAGGAGTGTCTATTTTTGTTGAGTGGTAATCAGAGCTATAGCCGTAGGGCCTGTTACGGTTTACGAATTTTACCAGCTATTTTTGTTCTGTTTTTGGGACACGGGCTTATTTAATTTGTTATGTGTGTCAGATATTGTTTTCGATAATGATTTAAAATCAAATATGACACCTTGAAAAGTTTTACGAACACATATTGTTTTGATAATAAATTATACATTGAGTAAAGTCATGGCCCACTAATATACATTAGTATTATATTATATCATATGTATATTAGTGGGCCGTGGTAAAGTAGTTTATATATATTAAAAGTAAAGTCTGCGACCGCAGTCGAAGGAGACCCGAAGGGCTTTTTTTTAATGGCTACTACCACAAGGGTAGGGGAGGGCGCCACTCCTTTCCCAATCTTTACCCCAGTAAACTGGTACTCATTTTACCGACCTTTTGAATGGATGGAAAGCTGAGTCAACTTTGACGCCATGACCTGGTATTGAACCTTGGGTCGCTGGAATGCGAACACTCACAGTAATCACTATGCCATGGCGTTGGTTAGTCCTGGCGTACTTAGGACGCCCGTTTGCGCCTACGAAAATCGCTCAACCAGACAACTAACCTATTTAAGCTAGACTTGCATTACGCAATGAGTTTCGCTCAAGAACTCAACTGTAACTCAGAAATAAAGATTTTGCCGGAGATGAGATTCGAACCGGCGGGTTTGGTTTCGTGAGCCGAAAAATTTATCCACTGAGCTACAGCGCCTAAAGCTTATATATATATATTAAATATTCTATATTTCTAGAAAGAAGTATCTACTCGATTTTTTTTAGTTTAAATATTTTTATAAAATTTATAAAAGTGATATTTACCTTTTGCGTGAATTTTAGGTGCAAAACCTTTATTATGTTAATCTATGGTACTAAACCAAACTTTGCTTTTGTTTCAATTAGTTCAAGGTCAAGTGCCAGAATAACTGGACTAAGTAGGATTTTCCCTTAATCAGAATGTTAAGTGTGTAGCGAGTAAGACAGGGCAGTGGTATTATTATATAGATAGCATTTGACAAGAAACATTCACGAGGTTTTAAATATTTATGTTAAATTTATATGATAAATATTATATTATGTTTTCTGTACACGCTGCACTACCTCTTTATATTAGAACTATAAAATTACCCGTCAAAATTCCCACTTTTAACGACTAAATCCCCGATTTCAATGCAACATAGGGCCTCAGAACAACCTCCAATCGTGCAACCGGCCCCACGTTTATGTAAAAAAAACGTTATTTGCTGTTGAATAATCATTCAAACTCATTGTAAGTCACTCGTTGGAAAATCTTTGGAAACAATTTCAATTTCGTTTGTCGACAGTAGAACAAATGTTTTACTAAACCACCGCTAATGTCTAACTTCATAGCAGAGACTAATGTTTTGGTGGCCAAAACAAAAATTTCGCTTGGGCATCTATTCTACGCAATTCCTCTTTAAATGCAAAAAAATATTGTTTCAAAAAAATGTCCCTAAAGGTTGGTTCCCATTATGGGTTAATGTGAGTTAATTTTTGTGGGTTTATCTGCAAACTCATGGGTTAATTCTTTGTTTACATAAGCTGCTACACGGTTTCCACACACTTGAAAGCAAACTAACTCAAATGTGAGTTTATAGTCCGGTTGTGAAAAGTTGATTTTAGCGTGGTTTTAGCGACCCCACAAAGTTTTTTCGCGAATTTAATATTTTTAAGATGTGCTGAATGTGATGAAACCAGTTGGTCACAGCTCGGCACCTTTGGGGAAATTGCAAAATATGCTAATTAAGTTGGCCATTATTTTGTTTTCAGGCCATAGCTTGCTTATTTGGCAAGATACAAGAGAGATTTTGGTGTCTACCCTTATGTTTTATGGATCTCTGATTCTAATTAAGCCATGCGTTCTAGGATTTTTTTTTTTTTTTTCAGGAGTTACTAATTAGGCTGCTCATTTTCATAAATTCCATATATTGTGGTAAAATCAGGTTATTCATAATTCTGGTGTTTATTATGATGTTTTTTTTAGGGTATCTGATTCAGACACATATATTGTCAGCAAGATTTGACCATCAGCATTCAATATACTTTGGTAATTTAATAATCACTAAGGCCCAATTATATTTGTCTTCAATAAAATGAAGTGTAAAGGTGTAATTTATCCTAAACAGAGCATAGATTGTTTTGACAATCACAATAGGTGGTATGCCTTCAAAAGTGAAACCGTGTAATCTAAATCTAAAGTTTATGAAAGCAGTTAGGAAGATTTTCCTATTTGACATGAGAATGTGTCATGACTAATTATGATAGAAATACTATGTGAAGAAGGGGCCAAATAGGCCTTTCTAATGATGTAGGGATATTTCACAGGTAAGATGCCTCCAATACATAACACTGTTTGTTACATAAAGATATCTTTCTCTTACACACTGTATGAAAACTGATGTGTGACCTAAATAGGACCATGTTACAAGCCTATTTTTATAAAACTGAATGAAGCAACTCTGATGCCATCTACCGATTTCTCCGTAAACAAATCTTGTATTTTAAAGTCTTCTTACAAATTACGTGAATCTTATTTTTGAACAAGAACTAAATTAAATTAATAATCTGCATTCGGTCAACTTCAGACATGTTGTGTCAGTGCTAAACCCCCAACGCAAGTCATTCTTTTATTCAAGCTGACTCGGAGCTGAATCAGAATGAGGAACGCTGTTTTTTTTAGCCATGTCCAGAAAGCCGAGCTGAGAAGCCGCGGAAAGACTACGATCACAACGTCGTTCGATAATCAAAGCCAGTAAGGAGGTGCATAGCGATGGTCGTCATGAGAACTTGGAGGTAAAACTTACAAATGACGAGAATGCATTTAATTGCTGATCTTATGTTTCCTCCTACGTATCAACCGAACATTTGAAACGTTTTTCAAAGCGTCTTTCGACAGTCACTTCCAATGATGACAATCCACGTGCAAAGCACTCACGTCGATCTGCAACATCAATTATCTTCAACTTTAAGAAACATTGCATATTCTGTAGCGGTGAGTGTGTCATGGAAAAGGATCGAATACACCCTAGTCGATGGCGCTGAATTGTACTCTGTTGCACAGTGGATAAAGTAGAAAAAGAGAAAACGTTGAAAGAATCTATCATAAAAACATGTGATGAGAGAAATGATGATGTATCCCGACAAGTGAAGCTTCGTGTCCTCGCTGCACGAAATCTGTCTGCAGAGGATGCAAGGTTACCATACGGATTTTCGAGACCAATTAATGCAATTCTGTGGTTATCAGTTTAACCGTGCGGACCATCGAACAATCCGTGAAGAAGCAGATGTGTTAATGGTATATCAGATACTGAACATTGCCCAAAACCAATATGGCGTTCAAGTTATCAAAGTCATTAGTGATGACACCGACATGTTTGTTCTGCTGATGCGTTTTTGTGAACAACAGGAGTTGACGTGTACCCTGATAATGGAAACCACAAGCTCTGGGAAGGTTTCAGTAGACATACAGGCCTCAATTAAAATGAGGAAAGACATTATACCACATTTCTTTGCAGTCCATGGGCTAACTAGGTGTGACAATAAACAAGCTGAAACAAGGACTCACGTTCAAACACTCCGGGGATCTTCCCTCACCATTGGATCATGGTATCAAAGCTATGAATTTGTTATTGGTGAATGCTATGGCAGCAAAGAGAGTGCTGATAACTTGTCCCAAATCCGAGTAGACCTCTGGTCAAAAAAGATGGGAAAGAGGAACGTCATAGCAGCTCCACCCCTGCAGTCGATACCATCAACGAGGGAGTAATTCAGAGAAAATGTCTCACGAGCACATGTTCAAGTTGTAGTGTGGAGGTCCGCCTCTCAGCTGGATGTCCTACTGACTCCAAAAACACTCCCACTAGATGTGACCATAGCACCTCCAGATACGTCGAAGTTGCTTCGATGTGAATGTTCGATCGATGAACCAATGTAGCACACAGAGATGTGGTTGTCTGACAGGAGAATTGCTATTTACTTTCCTTTGTGCTTGTCGTGGAGAATCAAGCTGTCAGAATCCGTACAACAAGGAAAAGTAGGGGGGCAGACGGTGGAAATGAAGACTTACAAGAGGTAGTAAAAAACGCAAGGGATTCTGGTAGTTGTATTCACGAATTTACAATTATAGGAACGTCCCATTAACTAAATCCCGTTATATTTACTTTAAAATGTTTTTGAAAGACTAAAGTTTTCATGCAAAAAGATGATATAATACTCTATTGTTGTTAGCTTATAAGCGCATTCAATGATCGAAATCTATTGTTTTGCTTAATTATGCAGGAATGTAAACAACACTTGATAAGTAGTAGTTATCGCGAGATACGAGAAAAATATGGCAAATATTTTTTTGAGTTTTTATGTTTTTCAAAATATTTAACGAGCCTTTAACTACTACTTATCAAGTGTTGTTTACATTCCTGCATAACTAAGCAAAACAACAGATTTCGATCATTGAATGCGCTTATCCCTGCCATATTTTTCGAGTATTTCGCGATAACTACTTTATCAATAGGTCTATATGATATCTTATATAACACGCTTTGAGAGCGTGAACATGAACGTCGCCACAACTCAATGATTTTACGATTACATTATTCTAACATTCGCACGTGTCATATTTTGCACTCTGTTTTTAACTAATAGGAATCCCGGGAATAGTTGCTTTAACCAATCAGAAAAAATATTGAGTTTATCTGTGATTAGCCAATCACGTTACAGATATTCACGCAACCTATTGATAAGATATATGACACAAGTAACGGCGTAGTAAGACTTGAAGACTTTTGTTTACAACAAATCAATTCGTTCCAGCGTTTCAGGTTGTTTTCAGTGCACATTTTTCTCGGGCAAAAGTGAAATGAAGAAAATAAATGTATCGATCATTGTGTGGATTTCTATGTTCGTTTTCGTTGTTTACTGGATGTGTTTGAAAAGAAATAGCTCAAGTGAGAACATTAACATTATGCCGCTAATAAAAAGCAAGGAACTATATTTGAATAATAAAACAGATTTTAAAAGTGTCTTATTTGAGCCACACATGCCAAGCGATAACTTATTTTTGTTAGTTGCGGTTTTGAGTAAACCTGGTGGCAGAAAGAAGAGAGATATACTGCGAAACACTTGGGCCGATTGTAACAACTTACGGAATACATCTATTTTCGAGTCGAGGTGCATTCCACAGTTCGTTACATGTCAACGAATATTTTTAATTGGAAAACCTTCGAACACGCATGCACACGATACATTAGCTGAATGGGAAACCTATAAAGATTTGCTTGTTTTCAACTACACTGAAACCTTTAGAACTATATATATAAAGATGACGTCGTTTTACAAGTGGGCCTCAAAATATTCAATTCGCTGGATCTTAAAAGCGGACGATGATGTTTATGTGTTACTACCGAGGCTTGTCCTTGAACTTCTTACGTTTAATGGTACCAAGTTTTATGGTGGAGTGGTAAGCAAGAAAGGGAGAGTTCTCAGAAATAGATCCAACAGATATTTTGTTTCTGTAGAAATATACGCGGCGAAACATTACCCGAACTATTGCTACGGACCCATGTATTTACTATCAGGCGACCTAATGTATGATATTCTGCAAGCCTTAAACTATTTTCCGAAACCCTTCGTGGACGATGCGTACCTAGGAGTCCTTTTGAAAAGTTGCAATATAACTCCACACTCTATTCCTAGATTTGTACGTAATCGGCTACATAATTTCTCAGAGGAGAATTTGAAAACGGCTATTGGATTTTGTCACGGATTATCCATCCAAGAAATACTTCAATTGAATGAGAAATTAAAATCCTTTATAAGTCCGGGTTGTTCAAACTCTACAGATTATTAAAAAGATGTTTCCGAATGATTCGGCTAACCTGGTTTATTTCGTAACTTGATAAAAAAGCTTATAAAAAAGAAATTTTCATGCGGTGTGCCTTCATTTGCAAAGACCTGTTTTCCTGAAGAGGTCAGACGTGTCTTGCAGTGTTGCAGTTGTAAGAATTGCATTAATTAACCTCGCTCATCTTTTATCATGTCACTGTTTTTATCTTGATTTTATTGTAAAAGATATATACTTATTCCACTTTCTTATCTTATTTTTATGTACTAATAGAAAGAACGTTACTTACCATATATTTTACCATATTTTGGTTTTGTTTATACCTTACCTTTTTTCGCCAGTCCAAATGTGACACTTGTAAAAATTGATAATCAGTTTTTTTAATATCATAAATTTGCGAGGCTCAATACTCTTGTGTGCCGATACAAACATATGAACGAAGTGATGAACGACCCGTCAATAATGATCACACGATATTATTCTTTTATTAGCATGGGTCCTTTCTTGGGAAATGAATTATACATACCTATTGTATCTTTATTAGTTGTGGTCTCATGCTTCGCTTCAGGGACATGAGCATCAATTACAATTGTGAGCGCATCGTCACGTGGAGCATTATTGTCTCCATCTTCAGTTGGAGTGATACCAGGAATAGGATGAACTGCATGAGTCTTTCGTTTCACGGTTTCGTTCGGAACAATTTGCATGGAATTCACTGACTATCAATTAATGGTGCAATGACTGCTGTTGGTATAATGGTGTGTTTTATTTCTGGAAATTATTGTTTCAAAAGGATGCAGAATATTAGCCATTTACTCAAAGGCAAACAGAATACGGAATCAATTTGAGGTATGTTATACTGGCAATCGTGAATCGGAAAATACTGACTTTCGCTGACATTAGCTGGCTGACGATCATCAGAACTAGAGGTCTCGGAACTGGATACACTAGGATGGTTTCCTTCATCACGATTATCATTTCCCTTATCTAACCGGGCTGAAAGGAGAAACATGATGGATATTCATTGATGAATTTTCAGTGACTGTATCTTCGATTTTTTTTCACGCATTATTTTCTGCTATATATCTATTTAGGTACTTCAGCTGTCCTATCTCAGCTCGGCCCAAATATCCTTAGTCAGAATAACCCCTGTTCCAAGAGGGAGCTCCTACTACTACGGCTACAATACGGGTTATCTTATGTTGAAAACGATTGAATACATCACATGAATATAAATTTTCAAAATCGATGAAGGCCTGGGCTTTAAATACACTTAACGAGAATAATGGCTTTGGCCGAGGTTTTTTTCTGGTACCTCGCATAGCCTACTTTAAGGGGAAAAACTTTCGCGAATTTTTGCCATTTTCGTAAAAGTTTTTCCCGCGAATTTTAAGCATTCGCGAAAGTTGTAAACCGCTGAGTAGTAAAGTATATGAATTGAATGAAGTTGATGAACGCGTAACGTTGAAACCGTTTTAGTGGGATGTTAGTGTGAATCCGCCATTATGACGACTAAACTTTGTTTTAGTTCACAATATATATAAAACTACCGAGCGACGTTTTCAATTGAGTAGATATTTCCGGAAATGAATAATTCAGTTGATGGCCGATATGTCAAAAGGATATTCAATTTTAAATTTTTAAAAGTTTTCCTCTAAACAGAAATGATACGTGTGAGACGTTTTGCTGCGGTTTTATGGGTGTATTTCTTGGCACCTGTAGATGCATCATTTGATTCAGGTGAGACCGAATGCACTGCAACGTATTCATCGTTAGTCTTATTTAGAATATACAAGTTTTAACGAACAAGATTGCCGATGGTTTTTTTATTTTGTACTATTCGATATGTCATAAATATTGATTAATTGTATATATGTTAAAATAAAAAGTCTTAATTAAAATGACCCTTGCAAAAGTCCAGAAAGAATGACGAAACAACTTTCCATTTCGAAGACCAGAATTGTAGATGTGTTTAACCTCAACTAGCGTAACAAACGGATTATAAAAGCTGGCTTTCTATTATCTGAAATTCAAACTGTTCGTACTTTACTAAAACATAGTTATATAAAACTCGTCATTTGAAAGCTCGTATTTCCTCCGATTACCCGTACTCTTCTGGAGGAAGGGAAATCAATTACTGGAACTAAACCTTACTCTTCCCTTAAATTCGAGTTATCGACAACTTTGTGACTTTTTACACGAATACTCAAACACTTGTGTTTTTGCTTTCTGTGACGCAGCATCGTTTATTTTTTCGTTTCTTCTTTTACATTTGCTGTTGTGGTAGAGGTGCTTATTTTTAGAAGATTCGCTAGATTGTAAGAGAGAGTAAATATATAAAAGAGAGTAAATATATAAAAGTGAATATAACCAATATATAAAATAAACTCTCAGGCAAACCCTTTGATAAGAAGCACAACGACCATCGCGCATTTTACTTGAAAATTAGGACCATACATATCTACATTACTTTTAATAACTTCAATAAATCAATCAATTTATTTAACAAAATTCAGATCTTTCAATCAGCACTGCTCTGGCATTTTATGGAATATTTGTCATATGATGAAGTTTTAAAATGAGGTAAAACCAGTTTATCATTAGAAGCATTTTGTGTTTCGTGTTGGTGAGAATTAAAATAGTTTTAGAGAAAAAATGACTGATTGAAGAAGGAACATATTGTTTTAGTGAATTGAAAATAAATAATAAATTTTAAATTTTGATATGAAGTTGTAAAGGTCGAATATTAAATTTTTTCATAGCATTAGATGTATCAGAGCGAAAAGGTTGAAAATTTATTATTCTAACCGCAGAGCGTTGAATCGACAATATTTTATTAAAATCAATACTTCCTCTTTAACCACAAATCTGATAGCAGAAACACAAGTGAGAAGAAAATATTGCAAAATACAATTCTTTTAGAATTGATTCATTAACAAAAAATCTAACTTTAGCGAGCATACTGTTTGTTCTGTTGAGTTTTATACAAATTTCATTGATATGAATTTTCCATGACAGGTTTTCGTCTATTAATACCCCAAAATATATTATAAAACGAGATTGATACAATCGTTTGCCATTTAACACAATTTTAATTTCGTCGTCAAATGTCTTTTTTAGTCTCCTAAAAATCATAAATTCAGTTTTATCCGTGTTCAAGGCAATAAGGTTTGCGTTTAACCAGTCATTAAATCCTCAAAAGCATGATTAGTGGAGTGATTAAAACGAAACCCAAATTGTAGTTTGTTTAAACATTTACAGCGGTCCAAAAAATTATAGATACGAGAATGCATAAGTTTTTCTAATAACTTGCTTACGTTTGATAGATTTTGGTCTGTAATTTGTACACTCTAGTTTAGAAACTTTTTTAAATAAAAGAAGAACAGATGGCTGAAACACTGTTATTATTTAAGCTCGTGGGAAAATAATCATTTTTCGATTTTAAATTAATTAGTTCGCGAATACCATTCCCAACTTGAGGAAGATTTTTTGAACAATGCGAAAAGTAATTTTTATAGTAGATGTTTGTTTACTGTCCTTTATCATTTTTTTCAAGAAATTTCTGTATAAATTATTACGGCACTCCAGACTGAATTCTTTAAATTCATTTTTTGCTGTTATGAATTTACGATATAAATTATTAAGCACAATGATTGATTTTAAAATACCTCTAGTTAACCAAGGTTTTAAAGAAAGTTTAAACTTCTTGATACTGATCTTCTTGAGTGGTGCGTGATTATCTAATAAACGATTAAAATGTTTATAAAATAAATTAAAACTATTATTAACGTTTGACATATTAAGCGCCATAATTTTGTCCCAGTTGACTTTTAAGAAATCAGAAAGAAGATTTTTCTTTTTGTTTTTAACGAGGCTTCCAGAACGATCATTAAGCATTATGAAGACCTCAAAACTTCTGATTTCCGTTCTTGCATGGACATCTTCCAGCTTTAAGCTATTGATTATCTTCCAGACTGTCGGATGGTGATGCGACATGCAGTAATTTAAATATTAGATTAATTTCCGTGGTAAAATGCTAACTTCGAACAATCAAACAAAAGCTTTCATTAATTGATTTCTATGACTCATTGCTAGGTTGGGATAATTATTTCCCGACTGACCTGACTTATTCTCGACACTATTTTGTGGCCGGCCTAAACGTCTTTCTTATAAAGTAAAATGCGTGCATATGTAATGAGACTTTCTATTCTATTTGTTTTATTTCTATGGTTATTGTACAGATATTTATGGAATATTTTCTTTACGCCATCGTATCTCTGGATCTCAATACTTAAAATTTCATTTGATAATGATTCATATCAGAGAGAGGTCTTATCACAAAATTTTTATTGAACAAATACACACAAGCTTCGTCACAGGAACGTGCGGAAACATTTCAAATGCATGTCGCTGGGCCGCCTCTTGACAACCGTAATAACGTTCCAAGATAAACAAACACGTGACTGATTTGTGACTCGAATTCGCGAATTTAAAAAACGTTAATAGAATTTTAAAAAACGACAAAAAACAAAATTATTCGAAAATTAATAAAAATTTAAAAAACCTAAAACAAAATTATTTTGAATATTAATAAAAGTTTAAAAAGTATAAAATAATATTGTTTTGAACCATCCGGTTTCCAATCGTCAATTTCAATTTCAAGGTATATATATGTACGTACATACTAAAATTATAAAATAAATTTCAAAATTTCTAAAATATTATACAGGGACATGGAAAGGACTGGAAAGACAATAAAAGAATAATCAATAAGGGCCTGAAAAGGATAGACATGATGTAAAAGTGTTACAAAGATAAATCCCTCGCCAGGCAGGATTTCACAACAAAGTAACTTTCTTGAAAACAGATTATATTTTATCACACTAATATATTGCCTCTTTAATTAAAGGAGTAGTAACCTTGGTAACATGCACACGTTCTGTCGACATCGAAAATTTTTGTAAACAATTTCTTGAACAAACATGATTCGTTTGTAAATATGTTCCCATAATTATCAATTATTGTTTTGAGATTGAGAATCTGACTTGTTTGAAAAGTCTAGAGAAACCAACATGACGATGTTTTGAATCCTTTTCAAGAATAATGTACGATATTAAGCTATGAATGTTTTTACGCGACGTTGAAGTTGGTTGTAAAACATTAAAGGGATTCCCTAGTTCTCATACATATTTATCATATATAAATAAATAAATATAAATAAATAAATAAAAATCTAAAAAGAAAAGAATCGAATTTGCCCCAAACATAACAATGTTATTTGTTACTTAACTAGTTATTCTGTTTTTTAAATTGTTGTTGTTCAATGCGACGCTCTCTCTTTGACCTTCTCCCCGCGATGTTTATTTCTAACTAGAGTTCAGTCCTCATTGTCCGTATAAGGCGAAAAAGTGAGGTAATCATTTGTTGTGACGTACATGGTACGTAGTTTTGATGCATGAGATTAAGCCGTATAGTTTGTAAGCCGGTCTCTGCATATATTTGTTGTAAAAGCGCTACAACTACTTTCGCGTGATGAAAAACAGCGTTTATAAACAAGCACTAACTGGTAAGAAAACAAGTCATGGCTCCAGTCTGCACTCAAACAAAAGACGATATCATTGAGCGATCGAGAAAATATTCACGTCTTCACGCAATTTGATTTAGTTTTTCTTCTGTTTTGTGGTCATTGTTAAACGAAATGTTGTTTATCCATGAGTTGCGATTTGTTTCTTACTTTTTTTAAGTCCTTGATTGTTTAACCTGGACTATATTGTATAAATTTTTAACATTATGGTACTTCAATATTTATTATTAACGGCACAAATTTACAATTAAAATTGATTTATAATTTGTTAAATGAAATGCAAACAGGGGTATGTTATCTCTAGGAGGAAGCCAGGCCCCTTCTCTGTCATTCAGACCTACCATGCATGTCCACAATACATATCGATTTAGACATACAGGCGCAAAAGATTCGTGCTGTGTAACACAAGAGATGTCTGGAATTTAAATTGAATACATTGAAACTCCTTCATGGATGAGATAAATTATGCATAATGTGTGAAAACACCTGGGAAGTCATAAAGAAAAAATATACAGAACAATTTTCTGATATAATAACAAAGCAAATCACAACAAAGTTAGTAAACAGATAAATATTTATAGTAATGCCATCATTAAATTGAATTTGGATGATTTCACGGCGATTGATGTGTTCAACGATTGACTCTTCAATGTTTGAAATTTCACTGCCGTCCACCCTTTCTTTATTCTTATCATCATCATGTTTCATATTTTTCCGTGAAGTTTTTTTTGTTTTTGCTCAAAGGGTAAGGTTGAACAGACATTTCTATTCCAAAAGCAAACAATACGCAACGATGTTACATACCTTGTACGTCACAGGTCGCGTTATACCAAAGAGGTTTGAACCGAAGTTTAAAAATGTAAACATCGTGAAAATTTTAATGGCGAATAAAACACGAGACTTTCTTCGTTGTTTTAGAGGATTAGAGATAGCGACTTTAAAAACAAGTTATTGTATTATTTTTTACATTCGGTTTTGAGTTATTGTAATAAAGTATGTATGAGAACTTGGGAATCCCTTTAATAAAATAGTTTTCGCAGAAATTTGAATTAATGATTGAAATATCGGTGTCAGGAAATAAACCCCCCGGAAAAATACCCCCGGAGAATTACCCCCTGGAAAAATACCCCCGGAAATATACCCCCTGTACAATAAACCCCCCGGAAATAAACCCCCGTACAATAATTGGCTTTTTCCAAGAAAACTGTCTAAAAGTTTCTTTAAAATTGGCGTACTGTATTTGCAACATTGAACATGCACGCATATTCATCTAATAATAGCTGTTAATAATGTCTATAAAATAAAAACGAAACTTTGTTTGAAAAAATCATAAAATACTAAACCAGAAATTTTTACTTGAGCTAAACAATCAAGTTTGTAATTACGCGTTTCTTAATCTTTCGTCTTGCTTTACGCATAACTTGCAACCTACCATTTTTTCTCTCATTAACTTTTTTCTTTCCACATAACTTCACACCATCTCTGACACTACTGACATAACTGCACCAAATAGAATATAGAATACCTTACTTTATAGAATTATAAGTAATATACTTTGCACTTGATTTTGGAAAGAAATTTTAGTGAATACTGCTGTTGAATCGTTTTTCAGGTACTAAATGGAAGAATGGTGGTTTTGATAGCTTCGGAAAACAAACAGAATGGTATTCTAAATTGGAGTGCATCAGTTCATGTCTTCAAAATGAAACATACATTGGTGCATGTCAGGATCAGTCAATGTGCAAATGCTTCACTGCTTCATCACCTTTTAACAAGAATCTTACATATATGCAACATATCTATTTTGATGACGGTTTGTTGTTTTATATTCTTATCACATGTATACTATCCTATTTAAGCATAGTGTTCAGTCAGGTTTCTCTCTATCTACCTTTTTCGATCTTCTTCCAGCCCCACTCCAAAATGACGTTCTGCGTGCTATGCTGTCTAAAGTTGTCAAATTAATCCTAATGTTAGTAACGGGCGTAAACGAGGGTGTCTTTCCTCTTTTCTTTAGCGCAAGACCTTGGGTGCAACTGTTGAACCAAATTTCTTACTGATATTTTACGACCAATACTATATCAGCAGCGTAATCCAAGTTTGCTAGGTTTTCATTCCGCTGAGTGGAAGGGTCGTGCTTCTCCGAGACCTTGTACGTAATGAAATCAATGGAAAGATCAATGACAATAACATTCCATCTTAAATCACTCCAGATTTGACATTAAACTCCTCAGTGAGTTCGCTAGTCACCGTGACACGACAAAAAGTATCATTGTGCATGTCCGTCAATCAGTTTCACCAACTTTGCTGGCACAGATTTTGTCTGGTTACTTTGGAAGACTTATAATATATTTAATGCAATAGAAGATGAGGTTATCACTCTCCAATTAACATTCAGTTGACCTTTTTTTACGTATTTTAATGACAATGACTTGCTTCTATTTAGAGGGAACTCTACCAACTTTCAACATTCTTTCTCAATATCACAAGAGCTTTTTTGCCAGTTTTAAACATCTCTAGGAAGATATTGTGTACCCCAGGAGCCTTGAAGTTTTTAAGTTGGTTGATGGAATATTCAACCTTGATTTCCTTGGTTGATAGGAAAATTGACTGGTATCTTGTTGATATCTTTGCACAGATCAGTTGGAATTGGTTGAACAAGGATGGCTTGAAAGTGTTCTTCCTACTGTTGTTGATAAGTTGACTGGTGTTAATTTAATCTCTAGTGGAATTGGGGTTTTTATTTATCAGATTAAGTCCGATCTCAGCAGTTTTACGATTGAGAGCTTCCTTTTTATCCAATCTCAACATAGTATCAGGTGCAAGTAAAACTTCCCCTGCCCAATGCACTAGAGTCTCCATCCGCGCATAGTATTGGAGATTTTATTCCTGAAACTCATTAATTAATTTCTTTATTTCACCATTTTAATTTTAACTTTCCAACATCGAAGATTAATCATGTATTGAAAAAATTCTTGTTGTAGTACCCTGGGTCAATTTGGTGATTTCTGATCATGGGGATTTTACAGGTTTGCAGTAAGATACTAACTCGTTTTGTTTGATCACCATTCATTGACACCAATTCATCTGCATGTCAGCCATGACCTTTTGATTGTTCACTATAATTTGCTAGTTCGTCCACCTAAAACAATCAATACACCATCCTGCTGCCAAAGATTTGCTCATTGAGCCAGAGAGAACTGTCATATTGTTACCCTGACAAGGAAGGCTAAGTTCTAGTATCACTTATCCAAGGTAAACACCCAGTCCAGTGGAGGAAAGGGGTTGACACTATGAAACCTTACTCAGCCCATATCACATGATTATTATAAAATTAAAAAAATATATATCCCTTATGATTGAATGTTTAAAATACTTTATTTGTTGAGTTGATTTCAAGTCTGGGATATCAATTATCCTAAGCCAAGTTCAAGTTGAAGTCTGGGATATCACTTATCTCGGTATCATTATTATTGTTTTGTGAACATGAAAGTGTTTTCCATAAGTTCTTTTCGATATGCATAGTAAATAAACTAAAGATGTCTTTCGAGAACAAACAACGACAAAAGGAAATGAATAGCTTCACGTAATTCTATTATATCTATTAAAATGATTAATGTTTTGTCTCTGACCAAAAACAAAACCTTGTATCTTAAGCAAATTTCCTTAGTTAGTTACGCCCCAAAATTTCCTGAAACCCCTGAAGTTTGCAAATTCAATTGTTGATTTGATCAATTTCCTTTTTTACAGTGCGTCCCAACAGAACTTTACTCAGCATTTCAACAAAGTATGTTGATGTCGGAACTGACATAGAGGTGTTTACTCAACTTCGTTACAAAAATGATGGGAAAAGTTCCATACACACCTATTGCACGGATACTTTACTTGCTCCGAAAAATATATCGTACAGGTGTAGTTTCCAGAACGTGAAAGATTCATATACTAGATATACACACAAAATTCCATACACCTTTTACTCGTATTATCTTGTGGAGGAGGTTTACGCAGAAGAAGAAGCAAACGAGGTCATCAACGACGCAAAATATTTTATCAAGGTACACTTTGTTTTTTTACTTTTTGATTTTCACACAATAGTCTCCACTGATGAAACTTGTCCGTGGAGAAATGCGCGAGCTAGACATAGACAGACGGGGTCGCGGGATGATGAGATTGACCAGTGTGTGTATAAAGGAAAAGAGGATTTTCAGTTTGTATGTAAGCGTTGCAAAGGTTTTATTATAGACAACTTAGTATTTCCAGGTTCAGTGGCATACAGCAGTGGATCATTAGAGACTGCCGAGAAATTTTGTTATGTAGATCGTGAAGGGGGAGTAGAAAGGAGTGTTATTTGTTGGGTCGATTCTGCTTGGAGAAAATTTAGAGACCTCTGAAGAGTTTTGTCGTTCCAGGATAAAGGTAGGTTGTATGAAGCCTATGTTTGAAATGCTATGTTGTATGGGAGTGAGACATGGGTTGTGAAGCAGAAGAATTTGATTGGTGACATGAGAATGGCTAGGTGGATGTGTAGCATCAGCCTGAGAGACAGAAAAGGTTCCGGTGAGCTAAGAAGTAGGCTTGCTATTCATAGCATGAAAGATGTTATTCAGATCAGGAGGTTGAGTTGGTTGGGCGACTTAAAGAGAATGGAGAAAGATAATTGGGCAAGAAAGTGTAGAGACTTGATAGTTCCTGGTGCAAAGCCTAGAGGAAGATGGAGAAAAGTATGACAAGAGAAATTTGAGTTTAGATCTAACAAAGTCTAGATGGGATTGGAAGACAGCCATTAATATACCACATCCAACCCATCATGCTAGCATAAGTTAAACAGATAGTTAGATAGACATTTAACCAGTCAGATGTTGTTGTCAAAGACAATGTTAATAAATCTAGTCTTGGTTTCCTAAACCGAGTGTAGAATAGTGACATTGACAATCATTATAATATTGTTCTTGTTTGAGTATTTTTGTTCTGTTGTTGTTGTTTAGATCTAAACATTTGTTATTAAGAAATATAATGTTTTGATCGAATGACTTTTGTCCACTGAGGTTTTCACAGGAAGATTCTGTTAAATCTTTTTTTGTTATGTATAATTTTTATAAAAAAAGGTGTTTTCCAAATATATATTTTTTTAGATCAGCGATTTTGGCGTGACGAATAATAGCACCCACTGGATCGTGCAGCAGATCAGTCTACCGTTGATTACTGAGGTGATGTTCCTGCCATTCAATATCATGAGGCCAAAACGATCATGCACGGGAATATTGAGGGAACATTCTAGCGGTAGCGGTTCAATGTAAGAATGTTTTTTTGAAATTGTACAGTTTGCCTTAAGAAATTGACGATTCGAAACCGGAGGGTTTGAAACAATATTAAAAGATTTTTCATTTACGATTAGAATCCAATTTTTTTTAATACATTATCTACTGTTTTTATTTTTTATTATTATTATTTTTTTTTAATGAGGTTTCCAGAACGCTCATTAAGCATTATCATGAAGACCTCGACCCGGAGTTTTAGTGTATTTAATTTCCCATTTGCGCGACGGTTATTTTTGATGAAATACAGCGTTGTTTATTTATAACTGCTCACTAAACTAAATTTGTGATAGCATGGTCTCGAACCCAGAACCTTTGTGATAAGAGGCGAACGCCATTACCATTGCGCTATCGCCAGAGGAACTGTGGAGTTTTCCTTAATTTTTTGATGTATTTAGTGAAAAGAATGTTTTATTTATTAATTCTTAAATAAATCATGCAGATTTAAAAAACAATTGGATTCTAATCGTAAATGAAAAATCTTTTAATATTGTTTCGAACCGTCAGTTTTGAATCGTCAATTGCGAAATGGTCTGTTTCGAATCAGCAGTTTCGAAACGTAGTGGAATCGGAAAATAGACGTGAAAAATGTAAATGTTGTATAAAATGAAATAGTCAACTTTGGAATTTCAATCAGGCATCAATTATGTTTGTTTGTTCATCAAGTCAGTCGAGAAGTGTTCACATTTGCTATTGAATTATAATTTGTTTCAAATCTATTGTTTTCTTACCAACAGAAGGAAGCTTCTATTTTTTGTAAAATCATCTATTGCTATAGAGAGAGTTTTAGAATAAACTCCAGTACTTTAAAATCTTTGTTATCCAATAAGACGTTGCCTTGGTGGGTGTGAAAATGTGTCTTTTAGATTTTATTCAAATTTCCATATCTTTGAAACGTAACAATCTTATATTCCAAGCTTATTGCTGTCTCCAACTGTGCGTGTGTGTTTTCATTAACTCTTCAATTTAACAACTTTTTTATGTTCTTAATATACAAATTTAAAACCTACTTGAACTATAAAATTCCTTTTGTGTTTGAATATTTTTGATTAACATTTAGCGATGTCTTCTTTTCAGACGTTACATTTCAGTTTCTATGAGTGGACATGCGTGCAACTGTGATCTTGAGAATGTTAGCTTTCACTTCAAACAGAGATTTGTTACCCTCCATTCAAGAAGTTTTCATCGCGGAAGCCCCCTTTCAACAGAAGAGTCTATCGAGAATGATGATGAGTTGCATTTCTACGTAAGTCACTTAATGAACCTTAAGGCTCACACATCATTCATAAGTAGCGAATGTTGCGCCACCCCGTCCACGGTGTTTAAAATACAGATCGTTTTTAGAAACATGCCATGTACTTTGTAGTTTTTCTTGCATGCGTTTCTTTTAAATATTTTAGTGTGTGATTTTACTTCATCTTTTTATGCTACTTCACACAAAAAAAATTGGCAATTTAAAAAATTAAAAGAAAATGTTGGTCAGAAGACCTTTTGCGTATTGTTGCTATAAAAGTAGGAATCACCATGGCAAGACTGTTGCGTTTAAGGCAGGAACTCTGTATATATAGACTGAGTGAAAAATCCACTTACTTACACAGTTACTTCTAAGGCAAAGTATAACTGTGTCTGCCCACCATTATGAGTTTTTATATAAATGTTGCGGTGTATTATTTATGATAGATAATTGCATGCATCACTTTTTAAATAGAGCATGTCAGTTTGCCTTTGTGTGTGTGTCTATTTTGTGGGTTAGACGGGTTTACTGATGGCACGCCTCCAGCCAACGCAGACTGAATACGTTTCTTAACAAGATCTTTCTGGACAACCTGGCTCGATGTCGTCCATGGCCTGCCACACCATCAACAACTAAATCTCTACACTTCTTAACCCAGATTTTATCATTCATTCTCTCAACATGACCAAACCATCTAAGTCGACGCCTTTGAAAAAAATTCTCTTACACTTTCTAGTCCACAGCGTTATCTTAACTCATTTGAATCCTTCCTATTTTTCAATGTCACATTTGACATCCATCTAATCATTCTCATGTCATTACGCTCTAGTCTGTTTAGTTCAACAGTTCTAACTCACCATAATATAATATAATATAATGGAGTTTTTACGGGACTCTCCACATGTAACAGTGGCTTTTCTTATCCCAAGGTTTAGGTCCTGGCGTACTTAGGGCACCCATTTGCACCTACAAAGTCGCTTCACCAGACAACCCACCATTTGAGCTAGGCTTGCATTACGCAATGAGTTCCGCTCAATAACTCAACTGTAACTCAGAAATCAAAATATGTCCGAGCTAGGTTTCGAACCAGCACCGTTTGATTTTGTGGGTTGAATGCACTAACCACTAAGCTACAGTAACCCATGTCTCCCCATTATATAGAAAAATACTCCTTACACAAGCATCATCAAGCCTTTTGTGCGAAGAGATATCACTCTAGAAGTTAGGAGTGGTAAAAGTTCTCTAAACCTTTTCCGCCCAGGCATAAATCCAAACTGCATATCATCAATATTCACCCCATCTTTAATAAATCTTGTCAATATCCTTTCTAATACTTTCATAACTTGGTCTAACATTTTTAGCAGTTTACTATAGAGCTAATTTCCCAGTCCGCAGGGACTATACCTTGACTGACAGTAGCATTTACAAGTTCAGTAATGATGTCAATACCATCCTCACCAGATGCCTTCAGCATTTCTGACACAATACCTGATGGGCCAGCGGCTTTACCCTCTTTCACCTTACTAAGAGCCGATTTAACCCAATCCTTTTCTATTCTGACAGCAGGACCCTCAATTGGACTAACTTGTGACAAAAGACTGCGGTCCCAAACTCCTCATTTAGTAATTTACTGTAATAACTTTCCCAGGCCAATTTTTAGCACTATCATCATCAAAAGATAAATCTCCGATGTCATTTCACACACACTTTTCTCCAATGATATCCTGATTTGTCTTCCTCATCTGCTTGGCTATTTTAAAAACTTCGTTTTTCTAATCCTCTCTACCTTGCAAATTTGGAAATCTTTCTTCCTCTTCCATTTTTTTTGCTGTATAAACTTCTAACTTTGTTGTACGCTTTGCTTCTAAATATGGTTCTTTATTCCGACCTGCCTTCCATTCTTTCCATAACCTTCTTTTCTCTTTAATAGCCTTATCAACAATATCATTCCACCACCAAGTCTCCCGTTTCCTGATAGAACTCTTAGTCCATCTACATACACTATTAGAGGCACCTAATAGACCATATACTTTTAACATCAGTCTTTATTTCTACTCTCTCCAAGTTTTGTTTAAAACTGGTACAAAAACTAACCCTTTTAATTTCCAAATTTTTTTTCTAGGAACAAAAGTCTTTTTCCGCTCAGTTGCTGACCTAATGCTCAAGTCACATACAACCAACCTATGCTGACTAACACATTCCTCTCCTGCAATAACCTTTACATTCCTAAGTAGATTCCGATCTGACTTCCTGATAAGGATATAATTAATCTGGGTACTTGAGTTGCCTGATTGAAAGGTCACTAGTCGTTATGGAAGAACAAATGTTTGTATAAATTTCCTTACCTGAAATGACTTTCTCGATCAAACACTCATATTTCTTGGATAATTTGTTGATACGCACCCTTTTCATTGTGCTGCTGGTAAATATGTCTTACAACGAATCTCTTTTTTCGTTTTATTTTAAGTTGTCTTTGTACTCTTCTTTGTAAAATTAACGAACAGGCTAACAAAATTAGTCCATGCTCTTTCTCCATATTTCTCTTTCTCAATTTTTTCAACAATTTCAACGACCCTTATATCCATGGATGTTATATCTAATGCGGCAGCTAGTGGGGATGAATTGACGATGAACCAAGGCGATGAAATAATGCAATGAACTTTCTATTTCCATCGCCCTCATCATCATCCGTTTTTACGTGACCTTTTCTACTCAGAGGGGGTTACACGAAAAACCAAAACCAAAACACGAAAAATCAAAACCAAAAGATGATATTCTCCACAATTTGTGTAGGTTTAATCATCTGATGGTTTATTGAAGCATATGTTTTTACAGCTGGATGCCCTTCCTAACGCCAACCCCAGTAAGAGGGAAGGGACCTCAGTGGGGACAAAGCTTTAGTGACATATAATTTACTTGGTCACACGTTATTTTGTATTTGACGGCAGCATTTCACTTAATTGTAGTGGGAAGTGTGATTTTCGGTGTTCAAATTCGGGAAAATTAATTTATTCTATAAAAGAAAGAAAACAGTTTCTGTCATCAAGGCAATATAACCTATTTTACCTATAAAATTAATAAGCACCCATTAACGAGAATAAATAATTAAATTAATACGTCTCCTCTATATTTACAGTAAAGAATATTGATGTTGGCTTAAGTAAAACAAAAAGGTTTTGCTTCATTACAATTTCGCACAACCTTCTTTTAAGCCGATATTAAATTCGCGCTTGCCTAAAAAACTCAACAGTTGAAATGGACGTTCTTGTTTCTACTAATTTATGTATTTTATCATTCATGTTTTCGTTGCCAGAAATTGTACTAAATATATGTATATAAAATAATATCGCTTATAAATATTTTAACAAGAATGCTGACTCTCGCGTTTTTAAAGTTGAAGATTTGATTTGGTTTTATTTGATAGTTTCACCGGGTTCATGTTTACATACCTGTTGGATTCACGTTGTCATTTGCTCTGAAACCCACCGAGATAGGTCACCGCCAACTGGTTAGCCTGCTGACCCTTTGCTTCACAGAGTTTCAAGATGGCGTGCCACAGAAGAAGTGCATCTTCAGGGAATACAGATTTTCATTGTTCAGGCAATACCCGGCTAGAGGTGAGTTGGAACGTTTCTTTTTGTCGTGGTTTGATTAAATCAGAATCTGAATTTTGCTGACAAGTACATTAAGGCAGTGAATGCTGCCACGCCTTATTACGTAGAAATTCCTGAATTCTTGAAGTTTTCTGGAGCAATTGTATCTTTCATTGACAGGTTCCTTCATCCATTCCCCGAGGCCTTACAAACACAACGTTTCCTTGATCAGTTCACAAAGAATCCGGAACAACAGTTACTATTGTTCTCAAAGAAGGTTTCTTTGTTGTTGTTTTTTTGTAAAACTACCACCCCTAACCTCAGATACATGACTTCACTTCACTGAGGTATAAAGTTGAGTGGGGTACTTCCATAGACTTTTAAAAGTGTTTCTATCTCTCTCTCTCAACCCTAACCCCAGAAACATGATATCACTTCACTGAGGTATAAAGTTGAGTGGGGTACTTCCATAGACTTTTAAAAGTGTTTCCATCTCTCTCTCTAATTTTAGTTCTATCTGGAAACCAAACTGTACTGTATAATCTTTCCTTTCAGCCTAAATCTGTCGTGCATTCGGGCTAATTTCAAAACCCATGTCGAATTGGAAGGTATGCCGTTTTCCCTGTCTCTATTCTCGCATATTGTTTAGTTACCTTAAGCGGATTAATTTTCGCGGGCGTAGGTTTTCGTAGTTTTTGCGCGGATTTAATTTCGCGGATGACCAAAGTTTGTGTTATTTCGCGGGAAGTATAAACATTTTTTTATTTCAACATATAAACATATTTATCTATGTTAATTTACACGATGATGTCGAATGCATTTCTGTTATCAATATCTAATCCGTACTCAACCTCCTCTCGGCTATTTACATTAGAATGATCTTTCTGCGGATACTCCTCTCCAGATTTGAAATCTACGTATGGAATGATGGTGATCTGGATTAGTTGTATCGTAGCTTTTTTTTATTCTGATCAAAAAGGACATTAAAACTCAATTCGAACTGTTTAAATTTATTTAGGATTTAATTTCCTGCATCGGCAAAATTTAGATTTTTCGCGCGGATTTAATTGCGCGGACGACGAATTATCGTGGATTTCGCGCGGATTTAATTTCGCGGAAAATGCCTAAATCCACGAAAATTAATCCGCTTAAGGTAAGTCGTAGTTAATGATATTTTTAATATGGTGCCATATATTTTAGATGTCCCTTGAGGGTGGTGGTCGATTTTAATATGTTTTTTGGGCTGGTCTTTTAAAACCAGCTGTTTTTTGTTTTATTTGGAACCAATGAATTACGAGTTTGTCTTATGGTAAAGATTGTTTATTTACTTGGTGAAGATGCACCAACGTCCATGATGGAGGGAGTTTCGACACTTCCTGCTTTGATATTTTGTTGAAATACTTAAATACAGCGGACTCTTTATAACTCGAACCACTATAACTCGAATCTCTCCTCAACTGGAACATTTTTGCTGGCACAGTGGAAATTTCCTAATAAACTCTCATAAAAACTAACTCTCTATTACTCGAACTCTCATTAACTCGAACGACTTCTGATTCCCCGTGGCTGTTCGAGTTATAGGGAGTCCACTGTATATTCTTCGCGCATTTTTTTTGAAAAGTAAATACGTAGAATGATCTTTGTTGATGATTGATGATCATCAACAAAGAATTGATGATTTTAGATGGAATTAGACAGGGTAGGGGGTCAAAAATTCGAATTTTCAAGGGGACTTCTATGTATGTATGTTACCAATCTGTGCCAATCTCCTCCCAAAATAGTCGGGTAGTCGGGTAGTATATATGGGTAGTCATGTACATATAGATAAATTAATTATACATTTAAATTGAAAAAGAATTTGTTTGGGAAACAAAGTTAGCCATAAAATATTTAATTATTATTATGAATTTTAAACCTACGCAATCGGGAAGTGACATCACATCTAATTAATTTATTTAAATAAAAACTTGTCAAAAAAAACAAAAAGAAAAAAAAATTCTCTGGCTAAAAACCATCCCAGGGGCATCACAATCATACCCTGAAAATTTGGTTCCAATCGGTACGGTTTGGGCGTGATTGGCGGACAACAAACAAACAAACAAACATATTCAGGTTTTTTCCTCCATTATAGTAGGATTCCACAAAAGCCTTTAGACTAAACTTATTTAATTTATTTTGTCAGCCCTACCACGTGCCCTCACTCTCGTTCTGGCAATCGACAACACGACCAATGAAATCTACGGCGAAACAAACAGAGGAGGGAAAGGTGTGTATGACCCCAACACTAAACGCTTTTATTCGATACCAACATCTCAATGGGAGAAAGTAAGAGATGGTTTGATCCACGCGAAGATATTCACCAGAGAGGAATTGCACGCCAACCAAACGCCATCGTTTACTGTGAATGGAGTTGCGCAACAATGTGAGTAGAACTTCGTTACCAGGACCCTCCGTTAGGTAATCGATATATGACTGATGTTGCTTCATCATGGCGTTGCATCATCCTATGTGATGGCTTTTCGCAAAAATCTTTGTCTTTCTAAAGATACCTAAACTAACTTTTCTCTCTTTCAACAAGGTTGCAACGGCACAGTATGCACGTGCGATGTAGATTACTACGGGCCGTATGATAAAGCCTACTACGTGGCTCTGTGGGTGAGTGTGCAATTTTACAGTTCATTTGGAATAAGGTTAACACTCTGGATGCGTGTTGTGCCAGTGCAGTAGACGTTTATGCGCCTATAATAAAGTTATCTGAATTTTCCAGAATCGCGAAGAACCATGCAAAAACAAGGGTAAGATTTTTTGGTTCATCGAAATGATCATATACTCTGGCCGTGCGAATAGAGGTCTGAACACTACGAAGAGGGATTAAACGAATTTGCCTTAATAAAAAAAGTTAATTTGCCTTAATAAGAATTTAAATTGAGGGATTTTGAGGGAAAGTACCTGTTATCTTTACTTGGTTGGTTGGTTTTTACTTGGGTGGTTGGGTTTTACTTGGTTGGGTTTTACTTGGGTGGTTGGTTTTTCTCTATCCCCCTGGATAGCTTGTGTTTTCCCTCAACAATAAACATAAAACACGTGATCTGTGTAAGACGCTTTCATACTTTCCAGTTACCTTGTGTTAGAAATTGAGATTATTAATTTGACGATGCTTTGTTATTTCCCCAATTTTTAATAAAATGTCTATTTCACAAATGCGGTGGGTGCGTCAACAGCACTTCAAAAGTTGTCAAAAACTAGATTGTATAATGAAAATAGGGAAATTGCAAATAAAGAAACTTAAATTATTGTAGTCAGTTATTGGACGTTTACAAACGAAATAAATTATCATATATTAACATAATTATCGTAAATAATATTGAAATTGCAGTTGGCAAAACCCGAGCCTCCTCCATGGCGAGTTGCGATCGCATTAAAAGATATTGCAAAGAGGTAGCAAAGGGGGAATACTACGTTGGCAATCGCGTAGAAAATTGCAGGATGTAGTGTTATTTTTGTATCGACAATTTGCCGGCAACGAGAAGAAACCGGTGATTTCCAGCGGCACTTTGTAGTTGGAGAAACTATTGAAATTTTGTTGGGCCAACGACATACGATTTCATCCTTAATAGTATAGCATAAAGCCGACATTGCGAACGAAGCAGGAATTCACCTCAGCAGTCATAAGTATCACTGTATCACTGAAATATAATCGTTTATTTAATTTATGTTAATTATATTAAATATATGCGTTTTGTTTGTATATTTAACGATGGTAACCAATTAACGTTGGTTAAGTCCGGTTACTTGCGCCAATGATATTGTACAACCAACACGTGGTTAGTCCGCTTATTTGCGCCAATGATATTGTACAACCAACACGTGATTAAGTCCGCTTACTTGCGCCAATGATATTGTACAACCAACACGTGGTTAGTCCGCTTACTTGCGCCAATGATATTGTACAACCAACACGTGGTTAGTCCGCTTATTTGGCCAATGATATTGTACAACCAACACGTGGTTAAGTCGGCTTAATTGCGCCAAATGATATTGTACAACCAACACGTGGTTAGTCCGCTTACTTGCGCCAATAATATTGTACATCCAACACGTGGTTAAGTCCGGTTACTTGCGCCAATGATATTGTAGAACTTGAAGCAAAATCCATAATTAATTAAGGGGTAATGAAAATATACAGAAAATCAGTCCGTTTAACACCTGCGGTTTTAACTGTTAAAAAGTTACAGTGAAGTGCTTACATCATTCCTGTCGATAGGTGGCGAACGTGGTATATCGAAATAGCAAGGAGCCTCATCCCTGTTTGCCAAATTTACGAATTTCCCAAGGTTCCTCTTGAAGATCTTCCGCAATCTCTATTAACCACAATGTTTCTGCAACACTTGTGGCACGCCTACGAACCGAATAACCCCGGGGGCTTCTAAACCACTCCCTTGAGGCTTGGCACCCCCTAGATTTTTATTGGGATACAACTCAATGTGACCTTGTTTACCATCCTGTGAATAGTATTTTCAGTGACAGTTATTCGTTGTCCTCACTTGTTTGTACGATAGGACAGCGAGCTATAAAGGTGGATGGGGACGGGTGGGCATGGTGTATTTCCAATTCTGATTTTCTTCGCTCTTTCGAACGAACCTCAAAAAAAGAGAAAACATAGTATTAATTTACGGGCTTTATTCTCCTAAATGTTGGCGTTAATTAATGTAACGGCCGGTGTTAAGTGGGGTCGGCGTAAAAAGAGCCACCACCCCCCCCCCCCCAAGAAATCCGAAAAAGTAGCGTTATTCTCTTTCAAAAGTTCAAAATCATTTAAATTGCATTAAAAACTGTACAGTGACATACTTTTTAATAATATATCCAATTGGACGTACACCCGTTAAGCTTTATCATAAAGACCTCGATCCGGAGTTTTAGTGTATTTAACTGCTCCCATTTGTCCTACGATTATTTCTAATTGTTTCTATTTATAACCGCTCACTAAACAACTTTGTGATAGCATGGTCTCAAACCCAGAACCTTTCGGTTAAGAGCCGAATATTACCCTTCACAAAAAAGCCGTAAAAATTTGCCGTAAAGCCGGAGATTTCCTATGACAAAGAGGGACCTTTTAAAGTCTAGGGGTTATGTAATGTTGAAGGCTAAAACAGAACACATGGAATGAATCACGGAATTCTATATACAAGCAGAAAGAATTCACGACCAAACAAACAAGCTCACGTGACCAGGCGATTAACCAAAAATAAAGCTCTTTGCAAGTTTGGGCAAGATTGCTTTGTGATCCAAACGTTATTGACATTGTATGAATAAATGAAAGTTAATATTTGTTTAAAATCAAGGGAATCACCTTGAAACCAACCATTCGACGTATGCGTTTTGTGGATAATTTCTTCGGCATCCCAACCGGGCTGGTTGAATCTCCAGTTTCAACATATCTTTCTTTCCAACATTTATTATCATATTTAATGGTAAAAGAAAGAAAGTATTTTAGAATTTTTCACGGAAGAAGGGCGGATGTCAGAAAGTGTCATCATGGAAAAACATCTAATAAATTAAGGAAGGAAACGAAAATAAAGTCGTTTTTGAACTTTGAAGATTTTCTTATCGGAGCGGCTCTTTTTACGCTGGCTCTTGAATCTATTTTTCATAAGTGGCAGTAATAAAGATCGGTGTTATAAGGGGCCTGTGGAATAAGGGCCAATAAGGTATTCAATTATGTGGAATAGGGGTCAATAAGGTATTCAATTGATGATGATGTTTATTCAGCGAGCACTGAGCTGCTTTCTCCGCGAGCTTTCTTGATAGCTTCTTTTTGTTTTTTTTCCAACGTTGCAAAGTCTTGTAAATGACTGAAAGTTTAGACATATATAAAAGCATAAAACTGACAAAAGTGGTACATATGACGGACATACAACATAGATCGTTTCGGTGAATATTAAACATTTTGAACAATATCTAATAAAGCTACTGGACCGGATGGCATTCCTGTAATTGTACTTTCAAGGTGTTCTACTGAGTTATCTCCCGTTTTGTGTGCTCTTTTCAAAAAGTGTTTGGATGAATCCTGTTTTCCTTCATCTTGGAAGTTTGCCTCTGTTATTCCAATTTTTAAAAATTGTGGTGAGCAATCAAATCCTTTTAATTATAGACCAATCAGTCTCATTTCCATCTTAAGCAAAGTTTTCGAGACTTTAATTAACCTGAGCTTAGTTGAATTTATTGAAAAAAATAATTTGTTTTACGACTCCCAGTATGGGTTTCGTTCTGGGCGTTCCACTGCTGACGTTTTGACAGTTATAAGTGAACTATTGTGCTCTTGATGTCTCTGGTGAAGCGCGAGCAGTTGCCCTTGACATATCCAAGGCATTTAATAAAGTCTGGCATCGGGGGCTACTGCACAAACTTAAGGCATGGTTTAAAATGTCCGTTTTTAAATATTATCTCCTCCTTCCTTTCCAATAGTAAACTCAAGGTGGTCCTTAGCGGTCATTCATCTTCCATTTTTTCCATCAATGCTGGTGTTCCTCAAGGTTCAGTTCTCGGTCCGACTCTGTTCCTACTGTACATTAACGATCTCCCAGACAATTTATCATCCAAAACCGTTATTTATGCTGATGATTCAACATTGTATTCCTGCCTTAATAAATCAGATGATTTAGAATGTTAAAAGGTTAGAAGGTTAGAATGGCCTCTGATCTTGAAAAAGATCTCAATACAGTAGTTGAATGGGGGTAAGAATTGGCTTGTTAATTTTAATCCATCTAAAACTAATCTTCTTTCCATTAATCATCTTAATCAAGCTTATTTACCTCGAATTTTGATGAATGGTTCTCATTTCCCTGAAAGCAATTCATTTCGCCTTCTTGGTTTTATATTAACCAGCGACCTCTCATGGCGATCTTATATTGAAAATATAGCTAAATCAACTGCCATGAAGGTTGGTTCTCTTTTACGAAAAATGAATTACCTCACTCCTGAATGTGTCCTTTACCTATACAAATCATCAATTCGTCCATGCATGGAATACAGTTGCCACATATGGGCAGGTGCACCAAAAAATTGCGTGTTCAACGGCGTGTTTGCAACGCAATTGGCGAAAACCTTTCTTTGAAATTGGACTCCCTTTCACACCGGCGGAACGTAGCGTCTCTTTGTCTTTTCTACAAGTTTTTTTATGGTCGTTGTTCAAGCGAACTATCATCTCTTACACCTTCTCTCAAAATTTTTCTCCGTTCAACTAGGTTGTCTTCTTCGTCTCACCAATGGACTGTTTATGTTCCAAATTGTCGTAGGGATTTTTATAAAAACAGTTTTTTTCCGCGAACATCCAGATTTTGGAACTCTCTTCCATCTACATGCTTTCCTCCTGAATTTAACCTTCAACTGTTCAAATCTAATGTTCATCGCTACCTTATATCTGCTTAACTTCTCCTGTAGCTCTTTACTCGCAAGTGGCCTTTTAGGCCTTGTTTTGAGCAATTTTCAATAAAAAAAAATAAAAAAATATTGTTTGTCTTCTACTCGCAGCAAATTTGCTCTTTAAACGCCACAGTATAACTCTTCTCTCATCCTCCGTTAAAAGCAGAGAACGAATAGAAGGCATTTAAATGTTCAACTATATAGTTCGAATCGTTTTGGTAGTTTGTTTCTGTTTCGTGTGGAAATCGATTAAGTTTGAATTTTAAAGTCGGAGGACATCGCATTTATAAGGAGACTCGGGTAATGGACGAAGAAGATATAACAGAACCTGAAAATCCTCACGACAAGAGAGACACATTCCATGGGAACTTTATAAGTATGGCCCGATCGCTATGCTGGCTGGAGCAACTATAACATTACAAAATAAAAGAAATATTGGTTTCAAAGTACCCTGTATTTATGTGGAAAAAGGGCCGAAATACATTGTGGAAATAATAAAAATGATAGAATATTTACAAAGAGTAAAAAAATTGTGAAGAGATTTTTGTCTTTGAGTCTACCTATGGGGCGGTTGCAACGGTTTATAGGATGTGGTTGCTTCGAGATCCTAATCGAATTAAAGGGGGAATGTGTCATTACACTTCGTATTGCAGACAAAAAATCAGAAAAGGAATTAATAAATTTGCAAACAAATTATAAACTATGTGCAAACTAAACGTGTAGTACATCTTTTCGTTAAAGCGATTGCGTTCAAACGTTTTTTCGCGAATGGAAATCTCTTTACAACATCATCTTTTCATGTCGCCCGGTGCTGCATCTTTTATGGTTCTTTTGACGTCATCACGTCCTTTCAGCCAATACGACAGCAGGAGAGAATCACGTGTCCCGTTGACGCACCAAAAGATAAACACGAGCACGATGGCAAAAGCGTTGAAGCCGATTAATCCGTAGAAAAAAAGATTGACCACAGATAGCGTGGCTGGGCCGAAGTATGTCTCAGGAGGAGGTGGTATGTTGTAGTAGCCTGGAATGGTAAATGACGTTTTAGGTCAAGCGCTGCAAGAGAAAGCAAGGAAAATTCTAACCTATACTGTGCTAAAATATTTGTTTTTGAATTTATTTTGCAACCGCCTATTATACAGATCGGTTGGCCACCCTGATTCGCGAGGTTATTTCCTGGGACTGCTGGTTTACTTAACATTCAGTCTATGGTAACAAGTTCCCCTGTTCAACTACATTTTTAAATTTAAATACATGCCGTAGTAAGAAATGGTATCTTTCTCGTTGTTCATGTCATGGACGTTGGCGATCTCATCAAACCATTCCAGCTTATTCGCTGTGTAGTTCACAAACGGGTTGTGCGAAGCATCGATTTTTGGAAACTGGAAAATCGTCACCAAACCTTCGAAACGCGGCGGGAAGATGCTTGTCACTCGCGTAATATTCCAAGCTGGCCACGGAACACTCTTTGTGAAATGCATCGCGAACTCGGCAATCACGTACGTGTTGTTGTAGAAATTCCTGCAAAGGCGCACAAAATACGTCGATTGAATCTAGCCTAATTTAACGATTTTTTAAGAACTGTAGATCAGCGTCATACGTACTTTCGCAGCAAACCACGTGTTAAAGATGGCGACTTTACCTGCACTTGACTTTACCTTCTGTTTCGCCTTTTCTTATTCTACAACTTTTCATTTATACTGTTTCTAATGACTGTTGTCTGACTGAACTGATACTACTTTGACGGGCGAAATCAACAAATCCTTTTCAAATAATTTTTAAGACTAGCCAATTTAAATTCTCATCAAATTTTTCGGATTAAAATTACATCAAATTAAATTTAAGCTGAAATAATCATCCCTCACAGCAAAAAATATCCGCAAAAAAGAATATATAGTGAATACACGTAATCGCCTATAATGTTGTAGAAGATTCCAACAAACCTCATTCTAATGGGAGTGGCTCCTAAATATTCCGGGTTGTTCGCGTAATAGATGTGTTTCAACTGAAACATAAAGACGTGTTTGTTTTAGAATGTAATAATGCAGAAAAGCAGACAATGTCTAGTTGATGATGACATGTTACATATAGAAAGTTTGCGGGTCTGTCAAATATGAACTTTGAAATCTATGTTGTGGGTCTGTAAAATATAGACTTGAATTCTGTGTTGTGGGTCTGTAAAATGTACATTTGAAAGCTGTGTTGTGGGTCTGTAAAATATACACTTGAATTCTGTGTTGTGGGTCTGTAAAATATACACTTGAATGCTGTGTTGTGGGTCTGTAAAATATACACTTGAATGCTGTGTTGTGGGTCTTTAAAATATACACTTGAATGCTGTGTTGTGGGTCTTTAAAATATACACTTGAATGCTGTGTTGTGGGTCTGTAAAATATACACTTGAATTCTGTGTTGTGGGTCTGTAAAATATACACTTGAATGCTGTGTTGTGGGTCTGTAAAATATACACTTGAATGCTGTGTTATTGGTCTGTAAAATGTAAAGTTGAATTCTGTGTTGTGGGTCTGTAAAATATACACTTGAATGCTGTGTTATGGGTCTGTAAAATATACACTTGAATGCTGTGTTGTGGGTCTGTAAAATATACACTTGAATGCTGTGTTGTGGGTCTTTAAAATATACACTTGAATGCTGTGTTATTGGTCTGTAAAATGTAAAGTTGAATTCTGTGTTGTAGGTTTGTAAAATGTACATTTGAAATCTGTGTTGTGGGTCTGTTATGAAATATAAAGTTGAAAACTGTGCTGTTGGTCTGCAAAACAGAAACTAATTCATATGTTTATGTAACTCAAAATATGTGAAAGAGTATATTTTTCCTCGCGCTCCACTCGATTTGCGCTCCACTCGATTTGCGTTCCACTCTCTTCACAAAGATATTCGAAATTACGCTCGGTGTATTTATCTGTAAACCCCTCTCACCCTACGCTTTATTTTATCAGTGAAGCAGTAGAACTCATCGGAATTGTTGTCCGCGTAAGCCGGTATCCAATCGAGTTTCGGGAACAAAAATGACACGTTAAAATCGTGCGGGATATTTTTCGGTATCTTAGTCAAGTAAAAGGCAACATCTTCGAGGATCTGCCGGGTAACAAACTCGTAAGTAGCAGCGTTAGGATTGTCCGCGCCGCGCGCAAAACCAGTTGTTAATGTCAATATAAGTATCTTAAAGGCTTTCATAGTGTCTCGTTTTGATTTCGAATATGCTACACGCAAAGCTCGTTGTTTAAAAATCCTCTTTGAGAAAGGTTGAAACTGCAACTTCGATTTATTCCATTTAGGTAACCGCTGTGCATGAACAATCTATTTACATTAATATTTGATAAGCCGTTTTCCGAGGTTTATAAGTCGAATCTCTAATGTACATCATTTTGCCTTAATTCACATTTAAAGTGTTTTTAATCAGAATATTTTTCACTAAAAGAAGGGAACGAAAGGATAGGTTAAATGAAATAAAACAAAACCTTTTGTATGTATTTAATGTTTGCATCTACACTTTGTTTTTCCCGAGTTACACACAAAATAAGCTTCATTTTGATGTCCTTCGGCTAATTTGAAATCGTCGAGAGACCGATTCACAATTTGTGTTTATATCCAATCGGCTCTTCATCGCATATTCAGCGTTCCAGCAATCCTTCTTTCATTCACGCGTTGTCATCGGTTTTATGTAACTGGACATCAGTACTGCACGCTCTCTTCAAGTTCTGCGTACTCAGGTAAATACGTAATCCCGGAACGAGCAACGCACTGTCTTTCCTGCACTTCGCATCGCCGTTCTGCATCCACCACGGGATCAGCACAGCAGCCACTGGGCGATCTTCGTCTTCTACGGCGACCGGCTCTTCAACTTTCGCCGTCACTTTCGTGTAAAAACGTCCGAAATGCGTAATGAACACGGGCGCCGGCAAACACAACAGTATGATCAACCCGCTCACAACACACAAAGCCGTCGTCATCTTACCCATGATCGTTTTGGGCGTGATGTCACCGTACCCCACCGTAGTCATGGATATTATGGTAAACCAGAACGTTTCAGGAATGCTGACAAAGTCGGGGCTCTGCTCTATGTAAAATAGCATGCTTGAGAAGACCACCACAGCTATCAACAAACACAAGAACAGAGTGCACAGTTGGCCCACGCTCTCCGTAATCGTTTTTCCCAGAACCTTTAATCCGACGCTGTACCGAGTTAGCTTGAACACTCGAAAAACTCTGAACATGCGAAGCACTCGGAAGCCGTAAAAACGCAAGATTTTAGAGTCCTGTCCGACGATGAGCGTTAAGTAGAATGGCATAATGACGAGAATATCGAGAATGCCAACGAAAGATCTCATGAACAAGTAGCGATTGGGAGCGGACATGGCGCGGCAACAGTACTCTCCCGTAAACCAAACCACGCATGCGCTCTCAACAACGAAAAAGATTTTCTCGTATTTTTTCGTTCGACTGTGGTACACAGTCTCCAAACAAAGCATCGTTATAGAAACGATAATTGCAAGTAAGCTAAACAAACCGAAGATTTGGGCGTACACTGACTTTGTCGGCTTTTCTAAGATCGTCCACATGGTGTTCAGACAAGCGTTTCGATTGGTCTCTTGCTTCGATTTGCGGCATTCTTTTAACTCGTAGAAGTGAAGTTCGTTTTCAAAATTTTCTTCGCTCACCCACTCCGGTTTTGCTAACAAAAACCAATGAATTACAAAAGGTAAACAAGTCAAAATCTCGGTAATCCATTGAGCGCGTAGAAGAGTTTTAATATATTTTAAATAAACGAAACAAGCTGTTGAGCAGAGTTCAGTCTATTTCACAAGGGTCTCGGTATCACGCGTTTTTTTTCTTACGTTAATATTTAGAAGGAATAAAGTTTTTTCGTGTTTTTATTGGTATGAAATAGTTCATATTAACTATGTAAAGGAACCAACGTAAAATAAAGAATACATACGTACGTACTACAAAGCTCGCCAACTTACACAAAATTCCGTTGGATTGATAGTAGAACAGTACCGCTTCGAAGCACTGTTGGTCGCGCGACAATTTGATTTCCCCATTCATCCGGTCGAGATAGCGCTCTCTTTTTTGCGGATCACCCAACATGGTTTTGGGGAAGTTCTCCAGAGTAGCTGAAAGAAAACAAAAACCTGTGAACTACGCGGCTTGTTCGTCTTAAAAGGAGTCATCAATACCTACGTACGTCACGTATCTTGCCCCCTTCACATTTATAACTATGCGGCCGTCGACCACTGGGTTTTTTATTTTCAAATTAACAAGCCGCTTTTTCGTCCGGTATAATGGCGCCGGAAGGTCAAACATTGAAACCCGATGGTCAACCACCTTCCGCGCATTGTATCTCTCCATCGTACCTTTTGAAGTAAATTAGAAAATGAATAACACTAGGGACCCGCACACTCCCCGGATTATTTTCTAAGAATAAAATTCATTTTTGTTGAATTAAAAGCCATGTACCTACGCCACTACCTCTTATGCTAAGCGACTCAGTTATAAGAACTCTTTGCTATACACGACATGCCTTCTCTGGGCTGACGTCAAACCTCTTTGATCTATCAAAACACATGGATGAATTCGTTAAATAACAGGGTCTCCCAGAACCCGTGAATAATTAAAACCTTTAAATTTATTTTGTCGGCAACCAATTAAGTGATCGAACTATGCATAAATTATGCAAAATTCGAAAGATAGTTTTTGAAATTGCCGTTAATCTCGACGTTTAAAACCGTAATCCGTTTTTCCAAAAACCAGCTGTCTTCACTTGACAGCCCCTCGAGCAAATACATTCGCGAAGTATTGGTAAATCAGACATTTCCGTCGAGAATAAAAAGATTTCAAACCCTGTTATCAAAATACTGTACTACGTATTTTCAACCCATCTAGATAAAAAGATTTCTTCTGTCTTTTTGCAAACCTTGTTATCAAATTACAACTGTATTACGTATTTTCAACCCATCTAGAAATGTATAACAACGCGATAAGAATCTTTCATAAGTTTCTCATGTCTCATTTGTTTTTCTGTGAAAACACGGCGTATTTTGCGGAACGTATCTTGAAAATAGTTTTCTCTATTTCTCCAAACATGTCAGCTACAATGAAAGTTAATAATTTACATAATCAATGATATTTGATTTTCTGGAAACAAACTCGTTAACATCCGATACTTATGGATAACGTATACTTTATTAAATATTATTTTTAGCTTTTTGAATTGAAATGTCGCTTTCTTTGACAATCGTTTTATCTTTTCTCGGCATTTGCTATTGTAAATTTGAATTTGTTAATTATATACTATGATTGTAACGATAAAAATCGGTTCTCGACGATAAGACCAATCAAACGGTCTTCTACGAGTACCGCGGTTGTATGTACAAAATTATATATATATATATATAGAAAGAAATTAAAACGTGGTTTTCTTATTGTCAAAGTATATATATATAACACTGCATGATATTGAAAACAAATCAACCTTGTTGCAACACAAACCATATGTTTTCTTCGCACCTCGTACTGATTTCAAAAACTCTACTCGACCTAATCAAAGTTTTTTCGTTAATTACTACGGCTTTATTGAATTGCGATATTGAACGAAAAAAACCGCTTTGTCGCACCAAAACCACATCAGTGAATACTTTGTTTGACTTTTCAAGGAATCGTAATGTTCCAAAACAAAGACACAAAAGAGTGACTTTTCTCAAAGCTGCGGGGACTGGTTGGTCGGCGAATGGTTTTCTATTACGGAGAGATTCATGGTCGAAAGAGCTCTGCTATAATAAGGTTTCGTTGCAAAGTATTGTCTGTTTGTTTGTTTCAGCATGTAAACTATTTCATTTTGACTGACATAAATTATTTACTTGGACAGGCGTGGCTAGATAGATCAATACAGAGTCAAAGCATGGTAGAGCGAAACCAAACAACATGAATATTTCATTAATCAAATTTTTATTTTCTTTACTTTGCGGATCGCTCTTTCAGAAATATTTCCTATGAGAACAATAACAAAAAATCTATTCAATTTCCTTTTGATCCGTCTCGATATCAAGTCGATAAAATGACATCATAAAATTTTCTCTTGTTTTGCTGCCAGATCGACTGTAACAGCTCAAAAAAGGTCGGTTTGATACAGCCAATATTTCAACCTTTGTTTGCTGCATCCTTAGCATAAAATCAGGTACTTTTTCACCCTACCAAAAAAAATTTTAAAATTCTTCAAATTCAATGTTTCTTTGTTACAAATGATATCAATGTTTAAAATTGATATATTTATATCATTAATAATTTTAATTTTAACAATTAAAAATTGCTCTAACTCGCCTGTAAAGACTTTAGATGGTGGTTTAACACTATTATGGACGCCAAAATCTCCCTACACGAAATGTCTATATCGTGCCTATATAGCAATGTTAGCAAACAAGTTTGTAGTGAAAACTCTTTATGCAAGGACAAAAAACAACACGTCAGAATCTGGGGCGGATCCAAGGTAACGCATACGAAGCACCCTAATAATAGCCAAAAATTATCTAACTTATAAATTACCCGGTAAGAAAAAACTAACAGTGAATTGTTATCCATTCGACAAGGGACTACCGTTTTGTCAGATTTCTGAAGTGCTTATGGTGGTGTTGCAGCAGGGGATTCAATCACTTAACGGTAAACCATTCCATCAGTTTCGTTGACCCAATAACAAGCGCACACACTCAATCCACTGAAAGATCTTGGAAATCAGCAAAAAAACGCAACAAGAGACACAATGGGACACACCGATATACGTCGTTAGACTCTTACTCGTGCAAATGGATGTGGCGTCAACGCCATAGGCAATTAAACAAGGTTGATAAAGTTTTTGTTGATATTGCAGCATATTGGTCGCCAAATTGAATTTCTAAACATTGATTTTGAAGAATTTGTCATTTTTTAACAGTACCTAAAATCAAGCTAATATGAGTCGTGGGGTACGTAACCAGCCCGGTTACTCGTTTTACGTTGTCACCTGTTAAATTTATTAAGACAGTATACATGTACATCCAATTGTTCACTTTTAGAAGTGTGCTGAAATATATTCGTTATTATATGTGAACTTTTCAGAAAAGACAAAAATCGCCTAAAACCTAATGGGGTTTGTTTACAAAGGAGGGGGAAGGATTTTCCATGAAAATATAGTTAACAAGACGATTTCATTATTCATGTAAACCATAGGCATAAGAAAAAATAGTCTGGAAAGTGCGGGCTGTTTACAACGCGTTTTTACTGTTTACGACAGATATGTTGCTTGAATTGGGGTGGTCCGACTGAGCCTGCACGGAATTAGTAATAACGGCTGCCTATGGTTATTGATAAGGTTTGCTTGCGTTGGCCGGCGTTGTTAACCGTTGCGATGCGTTTCCTTGTTGCTTCTTCGATATTTTTCACATTGTGACAATCAAAAAATTGGTCAAACATGTTACTATATTTAGCATGTTGCATTAGCTTCTGGTGACTCACATAATTGAAGAGCATTGAATACAGATTCGCTTAACATTTAAGGTAAGTAGCAAGGCGTACTTTCATGACAGATTACGATGTAAGTTTTGATTCAATTTTTGATAAGGTGTGTTTAATTGTTATTTTGGGAACCAGGTGTAATCCACAATTAAATAATCAAGAAATAACTTTGAAATATGATTCCAGGTGATATAACTTTCATTACTCCACATGCTTCGGGTGCATATGCATCTTGCATGAGAATTACTCTTATTTGCAGGCAATTGCGTGCGGTCTTGATTAAGTGTTGTGGATCTAAGATGATCAGTACCGTGCTTCATCCGCCATAACATTTAATGTGCGGTATATTACATCTACATCTGCATTTGTGTCAGCTACACGGGTCCAGGTGTCATGATCAAAAGGTGATAACGTACACTAGTTTTGGATGATGATAGTGCTGCTCTTCCCAACAAATATTCATAAAAGGTGGCATTTTTCAATCATCACCATAACTCTTTTGGACACTGCACCAGTAGTACTTTCTTCTTCTATTTCCAGAAACTCTTGTTTCAATTCTTTATTTTCCAACCCGATGATTTTTAAGTGTTTTGATGATACGCTCAGGAGAAGTCAGAGAGATTGGTGCTTTAAGTTTCGCAGGTGAAGTTAAATTTTCCCTTTTTCCGTTTCAAACTCAAGATTTCTTTCGATTCAAACTTCACACATTTCAAGCATTTGTCAGAAGATGGTGGAATATTGATTAAGCAATTTGGAGATCGACTACCATTTGCTTTGATAAAGAGGTGCGGCAGTGCTCTTCTTTTTTTAGCTCAAGACAGCTACCAGCAAAAAGATCTGTCAAACCCGGGCATAATTTGAAATTCAAAATTAATTTGGACAAATTTGTGAATAAATGGCTCGCAAGGCCGAACATGACATCAACTATCTCTTGCACGCTACGGTCGCTGAGCTTCCTACACGCACACGGCTATAACCACGGCACGCTTTCGTCGGACATGCGCACAAACTCTTGCGTGACACACCATCAGGCATAAACAAACATACCTAGACCAGGAACCGTTGGCAGGAGGAATGGCGGGGAGCATCAGAGCAATCACGACTCCACAAGTTTATCGAGACGCCAGACAACATCCCCGGCTCCGAGCTTCCCCGCCGCCAGTGGACAACGCTCAACCGCCTGAGATCCGGTGTTGGGCGTTTCGCCGCGTCCATGAAGAAATGGGGACTAAGTGACTCGGCCGAGTGTGAATGCGGTCACCAAGACCAGGGATGATGCTTACTGCACTTAATGACTAAATTGAGTTAAGCAGTCATACAGATAAGTTGCAAAAATCTCATCAAATTCATATTTGTACTTCAGTTGTTTTAATTACTATTTCTTACAATGCAATTACTATTACAGTGCCTTTTGTGCTTTATCACTTATTAAATCATATTATTTTAAGTTGATTTTTTCTAATTTATGTGTAGTAAGTTTTATTGGTCTAATACCACAGACTAAACAGACTATAGGTAATACCTATAAGGCCCCGAATAATGACATAATGACAAAACCGCCTTTGGCGTAAATAACACTCGCGCTGCGCGCTCGTTCTAGGGCCCAACTATACTTCTGCCCCCCATGCTTGTTTTTCTCTTGGCGGCTCTGACTGAGCGGATATCATCAGGAGAAGCAAAAGAATCACAATCACTTGTAAAAGTAAAATCCCAACCAACCAACTTTAATGACTTGGTTTTTGAAATAAAATCTGTGAAAGGACTTGTAACAATCAGTAATAACATTTTCCACTGGTACTTTAAAAATTGATAACCCTTTACATTTAGCTCTTTGTAAAACTGTGCAATCGTATATAGAGCAATTTCTACCAAGCATATCGGAAAGATTTCTGTTTCAAATTTTGCTACAGCATTTGTTTACAGTAACTAACTACTTATAAATAGGCGATTTTTCAACAAGCGTGCAGTCAAAGCACTAGGTAACTAGTAAAATTATCGCGACAAAAACATAAACAATAGACCCGCGCGATTCTCCAGACTATCTCCTTTTTCTTATGACTATGTGCAAACAAAAGAAGAATAGAAGAAGAAGAAAATGATGAGTCAGCATACAATGATGTGTTTCCCTTCCTGGCCCAAGATCTTGTGTTAGCATAGGTGTTGTTTCCACATGCAGATCAATTTGCTATTTGTATAACTTTGTTGCCGATAATTATAGTAATCTCAGTTAATCAGAGACCTGTGAAAATGCGTAATCGGTTTTATTGAACGGTGGGTAAAATGAACAATCATGATGTCAGACGCACATTTGATACCAAGATGACGACTTAAGCTATTCAGCATTAAGTCTCCAAACACAGTGCTCGTGAAGTCATCACGATTCACGATCGGCCGTGTAAAAAAATCATGAAACATATTCAAACACAGTGCTCGTGAAGTCATCATGATTCACGATCGGCCGTGTTAAAAAATCATGAAACACATTCAAACACAGTGCTCGTGAAGTTATCACGATTCACAATCGGCCGTGTTAAAAAATCATGAAACACATCCAAACACAGTGCTCGTGAAGTCATCACGATTCACGATCAACCGTGTTAAAAAATCATGAAACACATCCAAACACAGTGCTCGTGAAGTCATCACGATTCACGATCGGCCGTGTTAAAAAATCATGAAACACATCCAAACACAGTGCTCGTGAAGTCATCACGATTCACGATCGGCCGTGTTAAAAAATCATGAAACACTTTCAAACGCGTAACGTTGTTTGTAAGTAAATCGTGAAAAACTGCACTTACTTTTCGACCTTTGCTCGAAAACGAACTGGAATACAATTGAATAGGAAAAGAGAGCGCAACAATGCGAAACAAAAGCCCAACAGATGGGTTTTTGATGTCTTTTAAGAGAACAAGCATAGTGTCGGTGTTTGTTGAATCGCTATTTTTCTTCTTTATAACTCTGTCGATTAAAAAGTTAATTTCACTTGGAATTGTAGCTGATAAGTGAAAAAATCAACAGGCGTTTCTCGCTTAGCAGGGGTTATTAAGATGGATTACATGCGGTTCAATGAAACGATTTTACGCGGAAATAATGGACCTAAGTCTAAGTGGTGTAATATCAACGCACTAAGTTTAAAAATCATTTTAAAACTCATTTCCCGAAAATCATTTACAACTTAAATAACAACAATTAATATTCCCCGGAAGCAATATTAATCCTTAAATTATCGGGTTATTTCAGATAATGGTCTTTTCAAATAATACTCGAAATAATGGGGCGGGTGAGAAACGCTGGAATGTCTCAAAAGAATGTAGCTTTGACCGTCTGATGTTCGCTGCATAATCATCTTAATTATTCTATTAGGTTGCTAATTTATTCTGAACCTTCGATAACACACGACAATACACGATATTCGCAAGTCAGAAAATGCCGTGGAATTGTAATTCGTGCATGTTAAAATGTTTCTTTGTTACATAAACACAAAAAAGTAGATGCAATTAGTTACCGTCTATAGAATTCTTTTCTCTAAGAAATGACGTTTAAATTCCCTTGATGACATTGTCACTAAAATATACCTAATTTTCGTGCATTTCTAACATAGAAACATTTTAATCTCACGAAATGAACTTTCACAGTATTTACTGACAATCGAATATCGCGTACGCAGGAAGTTAGAAAGCATACCTTTCAAAGGGGCTGCTAAAGATTTCTTCGATTACATCACTTTCGTTATCTCTTTTTGTTTTTTAAACTTTTCACGTTTGTGGAGTTTAACTTTCCGCTACCAACTTCTGAAGTCATTCATAATGAATTGTCCATTCATTTATCCCAATGGATATTCCGCCCGCAACAAGTACTCTTACGATCCGTTACGTTTGATTTATTGCAAGGTCAGTTGAAAAACATTATGACGTTATAGCTACGTTTCACCTTTATCCAAATAAAATTTGCCTCCATTTGCTTTTTGTAATAGTTATTACATTTGCATTCTCCGTAAAATTTCAATAACGTTCAATGGGAATTTGGAAATTGAACACAAATAACTATAACTTGCAAAACCTGGGTCTGATCGCCTCAATAAATCAATTAGCTGTAGAAAGCATTGTATATATTTTTCTCAGTTTTAAAAAGTTTTTTATTTCTTCCAAAAGCTCAGTTACTTATCTACGCTGGTCATTTTCCACGCCGAAAACCTGAGCGATATTTTTCTATATTTGATTGAAAACGTAGAAACAAAAAAATGTTGAAACATGAAGGAGTGTATCATTATACGAGCATATATAAAACATATAAATGTATTGTGAAATACATTGGTTCGTCTTCGTCTGCAAATAGTTATAGTTTTTAGATAACTTTCTAAACGAAAAGCGCCGGCGTTTACTTGGAAAACGTAGCTATAAAAAGCATATCCCATTTTCGAACTAAAGACAAAAAACGAGCTGTTCTTAGCTTGAGTTCGCCTCTGGACGTTTGTCGACTTCGCTTTGCTGTTTTTCGATCTTCAGAGCGACGAGCGACGCGATCATCTTCAACTGCTTCTCATCTGAGATGGCGTTTCTTCTCTGACATCTCTCCGACGTGGAAAACTGTTTTTCATCGCATTTCGCATCAACCTTCTGACGCTCAGACATCTTCTGAAAGTAAACTTCGAAATTCTTATATCGAAATGTTATGTTTTTCTTTCTGTTGATGAAGAACAGGTGTTTTCCCCCTTTTATTCTCGATTTATTTGTTCAACAATTCGCTGTGAATACGGCTCCAATGTCGCACCATTTCGAAACTATACAAACATGATGAATTGGTGTGGGTGAAACTCCGCTTCGTGGTAAACACAATGTGATCGAAACAAACTCCATTCCGTCGTGCTGTCGGAACTCTTAAAACATTAACGAGTTTGTGAAAGTTTGATTCGAAAGCAAACGACGCAGGAGATGTTAGGTTTATTAGGCTATAACGAGGGCAATTCCGCATTTCGGCTTTTCCCTTCATTTGATAAGTTTATACGCGATTTAAACACGATTCCAAAAAACAATGTTTGGAATTCACCAGTTTATTTCTGAAGAGACGAGCAAAGCGGTTTAGAATATTACAATCACTTGTCCGGCACACTGCATAAAATAGAGGTCGGAGTAAAAAAGAAGGATACTTGTGCAGCTGAAATCGACTGGGCTCTCTGAGTGACTGGCGAGGCAGAGTGGTTTCCAGAAATCCAAGCAATTTTTTCACGGTGGTTTTTACACAATACGTAATGTAAGGCATATCTGAAATTGGTTGATTGCATATTTAAGAAAGCTGCCATATAAGACAATTTATTGGTTACCCACGCTAACTATCGCTCTACTGTGATAGTTACTTTACCAGATAAACTAACAAGAAAAAACAGAATCAATAATTAATACGGTATGGTGGATTTATTAACCATTCAAACTGTCGTGACAATCTGGTGTTGGGTGACAGTTTGGTGTTTGAGAGTGGATTACGAAAAAACACACAAATCGTAAAATGGTTTGTAAGCATGTTTTGACTATATACTAGCCATCATTCGGACCTATAAAAAGTTTAAGAAATCTTGTGTTTACAGGAACTTTTAAACGGGAACACAGCCTAATCCCGAAACCTACGGAAGGGGAATATTCGTTAATATCGAAAGCCACTGGCTACACGCCTGTTTTTGAATAGTAGTAGTAGGTTGTGGACAGAATAGGACAGGCAATAATGGGATATTTAAGGACGCGAATCCAGAAATAGACTAGAGATGTAAATATTAGTTTCATGTTAGCATTGTCTTTGCAAAGATGTTTAAACAAGCCGCGAATTTCGATTCAGATTTCTTGAGAGTATTAGCCAGTTTTGACGTGAGGGAGTTTTAAAACGGTTTTAATGCCTGCCTTTTGAGTCGGGTCTTTCTTTGAGCAGATTATATCAAGATATTTTTAATGTTATATTGAATTATGGATTAAATATTAAGAGTTAATGTGACAGTTAGTATTTAAACAAAGAATCTCCAATTCAAAGGAACCACATCATCAAAACCAATTAAGCCCCCTACCAACTAACACTTGATGAAATGGAGCTTCTTTAACGATCAGACATATTTACACCCTTCGAATACCTGAACAGAATGTTCCGACCACATCACATTTTGTCTCAAATTGAACAAAGATATTGTAACCAGCGAGCATGATACAAGCAACACAACAGTGGTATTCTAAATCGAAGTCGATTAACGAAATCTCAATTTGAAAAGTTGAACAAAGAATAGGCTTTACAAAAATTTTTTCGGAAGAAAAACGGATTTTCATGTAACAAGTCACTAATGTCCTACTTAACGAGACCATTTCTTTTAGCAGTTGATTCAATTTCAAAATCCTACCCTGACATAAATAAAATTGATTTAACACAACCGTTTCAATTTGCAGCAAACAAAACTCTATAGGGTTAGTGATCGAACAAAATGACAGGTGATTTAACAGGCCAAACCACACTTAACTTGTCACTAAACGCTGAAAACTTGTGCTGACAACAGCAAATATTCTGGCTAACAGCCCTTATTGACTGGTTAAATTGCATTACCTTATAAGAACATCTCGGCTATTTTCCTTAACCCTAACAAAAATATTCCGGAACTATATTTACCGAAAATAGGTTTCGACGGCCGTTATTTGTGCACAAGTGCACATAGTCACTAAATCTTTTGAAACATTACGTCAGCTCCAAAGCTCTCAGCATGGGCTGAAACAAACGGAAATATTAGTTGAAGTGTTCACGATGAATGTCCCGTCATACAATAGAGATACAACGATACAATTTACCGTATAAATGAACGCGCATGTCATACGAGAGAAAATCATGATAAAAATATGATAACGTTCTTAATATGCTGCGTTGTTATTCTGGGCCGAGTCGATTGGATCCAAGGTGGTATCATGTGCAACGTCGATTGTCAGACGGATTTCGATGTTTGTATGTCAGATATTCGCAACGAATCGGAGTTCATGATCTGTTTGTATAGTAAACGAGAATGTTTTTCGACTTGCTCGAAAAAATCAAGACTTGAAGCGAGAAAGGAGAAACTGAAAGCAAAGCCGGAAGTGGTTTACACTTAAAAGCCTTCTTTGCGTATAATTTATAACGTTTATGTGTATCTTTGTGGTCTTGTAAATATGGCAGATGAAATAGTTTAAGATTAAATGAATTAACTTTTAAAGAGTATTTATAATTATTTCATCTCCTTATAAACAAACATTTTTGTTGCTTATTTAATGACATAATAATTATAATGTGACATTCCGACAAAAACAATGTTTTGGTAGTAAACATACGATGTTTTGCTTTCCATCTCCATTTCCGTGGAGTTTCTTATAGTGTTGAAATTCTAAGTTTTAAGGTATTCTTTTTTGATGATTTTGCATTTAATCAATTCCATAACTACGTCAGCTCAGAAGCATAGGTTCAGAAATATGTGATTTTCGGGAGCAATGCTCGTCGGACTGGTGAAATATTCGCCGGAAGGGAGACCAAATCGTGATTTTTTTTACTGCGAAAGATAGAAACAGTGATATGTTAGTGAATAGTGGCTGGGTCGATGGGCTGAGGGGTAGGAGTTGAGAAGGTAACCCGTGAGTGGGTTGTAAAGTTGTTTTGAAACTCAGTTTTAGCGTCGGAAAAATTTCACTCGGATTTTTGTGCGGTCGTCCGGAGAAATTCAGATTCTGCACCTGTGCTCAGAAGGAAAACAAATAATAATCCCTCGTTTTCTATTAAATTTCTGTTAAATGGGTTGTGAAATGCGAGATAAAGCTAGCTTTATTGTTACGTTCTTGTTATAGGTTTCTTATGATCCAGTTTCACACAAAAAAACTTTCCTCTAAGGCTAATGCACACCATCGTGTGTTGTGTTACAAATCACTCTGTTTTAAAGTCGAAATTCTCGTTTCTAATAAACATTGCTGATGGTAGGCAAGCAATTTAAATCACTAAGCTATATGAAAACAAGGCTTAACGCTTCACACGACGATCTGCAGTTGTTGCACAACTTATGTAAATATCTTGGACGAAGGCTGTCAAGAAAAGATATCCGGCCTTTATGATTACTTATATAGCTACCACGCGGAAAAATACATGTTTGGACGGACGTAAATATCTTGGACGGAGGCTGTCAAAGAAACATATGTGATCTTTATGATTATTTGTATTAGTGAACAATCGCAGACAAATCATCCCTGGTTGTTGATTTTGAAAATATTGCTAAATTGTACATCACTGCACAATACAAAACTCTTTACAAATTTCAATGAGCTACCACGCGGAAAATACATGTTTGGCGTCTCCTATTGGCGCAAAACATAACTCCGGAAGATTCGTATCGCTCAACGATGTACAATTTGGCAACACATAAGAAGCGGATTCAGGTTGATCTCATATTTAAAATGTATAAAATTTCTAATATAATAATTTGGAATAATTGCTGAAATTTATAGCATTATAGCTAAAAAACAGCAAAGTAATTCAGGAAAAGCATCCTTTCGTGCATGTTATCGCTAGTTTGATGGCCTCTCACCATTTGTCTCTATTTAAACCGCACTACGATGTAGCACTTAAATACAAGGTTTTCAAGGGATTCAAGCTCTTATGGTTAAAGTACCGTCTGTCTCACTTTTTATTATAACTATTATATAACTATTTACGATATGTCTGTTAGTGTCTTGCTGAAGGAGATAATTCGGCTATCTTCCATGTATAGGCGGATCCAGATCTTAAGGATGTGGATTATGATACGTGTTGTATACACAACAAGTTAAAAACAATTTTGGATTATCTATGAAAAAAATTGCCAGAATCTCTCCTGCAGTCTTACACGATTGTAAACTGTCGGCAATGATGAATACCACCTTTGGTTACCATAGAAACAAAACACGAAACCATCTCCGTTGACATCAATCAGATGCAAACAAATTTTCTTCGCAAATATGCCACGTTCCCCAGAAGACGTTGTTTACCGCCTATGAAAGACAATCCCCAATTATATTCTACACGAATAACACCAAATAACGGTTAAAAAGTTCTGTGTAGGTATTTTTAAGAATGCTCGCATAGCAACCTGTTAGATTGATTTGTTAAAAACTAATTAAGTCGATTCTACAGTACGTCAAATAATATGACATCATAACAAACTCTAAACATCTTATGACTCAACACCCTCCCTCAAATAAAGAAACTTTAACAACAGCAGAAAATCTGCCAAGTTGAGTGCCCTTGATAGGATACTCGAAGTTTCGAGTATTGTCGGGGGATATGTATAAATATCAAAGTTTGTTCTCAAAGATTTTTTGGGCATTTACACAAAAAATTCATATTTTGTGAATGATTAAGCGCAAATTGCGCTCATTATTTCAGTGAGAAAGAATAACTGGGTCACTGTATTTATGGCATGATTTTAAAACAAAAATTAAATAATTTAAAAAAAATTAATGAAAATTATAAATAAAAGCTTTGATTTTTCTCATGAATATGGTCGTTATTTTAAAATAAATCATTTGGCGATGATCACCACATGATCATAGATCTTTGCTAATCATAGTTTACAAAACATGTCGTTCCAACAGAAGGAGATTACCAAGAGGAGGGGGCTGAGCAAAAATGAACTGATCATTCTGGAATAAAATTCGCAAAATTACATTATTCACTATGGCTATATAAAACCCGTGTAAAATGCACATATTACTTCTGTGATAAACAAAATTTATAACAAATGATGAACAAAATCACATTGTGCTTGAATCCAAACGACTTCAATTTATCGGCTGCATATCAATCTCCCATCATGCATCAGTGTTCCGTAATATACATGGCATGAGCCTAAAATAAAAAGTTGTTTTACATATTTTATATTTTGAAAAGATTTAATGACATTAACGAAGAAAGGCTTGGCGTTTGGTGATGATTTAGTAGGAATTTTAGATTAAATGATTTGACGATGAACACCACATGAAGGTAAGCCATAGGTCTTCGCTCATCAAAGAATATTCATCATAGTTCACCAAACATGTTGTGACGTCATTGAAGAAAATTATTATGAGAAGGGTGACCAAAAATGAACCTTAGAAAGTTTTAAAAGACACAACAATGAATAAAATCAGAATAACATGTACAGATAAATACTTCTTCTCTTCTTCTTAAAATGTTTGTTGTCGCCTCTTCCCCAAAACACTGAAAGAATTCTATTTTTCAGAACAAATAATCACTCACCTTTTCCTCTCTTCTTAACAGTTTGTCGCTTCCCCCTTTCTCCAAAACGCTGTAATAATTCTACTTTTTAAAAACAAATAAACACTTACCTTTTTCTTCTCTTCACTAAATTCACGAAAATTCATGAAATTAAATCTTCACAAACATCTGAAAGTGAGCTTCTTTCGTGCCACTGTCGATGAATCTATGGAGACGAAAGCTGGAAATTAACTGGGAAGATGAAGAATAAACTGGATGGCTCATACACAAAAATGCTCAGTGCAGTCATGGAAAGAAATCAAAACAAACAAGGAGCTCTATGAAAAAATGCCGAATGTTACCGATTCGCTACGCACCAGAAAATTGCGTTTCAGGAATGAAGGAAGCTAGTAAATGGAGTTTGAGTTCGATCGAAATAAGTCAAGTCTACTCATTAGATAAGAAGAGCTATCGTAGTTTCAAAATTTCTTTTATTGCATTTTTTTGAGTCAAAGTTAGTTTGCGAATATTCGTTTTAGATGCTAGCCAAAGTAAGTAATACAGTATTTTAAAATCGTTTATGTATAAATAATAAAAGGCCACTAATAGTATCTTTTACGTGAGTGGTTTTTATAGATTATAACATCGCCAAGAAATCTTGAACCTGAATTAACTTGTGACTGAACGCTGAAAACTTTTGCTGACAACAGCAAATATTCTGGATAACAGCCCTTATTGACTGGTTTAATTGCATTACCTTATAAGAACATCTTGTCTATTTTCTTTAACCCTAACAAAAATCTTCCCATCAAATCCCGACCCGATTTGTTTCCCATGAAGCAAGACGTGTTTTTTGTAGCTGCACTTGAAAAGTGAAAGTAAGGTTTTTTTCATTTCTGCTTGAAATTTATAGTACCGATATATTGACATCACACAAATTGTTCATATCTGAACGGATGAATATTTTATCTATCTTCTATCAAAATGCCTTCTTGTTTGCCGGGTTTGGGACTTTCGGAAGCTTGGATTGTAATGCCAGGGGACTGCCCCATATCCTGAAGAACTTTCGTGCACTCAGCAGTTTAATATATATGTTATATTTATTTATCTATTTTATTGTTCAACATATCTATTAACAAAACACAATTTGCTTCTCATAAACAGTCAGCGTCATAGTTAGACTTGGTCAAAGTCTGCGGTCGACCAAGTCAAAAAGTGAGCCAGAATAATTCATACTATCTCTTTTGAAACTTTTTTTACGAAATTTTTTGCGCCCGCCCAACTTCTCAGTTATGTTTCTCCGCCCCGTATTTTCCGCAATGCAAAAGTATTTTTTCAAGTCCAAACGTCGAAACTACTAAAGGCGTGCGTGCATGTACAAAATATCTTCTTTGCAAAATATCTTCTTTACTCCGTCTTGCAGAATTCAATGAAAGTATATCGCACTTGTTTTGCAGATTAAAATTTTCGCAGAACATTCTGCTAAAATCTAGGATATATTGACCATATAAGGCTTTTTGAAAGCCATATTAGCCAATCAGATGATTCAAACAGCAAAATAAAAAATTCGCAGAAGTTGGCTAAAACCAATTTGGTAGAGTACGGTATTTTTCGCAACTTAAAATTTTTTGGTTTTGATTAGACTTCTGCATTTTTGTGGACATTTCTTACGAGCACGCAGTTCAGATATGTTGTCTTGTGCCCTTGAAGCTTTAGAAAATAAAAAATGATGATGAAATTTTGAATATTCAAAAAGAATTGGCAAATTTAAAGCCATGTGTGAATAATTGTTGGTGCTTAAGAAAATGGAAATGTTACCAGAAATTTATTTTCTGATGTTTTCATTTCAGAGCATTTAAGAAGTAGAGACCGAAGTGACCGAAGTCTCTAGTAGCTTTAAAATAAGTTAGTTTTACAATAACACTGTACTCAGCAAAGAGACTTGCAGGCTTGGAAAACTTTGGTTCGAGACGAAATAAACATTTTGTAAAATGGACAGAAAACTTTTAAAAACAAACTATGTCATGAAACCTGTCTAATTGCGTGTAATCATTTATATTGTTACTTATTGAAATCTAAAATAGATTTGTAGTGGTTTTTAAATTTGACACCTATTATAGGCAAGGATACCACACACAAATTATTTTTATTGTTTGTTCTCCCTTAGATTATTATTACACGCACAATAACTTCATCAAAACCGAAAGTGGTACAGTGTTATTTGAAAGTAGCCTTGCTGGTTCTGCTATAGTTTTTGAGACAATATATTTTTATTTTAGCTTGTTAACCAATGGTAACCATTTTTAGTGGCAAATAATTTTTTTAAAAATATCAATAATTTAGAAACAGATAACTTGGCTCACTGCCCTTCCCTCCAGCGCAACCAGCATTTTAATGGATGACGACTGCTTCCGCTTCGCCGTCGCCATGAGAATTGGTGAACATGCGAACAATGCGAATGCTCTGTCCACCCATATCTTCACCCTCTGTCTTGTCAGAGGAGTGCCAGCAGATATCCACGCCATTCAGCCATCAACGACATCATTCCTCGAGCTCTTGACGTCGCTGGCTATCGTTCAATCCTAGAGCCAGTCGGGTTGGACAGAGGAGATGGCAAATGCCCTGATGGTATGACCGTATATCCATTTATGGAAGGAAAACCTCGCTGGTCTGGGACGTTACTTGTTCTGACACTTTCGCGCCGTCGATTGTCAACAAGTCAGCAGTCGAACCCGGATATGCAGCCAAAGCAGCAGAGGAAAGAAAGGTAGCGAAATACGCCGAACACTCCAAGCGCTATATTTTTACGCCCGTTGCCATGGAGACCACTGGTGTCTTCGGTCCTTTCTCTCTGGCTTTTCTGCAGAACCTGGGTCGAAAATTGATGCGGAGAACTAGTGATCCATGCAAGATTACATGGCTATTTGAGAGAATATCAATTGCCGTCGTTCGTGGAAATTATGCAAGTTTAGTTGCCTCTTCTCGACAATTTTTTATCAGTTGAATTGCTCGTTTATTTTCGGTTCTATGACATATCTGTAAAGACTTATTAGTTTTATAACATATTTAAACAAATTTTTAACACGTACTTTTAAACATTTTTAACAATTTTTTAACTCAACCTTAGAAGGGTAGAAGAGCTTCTTTAAGTCAGGTAAAACAACTCTTCAAGTGACGGTGTCACTATAACAACACTGGGGTAGATGGAGCTCCTTAGCCGTTGTGAAGGCGCAATCCATCTAGGGAATAAACCTTTTGATAAATCAACTCGGCAAACGGCAAAAAATGAAGCGAAACTTGCAGAATATATCATTCATGTAAAAAATATCAAACACAATGTGTGCTTCTTTCAAGAAACTCCGGCAAGTGTCATAAGATAAGACGAGTCAGGATGAAATCGAATTTGATGACCCAGTCCTAAAGGGTTGGCGTTTTATTTATAGTGGTTTTAAGAGAAAAGCTCAGACAAGTGTTGGAATAGCTTTTGCTCCAGATGTCAAAATTGAAGACATCATGTATGTAAAAGCAGGTTGTATTATAGGAGTCAGAGTAATCGTAAACGGGATAAAACTATTTACATTTTCCTGTTATTGCCCAACGGATAATAAATCATATAACGGTTAATAAATCAATCTGATGACAAAAGATGCATTTTATAGATCGCCGGGAATCGCCACTTCAAAAGTTAAACCCAAACATCTAAGATTTAAACTAATTGTAGCAGGTAATTTTAATGCTAGTGGAAAAGATTGTGCGCCGGACCAATATGTTGGGAATAATCATGATCCAGATCCAACAAGTCCAAATGATACCCGCTTGCTAAATTTTACTAAAGAACAAAATCTTTTTGTCATGAACTCATTCTTTGGGTATTAGGACATTTATCGATGAAGTTTTTATTCGAATCTTGGATATAAAAGACGACTTGAGTATATACTTTGTGAAGGTTTTGTTAAACGGTTTTCAAACAGCTGCAGAGTATATAGAAATGTCAGTGATGGTTTTGACTCTGATCATCGGGATGTTGTTTTGGACTGTTCTTTTCCTTCTACTCTTCCCTGCCTAATAAACGCGGGGGGGGGGGGGTCTTAATAAATGGGGGGGGGGGGGGGGGTCAGATTTTATTCAAGAATCTAATAAAGGGGGGGGTCTTAATAAACGGGGTGGTCAGATTATTTTTAAAAATCTAATTAACGGGGGTGGGGATATTATTTAGCAGACACAATATACTAAATGTCACAATGTCATCAGTCATATAATTAACGAAGAAATGATAAGCAAATAAAAATGAGAGAACCACTCTAATTATAGTTATATCAAACCAAGTTAAAGCGAATCAAATAAGATATAACTTGAAAGAAAATCACAACATTCACCCATAAAACAATATTTTATAAGTTACAAATACATATAATCAAGGCAAAACCACTTCCATCAAAACATCTCTTTACTCATAAATGTGTGTCAGGTGCATGATGATTAATCATACATTTACCTCATTTATGTGTACTTACTGTGGCGTGTGTATATGTCCTCAAGCTCATGTACTCAAGTATACATTTATTGCACTTATTCAAACTTTTGAAAATGACTCTTTGGCAAAAAGTAAAAATTAATAAACAGGAGGGGGGGTTCCTAATAAGCTTCGGGGGGGGGGGGGGGGGGTCAGAAAATTTCAAAAAATTAATAAGCGGGGGGGGGGGGACGTTTATTAGGCAGGAAAGAGTAATCGTTGGAGAAAGCAGATTTTCAATCGTAAAAAGTGTGTTCCAAGTCCGAATATGCAATCTGATGCTTTAGATCATTCTTTGAAAAATTTCCGTGGAATAACTGATGTAGATGACTTGAGTAATAAAATCACAGAATCTATCCACGTTTGCTCAGATTCTGTCATTCCTAAGCGTGCTAAATAAAGTGATTTTGAACCTTGGGTTGATGGCACTTTTCTCCAACTCGTTGACCTTCTCAATACTTGCGAGAATAAGATAGAAAGACTCGCACTAAATAAGCAAATAAAACAACACAGAGATATGATTAAGAATGAATATTTTCATAAAAAGGCTGCAGCAATAAATACTGCAAGTGAATCTCGGGATGTTGAAGAAGAAGTTAGATTAGCGCGTAATCACAGTTCGCTAAATCAATCGAAAAAACTCCTGATTTTCCTGACCCTGATTCTCCTGACCATTTTGCTAAACATTTTGATGTTTGAAATGTAGAATGTCAGCCCGAGATAGAAAATCCCCATCTTTTCCCCTATATTTTATCACTTGATAATATCAGCGTAAATGAGGCCATTCTTATGTAAAAATGATGATGATGATGATGATGATGATGATGATGATGATGATGATGATGATGATGATGATGATGATGATGATGATGATGATGATGATGATGATGATGATGATGATGATGATGATGATGATGATGATGATGATGATGATTACGGAACTATATATACTAACAATAAGTTATCCACAAGTGCATATAGACAAAATCTATTAAAACATTAAGTCAACTCCAAAGTTCTCAGCATGGTTTGAAGCAAACAGCAATCATAGTTGAAGTGTTCACGATGAATGTCCCGTCATACAATAGAGATACAACGATGCAATTTACCGTATAAATGAAGGCACAAGCCATACGAGAGAAAATCATGATAAAAGTATGATAACGTTCTTGTTATACATTGTTATTCTGGGCCGAGTGGATTGGATCCAAGGTGGTATCATGTGCAACGTCGATTGTCAGACGGATTTCGATGTTTGTATGTCAGATATTCGCAACGAATCGGAGTTCATGATCTGTTTGTATAGTAAACGAGAATGTTTCTCAACTTGCTCGAAAAAATCGAGACTTGAAGCGAGAAAGGAGAAACTGAAAGCAAAGCCGGAAGTGGTGTACACTTAAAATCCTTCTTTGCGTATAATTTATAACGTTTATGTGTATCTTTGTGGTCTTGTAAATATGGCAGATGAAATAGTTTAAAATTAAATAAATTAAGTTTTAAAGAGTATTTATAATTATTTCATCTCTTTATAAACAAACATCTTTCCTAGACTTTCTTATTTTTAGTGCTGAAATTCCAAGTTTTGAGGTATTGTTTTTTTTTGCTGATTTTTCATTTTCAACTCCATAACCGCGTCAGCTCAGAAGGAAAACAAATAATTGTAACCTCTCGTGTTCTGTTAAATGGGTTGTGAAAGTTAGTTAGCTAACTTTATGGTGAGGTTCTTGTTATAGGTTTCTTATAAACCAGTTTCACACAAAAAAACATTCTTCTAAGGCTAATAGTCCATGGGATTTGAGCGTGACTCACATTCCAAACCTAACTCTAACCCAATCAGAAATGAAAAACCTAACTCTAACCCAATCAGAAATGAGAAAGGTTTGTGTCAGATTGGGACCTTATGAAATAAGTCATATGAAAAATAGGTCATATATAAAAAAAGAGAAATCTACTTATCCATGCATTCTTCATTATGTATATACGTATGCAATGTTATGTATAGTCACCATATGCGCTAACAAAACAATATATCGATCCCATCCATACAACTCGCTGGTTGTGGGCCTGCAGGGGATAACGACTCAACTACGAAACTTTTATCTTTATAAGAAAACCAATTTCAAACTAAACCACCATAGGCCCACAATAATTTTTATATATGCATATTTTCCTCAGTTACTTTTGCAGCCCTATTTAAGTTGGCACTACTTCGTATCCAATAGGCTCTGAGAAAAATGGAGCAAATCCACAGACAGAAAAGTCTCTTTTATCAATTTACATGTCGCTACAGTCTTTGGTAGGTAGTGCAACCTGTTACTGAGACATCCTGCATTACTTGTTGAGAAATATTACCTCATTTTATATAAATTTCACAAACTTAATAAAACAGATTTATTTCTATATTTTCTTCTGTTCTGTGTTTAAAGATATATTTTCGTTTGTCTACAAAATCACGTGCTTCTCTACAAACTTTATCATGTGTTTTGTAATACAAGTACATTTTAAACGCTAAAAATCATTCGTGCATGAAAAAAGCGTGCCAACAAAACTGTTACGTGTAATATCTCTAGAAGTTTTCCAATTATTCACATCAAACAAAGGCAATGACAAACTACGAAACTGTACTTTTTACAGAACAAAGAACAAAGATTCTGAAGTGTTTATAGTGGCGATTCACAGCATAATAAAGGTAATAAACATCGTCTTTGCGCCATAAAGGTTTTGACACTTTCCAATTTGAAAACATTATTATTAACTTGAGAAAATTAATCATTTTTATATTTGAAATTAAGCGCCAATACTCAAAATTCCTCCGCAGTAGAATTGTTGTTATTATTTACTGGGTATATAGTAGGGTACAAAATGCACCCATTTCGTTCTACGATAAAGATATAAACAAATGTATCACTTTTAGAACAAAATTTATAACAATTGATGTCATGATTATCGGTCCTTAGTTACGGTTAGAAAGACAAAAAAGACAAAAACTTGTTTCGAATTTCGGTTTTGGAGGCTACGATTTAGCCTAGGAAGTCCTGGGATGACGTCAGTGAACAGACAATACACTTCCTCACAGTTCTGACAAAATTGTGCGCGCGTTGCCTAGGTTACGTCATACATTATATCACCGCGGACACTTCCTGCGCAGAATCGCATGAAAAAAGGTTTATTTTGATTTCGAATCTCTCAAACGCTCTTTTGGGTTTGGTGGATAGATACCAAAACTACTTTACTTTTTTTGAGATTTAAAAATCGATGCTTAAAGTATAAAACGATAATGATTAATTTCTGAAAGCCTGCATGTCCGAAATTGAAAGCCTGCATGTCCGAAATATCACAAGAACATGCGGTTGATGAGGACGATGAAACCTTCAGAAGTGTTTCTATCAATACGTACGATTTTATTGCTTACTCAGAGTTTAACTTGGATTCAACTTCATCACATAGATCCGGAATTAACACCTGGTGGGTTACGTACGGTCGGGCTCATTAATATTTACGCTTGTATTGCCACGAACCAATTGCAATCTTTGTTTGATTTTGCCGAAGAGTATGAAGAGCCATCATTGATGGAGGTTGACAATGATAGTGACGATGAAGAAGACACTCCGTTGACCTGGCCTTTTTGGAATGATGTTGATGAAGCCACGGAGCTGTGGTCTTAGTTCAATTTGTTTTCCGAAGATGCAGACTTTGGTCGTTTATTGTCCAAATTGGAACAGAAAAGTAAAGGAACATCAACAACAACAAATACGTCAATCATCGATAGTCCAATATTTTGCCCGGGGCCCCTTCACCGCTTGTCGTTTTTGTTTATTTGGATGACTTAATTTTATAACACCTTCGGCTACTGGATAAAATCCAATTTCATATGTACTTTGTAAAACCTATATAGCTGGCAGGTACCTCTTAAGGAATAAGTGTTTTAAGTTTGTTTGCTTCCAGGAAATTTTTGCTGTCGCTAAAGCTAATTGCCACCTTGATATCGCAAAACAAAAACAAATTCCTTATCACATATCAAGCGTCATTTTCAATAAGGTTAAAATAACAAAGATCCTATAATTCGAAAATTCTTGTAATTCAAACAAATGTTTTCGACCCTTGAAGGTTTTACTTTAACAAGGTCCTCACAATTACGCCGGATAACTCGAATACCGTTGAAGTCAAACTTTTTTCTTATCTTATTCTTCTTGATCCGTGGGCGTAATTTCGTCCGATATTTCGGACACGACGTGAGTATGGTAAAATAACAAAATATAAACCTGCTGTTACAACTACATATGCAAGTTAATCTATCAAATTTTCCTTCAAAGTATTTATAAGCCTTCTCTCTATTTCCGTACTGTCTCCACTGTTGTTTATTCAATTATGTGCCAAACTCATGTTTCTATTTACGTTGGAGTTGTGTAGTTAGATCGTGTATTTAATTTCAAGAGAGAAAGAACTGTTGATACTCAATGTCTACATCATCCGTTTTCCGCTTTTTCACTGTTTTGCTGTTTTAAGACTCTAGCTTAACTCGAACTTCGCATAACTCGAACTTTTTCCAATTTGTTGCATGGAAGTATTTCAATAAAAACACGCAAAGACGGCCTGACACACTTTGTCATAAAAGAAAGTGTTTGCGTATCTAGTCTATAACTATAATAAGTTCAAACTTATGTTCATATTAAAGGAAAAACAGGGACAGGTCCAAGAAATTTGTTTGTTACATCCGATATTCCCGAAAGGTTTTTTGCCTCCTTTGACAAAAAGAAGGTCATGCAAGTCAAGCTATCTTTCGTATAGATTAATGCAAGTTTTCCTATCAGGTTTGTACACTGGAACTACCTAATGAAAAAATGGGAAAACTGTTTCTTGGGTTGAGAACCAAAATGTTCACCGACTCTCCATTTCAACGCATGACAATGTAGTTGGATGTCAGCAATTTAATTTATGAAGAGAGAGAAATTCTGTAGGATATTTATGGCTTGTAAAACATCCGATGGTGGCTTTATTATCTTCATCATCAACACCATTATCAACGTCCACCCACTCCCAACACATTCGGTTATTAATTCACCATTAGACAGTAATGATTGTACAGTGACAACACCACAAAATCTACATCAGTCATTGTTCTGCATTGATTTCGTCTTGAAATTAAACCTGGATTAAGAGACCGTAAAGTGTTGATTTCTTCTTGCAATTCTTGAAATGGATCATTTGAATTAGCTACGGCTAGTTCTTGAGATTTTACAGAATCTGCCTTCCGAATGCAAATTGACGATAGTTTATTGTGTGTGTAACAGAACTTCCTGCAGACATTAGCAATTGCATTGCGGTCAATACATTTATTGACATTTAAGTGTTTTATTATTTTCCCAACTGTGTATTACTTTGCCAACCACTTTGAAGTTATTTAGCTTTCAAAACACAAATAACCTCACGATCTACGAGTTGTGCCTTTGATGTGGTATTAAGTTGTAAAAATCTCAAATTGATTGCTTTTAGAGTTTTAATTGTTGTCGTTTTTGCGGGAAATTTCCAGACTAGTTCCTTCAACCACTACTCAACCAACGTGCCATTCATCCATCTTTCTTTCTGGTGCTCGTAACAACATAGTAAGTGTTTAATATCAATTTACCAGCAATGCTCTTTTCTGATTTAAAGTGAAAGTAGACAAAATAAATTTATCATCATTATAGATATCTTTCAAATTAGAAGTCACCGAATTCGCTTCACTAAATACGGGTTTAAACGATATTCGGCATTCGCTTTCTTTCCAACAATAAGGCCAACCGTCAGATGTTTGAAAGCACTTAATATTCAGTTCCGAGGCAAACTGGAAAGTTTCTCTTGGACAACAATTACAGGAAGGTGCAAATTGATCAGTTTGAAAACATCGAATAAACAATAATAAAAATAGAGAACGCGAGAAACCTAACTCTAACCTAACCTAAACCCTAAGCCTAACCTAAAACCTAACCTAAAGCTTAACCTAAAGCTTAACCTAAAACCTAACCTAAAACCTAACCTAAAACCTAACCTAAAACCTCACCTAAAACCTAACCTAAAACCTCACCTAAAACCTCACCTAAAACCTCACCTAAAACCTCACCTAAAACCTAACCTAAAACCTAACCCAAAGCCTACCCCAAAACCTAACCCAAAACCTAACCCAAAACCTAACCCAAAACCTAACCCAAAACCTCACCCAAAACCTCACCTAAAACCTAACCTAAAACCTCACCTAAAACCTAACCCAAAACATAACCCAAAACCTAACCGAACATAATATATTAGCACCAATTAAAACAGAGACAACTATAAATATGTCACGTGATCAAACCAAATAAGGTGTTTTCAAACGAACTGATTAACTGTATGCCAGAGAGAGAAACATGCTGATATTTCACAACAAGAAGCCATTCTTAACAAATCAGCTATGTAAAGCATTTTGTTCTGTTAACATTTTGCCTTTCTTCAACTACTTTCAATATTTTGTCCTAATTCTTCCCTTATTCCTTGACATGGCGTTTTTGGTACGCTACATCTTTGTTGAATATTCCATTTTCAAGGTCGCATAGTGATTTTGCTTCACCATGAAGAAGGCTGCAACTTTTTTGTGCAATCAGGATCCTCTTAAGCTTACTTGCAAGAAAAAAGCAAGAAAAAGCGACATGGAAATTCAAATGCTGTTTTGTTTTCGAAATAAAAAAACACATTTGCAGAACACATAGTAAAACTATGGCCAGTTATTTCACAACTATTTCCACAACGTTTATGGTTTGATTCCATGTTGATTCTGTTTTAAGACTAGCGCATGTAATTCAAATAAAAATAACCACGAAATGTAAAAAATTCCTACAAATTTATCAGCAAATTTTCTTGAAAAATGTCGATTCTTGGGGGTTGCGAGGGAGGGGCGGGGCGGGGTGAAATAGTTACGCCTCTGATTTTTGTAATCAATTTTACCAATTAACTCAAACTGAACTATCAAGAAGGTCCAAAGGTCGAAAATCTCGGTCATTCTTTTAAACTAACAGGTGCAAGTTTTAACTTCTTTTTCTTAACCACTTATTTTAAACAATATTTTAAAAAAATAGTCAGTAAGCCGAATAATTCTAGAACAACTTAATCGTTAAACATGTCTTCATTAATACATGACGTTACTAAGCTAATAAATAACAACGATTAAATACAATAAATATCTTCTAAAATTGTCGTCAAAAGTTTTCATTTTTTTCTTCTGTTGTCGATTTTATCTTGCTGAACGTAGCAAGGTTTTATGCAACTTCATCAACCTCTTGTTGTTACTATCGGTTTTGGTGCACAAGTCGAAGCAATCGCTTTTTGTATTCATGCACATTACAAACTGAATTCCCTCCTCCATACTGGAAACGCACCCATCGAAAGCTTCTTGACAATCTGCTCCACAAATTCTAGCTTCAGATTTCTCCATAACAAAAACACCAGCAAGTAATATCACGAGAAATACGGAAAACATATCAGCGCCTGTATCGCTTCTTCCACGCTCCAATTGATTTCCATATAAGCGCCATCTTTTTAAGTCATCGGCTTTTATGTCTAGTTAATCACGCTTAATCCAAATTTTTTCTTGGCCCGTTTTTTTTTCTGTCCCTCATATTGTTCTTAGTTGTGGTGTTTACCTAAAGCCAAGCTGTTTACCCAAAGTGCAGACGTATTTCATTATGACGAAAATACAAACTCAATTTATCATTTCGACATCCGGTAAAGATCTATTTGGTTAAGTTTTTCACACGAAATCGTTTTTTTGGACGTCATATGCTCAGGCGTTTTTGGTTTCAAACGTTTTGTTCGTTTAAGATATGTGTTGATTTTGTGTCGTAGTGTTTTTGGGAAAGCGTGTCCCACGACACAGAACATCATTCATAGAGGCGCTTGTTTATCGCTCACGGAAAAACAACTTGTTGTCAACGAAGAGGAGATTATTAGGCGGTGACACACTCTATCTGTTGTAATGTTTGTTTTACGGATTAAATGTCACGTCCCTTGTTGGTAAATCCCATCTAATGTAAGCGATCGCAGTTTAGTCATACCTTTTAAGCAATATTTTGTTAAATCACTTAAAGTCTATACTCAAACCAAAAACAGCATTGCATGTGACCATGAAAAATATTCTCGTGATATGTGGGTGAAAATCGAAAAAAAAATCTTAACATATCTAAAATGCAAATTCAAAGAATGATGCTAAATAAAACAGAGTTTTACTAGGGACGCACTAAGGACAAAAAGTGTCCACGTGAAATTTGATGATGATGATGTAGAAATGTCGTACATTTGTGAAATACACTTTTATTTTCTCACAAGAATGTTGTTTATTTGGTTCTTTTGTGAGCCTATATTAGAAAAATCAACAACAACTATGACTATCCGGTGTGTAGTTAACGACGGCTGATTCATTAATTAGTGTTCCTACGAAAGAATTAGAAGATGAAAAATGCAGAAGAAATTTAAACCGAAATTTATATTTTTAAAGAATTGAATAAATACTTAGTAAAATGAACACAATTTAGTTATACTTTGATATTTATATTTATTTTGTATTATATATTGAAATTTTTATAGATGGAATAAATAGGAAATAATAATAGTATTATATAGCAATAGAACTGATAGACCACACACATGTTATTAAGATATCATTTTAACAACTGGTCATGTGAAGGCGTATGTTTACAACGAAAAATTTGTTTTTGCCAAGAAGAATTTTCGAGTCACTTGAGCTACATATTTTAAATGTTGGATTTTACAGAAAGATGTTTTTAGTCATTGTAATCTTATGCAGATTTCCGTTGGTGAAAACATATTATTGTATGTCCCTTACAATTCCGATATCTCAAACTCTTTTTCCATTCCCCTTTCCTAATATTTTTTCTCATTAAAACTCCCGAAAACTCGAACCCCGTTAAGACGAACTCGCGTTTACTCAAAAGGTTTTCATTCCCCTTTCCTAATAATTTCTCATAAAAACTATCGAAACACGAACATTCGTTGTCTCGAACTATCTCGGAGTTTTTAGTTTATTAACAACCCGGCCCCATATCGGTGTTGTTTAGAACAACGATGACAATATTATGACTGCAACGTGGAAACTCAGTGAGATTCAAATGGGTTGCATATTAACATGGGACCGAAAGGAGGCCCTACAAATCAATTGGAAAAAACCTAGTCTTAACTCTCAACTCAAACACTATTCTGTTTCTAGTTCTGTTTAACCTCGTTATACCATCTCTCCTATTCCTTCTACAACCTACACTTCACACATTTTCTATATTCCATGTTGTGATTATGACTTTTCTTTAGTATATGTTCACGAGATCTGTATAATTCTTTATTTCTGATGATTCTCGGACTAGAGTGTCTACTTTCTTTACAAATTTTATTGGATTTTACATATATACGTCTACACTATAAATGACAGTTATATCAGTCTGAACGCTCATATCTCGAAAAGTATTCTGGGTTCGAGACCATGCTATCACAAAGTTGTTTAGTGAGCGGTTATAAATAAAAAACACCCGCCGTATTTCATCAAAGATAACCGTAGCACAAATGGGAGCAATTAAATACACTAAAACTCCGGGTTGAGGTCTTCATGATAATGAGTGATCAGGGAGCCTTTTTGATCAGGGAGCCTTTTTTATTATATTTTTTTGCCGTTGATAAAGTTACAAGTTACAATATCGAAGATCTCGTTTTACAGTATACATAATAAAGAAAAAAAGAAGAAAGATATTAGTTGAGAATTATTTTACTAGGCATGGAACCCACAGAAGACCACAGTGTCTTATCATTGGATACCAATAGTTACTACGTTATGTAAATATCCTAGAAAAATATTATTGTCATATCTGATTACATATTGCACAATTTCCCTTAAGTTTCTTTAGGGTTATGAGAAGATTTTTTCGACAAATTGTCGTTACATTGTTTTTCTCATTCTGTTCCGTACGTTTTTAAGAAACACATCATGTAGTCTATGTTTGTGTTTTGATGATTTGTTTAAGCCTTAGTCATCCAGGGATTTGTTAAAGTTTTATTTTTCATGGTTAGTTTTTAAGCGGTTTAAGAAATTCACCTAAAAACATGTCCAATTTCAGCATCGTTAAAGCATATTGTTCCATTGAATTTTTCTATTATATAAAATGCATATATATAGGTCTATACTTGGTAGCAATAAAAATATTATTTTGTCTCTGGACTTCAATAGTTAGGATGATTTCATATTTATCATTGATATTATAGAGGTTACCACAAATTATATATATCAGAGGCGTAGTCACAGGTTTTTAGGTTGGAGAGGCGAGATTGTAAAATTATGGACCTTTTTTATATTTAGTGACTGAGGAGGTGCCACTGTGGTTGGGGCCGACGGGTGAGAAAATCTTTGAAATTTTAACCTTTTAAAACCCACTCCAAATCCGATAAATTGCGTATGATACAACCATGTTTACTCAAGTCTAAACTGGACCTTTTTTGTGTTTGATATTTCTTGGGGTATATTACTGTATATTGTAACGGATCATGAACAAACCGAATTGAAGGTGTGAAATATATGAGAAAAAAAATGAAAGCTTTCAAAATTTAGTAACTCGTCCTAATATGATGGCGAAGGAAAAACCTTTCAAATTCTTAATACGTTCATTCAAATGTGACTGATTATGGTAATCACAAATATGGGCAAATTCAAATCTTGTTGTGTTAAAATAAGAGTTAAAATCTTATTTGCTATCCTATATTAAAAGTTGTTACGAGGAAAAAACTTCTTGTGGATTTTCTCGCTTTCGATGCGAAAGCAATGACGTCATTTACGAGCCGAGCGATTTAAGTGACGTCATACTATTCTCTACATCCTTTCGGTCCGGAATTATTGAAAAAAAATGCAAATTCAAACTATGATGCAAAACAAAAAACAGTTCACGTCTCTATCAAAAAACATCTTTCATTAGGGACACTTTGAGTGGCACAAAGTGCCTAATAAAGAAATATGATGATGATGAATTATTGAAATATCCAAAACCTTAATTAGGACATGATTCTCAATGACATAATCGAAAATATAATTATTAAAAATATGAAAACAACGTTTATAAATATTACAAAGCACTTTTATAAATACATAACACCTTTTAAGGCTATTTACAATTTTTATAGATTTCACAATCGCGACGCGGCTACAACTAGATCTATTCGAACGGCTGTTTTTACTTGCGAACAAAAGCAAATAACGTGGTCCCTGAGACCTCTACGGTGGTGTGTAACGGGTGACGTTAGTTAGCCCTGAACCTCTACGGTGGTGTGTAACGGATGACGTTAGTTAGCCCTGAGACTTTTACGGTGGTGTGTAATGGGTGACGTTAGTTAGCCCTGAGACCTCTACGGTGGTGTGTAACGGGTGACGTTAGTTAGCCCTTCATACAGGTGCATTTTAAGTCCGAGCAGGCTGGATGACATATGCTTCCCTTCGGACAGCAATGCCACGAGTCACCGCAGTCGACTCCGTGTTTATGCTTACAGCACGCGCTACCTGACCTGGAGACAATGTTCGACATGCAACTCGTTCCCGATGGACATAGTGTATCCGTAGAGTGACAAAACGTAGCGTTGGCCGATAGGTCGATGATCTTCTTAGGCACCGGAGGTTTGCCTGGAATCAGTGGATAACTCGCTTATTCGCACAATTAAATAACACAACTAAACAGAAGCCTTTGCGCTAAATCTTTCACCAAAACCAATCATAATTTAGAAACATAATTGGTAACAGTAAAAAAAAACATCTATGTTGCACAGAGGATGTATAACGCTGTTGCTTCCGGTAGCCCTGCTAATAGTATTTACGAATCTGCTGAAATTCAGCCCAAAGTTGTATATATAAAGTGAAAATAAATCACGCTATAAAGTGAGGTAATGTGAAGGAATGGTTGGCGAGTAAGCGAGTCGCGTAAACGCAATTTGATTGGTTGAAATAATTTTGTTTTGATGACGTGAATTTGTTTGTATTAGTCTTTATATGAATTACTAAGTCGAGTAAGAAAACTTTAGATTGGAGTTGAAACTGACTTTGCAATGGCTAAAAGGGTTAACAGTGGTATATATATAATGGTAGCTATTACAACATACGCGTAGTCATGGTAACATTACTACAAACTTTAAACACACCTTTGCGACCCTTCTTTCGTTTATCGAATAAATATGTCATTGCAAAAGCTATACGTTTCCCGAGCATGATCGAGCCAGTGACGCCGTAATGCTGAAATTGAAGACGGTCATTACAAACAGAACCTCGAATGTATACCTTGAGGGAAGAAATTTTCGCGGAATTTATTAGCCCCAAATCGCGAAATTAAATTCCGCCAAACTTAATGAAAATGCCTTATCCGCGAAATTCAATTTTTCTCTCAGTTTTTTCAGTTTTTTTAGTGTCACATAACATGCAATTAAAAATATAAGAAAATACAGTACCAAATATTCCCTTAAAAACTCTGCCCACCGCGAAATTCAGATATATTACCTCATCCGCGAAAATAAAGTCCACAAAATTCGCAGTTTTTAGACCTGCCAATCGCGAAATTTTCTTCCCTTAAGGTAATGACTTTTTAAGGTTATCCGTCAAATGTTCTACTTAATATTAGTTCTTGATCGATTGTGTCGACAAGTGATTAGCATAAGTTCTTTATTGATACAGCTACTGGTGATTGACGCACGTTTGTTTAACAACGCATTAGTTCTTGATGGATAAAGCTACTGGTGATTGACGTACGTTTGTTTAACATCGCATTAGTTCTTGATCGAAAAGCTACTGTTGATTGACGTACGTTTGTTTAACCTCGCATTAGTTCTTGATCGATAAAGCTACTGTTGATTGACGTACGTTTGTTTAACCTCGCATTAGTTCTTGATCGAAAATGCTACCGGTGATTGACGCACGTTTGTTTAACCTCGCATTAGTTCTTAATCGATAGAGCTACCGGTGATTGACGTACGTTTGACGGATATCATCGATCAGTCCTTATTACGATCAGTCCTTATTACAATCTACCCTGAAGTAATGTGGTACTGGGCCAGGGTCAAACTCGCTATATTAATGTACACGGTAATTGCGTACTGAAGTTCTAAAAAGCAATCCACTCACCACATCGTGCGGTTTTTTCATCATGTAGCAATTCTCGAACGGTGCATGGCCACACTCTTTCGTGACTAATTTATGCAGATTTACTGTCAAGACACGTGGCTTTTCTTCCATTATCCTGCGGAATAACAAACCAATGAGACACTTTTTTATAATTAACCTTTTTTTTGTTATAAAAACAAATTAACGGCACTTCAAAAAAATGTCCATTAAATAAAAATAGAAAATAATTAAATAATGCAGTGGACTCTCTATAACTCGAACACCCACGGGAAATCAGAAATCGTTCGAGTTAAGGAGAGTTCGAGTAATAGAGAGTTAGTTCTTATGAGAGTTTATTAGGAAATTTCCACTGTGCCAGCAAAATTGTTCGAGTTAAGGAGAGATTTGAGTTTTAGAGGTTCAAGTTATAAAGAGTCCACTGACTGTATTTGCATAAATAATAATAATACAAATATAAATTAACATAAATACGTGGTTTTCACCATATTTTCCACGCCTATTTTCAATGCTAGCATGGGTTAGATGAGGTTTCAACAGATGATATTCCCCACAATTATGTATGTTTAATCATTTGATGATTTATTGGAGCAGATGTTTTTTACAGCTGGATGCCCTTCCTAATGCCAACCCCAGTGAGAGGGAAAACAGTGGTGAGTTAACCCACGCAAGGTACCAACTTTTCATTATAGACTCTGTGGCAGCAGTGCATAAAGGTGCTTATGTCCATGAGGTCAAAGATGTCACATGACTCGCATACCCGTAATTGAAAAAAAGAAGGTTTGTAATGTGTGAAAAGTAGGTTGTGGAAAGTACAGGTAGAACAGCCCCTTAAATCAAATTAAAGACAATTGATGATAGATTGTGATTAGGCATTCATGGTCTAGTGGTCGAGACTAATGTTTCTAACTGCCCAGATTTGATTCTCGCTAGAAGCAAAAAAGCAAACCTTTTTTTCTTTTTTTCTGTTATCAATTTTCATTAATTATTACATTAATTTCATGTCTTTTTTTTTCTTTATTTAACGAGAAAATTGCAATAAATATTATTAACAGCAATAAAACAACAATAGTTTAATCATAAATTATAATTAATCAATATCATAATTAATTATATTAATCATAGTTTATAATCATAAAAAAAATAATTTAAATATATTAACCTTTTCGCCACATGATTATACTTCTTTAGGAGGTCGTCTTTATCTTTGTTAAACGTGACAGGAGTCGAGAGTGCAAAAGCAATAGTGGCTCCTGTTGCCAATAGTCTCTTTTTGATTTTGCGAATGTTGCTGGCATAGGCATCAATGTTGTTGTATTCCTTAGCAAAGAAATTAAGCTACAATTACACTCTTCGATAAATACCTGAAAGCTGATTGGTTAAAAATTCAAAGCTTTAGTGATTCGTCGAATCAGCTTTTAAATTAAAATTCAATCTTTGTTGTTCGATTATATTATTATTAACGATCAAAATACATTTTAAATTGTGTAGGAAAATAAGGAATTATATAGTGATTATCTGATTCTTTAAGAATACAAATCTATCAAAACAAACGCACAAACATTTAGAGTGAAACGAATACATAATATTAAATGTTTTATCAGGGCATATAGATATTCCTGTTTGTTCTTTACCTCTGGATATTTCTTCAGATAATCTATATCATGCAGACCAAAATTAAACACTATGATGTCATAAAAGGTCGGCGTCAGATCAACTGGTGCCAAAAACATGTCAAGACATTGCAGACCATAACTTGAGTCCAATGCCACGCCAGCCTTTGACGATGGCGCCAACTGTACTTGGCAGTGATCTTTAAGGGCCGCGGCTACTGAGTAACTGTACCTATAATACAGAACAACTGCATTTAACAATGTTGGCAAAATCATTTTACTGTCCCCCACATCTACGACTCAAGCATTATGATATTGGTGCATTGTTCACAGGAAACATAGAAATGTGCAGAAAGCAAACAAGTTTTTCTCCACTTTGGTTTAAATTAAAGAATTAAATTACCTTATTTGTTCAGAAAATCTATAAAATATTTGGTAATAAACCAAAAGAAAGGAAGAAATCAAATAGTATAAATGAAAATATGGTGAATAAGACAAGATAAAATGAAGTTTATTAAAAACAATCTTCATCATCATCCCGGTTTCCCATGCTCGGACGTTTTTAAAAGATGATAGATATTCCCCACGATTGTGTAGGTTTAATCATCTGATGATTTATTGGAACAGATGTTTTTACAGTTGGATGCCCTTCCTAAAGCCAACCCCAATAAAAGGGAAGACTGTGGCGAGGAAATTTTGTATTTTAAACTCTGTGACAGCTGTGCATAGAGGGCATGGGTGCAAAAATGTTATGTTTTATAGAAATGAAAAATGCGTTAAGTAATGTATAAAAGATATAAAGATCCATGAAGTTACATGTGCAGTATATAATATAATGGTTGTATTCAGTTCCTATTGAACTTGAAGAAACTTAAAAATGTCTGTGATTGTCTATGAAAGGAAACTAACTTGCTATAAAATAAACCTTTAATCTGATAATAGTGGTCAAAACTGGTTTTGAGAGCAACCAAAAATAATTAAAATGGTAAACATAATAACAAACATCGTTATAAACAAACATATCTATGAGATTGAGCTTTTTTGGCCACTATAGTCCTTGGCAGGCAAAAATAACAAATAACAGCAACAATAAAAACATGGAAAATCAATTGTAAACCAAAATGCAGGAGTATGAAACACCAGTCAAAACACACAAATTAACTAAATGCTCTTCCCAGGTAATATTAAGGATTTTAGGTGACTTTTTAAATAACATCAATATATAATCAACAATAATATTAATTAGTAAAAAACAGCCTACCCCAGAGCTATGGAATCTCCGATGATCAAGCAGTTATGCAATCCTCCTATTGGCGGTTTGATGGGACCAGGTTTGCACACTCTTGCAGCCTTTATTTTTCCATCAGGAATATCTGTGGCCCATCCCGGAATCTGATTAGAAATCTCACAATCATTTCTTCTTCAAAAGAATTAATTTGCTGCTCTCTCTCTCGTCAAATTTTTACTTTCAAGCAAATAGTTAAAGACTGAATAAAAACCAACAACGATTGACGATGTGATATAGCACAGTTTGAAAATGATCTGTCAAAAGTGTTATTTTGTATAAAGTAAATAAAAATATAAAGAGTTTCCTTATTTTTCTGGTTAAATATTTTAATTTTCATATTAAACCAGTAAACTTACTTTTTTCGGTGTTGGAATAGGAGATGTAGGTCTTGTCTTAGGTAATGTGGTGGGGGTCGTTAGCAGGTAGTTGGGTGGTGGTTGATAGGGCGCAAGGACAGGCACTGTGGCTTGGGGAAGGGTCATTTGCATACTAATGGTTGGCAATGGAGCACTCGGGTCAAAATTGATGTGTCCCCCACTGTAGCTTGTGCCGTCATTATAATCCTCTTGAAAAGTGTTTTCTTGTTGCTGTGCTGTGTTTACAACATAATCATTCCAATTTAATTGCTCTGGGGCTAAGGAAAGACCTCCATAGAGTTGCCTAGTGGTTGGTGTAATATGTACCTCTTTTTGCCTGTGATCCTTCTCCCCCTTTTTATGTGTTTCTTTGATTCGCCTGTTTTTATCGATCTGCGCCAGTTGATGGCTTTGAATAGTTAGCTCATGTTTCACCTCCTCTTCTTCATTTAACGTGTAATTGAAACCATTAATTTTATTTCCTTTATGTTTCTTCTTTTCTTTTCGTTTCTTTACGACAAACTTCTTTCTATCGCTTGTTAAACTCTTATCTAGGTTTCTGTCTTTTTCAGCTTTATGGCCATGCTCTACTCCAGTCCTTTCTTCTTTAATGTTATCTTCAGTATTTTTCTTTACTACTTGATCAAATTCCTTATAGAAATCTTTACTAGCATCATTATAAAACACATTCAAATCTCCGCTACTGTCATATGGATCTGTGCTATTGTCATCTTCCAGTGGCGTTTTCGAGCGATCTTCCAAATCCCAACCAGATTCCAGCGCTACTATCTGCTCATCTAATGTTAACGCTATACCGTTGAGTTTGTTCTCATTATCTTTACTTTCTTCCGCTTTTTTATTTTTACTTACTCTGCTTTTCCCAGCTTTCCTCAATTTATTCCGTTTTTCGCCAAGTATGCTCTCCTCCGATGCAAAAAACTCGCTAATTTTATTGCTGTTTAGAAACACTTGTGTATTGTTGTTCTTATTGGCTATGTTAACTTGAACGCAGGTGATGTTGTCGGGTGAGCATGTATCATTCGGAGACATCACCGTAATATTTGACACCATTCCGCTGAATTCAGCGCAATTGCCAGACGATTGTTGTATGCTTATCTGGCCTGTCGTCACTGTCGGAGTGTAACATGGTTTTGCTTCAGAAACTGTAACACCAGGTTGCAGAGAAGTCTCGTTTCCTTTCGATTGTGTGTTAGTTTCATTTGAACCAACCGTTGATCCAACTTGTAACTGTTCCGAATTTTCGTGTGTGCTAGACATATTTACAGCAGATATTTTAGCTGCATCAGTGTCATTGAGGGGTGGCTGAGTTTCTGTTAAATTTGTCATGACACTATTTTCACTCAAATCTTCATTGTTCGTTGCACTATTTTCATTTACAACGCTTGTTGCATTCGTCTGTTGCTCAGTAACATTACCTGGATTTTGTATGTCAGTCACATTATCAGAGATTTCTTTATAAAGTACTTGAGTGATATTATTTGGATTACGCTCCGTTTTGTTAGTAGATGGGTTTGTAACATTCACATGTGGATTAGTGTTATTTTCTTTGTTAACCGTAGTATTATTGTCCAACTGCTCGAGCAGATGTGTCTCATTAATATTCGTTTGTTTATCTTCAAGCTTTGTTTCAGATTTATACAAGGTATGATTTACAAAACTATCATTCTCTTGAGAATCTAAATCGCGATCGAAATGTGTTGTATTTTCTGCCTCACTTTTATGCTTGGCATTCAGCCAATCGGGGGGCCTTGTGTCGTGGGACTTGTTTGCTTGCAAATCAATTTTTGTGTCATTCAAGTAATCCAAATCAATAACTTCAATATCGCCCGTGTCGTTAGACAGGGCTTTTTCGCTTTCATTCCTGTTGTTTACATCATTTTCAGGAATGGCAGATTTCCTCGATAACTTTTTCGGTTGAATAAACAAAGAAAACTCATGCAGGAAATCATTTAATGCATGGGTATCAACAAAATCTGGGATTGTTGAACGACTAAATAAACATTACATTGTTTTAATTATACAAATTTCAATTCTGTTATTCTCGTCATTTAATAAAGTGCATGTAATGTTTTTCGATTACTATTATTCTACCTCAAGTGCTGTTTTTTACGGGTTGATCGTTTGTGGTTCCTTGACTTTCGTCTCATCTTCTTTCTGTGTTTATTAATTAAATACTTTGATAATCGGATGTCATCTTCATTTATGTCTCGGAAGGTGTCTGCGTTGTCTTCCAACATCATCTAAGAAAACAGAGTTCATAACATATATAAAACATGGTTGCTTATGTTCTAACATTCAAAACATCATACAAAAAGCTTGCAACAGAACAGAAAGCAATAGATTTCAATCCAACCAAAATCAACATATTGCTATTTGAGATTTTAATTTTATATCTAATCGACTTAAATTCTTACTCCAGTACAGAGTTTTGCTCATTTTTAAATTATACAATGGTTTTAAAATCAAGGTCATAGGTCCTTCCCATTTATTTTGAAATTAAATCAATAAAACAAGGCATAATTACTCATTCACCTGCAGAACTTCATGTATGTAGTTGTTCTCATTGCTGATGTTTAAACCACGATTTAGTGCCTTGTTTACACGTCCTTGCTTGTGCCATAGGCGGCTGAAATTATCAATATGTATATAAATGTCCATTTCATTCGAACAGAAAGGTTATCATTTATATGCATCGCATCAATCTATCTTTGCTTTTCATAATGATTATCCTGCCTTTTGTTGACTTCATATTGTTTTATTCAAATTGCTAATATATCAAATTCATCTTACTAAAAAATAAATTACCTTTGAACATGATCAGCTAAACATTGTCTATTCTTTTTAACACACTAAAAAAAGAAAGTTTTGCACCTCACTAAATGTATAATGGTATGTTTTTTTTATAACAAACCAGTCTATAAGAAACCGGAGGCTCGGGTTTGCCAAAAATTAAGAAACTCTTAAGAAACTTAGGCAGGCTGAAACCTTTCAAAAGTTAAGAAACTTTTGTTATTCTTAGTATATGTATACAAAAACAACGAAAAATTTGGTCGTAAAAATAAAGGTAAAATTTAAGAAATTTTTGAGGGTCAGAAAAGATATATTTTAAGAAACTTTTGAGCCTCAAAATGACCAATTTTTAAGAAACTCGATGCTCAGCCCGTTGTTTAGATTTCTTATAAAAAAAACAACGTGTAGATTGATTCCACACAATGCAACCATCAATATGATCATTCTTCTTTTAAAAATAGGTTGATTGCAACAACGGGAAATGTTTTACAATTTCACCATAAATATTCATTTTCCCGAATAAAATCAAAAAGGCCGAAAAAAGGAGATCGCCTGTCAAGCAATATTCCTAGATTTTACCTTAAAAAAATGGAAAATATGCAATTATGTAGTTTCTTTCGGCATATAGTTTCATAATAAAAAAGACTGTAAAGAAACATTTTAAAATGAACACAAAGTTTTTGAAATCTATGGTCTGTCGATAAGTCAATTTTCAAATTGAATTTTTACAAATCATAAGTTTCACTTTCGGTTATGTATTGGCATGGCGAAAAACAAGAAGTGTTTAGCATAAAAACTTTCGTCTTTGGACTAAATTGTCGTCCGCGTCACATTGAAACATAGTTAACTGAACAAAGTAAACCTTAACAGCTCCGAATTTCAAGTCAGAAATGAAATATTTACTTTCAACAAATGGATTTTGACACTAAATATTTAAAATATTATATATATTATACTAACTAGATATTTTACGAATAATAATTTCCAAACCTACCGTAGAATTAAATAGCAGCCTTTTACCGTAGATATTCTGAGCTATGAGACGTTCTAGTTGATCTTTTTTAGTTGACTCGGGAGTTTTACGATGGTTTCGTCGACAGGAGCAAAAACTAACGAAAGCTAGGATGAGATAGACGAGACATTGACGAAACATTCCAGCGATAATTGAGCGTTTGAAGTCGTTTCGCAAACACGTTCGCAATTGAGCGGTAGGGCGCTGTGAGCAATCATGCATGCCGAAAGTTGATTCATAAAAAACATATCTCAAAGAATGCCCAAAATGAGCCTCCGCTATCAGCCAGTTGTATAAACATGTCCTTTGTCAATATCCGCTCCATGTAATATACATATGCAAATATATACAAATACGTAAACTAGCTCTATTTGAAATCCGAGTCTTAATCGAGAATGCTTCAAATACTAAACTAAATTTCTTTTTGGGCTCAATCTAGGTTTAATAATAATAGCATCAGACGCAGTCGCCAAAAACAGAACGAAACACGTACAATGGCCTCCACAGAATCAGGGCCGTCGGAGGTGGAGGAGGAGGGGGGGTGGGGCACGGGCGCACAGGCCCCACATTTTGAATTAAGATAAAAACTGTTCTTTTCTATCTTTCTCCGTCATTTTAATAAAATCATTATTAAACAGCAAACACGTGCTGAAATAGATGGTTTAGAGCTTCTAAAATAGCACTTTCGACGTATCTTTAAAACGTTTGATAATGACGTTGCAAGACACACTCAAGACATTTTGCTATCTCTATACTATAGAGTATAGAGTATATTTTTTGTTCGGATAGTTATGTACTGAAGTTGAACTTCGGATCGTAACATCAAAAAATAATATCAAAAGATTGCAGTGGTATAATTGGTCTGCTATTATTTCAGGGCATGTGGAGCCTATCAGGAGGCAATCCAAAAAAACGTCTAAAACCACAATCGTTCTATACACGTTGTCAGCGAAATTGCGAAATTACGTAATGCAAGACTGAATACAAATTTGATTGGTTGTCTGGCTGAAAGATCTTTCAAATGGGACGCCTTGAGTATGCCAGGACATAACGTGGTTTACAGACACGGCTTCATTGAGATATGCGAAATTACATATCGAAAACCTTCATTTGTCAATGAAATTGGGAAACTTATATTTCATTGTCACATTTAGTCCACCTCAACTCCAAAGAAAAACCGATAACACTCTTGTTTTAGTTACAAAAGTTTATTTTCTGTTTTATTCCATTGATTACAAAGTACGCGGAACTGTTCGTCCAGTATACATTATACGGCTTTTAACTCGATGTAAAAAACGTTCATGCATGTTCAGCCATTAAATTAAAATCATGTTATTACCACTCGGTTTGTTTTTAATGAGACTAACAGAACGCTCATTAAGCATTATCATGAAGACCTCGATCCGGAGTTTTAGTGTATTTAATTGCTCCCATTTGTGCTACGGTTATTTTTGATGAACTACGGCGTTGTTTATTAATAACCGCTACTCTTTGGTTCCTAATAAACGTCCCGGGACGCTTATTAATTTTTCGATTTTTTTCCGACCCCCCCGGACCTTATTTGGACCTCCCCCCTCCCCCCGTTTATTAGTTTTCAAAGATTTGACAGATGAGGTTGTTCTTTTCTTCTTCAACTTTTACAAATTGTTTGTCTTTGTGTGCTCCGCTAATATATCGGAGATATTTCGCTTTTTTTCTCTTCTTTTCAGACAGTTGTATATCTTTCTTTTGACTAGACAGAAATACTGTTTCTTTTTTGCTTTTGAGACAGCTGTCTCTCTTTTTTGACTAGACAGACAACAATAAAGAATATTTGCGCTATAAAGGTTTCCACACTCAGCGTTAACGAGCGGTAACTTTCTATTGTTTTCATTCATCGCTTGTTATTGTTACCGCTGTACTTCAAAGGTTGCCGGAAGGTAAGTATCGTTACCGTTAGCGCCAAGTGAAAACCAGCCTTAAGTAACTTACATGACTATGGAATTGCGTTTTTTTAGAGATTTTGACAATTTTTCGAAATCCCCCCCCCCACCATTTAATTAGACCCCCCCCCCCCCGTTTATTAGGAACCTAAGAGTAACTAAACAACTTTTCTCGAACCCAGAACCTTTCGGTTAAGAGCCGAATGCCATTCCCATTGCGCTATCGCCGGTATAAAATAGCATGATAGTATGGTTTTGAGAGCCGAAGACTCTCGCCGAAGACCGAATACAGGCTGGGGTTTGGCTAATGACGAAGTAACTCCGGCAGAGTGTTTACAGGTCAGTATATATCCTAACACCCCTCCCCACCCCAAAATACATTTTGGGTGTTTTATAATTTTGGAAAAAATTACATCATTTGGTGGTCTTGTTTGGTGATGAAATTCGTACAAGAATAAAAATACAGGTTGGGGTTTGGATAAATGACGAAGCAGGTGTTTACAGGTCAGTACATACCCTAACTCTCCAAATATATTTTGGGTGTTTGATAGTGCTTGAGACCGAGATAAGACAGATGAGCTAGCCAAAATAAGTTAAGCCGAACAGATGAATTGAATGGCTAGACTCGTCATGGTTACTTCAAAAAGTTTGATTCGTGTAAAACTTCGATCTGTGCAAACCTAGCATGGGACCATAAAAGAATGTAATTCTATTCATTGCTAAATGAGTAGTTAAACCAATCAAGAGTCATGTTTGTGATAAACCAATCAAGAGTCATGTTTGTGATAAACCAATCAACAGTCATGTTTGTGATAAACCAATCAAGAGTCATGTTTGTGATAAACCAATCAACAGTCATGTTTGTGTTAAACCAATCAAGAGTCATGTTTGTGATAAACCAATCAAGAGTCATGTTTGTGATGAACAAAAGGAGTATGTCGAGAAGTACGAGGTAAAGGTTTTCAAGGAGATTTTGAAATTAATGTAACGGTTTGAAAAATAAACAAAATTATAAATGGCTAAATTTCAGTCTCCATCAGCTGGTTTGACTTTTCACAGTTGCTATCATAACACGACTTCCGCAACGGAGAAAAAACTGATTCAAGCGGTTTCACTATCCTTGCTTTGTCACAAACCAGCTTCCCATTTTTCGTATCACAGTCATTTGTTTGTGTGGCTTCCGCCAATTGGCTCTTCTCAGAGCAAAATTAAAACCACTGTACATCGTTTTAGCTTAAGTGATAAGCAAATAATATCGTGTAAACTTAGAAGTCTTTGAAGTTGCCGAAAAGCAAAACGTACATAACAAAATTAACTGGAAAGCTAATATTTGAATTGCGCGGTCGATGCTTTAGATGCATCGTACTTACACGGTCCTACCTTTGTTTCCTTTGTAACGAGTTTTACAACTTTTTACCACTTAATTTTATTCCAGTGGACTCTCTATAACTCGAACCTCTATAACTCGAATCTCTCCTTAACTCGAACTCTATTTCGCTGGTGGCACGATGGAAATTTCTTAATAACCTCTCATAAAAACTACTAACTCTCTATTACTCAAACTCTCTTTAACTCGAACGATTTCTGATTTCCCGTGGGTGCTCGAGCTATAGAGAGTCCACTGTATTATTTAACACAATGAAATTTGTCATAGATATTTACTTAATATGTAGTAGTTATCGCGAGTTACGAGAAAAATATGGCGAATATTTTTTTGAGTTTTTTATGTTTTTCAAAATATTTCACGAGCCTTTAGGCGAGTTAAATATTTAAGAAAAACATAAAAACGATTATTTATGCCATATTTTTCGAGTATTTCGCGATAACTACTTTATCAATAGGTCTACATGATATCTTATGTAACACGCTTTGAAAGCGTGAACATGAACGTCGTCAAAACTCAAAACATTTGCACGTGTCATATTTTGCACTCTGCTTTTAACCAATAGGAATCCCGGGAATAGTTGCTTTAACTAATCAGAAAAAATATTGAATTTTGCACTCCTTTTTAGCCAATCAAGAAAAAATATTGAGTTTTGCACTCCGAAATATGATATATATTATCTCGTGATTAACCAATCACGTTACAGATATTCACGCAATCTATTGATAAGTATATTTATAAATATAATAGATAAATATTCATATAATTTTGTTATTTATCTAGAAAACCAGAAAACCATAGAAAACCAGAAAATCTTTTAAATTGAACTCCTTCGCAGTCACAAAGCGAGGATATGAAGGTAATAACAATAATATTTGCAATATGCAATTGACAAGTAACTAAATAATTATCAAGAAACTTGTACGACTTAGAGTGTAGATAAACAAAACCGTTTGAAGGCGATGCAGCGTTGCCGTGGATCTAGATAAAGCCCGAGCATTCATCATCTATCCAGTCTACACATCATTCGGCTTTTAATCATGCGGAAGTTGCTTGAACCTAGACTGGGATCCAGAAGGAGTAGATATTTGACTAAACAAAACCAACCATCAAATAAAAGTTGTCTGACATTGTGAATTGAAATGACAAACACTGTGAAATTTAACAAAAAATCTTCTGTGCAGACATTAACAAAGAGTTTTGCAGGAGTGCTACAATATCTGGATATAATTTCCTCTTGACTACACTTTAACTGTAATATGGTTTGCTACCGAAATAAGTTAATCGGAAATACCTTATTTTACAAGTATAATATAGCAGCTAATACATCCACCATCGGTCAGCTGCCTCAGAATGGTCGCCAAAATTGAGTATGCCCTCACATAGATTTTGCCGATGACATGGGCGCGAAGTTGAAACAGGTCAATGCGTTCGCACATTCGCTCGGATTAACCTAATGACGTCTATGAGATATGAACGTTGTTGATGCACTTGTGGCTTTCTCAGCACATAAATAGAAAACGTCACAGATCACTTGTCTCTCGCGTGGTAAAAGAAACGCTTTCATAGAGTGCAGTGAACGGCGAAGAGTAACGACACACGAGAGAATGGATGCTGAAGACAGACGATGCAGAAAGCAGAGCGTGTACGAAGGTAGTAAGGTTTCCTAACTCACTCTGCCACCTGTAACACAATCGATGAAGTACACTGTTTTAAAATCTTTGGATTCAGTTTAAACATCATCGCGATTTTTATCATTTTGCTTTGCAATGCAATACAGAAATTTTTTAATTTGAGTTATCTTTTGTTATAAATATGTATAAATATATTTCATTTAAGTTTTAATATCTTTTATTTGCAAGGTAAGCCAAATGTCGAATATCATATCTCTACCCGATCTCGAAGTAGCCTATTCCGTCATGACTAAAATAAGAAAGAAGCAATAATTCGATTTATTCTACCTTTTTTACTCGATTAACTGCTGTGTCACTTAAACACAAACCCGCTTGTTTTAAATTTCAACACATTTGTTTTTTAAATAAATAGAAAACTCTTTCTATTAAAAACCAGTGCCTACTTATGTAATGTTAAGTAGGCCACCTACCGAAAGAAGATGTCAGGCGCGACTTTTGCGTTTTCTAGCAACGGTTGATCTAACTTGCGCCATAGATAAAAAATATCGAATATTCTACGAAATATGATTCCTCTAAAATTAAAAACTGTCGATTTCTTCCTGCTTAAGTCTTGTAATCTGTATCGATTGGAAATGTAGAACGTTCTACGAAACAACAACAACAAAATTTTTATTTTCCAAAAACGACAAATATACATGTTTTCAAAAACTAAAAACTGTTGTCTTCCTTCTTAAGATAACCTTGTAACTCTTGTAATCTATATCGATTGAAAATGTAGAACGTTCTACGAAACATGTCTCTAAAACTAAAAACTTTTGTTTTCCTTCTTAAGATAACCTTGTAACTCTTGTAATCTATATCCATTGAAAATGTAGAACGTTCTACAAAACATGTCTCTAAAACTAAAAACTGTTGTTTCCTTCTTAAGATAACCTTGTAACTCTTGTAATCTATATCGATTGGAAATGTAGAACGTTCTACGAAACAACAACAACAAAATTTTTATTTTCCAAAAACGACAAATATACATGTTTTCAAAAACTAAAAACTGTTGTCTTCCTTCTTAAGATAACCTTGTAACTCTTGTAATCTATATCGATTGAAAATGTAGAACGTTCTACGAAACATGTCTCTAAAACTAAAAACTTTTGTTTTCCTTCTTAAGATAACCTTGTAACTTTTGTAATCTATATCCATTGAAAATGTAGAACGTTCTACAAAACATGTCTCTAAAACTAAAAACTGTTGTTTCCTTCTTAAGATAACCTTGTAACTCTTGTAATCTATATCGATTGAAAATGTAGAACGTTCTACGAAACATGTCTCTAAAACTAAAAACTGTTGTTTTTCTTCTTAAGATAACCTTGTAACTCTATTGAATGAAATACAAACATTGATCTCAGGTTTACACCATTTGTGACAAACTCATAATACATATCTTTGATATTGTCCAAACCGCGCTGTGGTTAAAAAAAAAACAACGCATCCTTCAATGTATTTAGGGGTTCCAATCAGCGTAAAAAATCTGGACATCAATGTCAGCGAAGAGCTATTAAAAGCGCAATTTTCTCCGTTCGGCTACATCACGAAGATCTTGCTCTCAAATGAGAACCCGCATATGCAGTCAGCCATCATTTATTTCTCGTCACCCGTTGAAGCTGGCAACGCGATAGCCCGTATGAACGAGACGGAACTGTTGTCAAACACCATCTACATCTCATCGGCCAACAGTCGAAAGCGCAGGGAAAGAAAGGTCTCTATGCAAAGAAGGAGCGGATTCACTTGGGGTTAAAAAGCGCCTTTCAACCTTTGAAGCTTGTACATACAATATATAAACATGCAACTTCCTTTTTAAAATGCGTATATTTGACATGTATTTCATTTGTATTTTAGTTTATAGCCGATTTTATGAGAGCTTGATAGGTCTCTTTACATCACGAGAAACGATGGATAATATCCGGTAGCATAGAGTGGCGCTCTTCATAACGATCCTACTTAATCGATTAGGAATTATATTTTCCGACAAGCGGTTACCAACACACGCACATGCCACTTATGAAAAACATCCTCTGTTTAAAAAGATATTTTTTGCACTCTTTAAATGAATTATTTATGAAAAAGAATCCGATCTGTTACAAATATCCTGACTTCACCCATCTGTTTCATATATCCTGACTTGACCCAACCGCAAACATCTAAACATTTACGAACGTAAATTGACGCCGCGAACTTGAGATGATATGTAGACAGGAAAAATAAGCAAACAAACTGACGTCGCTACGTGGCAAACATTTGATATGTAATCTTTGGTAAGGCTTTCAAAAAGTGGTGACATCACTCGGAAATTGCATAATTTATGCTAATTTGCACATAATTAACGTTAGGTCAATAAATAATGAAAGTTGGATATTAACATCGTTTATAACTATGGATAGATCTTATCAAGAGAAACAAAATGTAATACAAATCCACGGTCCCAAAACGTACTTAACAAAAGTCTTTGAAATATTGAACAACAAAAGATTTTGAATCGCGCAGTTTTTTAATGACATTGTATTCGATCCCAATTTCTTTAAAATTTTATTTTTTTCCCAAGTTAGAGACAAAAAATAGCTGTTAAAAATTCTTTCAGTGTGCCAGAATCTGGGGCGTAATCACCATCAATTGAAATGTGCAATTGGATTGAATTTATTTCCATTCCTTTTTTCCCCGCAAGCGAAATAGATGTTTGTTGAAGAACACGAGCATACATAATTAGCTACGGTTATAGTTGGTTACGATCTTTATCGCTTTCGTCACTCTAAAACAGTATTTTCACCCAAGCGTTCTCCAAACAAAGTTGTTTCTTTGCGCTTTGACGATGTTTCAACAACACGTTTAGTTTTTGTCTGAGCAGTGGCCGTGAAGCATCCCTTAAAATGAGGTGGGGGGGGGGGGGGGGGGAGGCGGTGAGTGTTAGGGCAACTGTGGGCAAAGGGGCCTGCTTAGTTTTATTTTTTTCGTCCTTGGTGCTGCGAAATTTTAAATCTCGTACAGTTAGGTGTAGATTTCAAATATTTTTTATTGTGTAAACAAATTAGCAAAACAACAATTTTGAACTGCGCAAAAGTTATTAATGATGCGATTCCAATGCTTCGTTGACAAAGTTTGCCCAGTTAAACTTCCACTGAATCCATTCGATGGAAATTAATTCCACGCTCCTTGATTTTGACAATGCAGATATTTCAAATAGTACATGTACGTGAGAAATCGTGAATAATGCTGAGGTAGTAAAGTCTCATCAAAAGTGTCTCTCACTGGTAATTTCACGAACGGCGCTAATCATAACAAGAAGACACGCAGGCCAGTGCATGATCGAACACAATGACGGTGCAAAACAAACTGAAACAGACAAAATGCTAACTGTGGCAGCAAAATTACAGAATCCTTTACAACAAAGAGGACTTGTTATTTAGTTAATTACAAATTTTTCTAGGTGGTAGTTGGGTTAAACACAGCGCCCTGGTGAAATATCACCACTCCTGCTGCTATTGGTGGCTTATGTCATTGGCTTTCCACACCAGGCAGGATGCTTCAGGTATCGTTTCTTTCCTACCTAATGGCAAAGGAGAGAAAGGTAAAACTTCTAATACACAGGACTCTGTCGAGTCATAGGTCCTGCCTCTCCATCAAGCATCAAACCTTTTCTAACAAAATTAAATATAAGAATTATAAAAATTTATTTGAAAGCTTAAAGAAAAAAGCAAAAAGAAAATATTATTCAAAGCTGCTTGATTTCAGCAAACACGACAGCAAAAAAACGTGGAATGCGATTAAGGAAGTTATTAGAAAACGTTATCTTGTTTCAAAGGTTCCAAACCGTATGGTTGTTGACGGCGAGGAGATCTTTGATGATGATAAAATAGCGTCTTCCCTTAAAACACTTTCTTCACAAATATTGGTCCATCTTTTGCATCAAAAATATCTACTAATAAAAATTCCGTAGTTACAGACTTTCTTGATACATGTAATAAATATATTGATTGTAAAAAAAAGCTAAATATAGAGGAGTTTATGACTGCATTCAATTCTTTAAAAGTGAATAAGGCAGCAGGCCACGATGATGTCTTACCTAAAGTTGTTAAAAATGTGTTCTACGAAATACTTGATCCCCTTTTCTATATCTTTCAACTGAGTCTAGCAACTGGAATATTTACCACCGAACTAAAAATTGCAAAGGTTATCCCTATTTATAAATCTAAAAATATATCATCCCCACAGAATTATAGACCTATACCCATTCTTCCTGTATTTTCTAAAATACTCGAGAGAATAGTTTACAACCGCCTGTATTCAATTCAATTTATTTACCAAAATATCATTTACATAAAAAAAACAACACAACAACAACGAAGACCTTTATTACAAAAGGTGATCTGGTTTGATATTTTGGTGAGAGTTACTCAATAGCCTAAGCCTGAACAAGTAGTAACCCCATAATAAAACAAAATAAATAATATTCAAAATATAAGAAGAAAATACTTAATAATGATTATATATAAAATAATATATACTATGAACAGTTACCACACACACCATTAAAGTTGTCCCTCGTTCGCAAGAGTCACCTTTACTAATCGAAGAAATTGTTTTCTGTTTAGATCAAAAATAAAATGATAATCTTTGTATTTAAATTGAAATAGTTTGATAATGCTTCCAATTGATTTGTTCCAATCAGTAATGCACTGGTGTTTTATGGAATATTTGCCATATGATAAAGTTTTAAAATGAGGTAAAAACAGTTTATCATTAGAAGCATTTCGTGTTTCGTGATGATGGGAATTAATAGTTTTAGAGAAAAAATGATTGATTGAAGAAGGGACATATTGTTTTAGTGAATCGAAAGTAAATAATAAATTTGAAATTTTGATATGAAGTTGAAAAGGTCGAATGTTAAATTTTTTTATAGCATCAGATGTATCAGAGCGAAAAGGTTGAAAATATATTATTCTAACCACAGAGCGTTGAGATGACAATAATTTATTAAAATCAATACTTCCTCTTTGACCCCAAATCAGACAGCAGTAACACAAGTGAGAAGAAAATATTGCAAAATACAAAACTTTTAGAATTGATTCATTAACAAAAAATCTAACTTTAGCGAGCATACTGTTTTGCTCTGTTCAGTTTCATACAAATTTCATTGATATGAATTTTCCATGACAGATGTTCATCAATTAATACCCCCCAAATATTTTATATAATGCGAATGATACAAACGTTTGCCATTTAACACAATTTTAATTTCATCAACAAATGTCTTTTTTGGTCTCCTAAAAATCATAAATTCAGTTTTATCTGTGTTCAAGCCAATAAGGTTAGCGTTTAACCAACCATTCAATCCTTTCAAATCAAAATTAATTTTTTTTACATGATTGTTTAATTGACCTGTTAATGTATAATAAGTTTGTATCATCAGTGAAATGATGCACCGTTGAATACGTGTAATGCAGTTTACTAAGTCGTTGATATATATCAAAAATAAAAGAGGTTCCAACACCGAGCCTTGAGGCACACCGCGCGTTACTTTCATCAGAGACGAATTGAATTTTATTTTTTCAGTTATGCTTATTAAAGCATGATTAGTGAAGTGATTAAAACGAAAACCAAATTGTAGTTTGTTTAAACATTTACAGCGGTCCAAAAAATTATAGATACGAAAATGCATTTTTCTAATAACTTGCTTACGTTTGATAGAATAGATATAGGTCTGTAATTTGTACACTCTAGTTTAGAACCTTTTTCAAATAATGGAAGAACAGATGACGTCTTTAAGATATTTGGAAAAACACCTTTAGCAAAAGAGAGATTAAAAAGTTTTGAAAACACAATGGATAATTCTCCGTTTAAGTCTTTCAGGATAAAAACAGGAATGCTATTAGGCCCTGAAGCCTTTCCAAGACTTAAGTTTGATATTAATAATGAAATCTCTCCTTTGTTAGTTGGTGACAGGTATACGCTATTGGGATTGGGATTATTTAAATATTTTTCAAAACATGTGTGCGAATGATGAATTTTCGATTGTATGGTTTGGCCTACAGAAATGAAGTGCGAATTAAAATGTTTCCTAATCATATTTAAATCTCTAACCAAAACACTGTTATTATTTAAGCTCGTGGGAAAAGAATCATTTTTCGATTTTAAATTAATGAGTTCGCGAATACCATTCCAAACTTGTTAGAAGATTTTTTTAACAATGTGAAAAGTAATTTTTATAGTAGGTTTGTTTACTGTCTTTTATCAATTGTTTCAAGAGATTTCTGTATAAATTATAACGACGTTTCAGACTGAATTTTCTAGATTCATTTTTCGCTCTAATGAATTTACGATATAAATTGTTACGGACATTGATTGATTTTAAAATACCTCTAGTTAACCAAGGTTTTAAAGAAAGTTTAAACCTCTTGATACTGATCTTCTTGAGTGGTGCGTGATTATCTAATAAACCATTAAAATGTTTATAAAATAAATTAAAACTGTTATTAACGTTTGACATATTAAGCGCCATAATTTTGTCCCAGTTGACTTTTAAGAAATCAGAAAGAAGGTTTTTCTTATCATAATCAGAAATGTTTCTGCGATAAATATTATGCTTTCTAGAAACAAAACTCATTTTGTCTTTGAACTCAATAAAAAAATTAGGTAAGTGGTCCGAAATTGTAGATGTTAAATTTCCGGACAATATATTCTCACCATAAAAATTCGTATAGATGTTGTCTATTAAAGAACTTGATCGTTCAGTTATTCTTGTAAGTAAAGTTATTTGCCGACAAAAATTATTAGACACATGAAATTAAAAAACATAGAATCATCACGATTAGAATTAACGTTCATTAAATCAATGTTGAAATCCCCAATTAAAAAAATAATTTTATTTTCTGAAAGTAATTTTGAAGTAAGAGGAAGAACAAAGTCGTTATGAAATTCATTAACAGAGATACAAGGATGACGATAAATACAACCAACGATGACATTACGACTATTTTTGCGAATAATTTCTATAAAAACTGATTCCAAAAATAACCTTTTATACATTAACAGGTCATTCCTTGGTTTATAGTTTATTTTTTTTAAAATGATAATGATTTTTGATTTGATGATGATTTTTTTGAAACGTTGATGATTCGACGTGTCAAAATGGCGTACGGACGTGTCTTTGTTTTGATCGATCGATATTTGATGAACATGATGGCGAACAGACGCGTTGTATTGTTGTCATTGGAATGTTTATGTCTGTTAATCTTATTATCCGGTGATGTCGAATTATGCCCTGGTCCATGGAGAAACAAAGATTCCACTATATTCCACCAGAATATTTGTGGTTTATTTAGTAAAAAACACCTGGTTTCTGACTATATAATACGACATAATATCAAAGTGTTTGGTATTACAGAAACACTGTTGACTGCTTCGTTGTTGTCGTCTTTGGCTAGCATAAATGGATTTACTTTTGAGCGAAAAGATCGAGAAAGTCTTAGCGGTGGAGTCGCAGTTAACATAAATCAAAGAGTAAAATGACCTGGAAAACAGCGAAATTGAAGGTGTTTGGCTTCAGATTTTTACAAAAAACTCAAAACCGTTTATTATTGCCAATATCTACCGGCCTCCTGAAAGCAGCACACATCTCAGTAGACATTTCAATGATAGATTTTTTGAAATTGTTTCAAAAGTAAATCTTGAGAACAAAGAGTTAATTGTAATTGACGATTTTAATTGTAATTATCTCGAAGCGAAGCATTGTCCGGCTCTAAAGGAACAATTAGCACTAAACGGTCTTATCCAAACTACCAAGGGACCAACTAGAGTAACTGATACTACCGAAACACTGATTGATTTAATTTTCACAACAAAGCCTGAAAACCTGACAGACATTAACGTTTGTAAATCAACGCTTAGTGATCACGATGTCATTGGATGTCGAAGAGAAATGAATAATGTCAAATACGAACCCGAAACTGTAATCTGTAGAAACTATGCAAGGTACGATCCAGTGAGAATAATCAGTGAACTGCAAAATGAAAAATGGAATACGATTTGCCGGTCTGCGCATGCTAACTATGCTTGGTACGCCTTAAAAGATATACTCACAAAAACACTTAACCGTCATGCCCCTTTGATCAGTAAAACTGTCAAAGGTAAAACGTCACCCTGGCTGACCAGAGAAATCAAATCGGTAATGAATCGCCGCGACCAATTGATGCATAAATTCAGACTGAAATGCAGAAAATAACTTCCGACTTTGATAATTTCAAACGGCCGTTAAAGTAAACGACCTGGTAAGAAAAGCCAAAAGCCAATATCATCAGAATCAGCTTAGAGAGTCGGTCCACAACCCAAGGAAGTTCTGGCGTACACTTAAGTCAATATATCCCATCAAAGAGAAAACCTCTATTGCGAAGTCCTTCACCATCAATGGTAGCGTGAACTCTGACTCAAAAACAATCGCCTCCAGTTTTTGTTCCTTCTTTACTAACATCGCAACAAAGCTTAAATCAAAAAGTATCCTACTAAAGGATTTCATCTGGTCGAAAGCAAACTTTCCCCTACCAAAAACATACAATACCTTTAAACTTAGGTCAGTTACTGTCGCAGAAGTGTTTAAATTACTCAACAACCTCAAGCGGAATAAGTCAGGCGGTGCTGACCACCTACCACCCGGCTTCCTAAAGGACATTTTCATCCGTATAGCAAAACTACTCTGTCATGTTATCAATACATCGCTCAAAACTGATGTTGTCCCTAGAGATTTCAAACTCGGAAAAATTACTCCGGTTTTCAAATCTGGAGTGAAACACAATATGGACAACTACAGACCAACAGTACTCTCTGCGTGCTCTCTGCGTGCTCTAAGATCTTTGAAAAATGTCTACACAGACAAGTGTCAGAGTATCTTGAACAGCATCGACTCTTATCAAACTGTCAATACGGTTTCAGAAAAAAACGAAATACAGAATTGGCTGTTACACTATTTATGGACACAATACGTAGAAACATGGAGAAAAGCGAAATGACGGGTGCAGTCTTCATAGATCTTAGCAAGACTTTTGACACTCTCATTCATGCTCAAATTATCGATAGCCTTCCAAGTTATGGAATAATTGGGACAGAGAAAGACCTACTAGCGGATTACTTGTTCGATCGCAAACAATCTGTATCTTTCAACAAAGAAACATCTGATTATCAACATGTAACATGTGGTGTCCCGCAAGGTTCCATATTAGGACCCCTCCTTTTTCTGATTGCATTTAATAATGTTGGTGAAACTATCAAACACTGTAAAATTATCATGTACGCCGATGACACTGTCATCTTCACGTCAGGGAAGACGAAAGAAGAACTTGAAAAAAACCTGACTGCTGGTTTTACACGTGTTGCCAATTGGTTAGAATCAAATGACTTGGTTACTAACATGAAAAAGGGGAAGACAGAATGTATGTTGTTCGGTACAAGCCGGCGAACAAAAGGAATCTCCCTGGAAATAAGTTACCGTCATTATATTATCTCGTTCACCACAACATACAAGTACGTGGGGTCAAATTAGATCAAGCACTATCTATGCGTGACCACACCTCATCTGTATATAAGAAAGCAACAGGTAGATTATACCTCTTGAGGAAGATTCGACCATACCTGACGACGGAAGCAACTGCAGTAATCTATCGAAGCTTGATTGTCCCATTATTCACATACTGTTCAAACGTAGCCTACAACTTAAACAGAACTGACAGCAAAAAGGTGAAGCGATTTGAGAAACGTGTCTCACATGTAATATCAAGGAACAATAAACATAGGGAAAAGTTAATGTCCATTGAGTCACTAGGTAGAAAGAGGCTTTGTCTCCAAGTTTTTAACTGCCTCACTGGAAATGTATGCGAAGCCTTCCAGTCATGCCTCGAAGTAATGAACAATAAAACTAGAAACGACAACAAGATAATCAGGTTACCTACCATCAAACTGGAATGCAGTCGTAAAAGTTTTTATTTCAATGGCGCCAAACGATATAATGAACTCCCATTAAAAATCCGAATGTCAGAAACAAATAAAACTTTTATTAAACTTTTGGATAACTATTTTAACACTTTAGGTTCTTAACTACATTTATCATTAATAAACTGATTTTATTGTATACTTACGTTCACTTTTAGCCTTTCATTTTTAGTTTTTCTGTCTTCTTGTCTTAGGGAGTAACTACAGGACTCATTGGAGAACAAAAATCTTGTAGATATATTTGCTAATATTGTACATATTTTTGAATGGCTATCCTGTATTAAAATTCGTCTATAAATAAATAAGTAAATATAAAGCAAAGCTCCTCCACATGAAGATTCAGTAGCAGTGTGTTCAATGACATAGTTTTCCAGTGAAATAGGAGTCGATGGTTGAACGTTAAGTTTTAATTTTGTTTCAGTTAAACCCATAATATCAAATTGGAAATGAAGTAAGCTAAGAAAAGTGTAGAATTCATCAAAATGCTTGTTTAGTGAGGAGATGTTTAAATGAAATATTGAAAATGAATTACTGCTGCCATATTTTGAGGTGCAAAAGTCAGTAGTGTCGTAATACCTGCAGTTAATAAGATTTGTAAAAGTATTATTTTCCTCGTCCGATGGATTTTGACCTTCTGTAATGAATTTGTTAAATTTAGGAAACAAGTTGATTTGTTCATTCGACGGAAGAATCTTGTTAATAATTACATTTGACAAAAATAAAAACTTTAATTCATTGTTAGATATTGTACTGAAAGGAAATATTTCACATGTACACAAAATACAAAACCAATCAGAAGCATCAGATTTCAACAAGTGATAATCAATGTCGTTTAGTTCATTACACTTTTTATGAACCCAAGAGTTACACAAATCACATTGTAAAGCATGATGGTGATTTCTAACTGTTTTGTTACAAACATTGCATAAAAACTTTTCTATTTGTATATTAAAGCAAATTTTTCAACGTAAAAAGAGACAATGCATCGTTAATGCCATGGTTAAATGGAATGGTTTGAAAATTAAACAATACTATCAACAAAAACGTGTGATTTTGAAAGCAAAAACTTAAAACCAGACACAATGACAACTTTTTCATTTCCAAAGGATAATTAGGATGTCTGAAAATTTAAAAGAAAGTTGATTGCAAGCAATTCCCCAAGGGAGAAAGTAATTAAAGAAGGCGTATTTCAAAGTTGTATTGATAAGAAAGAAAAAAAAATCAAAAAAATCAGACTTTAAAAATTTACATTAAAATGTATACAATTTGTTCATTACAACTCGCCGAAAACTTTTGTCAAATCACTGATGTGACCGACCACCGCAACGTTGCCATGCTCCTTAAGTCTGTATTTAACAGAACCGCCAGAACACCAGAAAGAATGAATCGCTTTAGTTTGCCATAAATTCTTACACTTACTGTATAAAAATTTGTAATGTGGGCAGAGACTTTCGTCAATGTAAATAGGCGTTTTCTTATTGCAAAGCTCTTTCAAAAACCTTTTCTTCAACAGAATTCGCGAGGCCAACTTACGATGAACAAATTTAACAATCGTTATTCGTCTGTTCTTTAGTCGATGGCAAGCCTGAATTTTATCAGGTTGTACACCATAATCGATTGAATGAAATATATCGCATACCTCATCCTCGAGATCACTATCACTAACTGTGTTTGGAATTCTGTGTATCTCCACACAATGACGTCTAGAATATTGCTGACAAACAAACATTTGGCGCTCCAAAGATTCCAAACGAGACGATATACCAACAACACCCTCGTTTTCAGCTGCGCCATGATGTTGTTTACGCATTTCGTCAACCGCCGCTGTCAAGTTGAATACTTGAGATTTTAACTCATCTATCGAGTCACGGAGCGAAATGTTTACCGATTGCAAACTCAAGAATTTATCAATGATTTCATCCCTGTTTAGCTTTTTAAGTTGTTGCTTATTAAATGCCATAATTCAGTAAAACACGCGTTAAAATCTGCAAACACAAAAAATTCACCACAGGAAAAAACGTTGAAATAAATGCACGTCCGTTCTCATTGAATTCAGAAACGTAATGAAACGTAATGTATGAACACCTATCTACCAACAATCAATTTGGGTTTCAAAAGCGTGCAAGTGTTGAACATGCAGTTCTACAGTTATCGGAAGACATTTTATCAAACTTTGACGGAAAACGATTCACTTTGGGTGTGTTTGTAGACTTATCGAAGGCCTTCGATACTGTGGATCACGAAATTCTTCTGTGTAAATTGGAATACTACGGTATCCATGGACCAATCTTAAAACTAATTAGGAATTATAAATACAATAATAAACAAACGAACAAACAAACTATTATTATTATTATTATTATTATTATTATTATTATTATTATTATTATTATTATTATTATTATTATTATTATTATTATTATTATTATTATTATTATTATTATTATTATTATTATTATTATTATTATTATTATTATTATTATTATTATTATTATTATTATTATTATTATTATTATTATTATTATTATTATTATTATTATTATTATTATTATTATTATTATTATTATTATTATTATTATTATTATTATTATTATTATTATTATTATTATTATTATTATTATTATTATTATTATTATTATTATTATTATTATTATTATTATTATTATTATTATTATTATTATTATTATTATTATTATTATTATTGGGGTGTTCCTCAGTCAGGGTTCTATTATAGGACCGTTACTAGGACCGTTTAGGACCGTTACTGTTCTTATTATACATCAACGATATTTCAAATGTCTCTAAAAACACTTCCGCAATTTTATTCGCTGATGACACAAATCTTTTTTCGTCAGGTGACAATATTGATAAGATCTTTTCGATAATGAACATGGAATTGTCACTTATAAACGACTGGTTTAAGTGTAACAAGTTGTCTTTAAATCCTAATAAATCTCACAATTTCATCCAAAATCCTCTGAAAAATTTCTCCCCTAAAAAATTGCCAGTGTTAAGTATCGACAATTGTGAAATCACTAGAGAAAAATACAATAAATTTTTAGGAGTATATATTGACGAGAATCTAACATGGAATTTCCATATAAAATACCTCGGGAAAAAAATCTCCCGAAATATAGGCTTAATGCACAGAGCAAAATCATTCTTAAATAAATTATCTTTAAAGCAAATTTATTTTTTTTCATTCATCCACAATTATCTTATATACACTAACATAGTATGGGCAAGCACACATAAATCTCACCTCAAAAATCTCCTTAATAAGTAGACACGAGCGGCTAAAATCATAAAAGGCAAAAACTGTGACATTTCATCCAATGAAGTATTAAATGATCTAAAGATTTTAAATATCTACCAAATAAATATCTTTCAAACTCTGATCTTTATGTATAGAGTATATAATGGATCAATTCCAAATGTTTTCCAATCTCAATTTCAACTTTGGTCTAATAAATATAATACTAGGAATTCTAATATAAAATACAAGTACCCTTTCAGAAAAACCACAAAAGGGCAGTTTTCAATAAGATACCGAAGTCCACGCTTGTGGAACAACTATGCTTATAACACTGAGTGCGGATCGTTACAAATCTTCAAACGCCGTTTTAAAGACGAACTTTTGAATTCCAATAGTTAATTTTTATTTTTTTATTATTATTGTTTTTTTCTGTGAGATTGTGTATTTTTAATTTTATAAATTTCACGTCTAAACTCTTGTTTTTAATAAATAAATAAGTGTATACAGGTGTCCAATGAAAAGACCACTTGGTCTTCTATGGATTCCTAGCCATTTTTTCTTGTTCTGTGTTTTATATATCACGCACTGATTTGTAAATGTCTTTTATTTGGCGAAATAAACATAACATAATAACATAAAGTAGTTACGTAGTTATTCCCCTGACATTTCATCAACAGCTTTTGCAACTCCCTTGAATATTACTCGTCAATAAAGCATTAAGGAAGTTTTTAAATTTGACTAAAACACTTTCAACCAATACTTGGTAAGTGAAAAATATTGTTACGTTTTTCTAGCGCGTCACTTTGCACAATTGACTTTATACTCGTACTTAGAAAACGTTCATTCTGCTAATACTAATGAGAAAATTTGAATAGTTGGCAACGCGAAATATTTTAAATAGACATAATGAATCTTTATTGTAATTGTATAAGTCATCATTTGATTAATTGAAGAATATAAAAGCAAAAGTAAGGGAGTAAAATGCGCGGGAAAAAGTTCAATATACCGGCAACGAAGAATAAAAAAATTACGTCGCCGGATTTGCCTTGCTGCGAAATGTTTTTATTTTTATTTTATTTACACAATGTGATGTTTTATGCATTTTTGTTGAGCTTTGTGATTTTTTTTGCTTACAAAATCATTTCTCTAGTAGATATCTAATGTCAATGTTTAATGTCTGAAAATAGCTAGACATGTATAAATAATGGTTGGGTTATTCTACATTTTGGCTATATAATTTATAAAGGTTTATAATACTGTAGGTACCTCATTTACCTACTTTACAGCTGATTATATATATATTTTACTTTTTACAGCATTTTGATCATCAACATCGGTCACAAACAGCAGAATTTATCCCGTTAAAATAAAATGAGTCTATCTCCTGATATGAAAAATGAATGGGAGCTTCTGGAATCTCCAATGAAATATGCAGTGGCAGAAAGCGCAGAGACAGAAAACGATGAGTCAGATAATAATAAGGTAAATGTACGTTTTGTTGGTCCTCGGTATTGCTATTTTCTAGTTTGAGCAAGTCACATCTCAGTCCTATTTGGCACATTTATCCTCCAAACTTAAGAGATCTGTCATATGCATTTCATACAAAATCAATTGCTATTGCTAATTGCTGACAGTAGTTGTGTTTTGAGAAGCTCTTCAAAATTTTGCTGTTTCTTTGATGTTGGCCGTTGCTTTGGATTTGGATTTCCGTTCTAATTGGAGTGTATTAATTGATTACTGTGGAGTCGGTTTAGTGTAGAGGGGGAAGTTATTTGTTGTAAAATTCCTTGAAACGTGGATTAAAACAGTTGGTATTTTCTGACTTTGCTGATCAAAGTTTACATTCTCCCAACTGTTCTAAAGTCTTAAGTACTTTTAGTTCCTGTGTTTCACACAGAAATCCTATAAACATAATTGCCCCATTTGCAACATAATTACTAACAATTGTTAGTACAAAAAATTTTTAATAGATCGTTTTAATTGTTTATTAACTTATCCTCACACGCCTGTTGAGTCAATCAAATTGCTTAACAATCATTTTTTTTTTTTTTTTTTTAATTTTAAATTATTAAATTACATTTTTTTAAATTATATACTGTATATAAAATTTTTATCTTTGTCTTAAACTGTACTCCATTCATTTCATTTATCATGTCATCTAACAAGTCATCTTTTGGTCGAATTTTGAAAAAACCTGACAGATTCAATAAAAAACGGTCCAATCTGAGTGCCCATTGTTTCAACGATAATTGCACCAGTGAGGACAGCATTATTTATCTTAGGCACTGCACACATTGTTCCAAATACTATTGCAGTGAGTGTTGTGAGTTCAGTAGGGACATCATTGAGCTTCTCAATGAGAAAGTTGATAACTTTTGGTTCTGTCCGGACTGCACTAAACCTGCTCTAAATGCAATCTTCGTAGAAAAAGATATTGAATCCAGATGCGCAGCCTACTTTGAAAAAATTTAATCTCGCCTTTTTTTTCTTGAAGCGTCTCATTCTTTAAATAAATCTTCATTGTCCAGCATCAAAGACAGCATTGAGACAAACGCCCCATTAATTCAAAAATTAGTTGATGACAACTTGAATTTAAACACTCTAATTTCCAATTTAAAAAATAATGTCAAGGTTGATTGTTTAGACTCCAAACATACTCTAACTAAAGAAATTTTTAAAAATATTGAAGATCACAACTGGCGCAAAAATAATTTGATAATCTTTGGTTTGAAAGAGTCTGAATCGGTTAGTAACTCATTGCAGGTACTGGGTCCCATAAAAAATCAGCTTAGACTTAATATTCGCATTGACGATATTAAAATTTGTGAAAGACTCGGTCCTTTGCAATCCGCTAAAATTCGACCGTTACGAGTTACTCTGCGTGATTATGACACAAAAATCTCCATCTTAAATCACAAATGGATTTTGAAAGAAGCTGATGGAAATATCTTTAATAATCCAGACAGGAGCAAGGAGGAAAGGGATATATTCAACAAACTTCGAGTTGAAGCTAAACAGAGGGAGGCTGGTGATAGTTCGGGGGAATGGGTCTACCGAGTAAGAGGTCCGCCGTGGAATTTGTTTGTAAAACAAATAAAGAAAAACCCCTCTTTAAATTAAAACGCAACAACAAAGCCAAAAAAAGTTGAATACTCATCCTCCTTTCTCTTTAGCATTTAGCAACATTCGTGGTTTTTGTACCAATTATTCGGATGTGGAGGCTTTTTTGATAAAAAATAATCCGTATTTATTAGCACTTTGCGAATCTAACCTAAATGCTGGTATATCTTCTAATGATTTCCTTGTTCCTAGATACCTACCTCTGTTTAGATTGGACTCCTCTATTCATATGCATGGTCTAGCAGTTTATGTCAAGGAAACTTTACCGATATCTTGTGAAATTGACCTGGAAGACCCCAATCATTATTTTATGTGTTTTCGTTTGTCTCTTCTACATTCAACTAGTTTTTTGTTCTTTCTCTATCGCTCTCCATCTTCTCAAGACTGTTCTGTTATCAAATCAGTTTCAAAGTCCGCTGACTTAACCAACATCTTTGTATTTGGCGACTTTAACATTCACCATAAACAATGGCTAAGATTTTTGAATGGAACAAGTAGCTCTGGTGTCGAAACCTATAACTTTGCAGTATCTCAGTCTCTCTTGCAATTGGTTGATTTTCCAACCCGCATTCCTGATCGCTCAAGTCAATCGCCCTCCTTGTTGGATTTATTTTTAATCTCTAGCCCTGACATTTGTAAGATATCTCATAGCGCTCCATTGGATTGTTCTGACCATGTTGTTTTGGAGGTCAAAATTAATTTCAATAGGCAAGTTTCCCATGAACATCCCATGCATAGAACCTTTTTTAGATATGATCTTGGGGATTGGCTAAAATTTCAAGCACACATTCAGTCTGTCCCTTGGGAAAATTTTTTTCTAACTCAGCTGATGATTGTGTTAATGTAACTACTTCAATAATATCTGAAGCAATACGATTATTTGTTCCGTCAGGGAAATATCAGTTAAAACCTCATTCTTTGTCATGGTTTTCTCCAGCTTGTGCTGCAGCCATAGCTCATCGCAATCATTTCTTTCATTGCTACCGTCGTGATGTGACTGATCATAACAGACAACTGTTTATTACCTCGCGCAATAATTGTAAATATGTTGTTCGTAAGGCTAAAACTGTTTTTGCTGAAAGGACTAAAGATCTTATCAAATCCAAAGAATTAGGTTCTTGCAAATTTTGGCGCATTATCAAAAACGTCCGGGGTAGTTCTAAAACATCTGTACCTCTACTTTTCAATGGTCCTGAAGTCATTAGTTTATCTAAGGATAAAGTTGAATTATTTGCTAAACTCTTCAGTTCTCATTCCACCCTCAATGATTCTGGTCACGATCTCCCTTATCTCCAAAACTGTCCAGACTTTACATGATTAAACTATTAAACTTTACATGATTAAACTACATGGGAAACTATGTCTGCGGTATATTCATTGATCTTCAAAAGGCATTCGATACAGTAGACCATGGAATATTATTAAAGAAACTTAATCATTATGGAGTACGTGGCATAACATTATCTTGGTTTTCAACTTATCTGTGCGAGCGTGAACAACACGTCAGTATTAATGGCTTCAATTCACAGACTAAAATAATTAAACACGGTGTCCCTCAAGGTCCGGTTTTAGGTCCTTTGTTATTCCTATTGTATATAAATGATCTTAGTTCTTCCATAAAATATTCCACAGTACACCATTTTGCTGATGACACGAATCTGTTATATCCTAACAAATGTCTTAAAAAAATCGAGTATAAAGTTAATATAGATCTAAGAAAGCTTACCAATTGGCTTAATGCTAACAAAATCTCTCTAAATATCAGCAAAACCGAATACGTTATTTTCCACCATACGAAAAGAGCATTAAATTATGAATTAAAAATAAAATTAAACGGGAAAAAGATTTACCCCTCTAAAGAAATTAGATATCTTGGCTTATTATATGACAAACATTTAACATGGAAAAAACATATAAATCTTTTAACAAATAGACTTTCAAGAGCAAATAGTTTGTTAGCTAAAATTCGTTATTACGTTAATAATAAAACACTTATCTCTATTTATTATGCTATCTTCTCTTCTCATATGATGTATGGTTCAATGGTATGGGGTCAGGGAAACAATCATAATTTGACGAAAATCGAATCAATGCAAAAAGCAGCGTTAAGAATTATAACTTTCTCACAATTTCGATCACATTCCACAAAGTTGTTTTCAGATTTGAGAGTTTTAAAATTTAATGATGTGATAAAAGTGCAAAATATTCTATTTACTTATGATTTCTTAAATGACCTCCTACCAACGTCTCTCTCTACACTATTTACAAAAACAACTGATATACATACTTATAAAACAAGAAATGTCTGTCAATCCAAGCTCATGGTGTTTTGTTTTAACACAATAAAATACGGGAAACATTCAGTCGTTTATCGATGTATTACTGACTGGAACGAATTTATTAAAAATAACAAAAGCTTTAAAAAACTCTTAAATTTTACAAACATATCAGATGTACTCATTGTAAGAAATAAACTGAAACAATTTCTTAAAAAAGATTGTTTATCATCTTACAAATACTAACTTTTTATCTCGCGATTATTACGGTAACTCGCTCAGGATTGCTGTTCTTGTTGTCGTGTTTATATTATTCTTTTTGTTCTTTAATATTTCCAGGATTATCCAAGCATATATGAATTTAATAACTGTATGTTGTATACATGTACATGTTTAAAATGTTGGCGGAATTTCGTACGCACACACACACCACACATATATATTGCGTTTGAGTTGCTCCTTTTCTCTTTTATAATTAAAACTTCAAGGTGTCATTCCTTTGCCTAGTTTTACTATTGAATGACACCCTCCAATCACAATTTGTTTTTTGTTTGAAAATAAAAAATAAAAAAAGAAATTTGGACTGTATATATACGTTATTTTGCTAGTATTGAAATGTATCTATTATTCATTTTATTTCTTAAAGAGTTTCTTTTTTTTATGTACATATTGTTGATTGGAAAATAAAATTGATTGATTGATTGATTGCTTTATATCTCCTGATAAGGTTTCTGAGATTATTAACAAAGTGGATTCTAATAAGGCTACTGGGCCGGATGGCATTCCTGTAATTGTACTTCAAAGGTGTTCTAATGAGTTATCTCCCGTTTTGTGTGCTCTTTTCAAAAAGTGTTTGGATGAATCCTGTTTTCCTTCATCTTGGAAGTTGCCTCTGTTATTCCAATTTTTAAAAATTGTGGTGAGCGATCAAATCCTTCTAATTATAAACCAATCAGTCTCATTTCCATCTTAAGCAAAGTTTTTGAGACTTTAATTAACCTGAGCTTAGTTGAATTTATTGAAAAAAATAATTTGTTTTACGACTCCCAGTATGGGTTTCGTTCTGGGCGTTCTACTGCTGACATTTTGACAGTTATAAGTGAACATTTTTATTGTGCCCTTCTTGTCTCTGGTGAAGCGCGAGCAGTTACCCTTGACATATCCAAGGCATTTAATAAAGTCTGGCATCGGGGGCTACTACACAAACTTAAGGCATGGCTTAAAAAGTCCGTTTTTAAATATTATCTCCTCCTTCCTTTCCAATCGTAAACTCAAGGTGGTCCTTAGCGGTCATTCATCTTCCATTTTTTCTATCAATGCTGGTGTTCCTCAAGGTTCAGTTCTCTGTCTGACTCTGTTCCTACTGTACATTAACGATCTCCCAGACAATTTATCATCCAAAACCGTTATTTATGCTGATGATTCAACATTGTATTCCTGCCTTAATAAATCAGATGATTGTGATAAGGTTAGAATGGCCTCTGATCTTGAAAAAGATCTCAAAATACAGTAGTTGAATGGGGGTAAGAATTGGCTTGTTAATTTTAATCCATCTAAAACTAATCTTCTTTCCATTAATCATCTCAATCAAGCTTATTTACCTCGAATTTTGATGAATGGTTCTCATTTGCCTGAAAGCAATTCATTTTGCCTTCTTGGTCTTATATTTACCAGCGACCTTTCATGGCGATCTTATATTGAAAATATAGCTAAATCAACTGCCATGAAGGTTGGTTCTCTTTTACGAAAAATGAATTACCTCACTCCTGAATGTGTCCTTTACCTATACAAATCATCAATTCGTCCATGCATGGAATACAGTTGCCACATATGGGCAGGTGCACCAAAAAATTGCGTGTTCAACAGCGTGTTTGCAACGCAATTGGCGAAAACCTTTCTTTGAAATTGGACTCCCTTTCACACCGGTGGAACGTAGCGTCTCTTTGTCTTTTCTACAAGTTTTTTTATGGTCGTTGTTCAAGCGAACTATCATCTCTTACACCTTCTCTCAAAATTTTTCTCCGTTCAACTAGGTTGTCTTCTTCGTCTCACCAATGGACTGTTTGTGTTCCAAATTGTCGTAGGGATTTTTATAAAAACAGTTTTTTTCCGCGAACATCCAGATTTTGGAACTCCCTTCCATCTACATGCTTTCCTCCTGAATTTAACTTTCAACTGTTCAAATCTAATGTTCATCGCTACCTTATATCTGCTTAACTTCTCCTGTAGCTCTTTACTCGCAAGTGGCCTTTTAGGCCTTGTTTTGAGCAATCTTCAATAAAAAAAAAATACATAAGGCCACCATCGATAATATTCGCCTTTAGCGTCCAAAACATATAAACAAAACGATTTTTTCCGAGCTTTCGTGCTCAAAAAGGTTCGTCATTTTGTTTGTTTTTATTCTTAGTTCTGCATTTTTGAGGCTTGACTAGAATAGCTGGGTGTTGGTAGTAGATTTGCCCTTATCTGTAAATATACGAATGGTCGGATAAAATCGCCTAAACATCGCGCAGACAAAAATTTGGAGATTTTTCGGATACCGGGGATTCTTAAAAAAACTTATGGGTCGGTCGGAGGACGCTAAAGGCAAATATTTTCGATGGTGGCCTAACTAGATATATCGGATATTGACAAAAAAACCCTTAATATGTATTCAAATTTAACCAATCTTATTCAGAAATTATATCACCTTTAGTAAACGCTAGTGCCACTACGTGGCATTTGATTATGGAGAAATTTCATCCATAACAAATAAACTTGGTACAACCCTACTGTAGTTAAAATTGGTTTGGTTGTCGGCCTAGTTGAAGGGTAGGTACAGATAGGGTTTCAAGTGCAACACCATGTGAACTGAAGGGCTGAATTAAATTTTGTGTCACTATTCTGGTTTCATACTCCTATTTTTTTCTTTACCTAAAAGCTGTACTCCATCATCTCACCTGGTGGCAACCATCTGCATACAACATCTCCCTCCACAGACCACTTTTTTAATACTTTTGGATACCATGTCAACCAACCGTCATTGTAACCAGCAATGCTGACAAAACAGATTCCGATTCACAGAAAGTTTTACCCTGAACTGTTTCAACAATCCTCTGATCCAAATCTCACTCTTTTCTAGACCTTATGAAACAAATTCATCACTGCTTTCACCATTGCCTCACCAAACTTCTTTTCCTCATCACCTACTCAACTACTTTTCTCAGAACCCGATTGCGTACCTTATTCAAATCAACAAAGGACATGTACAACTTCTCCTTGTCTAAATATTCATCTTGCAGCAACCTAACCTCAAGATAAATATTGCAGCTATATCTTTCCCCAGTCTAAAGCCACACTGTATCTCATACATTTCTACCAATTTTTCTTCTTTAGTAAGTACTCTTTCCACAATCATGCAACTTCACTTCTCTATACACACACTACGGCTCATTGCATCTCGAACGATTCTACTAGATCCAATCCCATTCTTCCATTCTTCTAAAGATTAATCGTCCTTTGAGCGTAAAAACAGTCCTCAAGAAATTTCAAAAGAAGCAACAATGACAACACAATGTGCAGCCGAATCTGTTGAAATAAACTTCACACATTATTGTTTGGATGAGAGGAAGGACAAGTCAATAAATGGCCTTCTTCACTTTTACTTACTCATTGTTGTTGTTTGCAAGGTTTTATTGATTTCTTTCTAAATCTAAATTTTCGCTTTCGCTTCTTTTTTACTTTTCATCGCCAGTGGTGTAACATAAGGCTCGTCCGACGGTACGGGACAGACTTTTTTTGCGCGAACGAGTGAAAAATTAATATTTTACCTTCTCACTCGTCCGACGGGACGGAATGGAAAAGGAGGTGTAAAAAATTTTTAATTTGCATTACTAACGATTTAAACTTATTTTAATTTTCTAATCTAAACAAAGATTATTTTGAATATATAAAAAAGGTATTTTATATTATCCAAAAGCTTTTAAAACAACGCCATTTTGAATAACTGCGCGAATCATAACTACATGACCGACAGACATGTTTACACACGATGCCACAGGTTGTTTAAAAGTTCCATTCAACTTAGAGACAAACAAATGCAGAAGAACTATGCTGCATTAGATGGAATTAAAAACCGCAAAGAAACGTTCAGTTTTGTTTACAAAAATCACTTTAACAGAACTAATAAACATGCAGAAGACACCCTTCAAAGAAGAAAATAAATATGACTGTTCAGTTTTCTTTAACCCTTTTAAAGGGAAACTAATTCCTAATTTCAAAGAAATAGCTATCACTGAAAAAGTCGTCCTATTTTAACTTGTTAAAACTGTATTTTGCTAGTGAAAATATCTCTGTGACATTTTATAGAAGACAAAGTCACGCAGTACTCTCCATCCGCATGACTCAAAAGACTGTAAGGTCTTTTAAAAATATTAAACTGCGTTCTAGTACAGTTACGATGTTAGCTTTGGTGAAGCAAAACTCACAGATAGTAAAGAAAGATATCCAGTATTTTATTTACAAAGACAAGAAACCTTTACGCTAATTTTTATGCTAATTACGCTAAGTCACTACTTTCAGAAATGTATAAAAACTTACGTTGTTTTAACAACAAATGTATTTATTAGTTTTTTATGAATATAAGAAAGAGTACAAACGAGGGGCATGTTGTTATTTTATTTTAATATCAAATGAGAATTTCTCTGTTCAGCTAAATATTAATAAACACAATCGAATGTTTCCAGCAAAAACAATATATTGCATATGTAACACAACTATAGCAATTTAACACGTATTTACTAATTAACACGCTTTTAAATTTTGCTATACCAGGTTCCTATTTCAATATTTTTTTGTCGTGAATTTTTGGGAGAGCTCAATTATAGTGAATAATTATAATTATATTACACTTATGAAAAATTTACGTAGAATGGATTAATTCCCGTACAAAAATTGTGCAACAAAGATCGCTGTTTGACGTAAATTTAACTGTTAATTTTAACCAATGCGATAAAACAATTTGCACATGTTTATAACTATAACGTGACAAAAGACACGAAAATCTCATCTAGTCGATGAGATTTTCTTCTTGTAATATTTTTTTATTTATTCTTCAATTTACGTAACCGAGGTGCGCGACAAAAAACGTGTCTTGCGCATTCCAGAAGCGTTCCGAAACAGTGTGCATGATCCACGTGATAAGGCGAGTTCATGTTAAAACTATTCTCTTTTTTGTTTCTGGATTATCTCTGGTTGCTGGACACGTCTGTTGGTTGATACTTAGACAGATTGCTAACAAATACAGATACAAAGTGGTGTTATAATGTCGGACTTGAAAAATTCTTGTCGAACGAGTGAAAAAGTAAAAAGTACAGTTCCCACTCGTCCGACGGGACGAGTGGCAAAAACCTTATGTTACACCACTGATCGCATTCATCACATTGACATATATCAAACTCTTTCCCTTCCAGTGTAGTATAGTTAATTACGTCATGCCCCGGGTCATTAGTGACTTTTGGAGTTTTGGTTGTAATAGCTCCATATATCAAAGATAAATGTTTGGTTGTCGGTCACATTTTCTGTTTCTTTAATAAATTTCTTTAAAGTTGTATGTTTATGGTTTAAGTTGCATGTTTATAATCATTATATATATATATATACTAGCTTTATGTGGGTCATGTAACATCTTTGACCTCATGGATATAAGCATCCATGCCCCTGATGCATAGCTGCCACGGAGTTTTAAATACAAAGTTGGTACTTTACGTGGGTTAACTCACCACTGTTTTCCTCTTACTGGGGTTGGCGTTAGGAAGGGCATCCAGCCGTAAAAAAAATCTGCACCAGTAAACCATCAGATGATTAAACCTCCATACTTGGAGAAAATCATCTTTTGAAACCGTCCAACCCATGCAAGCATGGAAAAGTGACGTTAAAAGGATGATGATGATGATGATGATGATGATATAAACCCTGTGCAAATTGCACTCATCACTTCATTTAATGTGTCTATTTGCCAACTCTTTCCTTTTGTTTCTATATAAATGTGTGTCTACCCTTGACAATTTGTATATTTCAAACCTTTAAAAAGTTTTTGTTTCGAAATGTTTTGAATCACTTAAATTTTCCTTTCTTAAAGTTTTGTATAAAACGCTCTTTAGATTTTTTTCTCATGAATTTCCATCGTCAACAATGTGTATGCTGCACATTCTAATTTCACACACCATTCATAAGTAGCCAATGCTGCGCCATCTCGTTTGTGTGCATTTTGGCATGAGACTTTTAAAATTATTTTCGTGTGTTTTAGCGATTATTTTATTCCATCCTTTTATGCTACTGAATAAGAAAATTATACGAGAAAGAAAAAATTGGCAATTTAAAAAACAAACAAAAACATTGGTCAGATGCCCTTTTGCTTTTTATTGCGTTTTATAGTAGGAATTGTCATGGTAAGACTGTAGCGGGAACTCTGTATTATCATATAAATTTAGAATATCAACTTACAAACATTACATTAAATAAGCTAAATTGGGGTTCTTTTCAAAAAATCTAAAAAATATGAAAAACACTAAATGTCATTTAAGCTGAGAAATGGTCATGTTTTCCCAATCAATCATTTAATTAGGTGAGTGTGGCCAGCTCAAATGAATATTACCTTACTATTTATTTACATTTTTATTTCTCAAACCTGATTTTTAACATCTCAATTCAATTCTACAAATCATTGCTATTCCACTTCTTGAACATCAATTGCCTTACATCTCAACCTCTTAAGTATTTGTGTACATATAACATGAATTTGCTGCAAAGATATTTGATATTGTATTTCTTCTGTAGAAGAGTTGAGAGAATTTCTTAAATGTTTTTAGATGCAAACCAAAGAGAGACTGTGTGGTTACCTATGGAAACTCGGAGGTAAATGTCATTCGCCACATGTTAGAAATGCAATTACTTGATATATTTATATATTAACTGCATAAGAATTTGTGGTTTATTTAAAATTTTACAAAAAGGTATAAAAAACGTGTCGCGATTTTAAATTACTCAATTTTATTATTATTTCATTTCAAGTTTTAATAAAATAAAAGTCACGATTAAAATATTTTCAAATTAATTTAAATAGAAAATAATAAAAATAAAAAATACGAAAAAATAATGTAAATCGCAATTTCATTTATTTATCGTTTGACAAAATTTGTTTTTTATTTATAGTGATAAGAAAACAAATAAGATTTTCTTTTATCAGAAATATATATTATTATCTTTATACAGATAAAATCTTCCACAATGATATTTAAACACCTTTTATCTCCAGTTTTACTTTTCAGAACACTAAATATGTTTTTTCGAATATATAAGTATACAATATTGTATTAGCGACATTCTATTATTTTTGTGGAATTTATTGTTTTTACAGAAAATTTGTGTTTTATTTATTTATAAATTAATTTTAATTTGTGTCTAATAAAATTATATATAATTATACTTATACTTATTCACTATTTATTTACTACTTTTAAAATTGTTTTTATTTATAGCCAAAGGCCTGATTAAAAGCTGGAAGCATAGATGGTGAGGTTACATTTTTTTTCCATCATAATTTTATGTTTTATCAAGCACTTATCAATCAAGCACTAAGTTATATGTTTGTTTGTTGGTTTGTTTTTAACGAGGCTCCCAGAACGGTCATTAAGCATTATCATGAAGACCTCGACTCGGAGTTTTACATTTAATTGATAATGCAGCATTTTTTTTATTTTTAACCGCTCACTAAAAAACTTTGTGGTAGCATGGTTTCGAACCCTGAACATTTCGGTTAAGAACCGAGTGCCATTCCCACTTTCTCTGATAACGTGTTAATGAACCTTCAATTTTAGGTTTATCTACGATGATCGCAGATGTCTGCTTTATTATTATCGCAAACCCCAAGATACAGAACCCTTAGGGTACACACATTTTATTTCAACTTGTTTCATGTTTCCAAACATATAATATGTATGTATGTATATGGATATATAATCCATAATAATGACAATAATGCTTTTCCGTAAATGTATTGTAATCGCTATTAATTACAAAAATAATTAGCGTCTCCAGAATATATCTATAATATCAGTTAATATTTTAAATTGCACTATTGTTTGTTACCATAAAAGGTCAATGCAATCCGCATGTATTCCAGTGATAATTGACTGCAACAGTGGCTTTTGGTCATTCTTTCACATCGTTGTCCTCTTTTTAGTCTTCTGTCAAACGGTGGCATTTTGTGCTGACTTGTTATGTATAAGAATCACAAGATCTTGTGATTGCTCATATTGCACACGAACGATCTAATGTAAATTTTCATTTTGTAACAAACTTCAAAACAATTTAGTGATTCTATTTCATCATCTTTTTCTAGGAACATTGAGATTGCAAACTGTACGTTTTCTTTTTCTGCCGATGAAAAGTCGCTCTTTCAAATAAGGTATCTTTTTCATCTTGGTTGAGTAGAAAGTGACACGAGAATACCTCCCCGTGATTCGTTGCTTATTCCTTCCCTGAACTCAAATAGGAAATCTCTATTTTGTTCGGTGAAAGTGCCTTATTGTAACAGCAAGCTTTACGTGACAAATGAACACAATTGAGTTTTGGACTCAACAAATGACAACAATGAATTCATTCGCGATAGGTTAAAACTCTGTATTTGTGTTGACATCAATGTCTAGTTTAATTTATTTGTCTGTGAGTAAGTTTTCATCCAAAAGCAACGCGAAAGAAGTAAGAGAACAATTTGAAAGTGTTTCAGTTTATGTGAGTGGCAGGAATATGGCATCCATTGTTCTATATCAACAACAGAATGTTGTTTTCTTCACTGTGTCACTTGTTTGGCTCACTGATAGCTGGGAACATTTCTTGAACTGCATGTTTTTTCTTTAGCTCCAATGACCGAACATACCATTTGCAAGCTCACGATCAAGTGACAATGATGTTTTGGCTGCAGGAATTGCAGGTAAGAACTAGATCAAGCAAAATGGCTATCCCCTCGACTCGACTCCTTTTTTTCAATATTTTTTATAAAAATTGAGAATTTCATTTTCTTGTTGCCTTGATTACTTGCATTGGAAAATCTTCTAAATTGCATTGAGGCACCATTATTAAAGACCTCTGCTGTTTAGTATTGAGCTTCACTAGACCGTTTATTTTCGCTGAGAAAATTTATTCTGTTGTTATTTTTTTTTGCTAATAATATTTCTAAAAGTTTTTGTTTTAAGTAATTTTTCGATCTTTTGAATTGTTTAGTGTTTTAATTTAATTTTTTTAAATTTCGAACTTTATGTGTTTCAGACGAAACGTCGGCTCTTTAACAACAAAGATCCTGTTCTTCCAACAAACGTAAGTTTAATTTAAGTGTAAGTTTTTTGTATGAGGGATTGCAATGTCACATTTGAATAGTAGGACAAAAACAGTACCACATGTATCAGTTCTTTACTCTTTAGAATAACTCTCAAATGGCAGCTAACACCCCCCCCCCCTTCCCGGACAAAAGTTTTTGGGACAGCCCCTCCACCCTCTCTTGGGGACAAAAATCTGATCTATCTATCGGCTTAAGAGCCAATGTCTGTAAGAATGGGGCAGTTTGGGGCAGTCCAGATAGTTTGAAAAATGGATTTTGAATATGTTGAATTATCCTATGAATGGCGGATTTACAGCTATTTTAAGTTTGACTAAGTTTCTCGCAGATGTGTATTTTGTAGACTTTTGCAACTTTGGAGCCTCGTATCTTTTTAATGCTATCATTTTAAATTATCCAATTAATTTCCCTGAAAATTTTTTTTTTTTTTTATTGGAGATTGCTCAAAACAAGGCCTAAAAGGCCACTTGCAAGTAAAGAGCTACAGGAGAAGGATATTTTTCAAATATTTCCTAAAATGGCCGCATTTTAAATGGTGTTTTAGGACACACTCATGTTTTTAAACTTAAGAAAATGACAGGAAGCAATGTTTATGGTTGCAGGTTTAGTTGATAAGAACAATTCACTACTTTTAGAGCGCATCAAGTGGTTTACTGAAGGAACAAGTGGTCTCACAAACTAAAGGTTGATTTCATTTTATTTACTCTTCTCTCAAATTTTAACCTTACAATTGTGGATAATTTTGTTTCAGCATTGGTACTTTTTTATGTTTATAGATGACGTAGGTGTTGGTTTAAACAAACCAGTATCCAAACCGAAGAGCACAGTTGGCGATCACACCGCAAACACAGATAGTTCCAACTCGTGGAACCTTTCTTTCACAAATCTGAACAAAGAATTTAAAAATTGGAGGTTTAAAATTTTGTTTGTTTGTTTAATAATAAATAAGTACATTTAACTCAAGAAATGAAATTCAATTTTCCCACTAAATTTTTTTTATTATTTTGTATTTAAATTTCTCAATTTAATCAACTTTCTGAAAATGTGTAAAAATTTGTTTGTTAATTAAAATAATACATGTATATTTTTGTTAGAAAATCTGCAGCTGCCATAGCAACAGGTGAGCCGATTCTACCACCAACGAAGCCGTGAGTACAATGGTTTTTAGTACTTTTTTTTATGGAACCAGAGTTAAATAATAAGTCTACTATCAATGCTCGATAAATAAAGACATTTTATAATGAAAACAATCTTGGATTTTTTATTGCAGATTTTATTGCCATCCAGCTTCTTGTTTTTGCGTTGTAGAACACATTAATATTTTTAAAATCTTCTATTAGATTACAAGTTTAAATAGAAAGGAAATTCATTGATTGCTTTCAATCAAAAATGAAACAATTTAGAAAGCTACTTCTGTTAAACGGTAAATTGTTATGCAAACAAAAATTGACATTTTTACGACGCCAGCTTAACGATTTTAGCGATTTTTTATATGAAGGAAAATCGGAAGTTGAAACATGGCAGTCAGGAATGTATTTTGACGATTTATCAGATTTTAAAAGATTGACTTTTTGGCTTGAACACTCGACTATAATCTAAAAAGGAAAGAAATTCTGTGTGAAAAATAAAATTTGAAAATCATTTTTTTCACTTACTTCACTTCACTTAGCCGGTTTTCTTCTTTGAACTGCAGCGGGGTTCCCAGCTTCTGGGGTATCTTATCTGAAGACTGAAGATATTGCTAATAATATTATGTTTTGTTCTAGAACTTTCTTGAGCTTAATCAACGGCCCAGGTAACACTTATCAATTACGATCTTTATAAAATGTTTTTTATTGTGTTATCGTCTTAGATTCCAATTGCGGTCTTTATAAAATGTTTTTTATTTTGTTATCGTCTTAGATTCCAATTGCGGTCTTTATAAAATGTTTTTTATTGTGTTATTGCCTTAGATTCCAATTGCGGTCTTTATAAAATGTTTTTTATTGTGTTATTGCCTTAGATTCCAATTGCGGTCTTTATAAAATGTTTTTATTGTGTTATCGCCTTAGATTCCAATTGCGGTCTTTATAAAATGTTTTTTATTTTGTTATCGTCTTAGATTCCAATTGGATTCCAATTACGGTCTTTATAAAATGTTTTTATTGTGTTATCACCTTAGATTCCAATTGCGATCTTTATAAAATGTTTTTATTGTGTTATGGTCTTAGATTCCAATTGCGATCTTTATAAAATGTTTTTTATTGTGTTATCGTCTTAGATTCCAATTGCGGTCTTTATAAAATGTTTTTTATTTTGTTATCGTCTTAGATTCCAATTGCGGTCTTTATAAAATGTTTTTTATTGTGTTATTGCCTTAGATTCCAATTGCGGTCTTTATAAAATGTTTTTTATTGTGTTATTGCCTTAGATTCCAATTGCGGTCTTTATAAAATGTTTTTATTGTGTTATCGCCTTAGATTCCAATTGCGGTCTTTATAAAATGTTTTTTATTTTGTTATCGTCTTAGATTCCAATTGGATTCCAATTACGGTCTTTATAAAATGTTTTTATTGTGTTATCGCCTTAGATTCCAATTGCGATCTTTATAAAATGTTTTTATTGTGTTATGGTCTTAGATTCCAATTGCGATCTTTATAAAATGTTTTTTATTGTGTTATTGCCTTAGATTCCAATTGCGGTCTTTATAAAATGTTTTTTATTGTGTTATCGCCTTAGATTCTAATTGCGGTCTTTATAAAATGTTTTTATTGTGTTATCGCCTTAGATTCCAATTGCGGTCTTTATAAAATGTTTTTATTGTGTTATGGTCTTAGATTCCAATTGCGATCTTTATAAAATGTTTTTTATTGTGTTATCGCCTTAGATTCCAATTGCGGTCTTTATAAAATGTTTTTTATTGTGTTATCGCCTTAGATTCCAATTGCGGTCTTTATAAAATGTTTTTTATTGTGTTATCGCCTTAGATTCCAATTGCGGTTTTTATAAAATGTTTTTTATTGTGTTATCGCCTTAGATTCCAATTGCGGTCTTTATAAAATGTTTTTTATTGTGTTATCGCCTTAGATTCCAATTGCGGTCTTTATAAAATGTTTTTTATTGTGTTATCGCCTTAGATTCCAATTGCGGTCTTTATAAAATGTTTTTTATTGTGTTATCGCCTTAGATTCCAATTGCGGTCTTTATAAAATGTTTTTATTGTGTTATCGCCTTAGATTCCAATTACGGTCTTTATAAAATGTTTTTATTGTGTTATGGTCTTAGATTCCAATTACGATCTTTATAAAATGTTTTTTATTGTGTTATCGCCTTAGATTCCAATTACAATCTTTATAAAATGTTTTTTATTGTGTTATCGTCTTAGATTCCATACACAACGACATACGAAAATCGTAAGCGCATATTTATTTTTTGTGTTCTCTTGTCCTTTCATTGTTTCTTTCTTTATCCTTTATGTTCTATTATTAAGGTTAAACTTCAAATAAAACATTGTTAAGAAGACAATGGTGACTTAATAGCAATGATCATACATCTTGAAAATGTATTTATTACGTTCATGGACCATTTCGATATTACTTTTATTAAAGTTTGTTTTATTAATGTTTATTGCAGCACAGATTTCGGGTTTTCAAGACTTGTTGCCAGCCTAAAGTACGATTTCTGCAATGTTTGCTTATTATAAACATTATTGTGCATTACGAAAATAAAATAAAACCGAAGCGAAATGAGTAAACGTTGAATATGGGAAGATAGTATTATTCAATTACTTTTCTAATTCATTAATCTACTTTAACTCGTAGGAAGCCTTTATCCCCAACTATCAGTTTGCCAGTGTCGAAAAATCCAGAAGCGCTCTGTTATGAATGCCAGGAGGTATGCTTGTAAACATTACTTGTGTTTGATTGTTAGTTAAATAAAATAAAAACAATTTGGTATCTAAACTATCAGGGGTTGTTGTTTTTTCATGTCCATTCAACTCTTTTAAATTCTCTAATGCTTTTTATTGTTACGGAGACAAACAAGATTGGAGTTTCACTGTTTCAGGTCTTCTTGTATTCAAATTATTATTTTGCGCGGTGAAAGGGTCTGGTTCGGGGCAATTTTTTCAATCTCATTCTTTTTAAATTTTTATTGCCATCTTGTAAATGATGGTTTATTCATAAAACAAAGCTATGTTTCGTTTTCCAAGTTTCCTTTGTTTTCTGTGATAGATATCCAACTACAGGTAGCAATTGACTCCATTGAAATGGTTTAAGTTTATTTATTTATTTATATAAAAACGTACCTAACTACAAAAGATCTTATTTCGCAATATCTAGGATTGGATTTTTGTAGTAGTTACCATAGTAACTAGTGAGTTATTGGTCCTGGATATGACATTAAACTATCTGGAGATTGAGACTCCCCATCTTCTCGTTTATAGCTGGTGGTAGCTTAGTAACACAAACATACTCAAACATTCCTAGTCACTGAGTACAAGCTCAATTCTGATTGTTGCCTGCCAGTTGCTTTGCTTCTGCCACACATTTGGAGATGTTCAAGCTTCCAATTCTGATGGTGTCGCAATCCATCAGTTTGATATCATAGCGCTGTGATTATCTAGATGTACTTTATATTATAGTTTTTCTAGGCCAGTTCCTTTATTTGGATGGTTTACTTACTTACTATTGCCTATGTTGATGTTTCATTGCAGACCTCTTCAATGGTAGCTGTACTTAAAGAAGCAATTATCGTCGCTGAAAAGTAGGATTTCCAATCTTAGTGCTAATTATATACTACCTGATGTTGTAATAGCTTTGAAACTTTGTTATGGAGGAACGTGTTATGTAATTCCACACTTAATTTGCCATTAAACGATTTTTAAAAACTTTCTCGTTGTCAGCTGCTGATTTTGTCTTTGGTATATGCTCATTGGAATTGGTTCTATTTTAATCATTTGATTCGAATGCATTTGTTTGTTGCTTGGCTGAATAGTGAATACAGAGGATGTTTGGATATGTACGATTGTAACATTACAACTTGAGCACTTTTTTTACTGTTTGAAAGTAACGTCAACATCTCTTTCATGTGAAGTTTTGAAATCTTTCGTTTGTTTTCACAGAGAGATTACAACTAGAGATGATGTGATAGAGAGTCTGAGCGACCAACTACGGTATGAATACTTTCGATTTTGCTTTTTTTGAATTGAAAACCGAGAGATGCTCACATCTTAGCTTCATTCCCTTTTCTGTAGTATCGCAGCTAAAGAATCCAGAAAAGACCTGAGGTGGGAAATTTTGCCTCTGTTTTGATTCTCTCGCACTAACTAAGTGTTTTTATTCAGTTCGAGTGAGCAAGAAAATCACGATAAGAACAGTTACATCAATCAGGTCTGTGTGGAAGATTTTTTAAAATAATTGAAAAGAAATATTAGAAAATTTGACATTTTTTTTTTAGTTGACACGGATGTTACACAAGGTCAACAAAGACTACAGTGCCATGGCAATCGTTTTGAAGTATATCAAAACAGTATATTTTTCCATTTTTCCTCTAATAATGTCAACAGTTGTTTCAGAATGTTAACATTGTGCTCCTTTTGATCTGTGCATGGAATAAGCGAGACAAACTGCAACCTAAAAAAATATCAATAAAAATTAAGCCAAACGTTTTAGTAGGGACGCGTTCTTATCTTTGTGTAGAATTGTTAGGATTTTGTTTCGTTGATGCGATGTGGTGACTTTCGAGAACTGTTATTTACTGTTCACCTCCAACCACATGGTTTCACGCCAAGTATCATTTTGGGTATTAACAAATATATTTCAATTTTGAGTAACTTCTCCTAAAATGCACGATGCTCTCTGTATCCCACTTGTCTAAGCTTCTCTCTTTCTCTCTTACTGGTAAATTGAAATGTTTTTTTCTTAGGGAAGGAGAGCAGAAATTAGAAGAATCTCTAGAGAAAGAAAAGATCTTGAAAGAGATGATACTGGCAAAAGACAATTCTATCATCGCTCTAACAAACAGGGTTAGTGGTTTTGTTATATGATGATCCGAGCATTATGGCTTCGGTCCTGGGGTATGTAGTGCACTCTCAACAAAATCGGTTAATTAGACAACCAAACAATTCCCTTCATGCTTACATTATGCAACTATGCATTATCTTCTACTGGAATGCAGTTTGTAAAGAAAAGAAAAGTTTTTGTACACCACGGATTTGAACTCTGGGAATTGAAAGCGTTTATTTATTTATTTATAACAAATATGCAGGATATACATAAATACAAAAATATATAAAAACATACAGAAAAATACATATATGACATATATACATACACTTCAACATAATAAATGTTGTTATCAACATGTGTCCGGTCTTGATATATTAGTTAAAATTAGAATAAGGATAGTAATAATAATCTAAAATTTAAGAGTATATAAGTCATAAATAAAAATGAAATGAAATAAAAAAATGAAATATAAAATTTAAAATAACGAAACAAGCAAGTGGTAGATTAAATTAAATTAAATATTCTGACACTTAATCATGTATACTCAAAACTAAAAAGCAGAGAGTTGCCCTGGCAAAGAATGTTTTCTGAGTCAATGTATGAACTTCATCAAAAACGTTTTTGTCAGCGCCAAAATCATGTCCATTGACAGCCTAATTTTAATAACCATTCTCTTTTGTTGATTGTTTTGCTGATTGCCTAAATAAATTTCTTCAAATGAACACACGGCCGGACAACTTCTCTGTTTGCATATTGGATTATTTTGATTATTACTCAACTATTAATAGTTGCACTGGCAAAATGTTGGTTCGGTCATATTGAATCACTGCAATAGATCATTTTAATAGACAATTTTTAGGTTGAGTTTTTGTTGTTACACGAGTTTAAGTTGTTGATTATTTTATGACATTCTTTTGTTAGAATTTTGAGAAATTAAGGGTGCGTAGAACCTCTACCAGAACTTTATTTCTTCATAATTATTATATTTTTTAACATTTTCAATTTAGTTTATCGACCCACGTTAGGGGGCATCCATAAAGTACGTACGCAGGTAGGGGGAGGGGGGTTATCCAAAAACGTACACATGCGTACAGGGGGAGGGGGGTCAAAGAGTACGTACGCAGTTTGACTATCTTTTTCAATGATATTTTTTTATTTAATCTCTTAAAGCTGAAATATTTCTTGAAAGTTTCTAAAATAATTATATAACATATATAAGATTTTGAATATAATAACCTAAGCAACTAAGCGAGTAATTTTGGTTTTAAAGTATTTAGAATTTAGGGAATTTAGGGAGGTCATAATTTTAGTAATAATTATGTGTACGTACGTACGTACGTACGTACGTACGGGGGGGGGGGGGTTGTTGAAAGAGTACAGGTGCGTACAGGGGGTCCAAAATTTACGATTTTACTGCGTACGTACTTTATGGAAGCCCCTTTAGTGATCGTCGCAAGTTCTTTTCTACATGATTGGATAAGCTTTCGAGTTGTAGTGATAATGAAACGTGTAATGATGAAAAAAGTATCACTCCTTACAGCAATTGATAATGATTGTTGCCCTATATATTATATACAAGCGTTCTTGCAAATCTTGATCAACTTTTAAATGTATCGTTCGTGTTTCATTTGGTGCGTTTTGTAGATATATTCATTGGAACAATCTGAGACTGGTAAAGATGAGAGCTTTGTTTCAGATGAAGAGATGCCAACAAAGCTGTGAGTTGGTCACTGGCGTTTTCTATTCATATTTACTTAATGTTTGTTATGTTTTTAAAACAGGTTTTTGTGCGTGGCTCCTTTTTTTTCTTGGTGATTATCCATAATTTTTTCCCATGCAGTTCAATGACGAAGGAGGCCACAATGGACTACAACCAGTTAAAAGTGAGTTGGGGTGTTCCTTTATTAATTTTGCTTTAACGATGAATTGTCTGTTAGTGCATGTGCTGTAGCTTTATCTCAAGTGATATCATGTTTCTGAGGTTATAATTGATTTATTTTATGTTAGTTTGTTTTTAACGAGGCTTCCAGAATGCTAATTAAGCATTATCATGAAGTCCTCTACCCGGAGTTTTAGTGTAATTAATTACCTCCATTTGTGCTACGGTTTTATTTGTTTTTGATGTATTACGACGTTGCTTATTTATAACCGCTCACTAAACAACTTTGTGATAGCATGGTCTCGAACCCAGAACCTTTGGGTTAATAGCCGAACGCCATTACCATTGCGCCAGATACTTCAATGTTTATTTTATTTAATAAGCACTTAACTCATTATTGTAGGAGGCATGCGATGCGATTCGTTTACAGAACAACTTTTTGAACGGCGAAATTTTGGAGTTGAATGCCCTACGTGCGAAAGATACAGAGAAGATCAATGTAACGACCAGGTGGCCTAGATATTTATAATGCTAGAATTCAAAAAGTATGCAATTATAACTTATTTATGCTGGGAGAATCATAAATTTTACATATATATTTATATATATATATATATATATATAAAAAGAGAAAATTTTCTTCGTATGTATTACTATTGATGTGTGATTTTACAGACTGTTAACAGAAAAAGATGCTGAACTTTTAAAATTGAAAAGTCGCTATCTTTGGCTTTTGAAAGAGTTCTCAGCACCCAAAAGAGGTGTGTGCCGCTAAAATTGTAGATTCCCTTTGGCTATTTTATGTTTTATTTTATTTTATGTTGCTCTTTACGTCTGACGTTACAATAAAATCATAAAATATCATGGATGATAACTTTGTAAATTCAGCATTATTCAACATCATCAAATAATAGGTTTTATCGGTGTCTTATCAAGAATTAAAAAATCATTCCCACACCCACAGATGACGATGAACCCTTCCAAAACCAATGTTGTGGCATAAAAGAAACTCTTTCTTCATGCAGAAATTGATAAATCATATAGGGTTGCTTCTCGTTCCTTTTTTGAAGTTTTGTCTTGTTTTTTAGATGGATCTTTGGATACGCTTGTAGCGTCTGAGATGGTGGAGCACTTAATTGATGATGCCATAAACAAGAACCAAGATCCTCTCCCCGATGGTGAAGTCATGAAAGAGCCAAGGTGAACTTTGTACTCTTAACTTCAATTAAATAAAGTTTTTTGTCAACTGTAAGTGCTCTTGCTATATGTTAAGGGATGTTAGAACGACCCCGGCTTCCCCTTTTGTCCTACGATATTGCATGATTTTCGTTTTGCAATTTCATTTGTCAACTGTAAAGTGCTACTTACTACTCAAAAATGTGTTAGCTTTAAGTTTTTGAAGTTTTTAGCGAGGAGGAATATTGAAAAATGAGTTCTTCTCCTAGTAACAGATGCTAGAACGACCCTGACTTTCCCCGTTGTTCTATGAAATTACATGATTTGCGTCTTACTAGGTACACTGATAAATATGGATTTTACGATTCGTGCGACAAAGAAGATGATCAGATGCTGGAGAATCTCGCTGATCATTTCGATGTTTTGTCTTGTGATAAAAAAGTCAGTACCTTTTGCTCATTTTTATTATCGGGACTTGTTTGGCTCTGACCAACAAATAGAAGTTGTGTTGTTGTCATACAAACACCTGAGGGTTAGAAAATAAAAATTATAAAAAACTTAAGAAAATTGGTTTGTTTTGGAGGGTGTTTTTTTTGTGGGTGGTTTGTTTTGGTAGGCAGTTTGCTTTTGTGGGTGGTTTGTTTTGGTGGGCAGTTTGCTTTTGTGGGTGGTTTGTTTTAGTGGGCAGTTTGTTTTTGTGGGTGGTTTGTTTTGGTGGGCAGTTTGTTTTTGTTGGTGGTTGGTTTTTTGGTAGGCAGTTTGTTTTTGTTGGTGGTTGGTTTTTTGGTAGGCAGTTTGTTTTTGTTGGTGGTTGGTTTTTTGGTAGGCAGTTTGTTTTTGTTGGTGGTTGGTTTTTTGGTAGGCAGTTTGTTTTTGTTGGTGGTTGGTTTTTTGGTAGGCAGTTTGTTTTTGTCGGTGGTTGGTTTTTTGGTAGGCAGTTTGTTTTTGTGGGTGGTTTGTTTTGGTAGGCAGTTTGCTTTTGTGGGTGGTTTGTTTTGGTGGGCAGTTTGTTTTTGTGGGTGGTTTGTTTTGGTGGGCAGTTTGTTTTGGTGGGTGGTTTGTTTTGGTAGGCAGTTTGTTTTGGTGGGTGGTTTGTTTTGGTAGGCAGTTTGTTTTGGTGGGCGGTTTGTTTTGGTGGGTGGTTTGTTTTGGTGGGCGGTTTGTTTTGGTGGGTGGTTTGTTTTGGTGGGCGGTTTGTTTTGGTGGGCGGTTTGTTTTGGTGGGCGGTTTGTTTTGGTGGGTGGTTTGTTTTGGTGGGCGGTTTGTTTTGGTGGGTGGTTTGTTTTGGTGGGCAGTTTGTTTTTGTGGGTGGTTTGTTTTGGTGGGCGGTTTGCTTTGGAAATCTGAAAATTATAAATTAAATAATGTTGAAAAACTATGAAAAACGTTAAAAATATAATATAGAAAATATAACGTACCAGCTTGCCTATGTGTGAGGTTGAAAGCGAGTGGCTGAGTGTGTACCAACGTGCCTATGTGTGAGGTTGAAAGCGAGTGGCTGAGTGTGTACCAACGTGCCTATGTGTGAGGTTGAAAGCGAGTAGCTGAGTGTGTACCAACGTGCCTATGTGTGAGGTTGAAAGCGAGTAGCTGAGTGTGTACCAACGTGCCTATGTGTGAGGTTGAAAGCGAGTGGCTGAGTGTGTACCAACGTGCCTATGTGTGAGGTTGAAAGCGAGAGGCTGAGTGTGTACCAACGTGCCTATGTGTGAGGTTGAAAGCGAGTAGCTGAGTGTGTACCAACGTGCCTATGTGTGAGGTTGAAAGCGAGTAGCTGAGTGTGTACCAACGTGCCTATGTGTGAGGTTGAAAGCGAGTAGCTGAGTGTGTACCAACGTGCCTATGTGTGAGGTTGAAAGCGAGTGGCTGAGTGTGTACCAACGTGCCTATGTGTGAGGTTGAAAGCGAGAGGCTGAGTGTGTACCAACGTGCCTATGTGTGAGGTTGAAAGCGAGTAGCTGAGTGTGTACCAACGTGCCTATGTGTGAGGTTGAAAGCGAGTGGCTGAGTGTGTACCAACGTGCCTATGTGTGAGGTTGAAAGTGAGTGGCTGAGTGTGTACCAACGTGCCTATGTGTGAGGTTGAAAGCGAGTGGCTGAGTGTGTACCAACGTGCCTATGTGTGAGATTATTGAAAGCGAGTGGCTGAGTGTGTACCAACGTGCCTATGTGTGAGGTTGAAAGCGAGTGGCTGAGTGTGTACCAACGTGCCTATGTGTGAGGTTGAAAGCGAGTGGCTGAGTGTGTACCAACGTGCCTATGTGTGAGGTTGAAAGTGAGTGGCTGAGTGTGTACCAACGTGCCTATGTGTGAGGTTGAAAGCGAGTGGCTGAGTGTGTACCAACGTGCCTATGTGTGAGATTGAAAGTGAGTGGCTGAGTGTGTACCAACGTGCCTATGTGTGAGGTTGAAAGTGAGTGGCTGACATTGTACAAGTGTACTCTGATATGTGGAATTGAAAATGTGCTTGAGAATAAATGTAAACAGGGGGGAAATTAATTTGAATCAAAACAGTCTTGTTACAATTTTATGTTGTTTGAATGTTTCTACGTCTCTATACTTTCTTCAGTTTTTCATCTTGAAAACAAAAGGTTTGAATTTAAGAGTTAGCTCACTGCAATACAATATAAATATAAAAAATAAATAAAACATTAATTTCTATATATAACCATTCATTTCAAAGTATTTTTATTTTCTCATTCACAAAACTTATTTTTTTCATTTATTTCAGAATGGGGTTATGGATATTTCCATTGGTGTAAAATGGGAAAACTTTATGGTTGCCCAGGGAAACGTACCTCTCACTAGAACCGTATGTTTTTCTTGATGTTGAAATAATTATTAAATATATTTAAAAGCGTTATTTTGAAAATGACACAGAAAAACTTAAATTAAATAACTAATATATATATATATATTATAAATAAAAATATTTGAAAAAAATTCCAATTCTGTGTATTTATTTGTTTGTTTATTATGTCATACTAAAATTACCGTTGTGAACAATTCACACACTTGGCCACACCAATGCCTAAATTTTTTTGCTGCACATCAACGTCCAATTTCTTTATTAGGAAGAGTTAAAGGGTTTAGTACGCGCAGGTGTCCCACACGAGTTTCGTGCAAGGGTCTGGGACGAGCTGATTAGCCTGCGCATCAGCACCGACCGGAGCATGGTGGGCGTGGGCTATTACAAAAGTTTGCTTCGCGAGAAGAAGGGGATGTATTCTCCATCAGCCAAGCAGATTGAATTGGATTTGCTGCGCACGTTACCAAATAATAAGTTCTACGATAAAATTGATGCCGAAGGGGTGAGTATTCTCCTAGTAATTCTGTTGTACTAGTAGAGGGTATGCGTGTCATGTAACATCTTTGACCTCATGAATATAAGCACCCATGCCCTTTATGTATAGCTGCCACGGAGTTTAAAATGCAAAGTTGGTGTCTTGCGTGGGTTAACTCACCACTGTTTTCCCTCTCACTGGGGTTGACGTTAGGAAGGGCATCCAGCTGTAAAAATCATCTGCTCCAATGAATCATCAAATGATTAAACATACAAAATTGTGGGGAATATCATCTGTCGAAACCCCGTCTAACCCATGCTAGCATGGAAAATAGACGTGAAAAATGTAATTGATGATGATGATGAATTATCTAGAATTATTTTATCTAATATTATTTCATTTTTATTTTATTATATTAAAAATCTAAAAGAAGAGAACATGATATAATCTTTAGTCACCTATTATCAGAGCAAGTGTGTGCAAGGAAGTGTTTCAGTGTAGTAAAACAGTCACCATTTGCAACTGATGCCTGGACACACACACCGTCACCATTGCTTTATATGATTACTATCTATTTGTCCTTTCAACATTTGGAATGTTTTAGTAGTTTTATTGATAAAGTGTTTACTAGACAGAAATGTAAATTAATGACGTCACCAACGAATGAAGTCTGAATATTTATGACGTCACCAACGAATAAAGGCTGAATATTTATTTTGGACTTTTCACCAACTACGTTTTCTTGTACATCGCAGACAGCAAAGTTACGTCGCGTCTTGTTGGCCTACAGTTGGCATAACCCCACGGTTGGATACTGCCAGGTAATGTCAACAAAAAATTTAAACAAGAAAATATATGCTTTAAATATAGTCATATATATATATCCATAAGCCCTTTCGCATTTCATGTATATATACCCATAAGCCCTTTCGCCTTTCATGTATATATACCCATAAGTCCTTTCGCATTTCATGTATATATACCCACAAGCCCTTTCGCCTTTCATGTATATACACCCATGAGCCGTTTCATGTTTAGGGTTTGAATAGACTTGGTGCGATCGCTTTACTATACTTGAATGAAGAGAGCGCATTTTGGTATGTTTCAACACCTACTAATTCCCAACTTTTTATGTACTATCGTGTATATATACCCATTAGTTGTTGCATTTTTTTATGAAACTTTTCTCTCTTTCATTAAAAATAATGTGGATATGTTGCTGCAGGTGTTTGGTGGCCATCGTTGAGTACTTGATGCCGCAAGAATATTTCAGTCGCACGTTGCTTGGCGCCCAGATCGACCAGGTGAGTGTAACCATGGTGATGAATCTGAGATTATTGTTGCTCCATCCAGGTGCTTTCAATCAGTCAAATGATTATGGTCTTTCGGCTTTTCTTGGCGTTCATGAATACTTTTCATTTCTTGTCGTAACCAAAGTAGCATAATATTAGAACTCCATCGTCGTCCATTTCTTCACACCTCTCCCTGCTCACACTTCCCCTCCCAATGGCCTGTCAGTAACAATGTCAGATTGCTTCAGCTGTAACAATAGGAAATACGACCACAGTCAGCAACATTTTCCGACATCCAATCCGTCATTTATCTGTTTGTAACCTTTCCTTCCTTCTTGTCTTGATTGAAATAACGCCCTGTATTATAAAAATGTAGCACACTGTTAAGTGAATTCAATCTACTTAGGTTGACCGAATTTAATTCCCGCGCATCAGAGAAATTGGCCAAAGTATTTCTTCAGTTTATAAAAGTTGTTTACAATAATTTTAATTATTCGACAATTCACATTGGTTTTCTTTCCGCAGAGAGTATTCAGGGATTTGCTGGACGAAAAATTTCCAAAGCTCGGCGCGCACTTACAAAACATGCAGTAAGTGGAGGCGGTTTGGAAAACATATTTCATTTTGACCAGTAAACATTTTTGTTCGAACTTTTTAAGGATAATTCTATATTCTGTTTCTTGTTACCCAATTTTTCGCTACTGAGCATGCGCAGGGTTAGTATTAGTATTGACATTTCATAATCCTGTAATAGTCGATTTTCTCGCGTTAGTAGTACAGTGGACTCTCTATAACTCGAACCTCTATTACACGAACTCTCCTTAACTCGAACGACTTCTGATTCCCTGTGGGTGTTCGAGTTATAGGGAGTCCACTGTATATATATGCATTGAACAATTACCCAATGAGGGCCTCATTCTTTTGTTCTTAAACACCTCTTCTCTTAGGGTCGACCTATCTCTTATAAGCTTCAACTGGTTTCTAACGGTTTTCGTGGATTTCTTTCCTACTGAGGTAATTTCTGCGAAGTTCTATTTTCCGTTTTAAACATTATGCTCGTTTAGTTGACCCTGAGGGTCTGGGACGTTTTCCTGTTTGAAGGGAGCAAAGTAAGGATTTATTACGGAGCAAAGTAAGGATTTATTACCATAATGGGAGATTTTAAAAGAATGCGATCGCTCCTGTTGAAGCAGAGAATGTAACACAACAAATGTGTCTATCTGTATGAGTTCTAATTTGAAAATAGTTGGGCCAAAAAAAAGTATACCCGTGTTTCTGGTAACCCGAACCAATACAAAAGTGCAGACCTAAAACTTATTCACGAAAAATCCACATTGGAGAGATAGAAGCATCCGTTTCAACTGGTGTTTCGAACCTCAATTAAAACCGAGAATGCTACTCTTTAGAGGCTCTTGACCAAGACCTGTTCAAAGTCCTCACTAACGCCAAATACCTTTCCGTTCTGGTGGGGTACGTTGGCGAAGATATACAAGATGATGGTAACCGAGAAGTTTCCAACTGCGCAAATAAAACGTTTTACCGACCGGTCTGCCGTCACTTTTTTGACGTTACCAGAAACACGGGGTATATATATTTTTGACGTTACCATGGAGAGATTCATATTTACAATGTAAAAGGATATGCTAGTGAAATAAGCTAGTGTGTTCTAACTTCTGTCTCCTTTGCCAAGGTTTTGTTTCGATTTGCTTTGGCTGTCTTCAAAGTGTTTGAAGATGACATATTCAAGTTTCACGACGCTGGACACTTATTCTCCTTCTTCCGGAAAGTTCCCAAGTCGCGCTTCAGCGTGCAGAGGATCTGGAATGTGGCTTTCGACGTACTCAATCCGTTTGGGCGTAAGAGCATCGAAACGAAACGGAGATTTTATCAGCCACAACTGCAGGTAAGTCGTAAAAAAGCAAAAGCAAAACCAACCAAATGACCAAAAGTCATTTTTACTGCTAGCAATTCCTCGCGTTCTTACTTACAAAAACAATAGTTTTTCGAAATCTCTAGTGATTTGTCTTTAGCGATTTCTCTAATGAATATATTTTTTCAAACTTTCAGGCCCAGTTAGACATGTTCGAAGAAATGAGACATGATTACCGGTCTAAACGAGCGGATAGCGACGCCAAACCTGAAAGCACGCCCCTTAGTGACGAGGATAACGATTTGTAACGATGGCAACAAATGATATTGAAAGTGCCCTCTGTTGAGAAGATATCGCTTCAATAAGGAAGGAGGGTTTTTCTGGTTTTCGTACCTAATTTAGTTCGAAGTCTTTCGGTGCCTAAATATTTCCCAAAAAGACTAAATCCCTCTTTTTCCCTCTTAACTCAAACTTCCTCGACATGTTTCCCAAATTCACGGTTTTATTTATTTTCAGAAGAGTTTTAATATATGTACATATGTTTTGTAAGAGTTACTAATTTCTAATACGCTTATTGAGTCTTCATCGGTCAGATGATAGCGCATCCTATCATTTGATGCTTATCAAGGGGTTTTCAGGTAGGGATGGTTTATTTCTCATTCTAATTAGGGAACACTCGAAACATACACAACTTGTTCAAAATGATGGCGTAATATGTGGTTGATTAAGGTTTGACAGTTTCGTGTATCTTAATTTTAGAGCAGTGTTTTTGGAATTTGTCCCATGCTTGTCGTGAAAGTCTATTCCTCGAGCCATATATAAACATCGGAAAACTGGCTGTGTAGAAAGGTTTCGGAAGATCAACAACCTCCATGAAAAGATATTAACAAGAAATGCTGCAAACATGTAATCTTAAGAGCAATATCTTATGTTTGCAGCATTTCTTGTTAAAATCATTTCATGGAGGTTGTTGATCTTCCGAAACCTTCGTTTTGATATGATTTTGTGTAAGAATTCTTTGATTACAGACCAGATTTGGTATGCGTAGAGAGATCATCTCCCTCAGACAGAGAACAGGATTCTGAGTCAAATTGTAGAAAATGGAACAATACTAATGTGCTTTTGGAACAGTGATTCCGATCCTGTATATCGTTTCAACTGTTTATTTAATTGTATAAAAAGACTGTTCGTGGATGTGTTTTCGAGGCGTGTTTGCTTTCACGGTTTCTAAACGATATTTCCTTTTTACGACACTCTAAAGAACCGCAGAACACTCTGAATCGTCTGTTGCAACGTTTGTTTGGAGCGTTAGGATAATTTTGCATGCTTCAACAATTTTAAGTCAGAGAGTTCTCGATAATCACGACATATCCACAAACAGTAGGCGTTGCAACCAATCAGCTCACGACATATCCACAAACAGTAGGCGTTGCAACCAATCAGCTCACGACATATCCACAAACAGTAGGCGTTGCAACCAATCAGCTCACGACACATCCACAAACAGTAGACGTTGCAACCAATCGGCTCACGACATATCCACAATGTGAAAGTAACCTTGTACAGTCATTCCAATGGCACCAACAAAACCTAAACACTGGGGAAGAGGAATACTACGACTAATCACTTGCAAGATAGCAATTGAAACTTAAGTAATTCTGCAGCTTTCTAAAAGTCATTAAATGCGATTAACAACTCTTTCGTTGAAAAATGATTGCAAACTTTCAACATTTACAGGGGCGGATCCAAGAAAATATTTTATGGGTGCGGGATGAGGGGGCCTGTGGGCAAAGCCCCCAGAAAACTTTCTAGAAAACGTCTAGAAAAAATGTTGAAGTTCAGTTCATATTTATTGAAATATTTCTTTTAAAATTTTACAGGTGCTCAAGCACCCTGAGCACCCATCTGGATCCGCCCCTGGTTTAAAAGAAACATTCAAAAAAAATAACGCAATAATTTCGCTTTTACCACTAACCACCTTTTAAGTAAGTTATTACCGTGTTTGCAATTAAATGTAATCCTTGTCTCGATTTCCATTCATTTGTCTCGCTTATTTCGTCTGCTAAAAACGAACACGTGACAACAAGCAGAGTTGCAAACACAAAACAAGAAGCCGGAACCTGACAAATGCAAAAAGTTAGCATTACTTTCATTGAACTCTTAAAGACAATAAAGTTAGTTATTTTCAGAAAATTTGAAAGAAAAATGCTTCCTGGAAAAGTTTCAGAAAATCAGGTTTCAATTAGTTGCAGATAATTTGACTTTTTTGTTAAGCTAGTATAGAATTTTAAACCGGTTTGTTTGTATTATAAGGATTGCTTTTTGAAGCAACCTAAAGTTATAATAAGCATTGCTCTCTTCCCCGCAGGTTTAAAAAATATCTCATCATTATCATATTAGGTTTTACGTTGGACGGGAGCATAGTAGAAAAGAAACTAAAGATCGCCATGGAATGATGCAATCTTACCAGTCTAGTGTTAAGGTTTATTTTGAAATCGCACATAACTGCAAGAAGAAAGGCGAGACAAAATAAAAAAGAAGTAATTTCGGAAACAAGCAGGCAATTTGTGATGGCTTCGATGTGTGACCAAGGATCCACGTTCAATCTCCAAGCGATGAGTAAACAGGTTGACATCAATAACTGTACCTGCATTAAAACAACTTGAAATACACTTCTAAAATCATAGAATGACAAGATTATCACAACACATATTTTACAAAACTGAGTTTTGTTAGTAATGCTTCTGTAGAGAGATAGAAAATTAGGGGCTTCTTCCCCCTTAAAAACGTTTAGCAATGAATCAAAAGAAACGCTTTACCATATTAATCGACAGAACGAGATCTGCTGATCGCTGCTTCTTGACCACATTTAAAGACGCTTCTTGCCCGTGAAACCCAGGCTCGGTTAAAGCACTCATCATGAGTAAAACCTTTGCTGTTCTCGTACTGTTAACACGATATCACTTTAAAACGCTCGTTGGAATTTCGAACGATAAAATTGTTTCATGACGAACTCTTTGTTCAAAAACAAACACAAATTTGAGCTATTTTACACGTTTCCCCGATTTTTCCTACTGCTGAGTTACATTCATCGATCCTCTGAGAGAAGAACTGTTTTTGCAAACTTTCCACTTTATTTACTGCAATGGGACGGGCCGTTCGCATAATTATAAGAGCATGACTACCAGAATCCTTTGCGTTATATCTTTAAAAGAAACAAATTTTAATTTGAAAATACATTCAATAGAATCATATTAATAGTTAAAAGCATTTGTGCTGAGAAAAGAACCTTTGTCGCTTAGTAGTTCAATTCATTTAGAAGACTGAACAGTTAAAACGCAAAGGATGCTGGTAGTTGTATTCGCGAATTTACAATTATGGGAACTGAATAATTGAATAAATTTGCTTTTCCGTCTCTTTAAACTTTTAAAGTCCTCTTCAGTTTAAAATGAAAAATGCATCAGTGTAAAGTACTACATACTGCAGAAGTTCCATTGAATATGTAATGCCACGATAACCAAAGATGTGACGTCGAGTATTGTCCATACACTGATTTATACGTCACAAGCGAAAAGTTATTACCGTTTAAATGTCAGGTACTGCAATGAATATAGACACCGCTTATAAACAACAGTAACGGCTCGCACGTCAATTGCATGATAGCACACTCTTCGTTCATTGAGGTTGGAATCCCAATGCACCACATCCGTAAAGAAACTGATTCACCCCACGAGCCACGTGTAATCTAGTGGACGGTGCGCCAACAAACATGACTGCAATTATTTTGTTTTATATGGAAGTTTAATAGGTTTCAATGTCAAAAAGTGGAAGTTAAAACCGGGTGTTGCATACAACAATCTTGTAGAAATATGAACTCAGAAAAAACATGGATCAGAAATTAAAGTGGGAAGCTGCCGAGAATTGCCCTGGTGTTAATCTTTTTACTCTGCTGGTTACGATATCCACCACCACAAAACATAATGAACCAATGTGTCATTTTATGATAAGGGAAATTTGAATCTCTTCCTAACCAACCCCACACCCTAAAACCTCAGCGATAATAATACTGAAAACGGTTTTCAAGACGGTTGCAAATTATTAAAAACACAACAAGATCTCAGGACCACGTCGAACGTTTTCCCGTCAAAGTAGTACAATCCGACGTCAAATTCGATCAACGGCTGTCCGATTCGCATTCAGTAGGATGAGGATGGTACCTTATCAAAGACAGTGGTTATATTATATAATGCCAGCACAAATACCAACGGCGTTGCCTGAGGCAAGAAACATTTTCTGAGCAAGATAAGCTAATGTACGAATGTTGCAAATTAGTGACGCGCCAGTAAAACCAACATAACAATATTGTTTACTCGCCTCCTATCAAAGCATTGAGTGAAAGTGTTTCAGTCAAAAATCCCTTCTATGCTTCATTCATGAGTAATACTCAAGCGACTTGCAAAAACTCAAAATTCTTTGTAATGAAATTGTCAAGGGAATAACTACTTAACTGCCATCATGATCACAAAACCATGTTGTTTTCAAACTAATCCGTTATAGCCAACAATTTATCTATATAGCTAAAGTAGAAATCTTCGTTGCCCATGTTCCATTTACAATCCTAAGGTATCTCTGAATTGATTTCACTGTCTCGCATCCAATAGGCTCAAGTGGAACAAACCCACGGACAGAAAAGGCTGGTTTATTCACTAAAATAAGATTGTAGAAAGCGGCTAAAACATTGCGACGGAAATACGTTCCCTTCATAAATAAGAAATGGTTCTAGAAAAATTTACAAACGACTTTTCTATGAATCATAAAATACTGTAGTTGTAGATGCCCACGCGGTTCAATCTGAAAACAAAACAGAAAATATTTAACGCGTGATGAACCTCGTAACGATGGCAACAGCACGATCTCTCATTTTATGTGAATCGTTTTTATAATAACACGAGGTGCAATGTCGGTCTTCTGGCCACCAGTTCATTTGCAACCCCCGTCTGCAACGAGTGCACTTACTTGTAAAAATAAATAGGCTAGACGCTATGTTGCTTTCCCTAAGTCGATTTTCTTCTTTAAAGCTCTCGCGGAATGGTAGATCATCGAGTCAAGCAAACCAGCGACTACAAAACAAAAGAAGAATTGGGGCATTTTCGGGAGATTAAAAAGCAATGAATAAAATAAAACAGACGTAAAGGTATCACGAACAATAAATCTTTCCGAACATAGCGATGGACATGCAAACAAGAATAATCGGACAATAGCTCAGTGCTAACAGTCTTCCCTGGAAAAAATGTTTAAGGGCACGTCTTACCGGTAAAGACTCCCCCGATTATTGCGCACACCCCCGTCAAGAAATGCGTGAACGATCTACAACAGAGAAGATGTTATGACAAACGAGCCATGAAATAACTGAAGCTTTAGTACCTCCTTTTTTCCGTATACTGTACCAACATGGGCGATAGCTCATACAACACGAACATGCCTGTGGATATATGATAAAACATTGACGCACAAATATATGGAGAAATACAAGCGTAATAATAAAATAATAATACACCGCTCTAAATTAAAAGTGCAATGAGAAATAACACAAAAAACAAACACAAATAAAAAGCAACTAATTAAATTATTTGTAAATAAAGTATTAATAAAGATTAAATAAGCAATAAGTGTTTTCTGAACTACAACCGCCGATCGGACCCACTCCCAGCCCCCCCCCCTCCTTTTTCTTAATAATACCTGGAAGACCATGTTCCCCCGTCATTTGTCTCACCGGCCGCTTATGTTTGGTGAACGAGTATTGATTGCTCCATACATTCTGAACAAAGGAGGTCATTTCAACAAGATCAATTTCATGCCTTCCGATGATTTCTTTTTTACTATAAATCTTAATTTCCATGTTTCTCCAATATATATATATTACAAATCTCTGTTACACTAATTAAATTACAAATAATTATTTGAGTTTTTCGCAGTAAGATAAGACAGTTTGAATTATGATAAAGAAATCTTTGTCACCCAACAATGTTATTTATTACCTCTCCGTTCAGCTTTTTATAAACAGTGGGCACAATTTTCACGAAGTATTGGTACATCAACGACCCTGAAAACAACACAGCTATGAAAATAACACAGCTATGAATTCGACCGAATCAAGATTTCACTCTTCACAATCAGGTTTCTCTGATTCGACCGAATCAAGATTTCACTCTCCACAATCAGGTTTCTGTGATTCGAACGCCCATGTGATTCTTTAACGTTTTCGAATTGTTGAAATTTTTATTTATTGAGAGTGTTTTTGTCTTCATTTTTAGAGAAATAATTTTTGCTAAATGTTCGACGACAATTTTAGCACTCGCAAACGCACTCGCACTCGTAGCTCCACACAGATGCAGGCAAAAGGATCAAACGGAGAGACCTAATTCCACAAAACCTTCCAAATGCAGTTCTCCTACTTTATCAAAATTAAACATCACTTTTCATCTTCAAGAAATTAGCTGACATAACAAATATTAGGGTATAAATTTCAAATGGTCTGATTTTAATCATTCTATAAGTAAGTGTCAGAAAAATTTCCACATCGCCTATAAAATCTGGATAACAAATCTGGATAACAAACAGAGTTGCTTCATGAACCTGATTCAGCAGTGATGTTGGTGCCATCAAGAGGGTTCTCCACTCCTGGTATTGGAACCCCGAACGACAACGTGCGAATGTCATGGCTCACGTTAAACTGTAAAAGAGGAAAAATAACATTTTTAATATTATGTCCGCAACCCATGCTAGCATGGAAATGGACGTTAAACTATTGATGGTGGAAGAGAGTATTTCTGGAACAGCTGATGCGGGCTCTTCGAGTGAGAGTCTTGTTTCTAAATATCTGGTGCAAAAGCATCATTTATCGCGTTTGATCATTGACAAAATATTGGAAAGGGTACCTCGTTGCGAGTGTATTTTCTTAGTTTTGTAAACAAAGCGAGAAAGTTTATTGAAACCTAGCTTAAGGCTTCAAATTCCATTTCCCCTCAAATATAATTGGAGCATGCAACCGAACTGAACGATTGTCTGTATCAAAAGCTTCTAGGTCAAAGTTTTTTTTAACTCCGTAGGCTTTCGAAAGAAATGTAAACTAATAAAGTGTACCGTTTCGTTTTTCAAAATCCTTAGTTATCTGATTCCTCAATTATTCTGATATTAACATTCTGATCAAACGATTTTTATTTATCATATTTTTTGTTTAATTTATCGAAATTAATAATTTTAATAATAATAATAATAAATAAATTAATAAGATTTCGAACGAACATTACAAGATTAATAATAATAGAACGATGGCATTGGAATAACTTACTTCAGCGTAAACGTCTAACACTAACTACCACTTAAAGCTATCCACTGAAACATCACCTCTCACCTGCTTTGCTCCGAAGGGTTGCAAGTCGTGCACTGAAAGTGAAGATTGAGGCAAAATAAATTCAGCTGCTTCTTTCCAGACACTGGATTACCACAAATGACCTAATTAGCGCCATGACATGTTGAAATGTGTCTTCAAAGGAAAACATACAAGGAAGAGTTCAAAGCAAAAGGTGGGTACAAAAAGTGTTTGGATACCAGATCATTGACAAAAGAAAGACACACACAATGCTAAACAAATGTATGTACAATGCTGCACTAATTCGATCATTTGTTCCAATAACCGCCATCTATCTAGTAACTTCAGACAGCACTGAACAGTTTTTAATCACTACACAGACATGTTTACGGTGCAAGTTTAATCTTTATGGTGCGCCATACAAAATCATGATATTGCTCTCGATCAGATGACAAGAACGGATTTCCACTGGACAAATTTATTCGCACAAAACAATGTCATGATATACAATGAATGCTGAGTCAGCAAAAAGTCAATTCACATTAAATAGTTGTAGAGTAGAAATCCACGTTTAGCAGTTCTTGTTATCTGGTTTTAACGATGTCAGGGTGGCCACTCATTTTCAATACATTTTTTTACATTTTTTCATATGCACTCTTTACTTCATAGATGCCATCATACAGACAGCGAGAAAAGATTTAGGACAGCCTTAAGAGAGATTCTTTTTTCCATTTTTTAAATATTTACAAACTGATGTAATAGGTGTAATATTTTCAAGGAGTGTCTGGGTTTTCCAGGTAGAGTGGCAACACTGGACATAATGCGGAGGAAAATTTGTTTTCAGAGAAATATCAAGTGATTTTCAAATTTGAGTTCAATTTCTAGGGAACAACATTTAGTGAACATTTATAAATTCATAGTTAACTAAATAAACATTTATAGCGTTTTTAGAGTTAATGTTGAATTTCTGGCATTTTTCTCAAAAAAACAAAAAAAACAACATAGCATGGTGATTTTAGCACGTTGGACCAAGGCAATAGGCTGTGTTCACACTTACTATTCAATGAAATTGATCCATCTTTACCCAATCTAATCGTTTGCACTAGAAAAGTTGATTGAGAGTTACCAATAGCAACACAAAAGCACACATTCTGAAGAAGTAATTGTCTTTCAGCTTCTCCGATAAAACAAGTCACGAGAGGGTAGATTTTGAAATTTACCATTAGTCCTTCTTTGGTGACAAATAAAACAGCTAAACGAGTCAATTTTTAGTTAATTTACTATGACTAGATGATGCCTCAACAAACAATAATTTGGCCATTTGTGGTTGAGAATTTTTTCGAACTTCAATTGGCAGGCAAATGAAAAATGTTAGGAAAGAGTTAAATTTAAAAGTTTAGTGCTTTAGCTTTTTTAAATCTTAATGAGTTAACATTAACTAACAAAAAAAATTCATAAAATGATTGACAACTCAACCTTCACTAACAAAAGAAATTCATATCATGATTGACAACTCAACCTTGACTAACCAAAAAAATTCATATCATGATTGACAACTCAACCTTCACTAACAAAAGAAATTCATATCATGATTGACAACTCAACCTTGACTAACAAAAGAAGCTCATAAAATGATTGACAACTGAACCTTGACTAACAAAAGAAATTCATAAAATGATTGACAACTCAACCTTAACTAACAAAAGAAATTCATAAAATGATTGACAACTGAACCTTGACTAACAAAAGAAGCTCATAAAATGATTGACAACTCAACCTTCACTAACAAAAGAAATTCATAAAATGATTGACAACTGAACCTTAACTAACAAAAGAAGTTCATATCATGATTGACAACTGAACTTTCACTAACAAAAGAAGGTCATAAAATGATTGACAACTCAACCTTCACTAACAAAAGAAATTCATAAAATGATTGACAACTGAACCTTGACTAACAAAAGAAGCTCATAAAATGATTCACAACTCAACCATAACTAACAAAAGAAGTTCATAAAATGATTGACAACTCAACCTTGACTAACAAAAGAAGCTCATAAAATGATTGACAACTGAACCTTCACTAACAAAAGAAATTCATAAAATGATTCACAACTCAACCTTAACTAACAAAGGAAGTTCATAACATGATTGACAACTGAACCTTCACTAACAAAAGAAGCTCATAAAATGATTGACAACTCAACCTTAACTAACAAAAGAAGTTCATAACATGATTGACAACTGAACCTTCACTAACAAAAGAAGCTCATAAAATGATTGACAACTCAACCTTAACTAACGAAAGAAGTTCATAAGATGATTGACAACTCAACCTTAACTAACAAAAGAACCTAAACCTTGTTTTCCATTAAAAATTTCCTATAACTCAAATGTCTGTTAAATAAATAAATCCAATCAAAAAGTTTAATTGATTTAGGTATTTCTAGATTTAACGACAATTTAAATGCTTTTGCGATAGATTCTTAAAATTTGGTTGTGCAGGTTTAAAAGCGTGCAGACAACAAAGAAACAAAGGATGCACAATAGAAGAAAGAAAACATATATCATACAAAATAAATAAAAAGTTAAACAAATATGCCTATATAAGAATAAAAAAGCCGATGAAAATGTACCAATAGCGAGAAAGTATGAACAATGTAATGTCAAAGAACAGATTTCCACTGTCACTACCAATGTGCATTGCAACAGTAGGACAAGATTAACTGTTATAATAATTAATATTTAAAGAAGTTGACAAAACCGGTCAAGAAAGAGAATTAGTATGTTAGTGTTAAGTTTAAAAATGATTGGTGCATTTAAAAAGAGAAGTTAGTTGAAGTGTTTAACCTTTAAGTATGAAAGCATACCGTGAACATGTTGCTGCTGAAAACTTTTCCCTGGAGCGATGTGGAAGTTACCAGCCACCTGTAACAAACAATAATCCGCTAGAAATCCTTTTTCAAAACGGATAATAATACAATAAATAAAAAATAATATATAATATAAAAAATAAAAAAAACAAATAACAAACAATAATTTAAATAAAAATAGAAATGGAAGTGAAGTTATGCAGTTAACAAGTGAAAGAAAATCGCTAAAACACACAGCTAAAATATTTTAAGCAGACGCCAAAAAAACATGCCGTGCCACCAAAACTAAATACATGGCATGTTTCTAAAAACGATTTTTTAGTATTTATTAGCATTTTAAACACACACAAACGGGATGGTGCAGTATTCGCTACTTATGAATGGTGCGTGAAATTGGAACGTGCATATACATTGTTGACAACGGAAATTAGTGGGAGAAAAATCTAAAGAGTGTTTTACATTCGAAAACCAAAAGATGATTTTTAAAGATTCAAATATACAAATCATCACGGGTAGACACACATATATGCATTTTATATACAAACACAAAGAGTTGGCAAGTAGACAGCGACACAGCTATTCCCTATTAAGTAACGGGCGCATTTTGTACGGGGTTTATAAAGCTAGTCTAATAATATAGTTAAAGAACAGGAAAGTCAAAAACAAGGTTGACAGCATTTCATTTCTCAGTATTTCAGTAGAGTGATTCATGGAAAATGTCTTGATTATCCGGTTACCTTGCTTACTTCAATGTACCCGTACACCTGACATCCTTCGTTGTTCTGCTGTTGGAAGGAGTCCTTCCAATGCTCCCGCTTGCACTGTAAGAACAAACAGAGCGTAAATGTTGGTGGAAATAACACCATCACTACAAGGGAAATCACATTACAGACAAAAATTACATTGGTCAAACCAAGGAAAATCTGCATTTGCGAAGCAAAGCAAAAGCAAAGTTGTTGAATTAACCCTAATGTTAGTAACGGGCGTAAACAAGGGTGTCTATACCCTTTCCCTTAACGCAAGATGACCTTGGGTGTAACTGTTGAGGCGGGCGCCACTCCTACCACCAACACCCATACTTTACCGCATCGAAATGCTACTCATTCGCTGAGTCGGCAAGGCCAGGAGGATTTGAACTCGCAACCTCAGAAACCTCAGAAATCTGAAATTGCAAGCGCTCTACCAACTGAGCTATCCCAACCCGACAAAATAAACTAAACAAAAACAATTAAACCATGTGAATCAGTTTTTTGTCATATTATGTGATATCATCTTGCAATACTTCAATTTACTTCATAAACACTAAATAAAGATTTAAAGAAATTCTATTGCTTTTTCATCTGTTCATGGTTGATTAGAGAACGATTCGAATATGTCTTGTATAAGCCTTGCAGATAAAACTGTTACGGGACATATTTTCATTTCCTAGCACTTATTTCAGTAGCGTGTTTCTACTGTGTTTCGAGAAAAAAAAGTCATCGCTTGTGAAAATTTAAGCACGCGAGCACCTTCATCACTCGCGATATTCGATGATGGCATGTGCCATTAAGTGCAATCGCACGCCATTCCTGACAACGTCTGAAGTAGGATGAAAAGGAAGGCATAATGTTTCAAAATGTAACACGTTTGATATCACTGCGCATGATTAGTTATTCACATTACTTGCGCTATACTCTCTGGATCGCGAAATGCCCATCCTTTCTTTCGGTAAGCCAATCGCACTTCCTCACAGGTGTTACAGCATCTAAAAAAAATCATTGCAATGTGTGAGGAATCCTTCTCTAAACAATGCTTTGAATTTGTTTACCAGAAAACAGAAGAAATGACTGATTTAAATCTGGCAGAACACAAAATTTTACGGCAAATACAAGTTCACATGTGTTCCCATGGTTTCACATGTGTTTCCATGGTTAAGTTTGTATATTATCCTGATAATGATGAATCTAAAGATGAGCTATAGGTCATAAGTTGAAATATTAATATCCGGCGATGGCGCAATGGTAATGGCGTTCGGCTCTTAACCGAAAGGTTCTGGGTTCGAGACCATGCTATCACAAAGTTGTTTAGTGAGCGATTATAAATAAAAAACGCTGTATTTCATCAAAAATAACCGTAACACTAAAACTCTGGGTCGAGGTCTTTATGATAATGCTTTATTAGCGTACTGGGAGCCTCATTAAAAACCAACATGGAACACGGATATTTGAGGAAAACTTTGCCTTCATTTCACAACAATGCTACAGCTGTAAATTATCTGATTTCCAACACAAGTGTCAACAGGGGAGTGGTTGAACATATGCAGGGGGTTGGTGAGAAATAGGTAAAGCCATTGATTTTGATAGAATATTTCAAAGAGAACCAAAAATGTATTTTTTCTATCAATCGATAACGCTTGTGAATCATGTGCTTTTCTGTATAAATTCTTCCATTAAAACAGTGAATACTAGCAGGAAAGGGTTTATCTTTAAACACTTTCAGTTGAACATATTGAACAATCATTGTATTCTGCTTACAGACGGTCTTCCGTCTCCGCTCCGTAACAGCTCTCACATTTATTCTCGTTGAGTTTCACGGTTTCGTTTAACGCCTAAACGGGTGATTGCGATGTTACTGAGAGCCCAAATCAAGTTTCAATCAATTACACGTATATATAAAATGATAAATCCCATCTTACCGCTAGCGCCTCCGCACTTTTGTCACCGAGGTCTAAACATTGGTAGCAAACTTTATATATGTATATATTTTGTTTTTTCACTACAGTATCATCGGGTCAGTTAGAAATTCAGTTAAAAGGAGAGAAAAAAGATGTGTAAGAGGAGAGTAACGATAGGAGAAGAGAACTTCATCATGCACTAAACGTGATTCCATATCCGAACGGAAGGGAGAGGTAGACAACAAATAAATACATTTGAGCAAACCCCAAGTGAAGGGAGAGGTAGATAACAAATAAATACATTTAAACAAACCCCAAGTGAAGGGAGAGGTAGACAACAAATAAATACATTTAAACAAACCCCAAGTGAAAGGAGAGGTAGATAACAAATAAATACATTTAAACAAACCCCAAGTGAAGGGAAAGGTAGATAACAAATAAATACATTTAAACAAACCCCAAGTGAAGGGAAAGGTAGACAACAAATAAATACATTTGAGCAAACCCCAAGTGAAGGGAGAGGTAGACAACAAATAAATACATTTGAGCAAACCCCAAGTGAAAGGAAAGGTAGATAACAAATAAATACATTTAAACAAACCCCAAGTGAAGGGAGAGGTAGACAACAAATAAATACATTTGAGCAAACCCCAAGTGAAGGGAGAGGTAGACAACAAATAAATACATTTGAGCAAACCCAAGTGAAGGGAGAGGTAGATAACAAATAAATACATTTAAACAAACCCCAAGTGAAGGGAAAGGTAGACAACAAATAAATACATTTGAGCAAACCCCAAGTGAAGGGAGAGGTAGACAACAAATAAATACATTTGAGCAAACCCCAAGTGAAGGGAGAGGTAGACAACAAATAAATACATTTGAGCAAACCCCAAGTGAAAGGAGAAGTAGATAACAAATAAATACATTTAAACAAACCCCAAGTGAAAGGAGAGGTAGATAACAAATAAATACATTTAAACAAACCCCAAGTGAAGGGAAAGGTAGATAACAAATAAATACATTTAAACAAACCCCAAGTGAAGGGAAAGGTAGACAACAAATAAATACATTTGAGCAAACCCCAAGTGAAGGGAGAGGTAGACAACAAATAAATACATTTGAGAAAACCCCAAGTGAAGGGAGAGGTAGACAACAAAAAATACATTTGAGCAAACCCCAAGTGAAAGGAGAGGTAGACAACAAATAAATACATTTGAGCAAACCCCAAGTGAAAGGAGAGGTAGACAACAAATAAATACATTTGAGCAAACCCCAAGTGAAAGGAGAGGTAGATAACAAATAAATACATTTAAACAAACCCCAAGTGAAGGGAGAGGTAGACAACAAATAAATACATTTGAGCAAACCCCAAGTGAAGGGAGAGGTAGACAACAAATAAATACATTTGAGCAAACCCAAGTGAAGGGAGAGGTAGATAACAAATAAATACATTTAAACAAACCCCAAGTGAAGGGAAAGGTAGACAACAAATAAATACATTTGAGCAAACCCCAAGTGAAGGGAGAGGTAGACAACAAAAAATACATTTGAGCAAACCCCAAGTGAAAGGAGAGGTAGACAACAAATAAATACATTTGAGCAAACCCCAAGTGAAGGGAGAGGTAGACAACAAATAAATACATTTAAACAAACCCCAAGTGAAAGGAGAGGTAGATAACAAATAAATACATTTAAACAAACCCCAAGTGAAGGGAAAGGTAGATAACAAATAAATACATTTAAACAAACCCCAAGTGAAGGGAAAGGTAGACAACAAATAAATACATTTGAGCAAACCCCAAGTGAAGGGAGAGGTAGACAACAAATAAATACATTTGAGAAAACCCCAAGTGAAGGGAGAGGTAGACAACAAAAAATACATTTGAGCAAACCCCAAGTGAAAGGAGAGGTAGACAACAAATAAATACATTTGAGCAAACCCCAAGTGAAAGGAGAGGTAGACAACAAATAAATACATTTGAGCAAACCCCAAGTGAAAGGAGAGGTAGATAACAAATAAATACATTTAAACAAACCCCAAGTGAAGGAAGAGGTAGACAACAAATAAATACATTTGAGCAAACCCCAAGTGAAAGGAGAGGTAGACAACAAATAAATACATTTGAGCAAACCCCAAGTGAAGGGAAAGGTAGACAACAAATAAATACATTTGAGCAAACCCCAAGTGAAGGGAGAGGTAGACAACAAATAAATACATTTGAGAAAACCCCAAGTGAAGGGAGAGGTAGACAACAAAAAATACATTTGAGCAAACCCCAAGTGAAAGGAGAGGTAGACAACAAATAAATACATTTGAGCAAACCCCAAGTGAAGGGAGAGGTAGACAACAAATAAATACATTTGAGCAAACCCCAAGTGAAAGGAGAAGTAGATAACAAATAAATACATTTAAACAAACCCCAAGTGAAAGGAGAGGTAGATAACAAATAAATACATTTAAACAAACCCCAAGTGAAGGGAAAGGTAGATAACAAATAAATACATTTAAACAAACCCCAAGTGAAGGGAAAGGTAGACAACAAATAAATACATTTGAGCAAACCCCAAGTGAAGGGAGAGGTAGACAACAAATAAATACATTTGAGAAAACCCCAAGTGAAGGGAGAGGTAGACAACAAAAAATACATTTGAGCAAACCCCAAGTGAAAGGAGAGGTAGACAACAAATAAATACATTTGAGCAAACCCCAAGTGAAAGGAGAGGTAGACAACAAATAAATACATTTGAGCAAACCCCAAGTGAAAGGAGAGGTAGATAACAAATAAATACATTTAAACAAACCCCAAGTGAAGGAAGAGGTAGACAACAAATAAATACATTTGAGCAAACCCCAAGTGAAAGGAGAGGTAGACAACAAATAAATACATTTGAGCAAACCCCAAGTGAAGGGAGAGGTAGACAACAAATAAATACATTTGAGCAAACCCCAAGTGAAGGGAGAGGTAGACAACAAATAAATACATTTGAGCAAACCCCAAGTGAAGGGAGAGGTAGACAACAAATAAATACATTTGAGCAAACCCCAAGTGAAGGGAGAGGTAGACAACAAATAAATACATTTGAGAAAACCCCAAGTGAAGGGAGAGGTAGACAACAAAAAATACATTTGAGCAAACCCCAAGTGAAAGGAGAGGTAGACAACAAATAAATACATTTGAGCAAACCCCAAGTGAAAGGAGAGGTAGATAACAAATAAATACATTTAAACAAACCCCAAGTGAAGGAAGAGGTAGACAACAAATAAATACATTTGAGCAAACCCCAAGTGAAAGGAGAGGTAGATAACAAATAAATACATTTGAGCAAACCCCAAGTGAAAGGAGAGGTAGACAACAAATAAATACATTTAAACAAACCCCAAGTGAAGGGAGAGGTAGACAACAAATAAATAGATTTGAGCAAACCCCCAGTGAAAAGAGAGGTAGACAACAAATAAATACATTTAAACAAACCCCAAGTGAAGGGAGAGGTAGACAACAAATAAATACATTTGAGCAAACCCCAAGTGAAGGGAGAGGTAAACAACAAATAAATACATTTAAACAAACCCCAAGTGAAGGGAAAGGTAGACAACAAATAAATACATTTGAGCAAATCTTGTTTTGTTATTGTGTTGTTAAAGCGAAGGTTATTTCTACTCCGACGAGAATGATGATGATTGCATACACATAGCATATTACTTGTTAATGATCTGTCATTTTTTATTGTTGTGATCTAGATTCCCCACATAATTGCAACCATGACCATAAATAGCGAATCGCTACTTCTACTGAGGGATATAACTATACCCACTCCACCATTTGTCTACCAAATCTCACTCACAATGCTTTGGTTAACCCGTGGTAAGTTTGAGGAGAATTGAAGACAGGGGAAACTACTAGACCACACATGTGACAACATACATTGTCATAACTAGGGCAAGTAAAGTCAATAAAGTCAAGTTTTTGTTATTAAATTATTGCGGTGTGGTTTTAAGTAAGAGTTCTGGACACATGGAGTAAGTTTCAAAATCTTATTTTGATAGGTCAATAAAAAGTTAATTTTTTATTGCTATGTCAATTTTTCAATTATAGGTCAATAAAGTCAATTTCTTTTAAATGCTGAGAAAAACTGACACTTTAACAACTTCTTGTTCATCATAATCTCAATCTGTGCTAACTCTATTTATGCTAGTGTATAGTGTCAAGAAGCTTGCGAGCTCCTTGACAGGTGGTACCCTATTTCATTGTTGTAGGCTATAGAGTAAAAAAGTGACGTGACATGGTCCATGGATGTGTTTTATTATTTTAAGATATTTATGCGCCGGAAGATGATCATCGTAAAGTTTTCAATATTTTTGAAGACATTGAACATTAGATATCATAAAAAATATAGTTAGTATTTCTTTAGAGTTATGTTAGTATTATATACAACATGTTTTAAAAGTGTGAAGAACAAAAAAATCTGATTAATAAACAAACTAAAATGTTGAATTTTGATTGTCTTTTGTCCATTCGCAAAATTAAATTCCCACAAAATCAAGAAAATTTCGTGAAATGCTTAATTCGCCAAATTTTCTTCCTGCGAAATTTTCTGACAATAAAGTATGGTTCACTCAGTCAAATTTTCGTTAGGTCAATAAAGTCAAATTTTCTGAATTTTAAAGTCAATTTTTTTGGATTTTTAGGTCAATAAAAACTTGTCATAACACTTAGTTTAGTAGAACGAGTAGATAGATTAAGTGACAAAGGCAAAAACATTGTGCAATTGCATTTTACCCTCTTTCTTCTCTGTAGTATCAACAGGCTTCCCATGTTCATCAAATCTCTTCTTGAAAATATTGTGCTCCAAATCACTCTTAAAATACAAAGATATGTACAGCAAGTGTGGAAATAACTGACGTGATGTGCCAGACATGTCCGCCAATGGGGGAGGTTTGCCCCATTCACTTAAAAGTGCATTAAAAAGATTCTTGTCCATGAAAGTTAAAAACTACAACAGTAATAAACAAATAAAAAGTTACGTGTAAAAAGTTAAAAGTTTATTTCAAATTGAATCCTTATCATCACAATGTTACCTTTAATCCTCAGACAAAACATAACACATATTTCTTTTCAAAAGCATGAATAACATTTAGACGAGCCTCGGTGCTTAACTTTATACCAATTTAAAGATTAGATCATGCTTAAACAATACTTCTATTACAGTATTTCTTGTTATTTTTACTACACAATTGAAGTAATTCAAATGTCTTTGTTTAATGTAAAAAACATAGGAATTATTTTAAACACAGTTGGTCAACTGTCGGCTGATAAAACATCATTGTTGCTGCCATTACTTGCAAAAGATAAGACAAAAACAGAAAAGTTGAAATAAAAAAGCGATTTCTATTTGACAAATTCAATGATACTCCCTGAGACAGATGAAGTTTATTTGGAAAATGAGCGATGATGGTAACAATATATATCATACATACATACCCTACATACACTCAATATGGCTACAAATAGACCTGAAATTGTACCTGTTGTTCGCCAGACACGTCCATTGCATCAATGCTTAAATCTGGAAATCAAACGAATTATACTTAGGGAAGAGTTTAAAGAGCAATAACACATTATTTAACGTTGGGTAACTAGCGGAATGTCTTTAAAAACTAAATCTAAACCACTCAGGGTGCCCATTTACGCCAGACGCCCAATTAAAATACACAATCGCTCTAAAACATAGCTGTAATGTGAAAAGAAAACAGTAGGTCATCATTCATCATTCATTATCCGATTTTCGTGTTTATCGTGCTGTCATTGTCCTGGAATCCAGGGTAGGCAATAGCAGTAGGCAGTAGGTGTGACATGCAATTGAATCCAAGTTCTATGCATTTTGAAAGCCTAACTAAAGACTAGTAGTCAAAAATCAAGAGAACAAGTTCTTACATGCACAGCCTAACTTAGGAAAGAATACATCAACATTGATTCGCAGCTTTTGATGTCGAGTTGTATCAACGAAAAGCTCAGGCTGGACCTTTAAACACAAAAATATAAAACTGTAAACGAAATGAAACATCAAAAGTAAATTATTTAACAATTATTATCTTTGTTGGTTTTCATGAACAAAATGAATCACGTTCTTGTTCTTACATCTATATAAAAAAAAATTTTACTCTAAAGTCAGAAAATATTGAATAAAATAAACATCCAAAAACACCCAAAGTCTATTCCCAACTTGAAAAACCTTTTTTAGCTAGTAATGTCATTACATTTTTCACCACCTATCACTGAAAGAATTCAAGAATGCAAAACTTGCCAAGTTTTAATAACAAATGATATACTTTCCCGAAACATACCTCAGTTGTTAAAAAGTAGTTAAACTCAGAGATAAATAACAGAAACATGATTAATGAACTGATGCCAGTAACTAAAAAATAGAAAAATAATAATTATACATTATATAATTGCGCAATCATGTATAATAGGCTAGTTTGATGTTGGAAACACCTTACACATGTTAATTTACATATATAAATAATAATGGGCGTACTTAGAGCTCCTCCAAATGTTTTGACACGAAAATCTTCAAGAGTTTTTGGGTAGGCATCAAATTGTTTCAATTTGTTTGAAATATCCATTTTATTTATTGGTTTTAAGCTGTAATGAAACAAATAATATATATAAAGTATACAGCAGTGACCGTATGTAACCCCTTCTTCAACTGATTAGACCCAAATTTGGCATGGTCCCAATCAATGGAAATTCTCAATTATCACAGGCGCTGCCAACATGGAGCCAGAATGAATTACATTAACAAAGTTTACAAAGTCCTCTAAATTATTAGTTCAAAAGTATATTTGTGATGTGTGATGACCCTTTTACGAAGATGAAATGAAGTAGCTAGCTTTTGAAAAGCAAAGCTTAAAAGCATCGCAATTAAATCTAGAAGGATTTCCACAAATGCTATAACAGAAGTATACATAGCTATATAGTAAGTATAGACCTGCAGATCGTGGCAGCTTTCGTCGAGATCTCGGCTGCACCAACAAAAAATTTTCAAGTGCAGGTGCGCAAAAACATCTCAAGTGCACCACTAATTTTGACAATATTCAATATATATAACACAACCTTCTGAATATAGCAGATTATAATCAAAAAAGAACAAAGTATAAACAATTTCTTTAGTATAAACATAATTTTTAATCTGTCGCTGTATTTGAAAATGTTTCTAATTTCCCCATACCCCAAAACAAAACCTAACGTTCTCAGCTGCGCATTAACTTTGTTCACACCATTTATCTTGGCTGCGTGTTTGCCGCGATCTGCAGACTGGAGTATAGATAGAGTCTAGGTCAAACCAATTCCGTGAAATCAGTGAAAGTGAATCAGTGATTTGATTTTATGTAGGAGAAGACAGGGCAAAGCGGGACACTTTTCGTAAAAATGTAATTTCAGCAATAGCGATAATTTCTTTTTTAATCAAAAGCCTTAGTTGGTCAGTATATTTGGTTCGAAAATCAAGTGGAATCTTTCTACTGTTTTGTTATAGTACAATAAAAAATGAAATATTTTTTAAATGTCCCGCTTCGCCCCAGCCGTTTTCCACAGAAAATACAGTTTATAGTTGCCTAACTAATGCTTCCGGTTTTGAGGGAAGCAAAGAGTACAAAACGTAAGAAATCGCGATGTCCCACTTTGCCCCAAAGTATAGCCTTTAGAAAATAACATCTCTGCTGAAACCTGTAAAGCTTTAGATAAAAGTTGCTTTTGTTACCAACAAATACTGTCTCAATGTCTAAGATGAAAACAATAATAAAATCATTTTTTTACCAACAAATTTGCTTATGCTAACGAATGTGGTAGCTACTTTTCCATCTCTTTCTTATAACAAACCATGCCAAAACACTTTGTCTTCCTCACTACACGCGTTGTGCTCTGCCAGTCGCCATTTTTCCACAGCAAATACAGTTTATAGTTGCCTAACTAGCGCTTCCGGTTAGAGGGAGACAAAGAGTACAAAACGTGAGAAATCGCGTTGCACCGCGTCCCGCTTTGCCCCGTCTTCCCCTAAATGCAAGTCGAAATCAGACAGCAGAACTAACAGAACAACATTTTGAAGAATGATAAAGTACAAATCTCGTGTTATATAAAATAAGATAAATTTACAAAAAAAATACATTTTATCTATAACTATTATATTAGCTAAACGAACCATTCAAATAAAAATTGTTCAAAATTTAAGCGTAAATTTTTAAACAAAAGCACCATGTAACAACAACTAATGTTACGGTTGCACCAATTCACAAAATTTGTCGCAGAATGACTGGGCGAAATACAACAGTAAATACCGTTTCCATGGTAAAATATTTCTAAATTGAAGAATGTCAAATTCACTCATAGAGTCTATGGTTTCAGCAGAACCTCATTTCGTACAACCTCAAATTTAGTTCTTGATAAATAAATATTGTTGGACGGAAGGTATAAAATATTGTCTCTTCGCAACAACAAAAAACTCGAAATTGACTCGACGGTCACTCAACGGGTGACAATAAATATTTTATTAGACATCTCGAATGCTGTATTTCTCGAACTTTCTCTATATCAAATAATCCCGAGCTTTCTCCCGGTATCACCTCAGACTCCCCCATTTCCTGTTCCCGTAGCATAAACAGAAATGCACTAAATTCAAAATCTAAAGAACATTGACCAAGCGACCCGCCATTGATAGGCTCTCGTCTCATTTTGTTTCAACCGTACGTTGTTTTTCAATCTAATATTTAATAAGAATTAATGTTGATGTTTGTTTTTTTTATTTCTCTTCATTCAGTAAATAATGCTTGTCTGTCATTTTAAAAAGATGTTGTCGAATACCTTCCAAACCCTATACCTTCGGAAACCTATCCATTTGACCCGGAGCGGTGAAAGGTTGCAGAAAAAATTTCCTTTTCTTCTCAGCGAGTTTTCAAATTCTACATCAGACCGCCGTTGTGAAATGCTTTTGAAGATTTCAAATATTGCGATTAACTCAGTATTAACAGTGATACTGCCTACGTTCAGTCGGGAAATTTAAGTACAAATACAAGTTCTGTTCGCACTCTTAAAAATGACACCAGTTACTGAGAATGTTTTAAACATTGAAGTTAATATCCACACGTGATATCCCAAGATGCAATAAACCATATGAAGTAAGAATATGCCTTTAAAACTTCTTTTTACATATGCACATCCATAAAATAAATAAACTCTCAAATATATATATATATATATATATATATATATATATATATACATATACTATCATTCATTTTCTATAACTCGATTTTGAAACTCGATTTCTTTACTAAAAACAAGAATGGGCATGTGTCTATTTCTATTGGCGAACGCAGTTAAAAACGCACCAGTGATCATATCAAAAACCTTTCATCAACCATCGTCTTTCGCGCCAGATTTCGCCTGCCCATGGAATCGCGTACTGTTACTATGACGACGTCAACGAAGTAGCACACAACGGCCGCCAGAACGCTGTTCCAGTTGGCCAGCCAATCAATGACCAGAAAAAGCAAGGTGTGGAAGAGTACAAGGTTCCACTCTTGGCCGTATAAAAGAACTTCTGTGAACGACTGACCTTCATCGTTGTAAAACATACCTGAGCGAGAGAGCTAAGATTAAAAACATTGACTGCACCCTCCACCATCTTTATTATTAAACCTGAACAGTTCTTTTCTCGGTGAAGTGGCTTATTCTGGAGTTTCTAGCATTTGTTTCATGTTTCTGGGTTAAGAATTGAGAGAGGGTTGGACCTTATAAAACATCAACATTTTTTCTATTTAAAGTAAATTATGTTTGTTAGAACAACTAACTCGGGGTACCGCGAAATACTCTTAATTACTCTTGTGTTAAAATTCAAAAAGAATTGCCTAACCAATCAGATCCGTCTTAAAAACCGCTAAAAACATTAAGTCCCTAAATGCAATTGCAAGTATGGCCATGCTAATAAATAGATGCATTGAATCTCATTTTTTATTGAAAATGCGACTGTAAATAAATTATGAAGGTGCGTGTAACCACGGTATATACATAAAAAAGAAGGATAAACTTGCAAACATTATAAAGATGGTGCTCAAAATATAAAAATGTGCGTTTTTATTTAAGGAAATGTGGCCACTTACTTTTATCCATGGGCGCCTGAAGTTCGATCTTTAGAAGCCTCTCCAAGAGCAGTTTATCTCTGATGACGTAATCGTTATCTTTTATAGCGTGCTCGATGAAATTAGCGAGGTAGTGATTCATGCTATTGTAAGCTTGCACGCTACGTTCAAGCGACGTCGTAAGTACAGTACCAGGGTAGCCTGAAACGAAAGCAAGTACAGTACCAGGGTAGCCTGAAACGAAAGCAAATTTTAGACATAATATCGAACAAAAATATTCAACTGATAACGGAATCAAACGTAACAAAAGCTGCTCTGTTTCGTTTCTGTTCCGGAAAATACAACAAAGTTATCAGCATATTAGCATTGAAAAGGTTTTTTCTCGGCTTTTTTTGTCATGAAATTCCTCTCAGAGGAGATAGTCAACTTATCCTCCTACGCCAATGCACTAAAACAATTTTGAAGATTGCTTTCTCCGGCCCATTTTTTTATTTTTAAACGATCATTCGCATATCGGAAGTTAATGTAGTCAATGAAACTGTTTTGTTTTCATATATTTTTTAAATATTCATTAAATATCTGAAACAAAATCGGATAAAAAATGACATTTAAAGAAATTTGATTCGTGCGAAAAATACGCAGTGTAACCCTGCTTCTTAAAAACTAAAGCCAGAACAAGAGGCATCATCAAAACTTTGCCCAAAGTGGCAATGCAAGGAAACATTTTGATTGGATATTAAAGTTACTCTGAACTTACATCCCTATTACAGCCCTCCAGCCAGGAGAACGACAAAAACTAGATGAACATTGCACAAAAATCGAAAGTGGAAGAACTGAATATAATGTGTTGCTTTTTAACTATTAATTAACCAACTAAAACTCTTTTACTAATCTTTCTTTCCAATACACAGGACTCATGTTGAGTCATAGGCTCCTGCCTCCCCTGTGTATTTCCTTACTAAAAAAACATAAAAACGCCCTGCCACACTGAAATAACTTATTTTCGGGGGAAAAATATAATTTTATATAAAAATAAAATTTTGCGGTTTTTAGAAGGTGAGTACAGTAGGTTAGCGGATGAACCCTTCTTATAATTTAAATATAGTCTGGGTGTACTTGGGTTTTGGCGGTTGGGTGGGGGTGCACGTCTAGAGTTCTGTATATCCCTTGTCAACAGCGGCTGTAAGATCCTCGAATAGTGCTGCCGAAACTTTGCAGTCAAGGCGAACTCAAAGGTCTGTTGGTCACTGTTGGCCTCCAGTCCTCTCTTTCCACATAGACTCTCCTCTTCACGCTGGAATTGCTCGTACAGCTCGTGCAGACTGCAATCCGCCCGCCCGTGCACCGAGCGCCCGTGAATGTAGTAACCATAATGTAGACGGGACATCAAAAAGATGCTGATGTTGCTCATCGAGCAAAAGTCTATAAAGTCGCCAATCATGTCTCCTGCAGAAAAAAACGTCACATTTGCAATCATAAAAACAAAGCGCACTGAGATTATAGATTTCTTAGGGAAACTACTCAAAGAAAATGCTTTCATACGGCTTGTAATCATTACGAAAACAGAGCTGTTGTTGGACAGTGTTTATAAAAATCAACGTATCACGATGATTTTCTCCAATAGTCAATAAAACAGACAAGCTCTTCGGGTCACAGCCCTGATAAAAGTGTTAAACACAAAGTTAAATGGAACCCATTATAGTTTCTGAAACCGCATAGAGAAAATAAATAAATAACAGTTTTTAAAGCCACACAACTTACCAACAAACCTCTCGTAGAAGAAGCCAAAGAGTATCCACTGTACAATTGCAACGCACATGAACAACAAACTGATGACCGCCAATCGAATGGTGAAACTGTACTCACCAACATAATCGTCTGCGATCACCGAATATCTACTTATCGGGTCCGTCGTGCATAGGTTCTCAAAGCCCGCTACTTTGAAGAAGAACAGAACGAGCACCAACTGCAGGGTGGGTTTAATGCGGCGGTTCGTCTGTATCTCTCTCCATTCATTGCCCACGAACAATGTGCGCATGATGCTCACGTGGGTGTTTTTCTCCTGCGCACCGCTCTCGACAGTCGCAAGATTTACCGAGCCGCGCGGCCGCTCCCAGTCGATAAAAAACAAATCCAAGTTGATCTGGAAAAAAACTCCAGCATCATTATGATAAATGTGAAATTGGGGAAAGCCTCTAGCACAGAACAGTTAAACGGTTGAAAATGAATGCTATGAAGGGATTGGTTGCAAAAAATATAAGCTATAAATATATAGATAACACAAACCAAATTAACATGAAAGATATTGTTGTAAGGTTTGCGTTGTTACAGTTCATTTAATATCAGTTTGAAGGAAAAAAATAAATAAAAGAAAACAAAATAATGTTATTTGGGAACTACGTTATTCCTTAACTTTCACACATTCTTACATATTTATATTGAAATTTAGTGGAAGTCGTGTTTTTTCTTTCTTGAAAAAGGATTATCAGTGAAGATAACGGTTGCTGATGGTACAGGACTACTAAATATCTGCAAGGGCATTTTGTTGAATAGCAGGGTCGGACATTTGAACTAAAATGCATAAAATCCCAATATTTGTGCTGTCCTTAGACTTTCGGGCGACCGAAGAAAATCTAGCGATACAACACTGATTATCCTCCACAAACATTATGAAAACATTTAACATTTCACCTGGCTATATACAATGTAGAAGATGTCTATTGCCTTCATGATGAAAGCCGAAAGAAGCAAGCGTTTAAGCAGAGCCTCTTGCTCAACGGTAGGTAGCATCATGATAACGGCGGTTTGATGTTTAAAGAACAAAAACCATTGGCCACAAGTGACTAGAACAATATATAAGATTCCGTAAAAACAATAAACCGATACAGCACCAGATTACTGAACCTACACAACTGTGGGGAGTATCATCTTTCAAAAACGTGCGACCCATTTTGAGTGGGAAAGGTCACGTGAAATTTGATTTTATGTATTTGGAAACAACGCCAACAACAAGCTACAATACGTCAGTGTCATATCAACATAAAACATCAACAATGAATAATTGAAAAGTGAAAAAGACCTTATTACAGCTTACCAAATATAACAATCCAAAACGTGAAACTCAGTGCGCTGCAGGCAAACACAAAGAAAACAAGAAAGGTGCTACAATCAATCAACTGGGTGCCTTCACGTCGACGCCAGCTGAAGATTCGAATGGTCGCATAGACAAGACCCAGGACCGACAAAACTCCAATGGCAATCTAGAATGCGGAACATGATATTTATTAAACATGCGCGAACAAAAAGTGGAGAGCTCAAGAGAGTGAGTTCAAATACAGTAAAACAACGAGCAACAAGACTGCACATTTTTATATTTTATACTCACTCAACACTTTAGTTAGTTATCTTGTCACTTAAAAAATCTTGATACTATTAAATTTAGAAAAAGTTACAAAAAGAGGGGTAGGCGACTTTGAGAAAGTGCCAATGATAGGGGAGTTAGACATAGTGTAACATAGTGATTTTGGACCCTTAGGAAGGCAAGAGGGTCTCCTTTTCCAAGGCCCAGGGTGGGGACAAGTTCAGGGGGGGGGGGGGCAACAACTTTCTTTTAAATTTTTTTTAACCTTAATTTTCTAATTTTTTTTTTGAAGACTTGGGTCCTGCTTCTTTATTATATATATAGCCTAAATCATTAAGAAACCTTCAGCAAGAAGTTATGGAAGTAGTGTTTTTTTGTATTTAGAGCTAATAGATGTACAGAAATTAATTAATTAGATATTACTTTGCAAATATAAATTTTGTGACAAAATAAATAATAAATATTTGCAAAGTAACTTCTAATTTAAACGTTTCAAAAAGTTTGTTAAAGTGTATGAAAAATAACAAATGTATTAAAGTACTGTATATCACTGTTTTAGAAGTTTTATAAGGGGTATATACAAAATATATTATAGTTATAGGTTTTTGTAGTTTACCTTTACATTAGTTGTATTGGTTTATAATTTGTATAAACATAAAAGTCTTCAACATAATGATCCCTTGGGCAAGAAATTTTTTGGACCCAGGGTGGGAAAAATTAGGGGTGGGGGGAAAGGACTTTTTTCATTTTAAGCATGGGGGGACCGTGAAGAACATTGTGCATTAGTGGGGGGAAATTAGAGTCAGCCAGGGTGTAACTGCCTGTGTTTTGTTGTTGTTGTTGTTGTTGATGTTACTTTACATTCTTTAGTATTATAAGGTGCATTCCTTAAAATTAACAACTTTTAGGATCCTATAATTGCGCAGCAATCTCCTTAAAAAACATTTTGCTGATTGATTGTGCATTTTAGCAATGATACTGCTTTTTGTACTTTATAGCAGTGGTTAGCGTTAGATTTGGGTTAGGACTGGCCCTATGCAACACGCACAAGACACCCCCCAACTCCATAGCACAATCCCCAGATTCCCACACTATTATAGACTCCTTAAAATGAACAGCGCAATCTTAAGATAATGCAGATCGTCAAAATGCGTGGAACGCATTCATTAAAATTACAGTTAATACAACGATGAAAAGAAAGTATGCTCAAATTTAAGATTGAGGAGACTGTCTTGATATGGCTCTGCCACTATAGAGTGATGGGGGTAGAGTATTTTTTTAAATGGGGGGAGAGCTATGCGGTCCTACCAACTATGCGATCTTTCAGACTCATTGAATGTGTTAAAATTCGAAATAAATGTCAAACTTTTGCCTACACTGTGACATTGCTTGACAATTTAAATTGAGTTTATGGGATAATCAAAACACAAAGAAAACGCCAACCTCAACATTTTCCAATATCTGCTCAGCGTTCATTTCATATGTGACTTCAAACTTCCTGGCAACGTCTATTGCACCGCTATCCAGTTTAAAATCATTGTACTTGACTTTCAACAGCGGAGGAACCAAATTACCATCATCGGTAAGTCTGAAGTCCAATACAATGCTGCTTGCATAGCGTATGTACAGCGGTTCTTTGGCAGGGTCAATATGCCCCGATATTTTATCCAGGAGGAAAAAACGTCGTGTCAGTTTCCAAGAGGCTTTATTAGAAGCTCGATTCACAAAGGTGTCACCGAATTTTAAATTATCGACGAGAACAGGAACGGGGTATAAAAAGCCATTGTGAGATAAAAACAAATCATAAAATATTGTTTCGTGCTCGGAACGCAGTTTGATAAAGTTCACTTTGCACGATGATGTGTATGATGTAGTGAATTGTAACGCTTGTGGTTTTATTGAGTTTGCACTCTCACACAAATGAAGGAAAGACGTATCATTGGTTATGGATAGGAAATGGCCGCTGACAGAATACTTTACAGCAATAAATTGTATTGCTTCGCCTACAAATGTAGCATAAAAAGTTTTTTTTAAAAAAATCCCTAGATTATTGTAAACTATTAGCAAATTATTACTCATTATTTCTATGACAAAGAAAAGTGTGTGCTTACATCCGTGTTTGTATAGAAATACATATACATTTAAACCTTTAAAAATCAGTTTCGAGAATGTTTTTTTTCTCTGCTTGAATTAGCCCCCTTTTGTCAGGATCCCTGACAAAAAACCCCAAGACAAAAGCCCCCAAGACAAAAACCACCGGACAAAAGCCCCCAAGACAAAAACCACCGGACAGAAGCTCCCAAGACAAAATCCTACATATTTTTTTCTGTTTTTTCTTACATTTTCTTCTTCTTTTTTTACTATTTTCATTTACTTTTTTCGTACATAACATAATGATTTTCTTGCTAACTATTCTTAGCTATCCTAGCTAAAATATTTTAACTTTGTGAGAATCACAAACAAAACAATAGTCTATGTCTTATGCTCCTCATACAGAACTGTCTAGACAGAGAACCGTCTAGACAATTTGTAAACAACTTGCAAATAAAGATTTTTCTTTCTTTGACAGGTGCAACTCTTAATTTCATTTCAATGAAGAAGATGCTTCAAATTTTAGTGAAACATTTTAAAAGAAAGCCGAACATTGAGTTGCTGTTGTTTGATAAAATATTTTTTTAATTTTGTTTATTTCATTTTTTTTTTATCAAAATGCTGAAATAGAACTTATTCTCCGAATCTGTTTATAATAAATATATCCTTTAAACACAATTATTTTCTATTTTAGAAAACAAAATGAATTATATAACAAGCAATAAAGGTGGGAGAAAGATTTGTCACGAAGGATTTATGTATACAGTAAAAGCAACCAACAACCAACACATCTGTACGTTGGGAATGTTCACAAAGAAGATCATTAGATTGTAGAAGTTTGCTTCGCGTAGACGTTGACAACGATGAAGAAATATTATCTCAAACGCCACATAACCATCTCGGCAGTCATGCTAAAGTAAAAGTCACAGAAGTAAAACAAAAAATAAAAGCTGATTTAACACAAGTAGCAGCTGCAGGTGGTAGTACCCAACAAACACTTTACAACAATTTAGCTACTTTAACTGTAGAAGAAAGAAGTGAATTTGGTAACGAACAGTCTGCCAAAAGAAGTTTTAACCGCTATGTTGCTAATGGACGGCCTAAAAACCCTGAAACATTGGAAGAACATGAGATTGCTGGTACGTGGGCTCAAGACACAGATGGTAATATGTTTTTAATCCATGACAATCATAACAACGACCAGAGGATTATTGTTTTTGGAAATGAAAACTGTCTGCGGCATCTTTCTAGGGCCCACACTTGGTACATGGACGGTACATTTAAGATTGTGCCAACCCTCTTTCAACAACTCTACATCATCAATAGCCCCTCTTGACGAGTCAGCAGTATCGTTGGTGTATGCACTGATGACTTTCAAATCAGAAGATAGCTACTTAGAACTGTTTAATATTATCAATGATAAATGCACCAATCTTGGTTTCCAGCTAGACCCATTAACAATAATAGTAGACTTTGAAAAAGCTGCCATGAACGCAATTTACACCTTTTTTGGGCCTCATGTTAAAGTGAAAGAGTGTTTTTTTCACTTATGCCAAAATTCTTGGCGGAAAGTACAAGAGCTTGGGTTAGCACAGCAGTATATCGATGAAAACGAAATTAAACGGTTTTGTGGAATGTTAGATGGACTAGCATTTCTACCAACTAATGCTGTTCCTCAGGGTCTTGAATTTCTAAGAACAATTACTCCGCTTGGCTTTGAGCCTTTACTTAACCACTTCGATCAAACATATATCACTGGGACATTCCGAAGAATTGCACGCCCGGGCCAGAACATTGTTTTATGAAATATTCCACCACTCTATCAGCCAGAAGTTTGGAACGTCTTCGAAGTGACACTTCATGACGGTGACAGGACCAATAATCTTTGTGAAGCATGGAACCATTACTTTAATGTACTTGTAGGACATAGAAATGCTTCAGTATGGGCTTGCATCGATGCGCTAAAAAAGGACTGCATGATGGCTTGCCGTTCACTAAGTAATATTGGTATCCCTTTGAGAAAACAAGTTCACCAGGTGACAGAGAATCTACAGAGAAAGCTTAAAAACCTATGCACCAAGTTTCAAAACGGCAATATCGGACAAAATGATCTTTTGCGAGGTATTGGTCATAATATACGATACAAGCTATAAACATACATAGCTACCATGTACAATGCACTAAAAACGATAACATTTTTGTATTTTGTTCTGGTATTTTGTTCAGACATAGCTTCATATGTCAACTTGTATTTTTCTTCTTTTTAAAACGAAAACGAATTGTATTTATATATTTTCATAACAAAAGCTATTTTATATATTGTTATTTGAAGAAAGAAACTTTTAACTGAAATATTATTTTTTTGCCAAAAAATGTTGTTTTAAACAAAAAAATAAAAATAGTTCTTTGGTGGTTTTTGTCTTGGGGTTTTTTGTCCGGTGGTTTTTGTCTTGGAGGTTTTTATCTTGGGTTTTTTTTGTCTGTACCCCTTTTGTCAAACAATTTTAAATTTAGATTTTTCTCGCAACCTTCGTCGACAGCAATGCATATGCACGTGCAAATTTCACTAAATCATTTCTTTCAAGAACATACACAGATGCCTTAATAATGAGAAACATTGTGAAATAAAACTAATACAAATGCTAATATCGCGTTCTATAGGTCGTCTTCAGAGTAGTAATAATTTCCCAATGCTTCTCACAATCCTTTTCGTCTAAAACATATTCATTAATCATATATATTTTAAATGTTGGCTAACCTCGTCGAAATGACGCATCCAAATCTGTTTTGCTCAAAACTTCATTCGCATTTGCGCTGTAGTACAACCAAGGCATTGTAGCCGGCCAATCTAGTTGACCAACAAAGTTCCCTTTGTAATCGCGTTGCAACAATAAATACTCGTTGCAAGGATCAGTTGTGCCGCCACGCAGCGAATTGAAATTGTCTTGATTGTACATATACAAAACACAAAGGTTGCCGAGTAGTTGGCAGGCGGTAAAGTTTTGATAATGTTTGCACAGCGTTTGTGCGACCCGTATGTGACTTTGAAGGAAGTGATAGTCAAGAGGTGCAACTGGAGGTATAGATTGCATAAGAGGAGTGACTGCCGATGAGAGACATTTACCACCTTCCTCGATTATGGTAGCACCTGATTTTAAGAAAAGAAGAAAGCACTTTACAGTGTCATATCAATCTAGTCCTTGTGTATAGTTGAGGTTCCTTTGTTATTTCTTAATATTATGGTGTTTCTTTTATTATTCTATATATAATATCATAGATCTGGAAATATAATGTCTCTACATATGTAAAAATTTCACAACACTTACATATGCAAATGATAACTGAAAGCAAACCTTTGTTTGTTAAGCCAACAGGACATACACAGGAACCTCCAGATAACACGATCACGCTTTGATCACAACGTGAACACAAACCAGGAGCGCGAGGAGATGGCTGCGTATCTCCAACACACTTAACACATACTTGCTGCGAATTATCAAAACGTTTTCCAGTTAGTTGACGTTCAGTAACTATCTGTTCGCGTGACGCGCATGGTGTACATGTTTTGGTTTCCGGATTAAAGTCTTCACTCTGCGCACATTTCACGCATGACCAACCGTCTTTAGATGTAGCATGATTTGCCGGGCAAGCTTTGCAAGTTGCTACAGGACCCCCATTATCAACAAGCAGATAAAACCCATTTCTACACACACAGGAGAGTGAATCCTCGCTTGCCACCATGCTTTCAGCGCAATCAACACATTTCAAACTGGAATACTGGAAGTACTGAGCATTATTGCATCTCAAAGGGTCAGAATAGGGGATTAAAAAAGCATTCGCCGCACTCCAAAACACCAAAAACCAAAAATTTAATGTTAGGATAGATCCAAACATAACTGCATTTGCTATGAAAAATGATGACAAACAGGAAGTTTTAAATTGAGCTCATATAAATTAAAATGAGTACATACACCAAAGGGAATCCTCAGTAAATATATTTGTCAGTTGAAAGCATTCTAAAACACAGCATTTAAAGTTGTGTAACAAAAGTTTTATGTAGTATATATATATATACATATATATATATTTCATATATATATATGAAACTTTAAGTACTAACAACAAAAGTTGTTTTTCATTATAAATATATATTTATATCAAATTCATAACAAGTTTGCTGCTTTTACGTCCATATATAGATGTACATCTATATATGGACGTAAAAGCAGCAAACTTGTTATGAATTTGATATAAATATATATTTATAATGAAAAACAACTTTTGTTGTTAGTACTTAAAGTTTCATGCTTTCGCAATCATCAGCTAACTACAGTGAATTAAAACCGTTAAAATATAAATGCTACAATGCAATAACTTTGTGAAGTCATTTGATGTTTTTTAGTTTATGTTTGTTTCGGTGCCAACATTTGTTGATTAGTTTGCTGCGTTTGTTGAGGAGATTGGGGTCGTTTGATGTCAGGATATAATGTTTTTCTTTTAGGCAAAGTGAGCATCTATTGGAGTTTGGCTTGATCTTCGTACATTTTTCTTTTATTGACCATGTTATCGTAGGTGTTTTATTAGCATCTTTTATCTTCCATATTTCTTTAGAAAGCTCCGCATCATTTTCATATTTTTGGTGGTTGATTGATTTCTTTTGGTTTGCGTATCTGGTTTTAAATGTTCCTTCACTTATTCCAATGTATATCTTTTGCTGTTAATTTGGGATATCCAAGTTTATTGTTGCTTCATATACTAAGTTTGTTGTTAGACATTTATTGTTTAATGGACATTCTTTTTTCTGGAGGCAGTTGCATAATTTGGTTTCGGGTTCTTCTCCTTGGGTTATCATTTTGTTGTGTTTGTTAATTGTTGATTTTATATTGGGCATGCAGCTGTATCTTATTGTCAGGTTGTTGCGGTTGAATAATTTGCTGTATTTATGTTGTATAAGAAAATGTTTATCTATTAAATTTATAAAATATTTTCCGACGTTGGTTGACACATTTTTAGAAAATGGTGGATTGAACCAAGTGATATTGCGTTTTCGGTTGTTGCTGTTATTATTTTTGTTTACCTCAGGGTTGAATTTTAAATTGTGTTGATAGCCGCTTTTGTTTAATGCTTCCTGGTAGTGGTTAGTTGATTCCTTAAAAATCTCCTCATTGATTGATAGGTACGATAGTCTTTTTTCAATTGATAGTGACACTAAATTTGGAAGACGGAACATACAAACCGTATAGAAAACCAAACGACGAGACTATCTACATTCATGCCAAATCTAACCACCCACCAAACATCATAAAATCATAAAACAACTACCACTACCACGGAGCTTTCTAAAGAAATATGGAAGATAAAAGATGCTAATAAAACACCTATGATAACATGGTCAATAAAAGAAAAATGTACGAAGATCAAGCCAAACTCCAATAGATGCTCACTTTGCCTAAAAGAAAAACTTTATATCCTGACATCAAACAACCCCAATCTCCTCAACAAACGCAGCGAACTAATCAACAAATGTCGGCACCGAAACAAACATAAACTAAAAAACATCAAATGACGTCACAAAGTTATTGCATTGTAGCATTTATATTTTAATGTTTTTAACGGTTTTAATTCACTGTAGTTAGCTGATGATTGCAAAAGCATGAAACTTTAAGTACTAACAACAAAAGTTGTTTTTCATTATCTATAAATTTGTTTGCTCCTTATGCCGAGCACTCTATGAGAAGAAGTTTTACAACTATCACACACATATATATATATATATATATATCTTGATATGTTTGATGGTTAGATGAAAATACTCACGCCGGGGCGATCATCAGGCATTTATTGCTTTTCTAAAAAAAGAAAATCAACGTGATAAAATAAACCAGATACATCAAAAGGGTAAATATATAAACAAGAAAAAAATTTAATCCGCCATCAATCCATACTATTGTTCCTTTTTACTGATTTTATAAGTAATCTGTTTTCATGTCTGCAATTGCTAATGAGTTCAGATCTTTTGTTTAGGAAATTGTCATCATAAAGATTTTTGATCAACCAATATTTTTCTGTCAAACATACAGAAACCTTTCTTTGTTGCGGTTTTGACATGACTAAGAATTTTCCATTTAATGATAGCCTCGATTCCTCTATCTTTTAAGCTCCAAACATATTTTGAGAGTTCCGTACTTTTTCGGTATTTCTCATGCTTGAAATCCTTAATGTGGTTCCGATGACGTCAGAATTACTTGTGACGTTGGCTTGATATATAACTCTCGGAGTCAAACATTTATTTTCCAATGGGCAATTCTGTTTATTTCTACAATTGCATCTGTACTCCATTTCATTATTTGAAAGGATTTTTTGGTTATAATCTGATATTATTGATCCCATATTTTTCATACATTCATTTACATCCATTTCATACATTCAGCTGACTGTGATAGTGTTTTTGTTGAATATTTTATGTAGGTTGTTTTCGACATGCTATGTTATTGTGTTTATTATGACTTGTGTTTTTAACTATGTTATTCTGTTATATTTTAGTCGAATAAAAACATTCTAATGTTGGTTTGAAGTTCATTGTTTCCGTTCCCGTCAATTTATTCGACTTAATGCTTTAATCATGGACAAAGCTCTACGTCCCGTTAGTTTTGACTCAACTCCAAATACACCGAGCTCTGCGAAAGAATTTATACACTGGAAGAAAACGTTTGATTACTTCTTGGAAGTATTACCTGGACAATCTATAAATAAATTAAAAGTACTAATTAATTTTGTAACTCCTACTGTTTATGAGCTGATAAGTGAGTGCTCAGACTATGAATCAGCAATGACAACTCTTTCGAGTATTTATGTTACGCCAACAAATGAAATCTTTGCCAGACATAAACTGTCAACAAGAAAACAAAACTCTGGGGAATCCTTAAATGATTGTCTTCATGTTTTAAAAACACTGACAAAAGATTGCAATTTTGCATCAGTTACTGCACTACAGTATAAAGATGAATCAATACGTGATGCGTTTATCTCAGGAATCACCTCCAACACTATCCATCAACGCTTACTCGAAAATAAAACATTGACACTATCTACCATGTTTGACCAAGCCTGCTCTTTAGAATCAGTAGAGAGAAATTGCGAGATTTACCAAGTCTCATTACCAGTTGAGCAATTTTCTGCTGCTGTTAATGCAAAAACATCATCAACTAGCAATATCCCAGCACTTCAGCAGACCTATTCCGCAAAATGTTACTTCTGTGGTAATCAAAACTATGCTCGTTCTTTCTGCCCAGCTTGTGATGCTACATGTCACAAATGTGCAAAACGTGGACATTTTAGCAAAGTTTGTTGATCTACTTGGTCAGATTCATCTGTAACATCAATGCCTCCAAGACCAACCACTGCAGCTATGCACTACCCTACACTTGCATCTACTTCAATGTCCTCTCTCAACTTATCGGTGACCAAAGTTTTCATCAATAACCAAGAAATAGATGCTCTTATAAACACTGGAAGTACAGATAGTTTTATTCACCCTCGTTTAGTTGAGTCAAATTACAACTACAATGTTTTCCTTGCTCCAGCACAAGTACTGTTGCGATGGCTACCTCACCTCACATTGTACTAAAATCTTAGACATTGTCTACGTAACTCTGCAGTTGAATCAATCAGAATATACAAATGTGAAATTAAATGTTTTGAACGATTTGTGTATTGATTTAATTCTTGGGATAGATTTCCAGTCACAGCACAAAAGCTTAATTGTTAAATTTAAAGAAGACAAACCACCTATAACAGTTTGTGGTCTAGTTGCGCTTAAAGTTGACCCACCCCTCTTATTTAATAACATTGAGCATGATTGTGTACCAATTGCAACTAAATCGCGCCGATATAATCACGAAGATCGGAATTTATCCAAAGCAAAGTGCAACGCTTACTCCAGGAGGGTATAATCGAACCATCTTTATCACCATGGAGAGCCCAAGTCGTTGTTACCAAATCACAAAAAGCGTGTTGTTATTAATTATAGTCAAGACTATAAACAAATACACTCAACTCGATGCCTACCCCTTACCTAGAATCGACGACATAATAAACAGCATTGCACAGTATACATTTTTCAGTACAATAGACATAAAGTCTGCCTACCACCAAACACCATTGCAAGATAATGACAAACCGTACACCTCCTTTGAAGCTGACAATGGTTTATGGCAATTCACACGCATGCCTTTCGGTGTAACCAATGGTGTGGCTTGTTTTCAACGTATAATGGACAAACTCATTGAAGAAGAAGAACTAAGTGACACTTATGCATATATGGATAACGTAACAACATGTGGGAAAACAGTAGAAGAGCATGGCACAAACCTTGAACGGTTTACTAAAGCTGCTGCTCAACGAAGTTTAACATACAATGAAGATAAATGTATATTCTCAGCTAAATCTATAAACATTCTGGGTTCTGTCGTAGGAAGTGGCAGAATAAAAGCAGATCCAGACCGCCTACATCCTCTAAAGGATCTCCCAGAACCAGCTAACACAAAATCATTAAAAAGAGTCATCGGTCTCTTTTCGTATTATTCCAAATGGATACCTCGATTTTCTCATAAAATTGGCCCACTCATTCGCACTAAAACACTACCAATTTCAGACGATGCTCGTTTAGCTTTCTCAACATTAAAAGCCGAGATTGCAAAATCAGTTGTATGTGCTGTTGATGAATCACTACCCTTTCAAGTTGAAACGAATGCATCTGATACAGCAATAGCCGGGGTTCTGAATCAAAATAACCGCCCTGTTGCTTTCTTTTCTAGAACTTTGTTAGAACATGAACTTAAGTATCCTTCGATTGAAAAAAAGCTTGCGCCATTATTGAGTGCATTCGGAAGTGGAGACATTTTCTCACCGGCCGTCAATTCACCTTAATCACTGATCAGAAATCTGTGTCTTTCATGCTTGACAAGAAGCACGGTAACAAAATTAAGAACGACAAAATTGAACGTTGGAGGATCGAATTATCATGCTACAGCTTTGAGATACTATACAGAAAAGGCGAGGATAACATTGCACCTGATACCTTCTCCCGGGTATACTGCTCTTTATTGAACAAAGAAACATTGTATAAGTTTCATAATTCATTGTGCCACCCTGGTGTGACTAGAATGTTTGCTTTTGTGTGTTTCAGAAATTTACCATTTTCTCTTGATGACATTAGAACAATGACTAAAAATTGCAATGTATGTGCCAAATGTAAACCTCAGTTTTACAAGCCTCCTGCTATCAAGTTAATCAAGTCTACACAACCTTTCGAACGATTAAATGTAGATTTTAAGGGTCCTTCGCCATCAGTGACTTCGAACATTTACTTTCTCACCATAATCAAGGAATATTCTAATATTTCCTTTTGTGTACCCGGTACCTAATATGGAAGCTTACACAGTTATAGTGTTTCTCGCATCTATTTTCAATTTTTGGTATGCCCTCTTACATCCATTCAGATAGAGGACCTTCTTTCATGAGCAAAGTTACCTTCATTCAAAAGGGATCGCAACTAATCGTACTACTGCTTACAATCTACAATGTAATGGCCAGACCGAACGGTATAACGGGATCGTTATGAAGACCATTCAACTTAGTCTGATGTCTCGTCAGCTACCTACAAAATGTTGGAAAACCGTTCTCCCTGATGTACTCCACTCAATTCGATCTCTCTTATCTACAGCAACAAATGGGACACCACATGAATGTTTATTCTCATATCAACATAGATCTTCGACTGGTACTTGCGTTCCTACATGGTTGGCAGAGCCAGGCCCTGTACTGTTAAAACGTCACGTTAGACGGTCGAAATATGAACCTTTAGTCGATCAAGTCAAGCTTATTGAATCAAATCCCCACTATGCATATATACATATATACAATATCCAGATGGACGAGAAACAACTGTCTCTACAAAGCATTTAGCTCTGATTCATCACACAGAGAGAAGGTATAGTAGAATCCGCCCAACAACCCGATAATGATCAGTTTATAGTACCAGTTGAGCATGAGAACCATAACAAAGTTAACGAGATCACAAACCTTGATGAGTCAGCTAGTCCTACTTTAACAACCACTAACAAGTCACCTGTTGTGTTGCGCCGCTCAACTCGGATTCGTAATCCTCCCTCCAAACTGAATCTTTAATAGCAAGGGGAGAATGACATGCTATATTATTGTATTTATTATGACTTGTGTTTTTAACTATGTTATTCTGTTATATTTTAGTTGAATAAAAACATTCTAATGTTTGTCCAACCCATGCTTGCATAGACTAATCATGGACTATAAACCGATGATGATGATGATGAATGTTGGTTTGAAGTTCATTGTTTCCTTTCCCATCAGTTTTCATTAGGGAAGTGTTGTGCAACCAATTTCAAGAATATCTTTTCAACATTCACGCTTTTATAGAAAGGTGGATTGAACCATATTATTTTTTCTTTTCTTTTCTCTTTCTCTTCTTGGTGTTCTTCGTTATCCACATTGAACTTTAGTACATAGGTTAGATTTTCATCAAAATCACTTTTTTTAATGCTTTCTCATAAGCAGGAATGGACAATTTGAAAATCTCTTGGTTAGATAGAAGAAGTCTCCGATATTTGTTTGCTGACTGACTTAGCAATTTGTTTCAAGATGCACAGTTGATGGTTAGAGTTTTTGTTTATATATAGGGGAACATCATTTGGTTTTCTGAATGGTTTATAGATTTCGTTTTTCAAGTCAAATGTTGTGTTAAGAAAGTCTACACAGGATAAGTTTGTTCCGGTTGTTATTGATAGCCTGCAATCTTTAAAAACTTTGATTATTTGTTTCCGTTTCCTTTCGATTTCTGGTCCGGACAAGTTTTTGAAAATACCTAAACCATCATCTCTTCTCTATATAAACCAATCATTTCTTTATCAATAACATTACTCAGTTTTTCCAAAATAAATGCACCAGCCATATATATATATATGTTTGAAATTATCTTTCCAATGATGTACAATATCAGGGTGTTAGCCAGCCTTGTGGCATTGCGATAAACGCGGTATTTCCAATTGCCTATGAACTCAAAATTCCCAATTCCAAGCAAATAAACGCAACATAAACAAAATCATAAAAATTAAAAAAATGTAAAAAATTTTATGTTTTTCGTTTTCTTTGAAAATTGGTAGGTTTACTAATTAAAGGATGCTGATTTCAAATTAAGTACCATAATTGGGATATTTTCACCCCTAATACCTTATTTGGGCAAATTTGGGCCCAAAAGTTTAAAATATTCTGTTTGCTTTGAAAATTGGTAGGTTTACTAATTAAAGGATGCTGATTTCAAATCAAGTACCAGAATTGGGATATTTTCACCCCTAATACTGCATTTGGGCAAATTTGGGCCTAAAGTTTGAAGTATTCTCTGGTGAAATGGTACTGCGCATGCGTGTGCGATATCTGACAATGACGTGAAAATTAATTTGGACTTTTTGTCAATGAAATATTATGTTGATATTATATGTAAAATATTAAGTGATTCCGACCAGTAGTTTGGCACTAGATTACTCATTTTGGCTTGGATCCGTGATAATTCCATAAAGAAAAAAATTTAGTAGCAAAAGCAAATAACTTCCGTAATTTTTACCATTAAAACTTCGTGAATTTTTACCTGAAAGAAGAAGCCATCCTCAGCATGATATAAGAAGTCCGAATTCTAATTCGTAATAATTACGGTGTTATTGTCCCATACTTATGTATGGCCACTTTTTACATATAACTGTCACAACCGCCAACTCCGTACCCTAAATCCGAAAACTAAAGCACTTTTGAGGTCTTCTACATATATGTAGCTAAAAGCTATATAAAAAATCGACTTGATATTGTTAAAAATATTAGAATTTTTTTTATTTATGCTGTCCTTAAAATGTCTTTACTGTCCCACACCACTACAGTTTTTTTTCTGAGGAAAACATAACCAGTAATAATAAAATACGCTACTAAAATGTTTTTATTTTAAGGTAAGAGTTGTATCAATTATTCTGAATTCGTCTGTTATAGCCAATCTAGAGCACTTTTAAGTCAAAAGATGGGGGCTTGGGGAGGTTATGGAGGAAATTCCCAATGTGGAGAAAACCCTGTAAGAAATTCAGACCTGGCTAACACCCTGAATATATATATACTTACTATTTTGAAAATGTTAAAAATTTGGTCAATTGGACCAAATTGGAATTGGACAAAAAAGGTAGTAAATTGGTCAAAATGATGGGGCTTTTTTTGGTGGCTCAGACGGTATATATATTCGAAGGTCTGTGCAAGATTTCAGCTTAATTGTATTTTTTTCCGGGTATTAACCTAATTCTCCCCTTCTTCAAAGACTTAGCAAATTGTTGACAAATTGTTTCATCTGATTTAACTTTTTGAAGGAAAAGGTTGAGTTATTTTTTCAGATACTGTACTGCCAAAACCCCCCTAGGACAAAACCCCCATTTTTTTATAGAGTAGGACAAAACACCTCTTATTTTAAAATAATTATATAGTCAAGGCACCTAAAATCTACGCATCAACAAAGTCCTGGAAAAAATACGCGGCAAAATTTCACAATGAAAGATAATTATTAATTAATTTTGGGCCCAAAGTTTAAAGTATTCCGTTTGCTTTGAAAATTGGTCAGTTTACTAATTAAATGATGCTGATTTCAAATCAAGTACCAAAATTTGGATATTTTCACCCCTAATTCCTTTTTTTGGGCAAATTTGGGCCCAAAGATTAAAGTATTCAGTTTGCTTTGAAATTTGGTAAGTTTACTAATTAAATGATGCTGATTTCAAATCAAGAACTAGAATTTGGATATATGTAATCTGGCGTACAGACGTTTCAAAATTGACGATTCGAAAATGACGGTTCGAAATAATATTGTTTTACATTTTTTAAACTTCTATTAATTTTCGAAATAATTTTGTTTTTCGTTTTTTAAAATTCTATTAACGTTTTTTAAATTCGCGAATCAATCAAGTGGTGGTTTATCTTGGAACGCTATTACGGTTGCGGCCACGCGATATGCATTTGAAATGTTTCCGCACTTTCATGTGACGGAGCTTGTGTGTTTTGTTCAATATAAATTTTGTGATGACCTCTTTGATATGAACGATTAGTAAATGAATTCTTAAGTATTGAAGTCCAGAGACACGATAGCGAAAAGAAACGCTCTATTATCTACTCTATTTCTTATAGACCTCTAAATAAACCGTCGAAATCTATTTATTCATTTCTCTCCGGATATTTTAAAAGTTTCGATAAAAATCAATTTGTTTTGTCGGCGACTTTAACGTGAATTGTTTGAATTACGCAACAGACACCGAAGTAAATTGCTTTCTACACATATGTCATTCGTCTACGCCATGTGTAATTACGCGTCCAACGACGTCATCATTTGTTCTAAGAATCTACTGTTTCGGGCACAGACGCTAGCTTATAAAAACTATAAACGCTTAGTTGATCTAAAAATTAAGGCAAACTCCAAAGTTGATGTATTTAGTGAAAAATTAAAGCAATATTTTATTTATTAATCAAGATCTGTCCGTTACACTCATTTCCATCTAATACAATATCCAATAGCTTTCAGAGTTTCTTCAACAGTTTTGCGACCATCACGGAGATCTGAACAAAGTGTTTGAAGAGTCTTCTGTAGTTTCTTTGTTGAATTCTGAACACGTTTTTGGGGGCATTGTCCACGTGAATCGAGGAGAAGATCTGTTTCCACATTAGCATGGTCTTTACGTAGACTATCAATGAGTCTCCAGATGGTTGGGTGTGAGCAACCTACTAGAGATTGGAATCCACGGTTCCATGATTCACAAATGTTGTTGGTTCTGGATTCATAACGCAGCGTAATATCATGGCAGTTCCAGCACTTGGGAGGGGAAAGGGGAGGAGTTCTGCGCATTCTGAGTGGAGGGACAATTCCATCTGCCCCTGCTGGTTGTTGGATGCGGCGGAAGGTTCCAGTAACATAAGTTGTTGCAAAATAATCATAAAGCGGTTCAACAGAATCTGGTATATTGTCTTTTAGATAGTCCAGTCCTTCCTGTATCTGATCTAGAGGTAGGAAAGCCAACCCATCAAGCATCCCACAAAACAACTTGACGTTTTCCTCTGTGCGGTACAATGTCACCAGTCCAAGTTGCTGTACCTTACGCCAGGTACTCTGTGTAAAATGATAAAACCATCCATGCGTATCTATGTGGTTGCCAAAAACGCTTCGAGCAGCATTGAATACTTTAAACTTTGGGCCCAAATTTGGCCAAATATGGTATTAGGGGTGAAAATATCTAAATTCTGGTACTTTGTGGAAATTCAGCATCATTTAGTTAGTAAACCTACCAATTTTCGAAGCAAACGAAATACTTTAAACTTTGGGCCCAAATTTGCCCAAATATGGTATTAGGGGTAAAAATATCTAAATTCTGATACTTTGTCGGAAATCAGCATCATTTAATTAGTAAACCTACCAATTTACGAAGCAAACGGAATACTTTAAACTTTGGGCCCAAATTTGCCCAAAAATGGTATTAGGGGTGAAAATATCTAAATTCTGGTACTTTGTCGGAAATCAGCATCATTTAATTAGTAAACCTACCAATTTTCGAAGCAAACGGAATACTTTAAACTTTGGGCCCAAATTTGCCCAACAATGGTATTAGGGGTGAAAATACCTAAATTCTGGTACTTTGTCGGGAATCAGCATCATTTAATTAGTAAACCTACCAATTTTCGAAGCAAACGGAATACTTTAAACTTTGGTCCCAAATTTGCCCAAATATGGTATTAGGGGTGAAAATATCTAAATTCTGGTACTTTGTCGGAAATCAGCATCATTTAATTAGTAAACCTACCAATTTTCGAAGCAAACGGAATACTTTAAACTTCATTATCTGAGTTGTTTGTAATGTTGAAGAGATTATGAGGGGTTTTGTCCTAAGGGGGTTTTGTCCTAAGGGAGTTTTGTCCTAGAGGGTTTTGTTCTAGGGGGTTTTGTTCTAAGGGGGTTTTGTCCTAGAGGGTTTTGTCCTAGGGGGTTTTGTCCTAGGGGTTTTTTTCCTAGGGGGTTTTGTTGTAAGGGGTTTTGTCCTAGGGGGTTTTGTCCTAGGGGGGTTTTGTCCGTATACCGTTACGATATATACATTTTTCATGCCTAGTTGATTGTAATGTAACTTCACTCGCCCCTGACTTTTCTACAGCGTTAAAAAGAGGGTGAAAGGGATAATCAAAATGCCTGGCGTTTTAATTACATTTTTCTAATTTTATTTGCATTTTAACTGTTAAATGACATATGCCTGTATCATCAACCAAATGTTATGAATGGTTACCAGATGATGCTATTTTGACTGCCTCTAAAAAGGCAACCCAAGGTGTACAATATGATAATAATGACGATAATGGAGTTTTTTATGGGAATCTCCACATATAACAGTGACTATTCTTATCCCAAGGTTTAGGTTCTAGCGTACTTAGGGCACCCATTTGCACCTACGAAGTCGCTTCACCAGACAACCCACCATTTGAGTTAGGCTTGCAGTGTACGCAATGAGTTCCGCTCAAAAACACAACTGTAACTCAGAAATCAAAATATGTCCGAGCTGAGTTTCGAACCAGCACTGTTTGATTTTGTGGGTTGAATGCACTGCACTAACCACTAAGCTACAGCGACCCGACAATATGAAACATACAAAGAACAACTAACTTGTAAACATTTCATAAACATTTCTTTATCATATTATTTGAATATGTATATATTGTTTGCTCGTGTTTTACTCGATTGAGTGCATCCTTGAAACTATGATGGATTAATGTTTCCATTTAACCAACTCACTATTTTTTGCCAAATCTCACCTTTTAAAAAGAGTTTTATTGAAAGTCTCACTATTTTTAAAAGCCGCAGTAGTACAGTAGAATTAGCTCATGAATGGGGTCAACCTAGAATAAATTGTTTCAAAGCTGAATTTTGTATCATTTGAAAGCTTATTCTATGCTGATTACGATTTAACTTATCCTCAATCGTCAAACTTTGCTGGGCAAAAGAAATTATGACCCTTAGAGGATTTATTGTTGTAATTTGTCCCGTATGAGATATTTCCATTGTTTTGAAACTAATAACGCTATTTACATGATATTAGAAAAATATTATTCTATAATGCCTTAAACATTGTTGGGAATAAAATATTTTACATTATAACGTCATTAATGACAATAGGCGATAGCGCAATGGTAATGGCGTTCGGCTCTTAACCGAAAGGTTCTGGGTTCGAGACCATGCTATCACAAAGTTGTTTAGTGAGCGGATATAAAAATAAACAACGCCGTAATTATTTTACAGCGTATACGCGTATATACAGGCCTTCTTTACATTTAACAATGAGTTCTTTTTGTTAGCTTCCGAACTCAGACATATGACACAACTTCCGACTTCTATGTTGGCACCATTTCTAAAGGAAGACAGTTGACTCTAATTAATGAAGGCTTTATATAAAATGGCTTAAATTGTTCAGAATTTTCTTTTGGGTGATGCCCAGTGACTTTAGTACTACTTTAAGACATCTCATCCAAAGTAACAATTTACATATTATAACTAAAGAAAAACGTGTTAGAGAAAACTATTTACACTGATACTCATTTTGTCTTCAGTATACCTTAAGTGTATTAATTTTCGCGAGGAGTAATTTTCGCGAGGTCAAAAAAATTACTTTTCTAATCTTTCGAGTACTAATTTTCGCGAATCAGCCTTTTCCAAATATTTTGCGTGTATTAATTTTTGCGAATCGGCCATCCTCAGATTTTTCGCGAGGACTTATTTTCGCGAATTTTTAGAATTCAAAAATTTTCTTTTTCAAATGTGGGGTTATCACAATAAACAAGAAGAAGATTTCCGCACTTGTTAGAGTTATAAGGTTCAATTTTAATTTTTTGAGGCCAAGAGAACTTCTTCATCATCAAAGATCCAAAATATTATTACGTAAGATAACGTTCGATTAATATTTGAAAGCAAACACAATTTGTAAACAAAAACTTGAAAGAATGGCTGCAACCAACAAGACATTAGTTTTCTCTGCTGCGGTACGTGGCTTCCATGTTTACCGTGATGTTTGGAACCCACAGGAAAATGGTGTGTTTGTTTGAAGCAAACAATTTGTTTGACATGTTTGCAATCCGACCACGTCGTAAGGATTGTGAAAAGACAGTCATTTACCGAGAGAGATTTCCCGCCCAACAAAACACCTCATAGACAGGGGAGCAAAGGTAACGGCGAATCTATCGAGTACACATTATAGAAGATCACCGTCATTTCAAGGAGGTCTGGAGATTGCCTGTGAAGTGATGATCACCGCTCCAGCTAGTATTAAGGTCATTTGCTGATGCAACGCTATGAAAAAATGATAAATGAACTCTATTGCGAACCCAAAGATGAAATTATAATGGGTAGCTTTATTGAGAAGAACGTCAACGTCAACGTCGATTTTGATGTACAACCGAAAGCAAAAACGACACTGAAATAACTGTTCATAAACCCAAAGGGTGCAAAGACATTTGATCTTACTTCCAAAAGAGATAATAATGGAAAAATCTCAAAAATTTCGCGAGTATTTATTTTCGCGAATTGACCTTCTTTGAAATTTTCGCGAGAACAAATTTTTACGAATTTGGCCAAAATTCGCGAAAATCGCGAAAATTAATCCGCTTAAGGTAACATATTTAAATAAAAACGAAGAATCATTTAAACTTGAATCTTTTTTATTAAAGCCTTCTTCCATAATCCATGCAGTAATTAATACATTTTTTATATATACTGCTACAAAAATAAAGATATTGTTGTGCTGTAAATATAGAACATTGTACATGAATGCACTGCATTGGCAGCAATCAACAAAAACAACACCAAATTTACTCAAACTTATTCATAACGTAAAAATAAAGGGATTGTGACGTCATAATATAGGTTAAATATTATTTCGTAATTTATAGCCTATATAAGGATGATATTTTCTAAATTTCAAGTTAATACTATGTACTATGCACAGTTCAAGTATTTCGACAAAAGTAATGTGGCGCTCCAGAAAATAATAAGCAATAAAAAGTTACAAATTACAACAATAACAGGTCAAATTACAACAATACATCCTCAAACTCTAAGGCTCATAATATCTTTTGCCCAAAGATTGACGATTGAGGATAAGTTATATTGTAATAGCATGGAATAAGCTTTCAAATTATACCAAATTCAGCTTTGAAACAATTTATTCTAGGTTAATTCCTCTTTCTACTGTACTTTTTTTTATTGCTGTTGCTCAGAACAAGGCCTTAAAGGCCACTTGAGTGTAAAGATCTAGAAAAGTTACAGGGAAAGTTACGCAGTTTTCAGATATCGATGAACGTTTGATTTGAACAGTTGTAGGTTATAGACAGACGGAAAGCAAATAGAAGGAAGGGAGTTCCAAAGTCTGGATGTTCGCGGGAAAAAACTGTTCTTAGAGAAATCCCTGTGACAGTTTGGAATACAAACAGTCCATTGATGAGAAGATAACAAAAACCTAGTTGTACGTTGAAAGATCCTGGGAGAAGGTGATGAGATGATAGTTCGCTTGAACAACGTCCATAAAAACGTGTAGAAAAGACAAAGAGAAGCTACGTTTCGCCGGTGTGATAGGGAGTCCAGTTTCGAAGATAAGTTTGCGCCGATTGCGCTGCAAACACGCCGTTGAACACGGTCTAAGAAGTTCAAGCAATTCGCAGGAGCACCTGCCCAAATGTGGCAGCTGTATTCCATGCAAGGACGTATTGACGATTTGTTCAGGTAAAGTATACACTCAGGGGTGAGGTAACTCATTTCTCGTAAAAGAGAACCAACCTTCATAGCAGCTGATTTTGCAATGGCTTTAATGTATGAACGCCATGAGAGATCCCTTGTAAATTTGAGACCAAGAAGGCGAAATGAATTGTTTTCAGGCAAATGAGAACTATTCATCAAACTTTGAGGTAAATAAGCTTGCTTGAAATGATTAATGGAAATGACTAGTTTTAGATGGATTGAAATTAACCGAGTGTGTTCTACCATTGAATAGTGGAGGCACAGATGATTTAGAATTACCCCGGACATTTTTAATGATACGCCAAAATTTACATGAACCTATTTTGTTTGAATTGATATGATCTTTAGTTCTTTCAGCACATGCTGGCGAAAACCAAGACGAAGAATGAGGTTTTATCTGATATTTCCTTGAAGGAACGAATAATCTTATTGCTTCAGATATTATTGAAGTAGTTTCATCAACACAATCATCAGCTGAGTTGGAAAAAATTTCCTTCCAAGGGACAGACTGAATGTGTGCTTGAAATTTTTGCCAATCCGCAAGATCATATCTAAAATATGGTGTGTATATGCATATAAAAAAGGTTCTATGCATGTGATGTTCATGAGAAACTTGTCTATTGAAGTTAACTTTGACCGATATAACAACATGGTCAGAACGACCTAATGGAGCGCTATGAGATATTTTACAGATGTCTGGGTTAGAGGTTAAAAATAAATCCAACAAGGAAGACGAATGACTGGATTGATTAGGAATGCGTGATGGAAAATCAACCAATTGTGAGGGAGACTGAGATACTGCAAAGTTATAGGTTTCAACACCAGAGCTACTTGTTCCGTTAGAGAATTTTAGCCATTGTTTATGATGAATGTTAAAGTCACCGAATACAAAGATGTTTGTTGAGCGATGATTAAGAAGAGCTAAGTCAGCGGACTTTGAGACTGATTTGATGACAGAACAGTCTTGAGAAGATGGAGAACGATAGAGGAAAAATAGAAAACTAGTTGAATGTAGAAGAGACAAACGAAAACACATGAACGGTTGATCGGGGTCTTCCAGGTCAATTTCTCGAGATATTGGTAACGTTTCCTTAACATAAACTGCTAATCCATGAATATGAGTAGAGGAGTCCATTCTAAACAGAGGTAGACATTTTGGAACAAGGAAATCATTAGAAGACATACCAGCGTTTAGATTAGATTCACAAAGTGCTAACACATCCGGATTATTGTGAATCAAAAAAGCCTCAACATCTGTAAAATTTGTTCGAAAACCACGGATATTACAAAATGCCAAAGAGAAAGGAGAATGGGATTTTATAATTCTCTCAACTTTGTTACAAGACTTGTTATTCATCGATTGAATATTGGCACTTAGACAGCCAAGTTTCGATCTTTTACAAGCCTTATTACAGGATTTATCTTTCCTGTCACTACCCAAACTTTTCCGTTTTTTGGATTAGTAATTTGTAAGTTGTTAACCTCCTCGTACATAGAAGTTATTGCTTGGCGCTGTTGGTAAGTTCTGTCTGGATCAATGCGATATTTCTTGGTATTTTCGGAGGCATTTAGTATTGATGATTCACTAATGATTTGATCTCTTATTGATTTTGTTTTTAGTTTTAAACGTATTCTCCGAGGGTGAGATATATTAATACTATCTGTCGAATCACTCGTTTCGGTTGTAGATTGAACAGAGTCAATTCTTGATACATTATCAGAAAAGTCAGATTCTTATATATTAATGTTCAACAAAGATATTATCCTAACCGCTTCAGCAACGTCATGTTTTTTCCTTTCTTTAATATCGCGAGATGTGGATTTATTAACACCTTTAATAATGATAAAATTTTCCCTTTTTTCGCTCTAGAGATTCCTTATCTACAGCAGCAATTACACGGTTAGTAAGAGCATTATCCTTTGGGGCTACAACATCAGCCCACGAGATATTACTTTCGACACTAGGGATTGGTGTTTCATATTTATTTGTCATAGCATCAAGAAGATCTGAAAGTTGCTTTTCATGTTTTTCAATTGATTGTTCGAGTGTCTTGTGTTTAGTTTCAAACTTTTCTAAACCAGTTTCAATCTTATTGAAATCTAGCGAATTATTTTCAAAAATACTAGCCATTGAAGAAAGAGTGTTTTAATTAACGTGTTGCTTGCTCCAATGTTCATTAATCGGATCTCCATATTTTCAAAGTAGGCACTACAGCGAGCATCAATATCTTTTTCCATGAAAATAGCGCTAAGTGCAGGATTTGCACAATCAGGAAAAAACCAGAAATTGTCGTTTCGCTCGTTTAACATTTCAACTACATTGACATCCAAGTTACAACATTCGCTACAAAAGAAGTTTGAGCAACGAGTAGAATGTCTAAAATGTAACAGATTTCTTTGCATAGAACAATTTTCATTAGAACATTCCGTTGTTAGATCCCGATATTTATTGAATCGATCAGGTCTTTTTAAGTTTCTGCCATATGAAGATTTTCCAGATGTCATCTCGTTACGGATATTGTAGCAATGAAATGTTAAAAGTTGACGTGTAGTAATACAGAAGTATTGAAAGATGTTCTGTATCAGATATACTTCTCCTAAAAAGAACCACCTCGACCATCCAATGACCCTTGTGGGAATTTAGGCTTTTGATTATCTGAAACTGGGTACACACTTCCAAATTCTGTAAAAACTGATGCAAGGAAAATAACCAAAAAAAAAAAAAAAAAAAAAACAATAACAACAACAACAACAAAAATAACAAAAAAAACAAACAAAAAAAAACAAAACAACAACAACAACAACAACAAACAAAGTAGATGATAATAAGTCACTGCAGGTTGGCAGGTAAGAAACACAATGAAACGTGGATTGGAGACGTAAGTGAGGAGCAAAGCAAGCATTTCCATCAGGACAAAATGATGGACGAATGTTACCAAGGTCGATGGAACTGCAACACAATTGCAGATTACTGCTGGGGTGTGATGAGAGATTTCCTCCATGCAGTTCATAAAAGTTGATCAGTTTCAAAAAAAAAATTTATGATGTCTTAAAGTGATTGAGTTGGTACCAAGATATACTTTGGATATTTACAGCACTACATAACGTTTTTGTGACATTAGATATTACTTTTTTTGCATTTTTGTAAGAAACAGGCATAACTAAGAAAAGATTAGTTTTTCAGTGGTGCCTTACCTTTGATGAGCACAGTACTCCAAACTGCTTTCTTCAAATATTCTTTGTTTTTTTAGTGTATACTGCGATTGATTATGATCAAAACGGGTGCAATCATAAAAAGTAGTTTTGGCAATGCATTCTTAGGGGAATAGCTGCCATCCATTGCTCAGCACATTCCATGTATGGGTGCTTAAACGCAACAATTTTTTTTTAACTTTCGGCAAAATATCCATTTTTTAAAAACAATTTGTTTTCATATCTCAAAAACGTGATGTGATTAGCAAATTTCGGATTCAGCAACCCCAAATTACCCAAAATTCATTGAAAAACTCCATGCAAGAAAAATCGTATTGACCAGTGTAATAATAATAGAACTATGCAGTGGCGGGTGCAGAAAATAATAAAGAAGGGTTGTTCAAGCGGGCGAGCGCAAAAATCTTTTGCCCACGCCCCTTTTGGGTGTGTTTTTAACCACTTCCTGGGTGAATCCTCTCAATACAAGGGAATATCCCTCAAATTGTAATTGCAACGCGATCAAGAAGTAGCTTAATGATGTATTAGCTAGCTACGTACGTATAAGAGCATGCATTACTGTTCCTAGCTAGCGATTTATTCTTGGTTCTACTGCTTTCTATCGTGATCTGCAAGCAGATAGTTCATGTCAGTTACGTGTGTAGAATAAAAGCGTGAGTGAAACATACACTCTATAACATTGAAAAAACACAATTTCAAATTTTTGACTTGACTTGGCTTGAAAGGGTGGTTCCTTTGCACCTCTGGATCGCGCCTGCTATGTACTTTCAAAACCAAAAATAAGAAAAGAAATCGGAGCAAATTGCAAAGAATCTTGTGTATTAAAAAGGGTTAATGAAACTTTCCATAACGCAAAGTCAGGTACATAATTTATGTTTATTATATTTGCATAATTTACAGAAATAATTAAATTATGTTTAAATTATGCAAGACAGCTGTTTTTTTATACTGCATAAAATTGTAAATGCATGAAATAAATATTGTTGAGTAAATAAAGAAAAAGTCGTTATTATTATTATTATTATTATTCATGAATATTTATGCAGGATAAACTATTCAGCCAAAATATAAATTAGGTGCTATCAATAAGTGTCCTGTTGTATTCTAAATAGTACAAATTAGTTTAAATATTAGATAAAAATATACTACAATAAAATAAAATTAAAAAGAAAAAAGTTAAAAAGTTCAATGAGAAATGTATGAACAACAAATTTGCCTCTGATAACAAAACTGTGATATCTATAGCAACAAAATCGTGAATTATGTAGTCGAATAAGTTAATGCAAAGAGAGAGGGGGAAAAATAAAATATAAAAATTATAAAATAAAAATTAAATTATAAATTAAAGGTCATCCAAATAAAACTTTCTTAATTGTCGTTCAAAAATATCACTATTTTTTATATTAATGCGAATAAATAACGGTAAACCATTAAATATCTTAGCACCCATAAATTTAAAGGTGCTTTTACTAATCTCCTGTTTACATTTTGGCAGTCTCAGCAATGCATTTGAGTTTCTAGTCTGATTTTGCAGTAGTAGAAAATAGCTACTGAAGCATTCGAGATCATGGGGTTGGTTAATTGATCTTCCTATTAACGTAAACGCTCTTAGCTTCATCAGGTTGTATATCTTTTTAGAACTGATCACTGCATTAGATCGACCTTTAATGATGCAAGAGGATCGCCTGCGGATGCTTTCTAATTGCTTTTGTTGTGTGTTGTTCAGATTTAAATTTGTCACTGCACAGTACGTTAGTATTGGAAGATCAAATGACTGGTATATGGTTTGTGATGCATGCAACGTGATGGTGTTTCGTATACGATACAATAAACGCAACCTTCTGGATGCTTTACGATACATTTCGTTAAAGTTAATGCTCAGTGACATTGTGGGATCCAGCTTTACGCCAAGATACTTATACGATTTGGTGTGGTTAATCGTATTGTCGTTTACATCGACTTTAAACTGGTGATCTTTAAACTTGTTCAATCGTTTGGCTGTCCCAAACAGCATAGTCTCCGTTTTCCCCGGTTTAAAGTTCATGATGAGATCATTAGAGTTAAGCCAGTCAGACACGGACGTCATGTCTTCCAAAAGCTTGTTTTGAATGATAATTGGATCTTTATTGCTAAAATAGATTACGGTGTCATCAGGGTTACAGGCCAACTCGGCCAAATGCCAACTCGGCCTACCGACTCGGCCTACCAACTCGGCCTAGATTTCCGATTTACGTACAAAATGAGGACTTGACTGTTTGGGTCATGACGGTTGCGTTTGTTGCACAAACTAAGTTTTAATCAAGTTTTTTAAGGTTTCTAGACCAAGATTGGCGGAATTAATAAAGAATAAAGTCCCGATTGGTCAGATATATCGGAATTTTATTTTACGATAAAAATTTGGGCTTTTCTACATTGATTAGACAAAATATGAAATAAAGAAAGAAAGTTAATTTTCTTGTTCGTTAAATTTTCCCAACATTAGGACCTAGGTCTACTAAATAGATATTTTTGCCTATCATATGACAAAAACACTGTTATCGGTGATCTTGAACCTGGCAACGAAGTTGGCACACGCAGTTCGAAGTATGCTTTCGTTTCGTCGAGCAAACAGACGAGTCCTCATTTTGTACGTATTTGACTCAGCCAAATCAATATGGCTACCGACGTTTGGAAATCTCGCTATATACCGACAAAAAGTCTTCTAAAGATATCATTAAGGGGCCAAATGTATTGATATTCACATGATAGATTGAACAATAATATATAAACATATTATAAATAATAAAAAATAAATGAAGAATATAGTAAAGAAACATCAAATTCATAGTTAGGCCGAGCTGGTATCGGCTTAAGCCGAGTTGGTAGGCCGAGTCGGTAGGCCGAGTTGGCATTTGGCCGTACACCGTCATCAGCATATTCAATAACCTGAGAGTTCTTTAAATGTTTAACCATGTCATTGAAATATACAAGAAACAACAAAGGACCTAAAACGGATCCTTGTGGGACTTCAGTGAAAATAGATTGTTGTTCGGAGAAAGTGTTATCATAACAAACTAGTTTTCTATCGAACAAATAATCTGTGATCCAATCGAGTTCTGTAGATTGTATACCATAATCAGGAAGTTTATTCAATAACCCAGCGTGACTGATTGTATCAAACGCTTTAGATAAATCTATCTTGCATAATTTAATTATTTCTGTAAATTATGCAAATATAATAAACATAAATTCTGTACCTGACTTTGCGTTATGGAAAGTTTCATTAACCAATAAAAAGTAGCCACAATCCGACGAAACTTAGTAAAAAACATTTTCCCGCAAATGACGTCACTATAAAGAAATACTTTAAAGGAAGAAATTGTTGTGAGAAGAAAAAGATGCGAGCAGAAAATGTTGCGAACAAATTTTCGCAACTTTCGCTACTTTTTCTTCCCGCAACAATTAATTTTTGTACAATTCGCAACTTTTAATTATTTCCAGTGTTTGCAACAATTTCTTCCCGCAACTTTTTCCCTTTTTCCTTGTTATTTTATAAAAGCATCCGAACAAAAATAACCCCGAGTTTGGTTACACAAGTCTATTATGTGGCAATCGATTTTGCTGCAAACCTACAAGGTATTTCGAAGCCTCCTTGAATTAAAACCGATCTTCAGTAGTGTGTACTAGTCAACTCTGTCGTCACGGTCGCCCCACGATCTAATAAGTATTTTGTTAAATGTATATTCATGAATTTTTCCTGATAAGGAAGGTGGAGATGATGGCGGCGAATGTCTCCTGGGGTCAACAATGATACTGATGCAGAAGATGATGAGTCTTATTAAGATATTTGCATTGTACTTGCTATTTGTAGTAATATCGATTTTCTTTCTTCGAAGCCTATTGTAGCCTACGTGACGTTGTCTAGTGTTAATGTTTTAGTGTAGATCTATTTTCATGCAGTGTCCTTTATTGTATAAGTAACGTTATATGAAGTTTACACCTTTCTGTGTACATTGAGGTATGAAAATATTAGAGTCAGCAGTAAGCACTAAGCATTAAGCAGTAGGAACTGCTTATACGAAATCCGTTTCCGATTTTTCAAACAATCCGTAGGAGGCTGTATTAATTTTGGAATAAATTGAGTGTCCAAACGCTAAGTTGCATGGAACGACAAGAAAAATTATCGTAAGTTCAACTTCACTCGCAACATTTTATGTACGCAACTTTTTATGAATGTCCTGTCTTGCAACATTTAATGTACGCAACTTTTTCTTTTAATGTTGCGAAAATAAATACGCAACTTTCGCAACTTTTTCTTCCGGCAACAATTTCTTCCTTTAAAATAACAAGAAGTTCAAAAATACATAGTTCCTTCCTCCATAGGAATTCAAAATCAAATACAAAAGATTGAAAAGCAGCAAAAACGCTCGTTAATTTCAAAACACCCATTTATTACGAAAATGTCAACAGTTAGGGATGTTTCTTTAGCAAATCGGCTTATAATGTTTTTGTTTCGGACAATTGGGATAATTAACTGCAAATCATTTCTAGGCCATAAAACTTAGAAAAAATTAAATATACCGTTCATACAGGCCTACGACAAAAATATTGCCGATGGCCAAATGTAGAAGGAACATTCGAAATCTCTTTGTCTTCAGTTTTTTGTTTATTGCGTTTTTGACGTGGAGAGAGAATCAACTATCATCCGTGAACATTGTCTTGAGGACGAAATTTCGTCTCAGTGTAGAGAAGGTCATCACAGAGAACTTCAAACAATCACCGTGCTTCAACGATGCTTACCAATCGTACAGTAATCGTCTCCTCAATGCAAAATGCTGGGATAATATACGCAGAGGGAAAAAAGCAACGACGCTTTCACCTCATGACGTCATGGACGCATTTGAGCCGGTGACTCCGCGACCGTCGAAAGTAACAACAGTCGTGCTGGGGATCGGTGTGCATCTGGGACCGCCCGCTAACGAAAAGGTCAGCGTGCCCTGCGCCGATTTTGAATACATATCATGGGAACATCGAGATAAGAGCTACCCGGAAGAAGTCGAAGAGCTTCTCATTCACGGTTACAGCTCTCAACACCTGCTGCAAACACAGAAAACGTTTTGGAATCTGTACAGAAACGATTCGGACATATTGAGGGCGGACATCATAATTTGCGGCTTCGACTCGTGGCACTGCCTGATATTTGCCCCCTTCAACAAAAAGTTAATTTTCAACAACGTCTTTCGGTTTGACGGACATAGGCCGACGCGCAGTGATGATGTCGTGGAATTTCAGTCGGTGTTTTACAACGTAATACGGTACAACGTAGACGCGATTTTAGCCGGGGGTAATGTTTATGATACAATCTACGCGCAGCATTTCTTAGGATCCCACAAGATTATACCCCTACTCTCGGATTGCGAGTATGTTCAGAGTAGAGTAAAAAATGACGTCAAGGAAGGATACTGTCCCGGCGTTTCTATGGAAACCACGGGTTATCATCCACAAGACAGGACGATAGCGATTTACCCGCGAAGGTTGGCTCCTGGTGGTCAGAAAGTGGCTGATATGCTGATCGACTTTCTAAAAAAGAAAGATTTCGACTATAAAGTTGTTGTGCTTAAGTCCGACATTGGAAAGTACAAATTTTGCAAAATAGGTAAGTGAACAACACTCGCGTTTCTCACTTAAGTATAGCGTTTGATATTTTCGCATATCGTAAACCATCAAATAAGCTTCCATACTCTGATAAAAGTTCCACCACCACAAAACCCATTTTGACAAATAAGCCCACACTCTAGAATAAGGTAGGTGTGGTTTTGGATAGTTTATATATAATATATCACTAACCATAATATATAAATATATATATAAATATATATCATGTTTTACGATAATATTATATAATATTATAAAGTTTGATTTCCTACAACAAAGTTTGATTAAAGATACCCCTATGACAATCCCCTATTTTTGGGGATTTTTTGGGAAAAGCTAACAAAATTTTTTTTTCTTGTATCCGATATCTGTCAACACAATATGAATACAATGTCTGTAATGTGAATACATTATCAGAGTTAAAATATGTTTCTCTCTAGGCGTATATCCGGCTGTGATTATGTTACCCTACTCCATAATGTCTTACTTTTGCTGTGAGACGGCTAATCTTGGAATCCCGATGTTCATGCCATCCGCGCGACTGTACGCGTTGTGGGAAAAAGAGTATCACATTGTGAGAGAGAGAAAAAGGAGGATGGATAGAAGAGTGATGGACGAGATGCCAGAAAATATAAGATCTATAAACTACGGGTGGGTTCATTTGTCCTTAAATCATACTTCGTGTATGTTGAAATGGCGTTACAAAGGATTGTTTTCCTTCTATAGTTTTCTTCTGTTTGTATAAGAAATGACGTTTATAATGTTCATATCGCTACAAGCATACCTTTAGTTTTTCATGCATTTATACCATAGTATCATGAAAATGTCTATGTCATTGAGAAACGGTTTAGCAAGCGAGTGGCACTCGTATAGCCAATACTAAAAAGAAGATCGGAATGATTGAATGTCAAGTGCTATGTACTGGATTTTTCTTTTAGGTACAACCCTAACAATGATACGGACCTAGTTTCGCTAGAAAGATGGCTCATATACGCAGAGATGTATTACCGTGGTGCGGTAACTTTTGATAGTTTCGAGGACCTCTTTCTGAAGATAAACAATGCAAATTTTACGGAGATGAACTTGAACATGCGCAGGTATCGAGTTGAGCACGTTGTGAGAAACAGACTTCATTGGAAGAGCGTGAATAGATATTTCTTTGGGGCGTCGGATAGAGGTGTGGCAAAAATAGCAGACACATTCGAGGAAGGTATGAGACAATGGGAAAATAAAATTAAAAAACCGGAATTTCGAGGCAACCCTAATACGGCAATACATCCGTCTACTCACTGGGTGATATTTGAAATTAGCGACGATATCACTTCGAAATCGTGCGAACTAGAAGGCTATAATGTTGTGGGTTTTTACTTCTCTAGAAGACAGAATATCAAGAAGTGCAATCTAGTCACATTGAGAGATATAAAGAGCGAAAGTGGTTTTGAAAAGATAATAGCTTTGTTATTTGAGCGGAACCCGGACTGTCTAAAGGATGTTCATACGAAACAACTTCTCATGTTACTGTACGCACAAAAATTTGGCGCCCGCACCATCACACTCCTCACTAAACAGCATTCACCTGAAGCATCGTGTCTTATCACCAACCGCTTTAAGCCTTTAGTCGATTCTTCCACACATTGGGTAGAATATTATTACACGAAGGAGCAGTATTGGTACGCTTGGGTGCCTCTCAGCAGTAGCATATATCGCATGTGGATCAATAGAATGGCGATGTACACGAATACTAATGAGCCCACCGACTGTATTGCGCATGTTGAGGAGGAGGATTCTAACTTCAAACAGCACGAGATTGAGTATTTAGAGAGTTACTTAAAAAATTGGGACACTGACGAACGGGATTTACTTGCACATATTTTAGATCAAAACATCTTTGAGTTGGCAGTGAAAGGGTACTTGGATAAACTCGATGCCGTCATTTACCGCGAATATTTGGCGAGTCTTGCTCGCGCTGGGTACACTTGGCTACTCGTTTAGAGTTGCCATTACTTGAATGTTTTTACTGTTCAGATAACCACCGACCTTTTATAATGTCTTTAAATGTTTTTTGTTTGTTTTGAAAATGATGATGGAACAAGGAACTATTTTTAGAAACTATTGTGTTCATCATGTTCCAATGCGGTTGCTCGTAAAATAAAGAGTAAACAAGAAGAATAAAAACGAAATAAAAAGATACATAGGTACATTTTTTCAAAGATACATTTTGCTGCAGAAAAACGTTCGTTATGCTGGTTTGACACGCGTCAGACATTTCGCACGAATCGCATTGGATGTAAAGTTAAAAGACTATTGGATAAAAATCATTTGCCTTTTTTTTAAATTTCTAAACCCCACTTAAGGACATTCAAGTATGTAAGGATGTATGTAAACGTAAACTACATGTTACGATCAACATTGCTATGCATAAGAGGCTCAAGATCGTTCAGGAGAGACCATGATTTATCAGACATGGAACGGTCCAACGTAACGGCAAACATTACACAATTAGAATAACAAACACAGTTACTTTAAAGGAAGAAAAAGTTGCGGGAAGAAAATGTTTCGCGACTTTTTCTTCTCGCAACAATTAATTTTTTTACAATTCGGAACATTTTCTTCCCGCAACCTTTAATTATTTTCAGGGTTCGCAACAATTTCTTCCCGCAACTTTTTCTTTTTTTCTTGTTATTTTATAAAAGCATCCGAAATGCTGAAATTTTAAATTTGATATCGAATCAAACAGATTTTTTTTTATTTGTTGTTGCTAAATATTTTTAAACGACTTCAAAATTCGCATGTGAAAATTTTAAACAAGGCTATTTGATTTGTCAATCTAAAAATTTTCTGGTCGAAAAAAAATAAAAGTTGAAAAAATAAACTTTTTTTTTCGGAATCGAAAAATTGTTTTTCCAGTAAATTGTGCAATGTTTTTAATTTTAACCAATCAGAATATATCACGTGATGTTTTTTGGACAAAAAAATTTCTTTTCGGCAAAATTTTTCTGAGTGGAGATTGGCCTTGTGGCTGGTCCAATTGTCGTTTTTTGCAAAAATTCATCAGAAAAACCAATGTCGGACAAAAGTGACTAAATTCTAATGATGAAAATGTTGTCTGATATTGTTTTATAAAGTTATCTCCTTGGAACAACGACAAACGCAATGTGCGAGAATATTCGTCTATAAATATTTTTTACAAAATCGATCAGATTTCAACATAGATTCTAATCAATATTTTTTGCTTCTTTCTTATTTTGTCTTGGTCTTTTTTGCCTTTATCAGAGGATCATTTCATAAACCACTTCCGTATGGCAGCTTGCTTCTCTTCACCGTACGTTTTAAAATTCGTTTTTGGACCTTTTTTGTATAAGTAAAGTTATATGAACTTTACACCTTTCTTGTACATTGAGGTATGAAAATATTAAAGTCTGGTCCGTAGAAACTGGCTTATAAGAAAATTCGTCTCCGATTTTTCAAATAATCGGTATTAGGCGGAATTAATTTTGGAATAAATTGAGTGTCCAAACGCTAAGTTGCTTGGAACGACAATAAAAATTATCGTAAGTTCAACTTCACTTGCAACATTTTATGTATATACGCAACTTTTTATGATTGTCCTGTCTCGCAATATTTAATGTATATACGCGACTTTTTCTTTTAAAGTTGCAAAAATAAAATCGCAACTTTCGCAACTTTTTCTTTCCGCAACAATTTCTTCCTTTAAAGTATATACAAAAACAACAATGTTATTATTACAAAATTTTAATTCTGAAAAAGTTGTATCTATATTTGACGTTACATAGTTTCATGGCGTTCAAGTTCAAAGTTCAAGTTCAAATTGTTTATTTACCATATAATAAAAAATACAAAAATAGATAGAAAAACAAATTACAAAAATAGATGGTTAGTGTCACTCAATAGCATAAAAGCTGAACAATGTAGTGACACCACAGTAGAAATATACGTAAAAATATCTAGAAAATAAATATATATAATTGGGAAAGATACACACACAACATAATATACAAACCACCAAGCAAAACATATATATATTTGTTTAATTACAATTGATTTATCCCTGATGCTAAGTTTCACTGAATTAGAAAATTGTTTACTGTTTAAGTCAAAAATAGAATTTAACCAATGCCTGGTTTTATATTTTATATCAAAAATATTTTTAATGTCTCCAATTGATTTGTTCCATTCAATGATGCTTTGGTGTTTAATTGAGTATTTGCCATAAAAAATTGTATTATATGAACAGATTTTGAGTTCTTTAGCTAGGGCATTGCGAGATGGATAAAGATAAAAATGACAAAGTTTTGTGAAGAAATTGCCAATCAAAGGAAGGATATTTTGGTTTAAAGAATCAAAAACAAACATAATGTTGAGGAGTTTAATAGTAGACGAAAATGGAAAGATATTAAATTTACATTTAATCTAACAGTTACATTTGATCTAAAAGGTTAAAAATATATAATTCTTAAAGCTGATCGTTGAATAGAAAATAATTTATTTAGATTTGTGCTTCTTTTTTGGCCCCAAATTTGACAACAATAAGTTAAATGTGATGAAAAAATTGAAAAATACAAACTTTTCAAAATTTTTGTATTAACGTGGTATCTAATTTTTGAAAGCATGCTATTTGATTGGTTCAATTTTTTACAAAGTTCGCTTAAATTAGGTTTCCAAGTTAAGTTTTCATCAATTAAAACTCCCAGATATTTAATGCAAGTTGATTGTTTTAAACGTGATCCATTTAGCATGATTTTAATTTCAGAATCATTTTTTATGGTATTTCTTAAAAATAATAAATTCGGTTTTATTAGCATTTAAAGCAATAAGATTTGCATTAAGCCGATCATTTACTCTTCGTAAATCATAATTTATTTTTTTACATAAGGTTTTTATTGACTTGTTGATGTGTAACAAATTAGTGTCATCTGCAAAATGATGCACTGTTGAAAACTTTATACAGTTAATGAAAATCAGTAATATAAACTAAAAATAACAATGGACCCAACACATAACCTTGAGGAACGCCATATCTGGTTGACTTAAACGATAAAGAAAACCCGCTAATCGTTACAAATTGTTGGCGATCTTGCAAATACGAGGCAAACCATTTATTAACAATGCCTCTTGCACCGCTGTGATCAAGTTTTTCGAAAAGAATTTCGTGATGGACTGTATCAAATGCTTTCTTCAGATCAACAAAAATACCACATGCAAAAAAATCAAAGTCAATAGCTTCTCTCACTCTCTCTGTTATACTTAATAATTGAACATTCTAATTTAAAACCTTTTTTGAAAAGCGGCAAAACAGAAGATGTTTTAAGAATATTTGGAAAAACACCAGTAGTAAAAGATAGGTTAAATAACTTTGAAAGAACGACAGAAATTGAATTACCTAATTCTTTTAGGATCACAATAGGTATGCTATTTGGTCCAGTAGCTTTTCTATTACTTAGATTATGTATTAATGAGGAAATCTCTATTTCATCAGTTGGAGATATAAAAATACTTTTGAAGTTCGGATTTTTTAGGTATTTTTTAAAGTTTGTATGAGATGAATGAATTTTAGATTGGATGTTATGTGCAACTGTCGTAAAATATGTGTTAAATTTGTCAGCAATTTTCACAGGATCGGTCAGCGAAACACCATTATCATCCAGAATAACAGTTGGAACAGAATCTTTTTTACTTTTAAGATTTATTAAACGTTGTATACCGATCCAGATTTTTCCAAGGTTCTTTGAGTTATCAATGAAGTATTTTTTAAAATGGTTTTGTTTGCTGCATCTTAATAGTTTAGTCAATAAGTTTCTGTATGAATTATACCGAGATTTTAACCTGATTTTGATAAAAACAATGATTAAAAGTTATAACGCTATCAAGCGTTAACTCTGCTGTACAAATTTTCAACTCAAAACTTTCCGAAATTTTTGAAAGGTACGCACCGTCTATTCGCAAGACTGTTAAAGGGAGACCGTGTAAATGACTGACAACTGAAATTAAACAACTGATGAACAACCGCGATTATCAGCTCCGAAAAGCAAAGAAAACGCGAACTGAAAACGACTGGACAGCATACAGAATGGTGCGAAATAGTTGCAGCATACATGTCAGAAAAGCCAAATCAAACTATCAAAAGTCACTGATAACCGAACACGAGGCGAACCCACGGAAATTCTAGGACGCCATCAAACAGATTTTCCCGAACAAAGCAAAGAACATCAAAAGAACTTCGAAGGATTTGGACGAACTAAAATCAATAGTTGAGAGATTCAGCTCTTTCTTTAAAACATCAGTTAACACCATCAAACAGCTAGAGTTCCCCCTAGTCAACTTTACGTGGAGATCTGTAACACTGAAGCCACCACCGTACTGTAAAAGGTTTTGCATGGGGTATGTCTCAAAGATATTTGTCGAAAGGAAATTACGAACATTAAAGGGACGAAAAACCACGGGATTAGACAATCTCCCACCTGGATTTTTAAAAGACTGTAGTAGATACATAGCTGGCCCAATAGCAAATATAATAAACCTTTCAATAAAAACTGCAACCGTACCAACCATGTGGAAAAATGCAAGGGTTACACCCATCTTTAAATCTGGGAACACTTCATTACATTGCAACTACCGCCCAATCTCAGTCCTAACGGTTGCCTCAAAAATCATGGAGAAAGCTGTACATAAGGAGTTGATGGACTTCTTAGAGAAAGAAAATCTTCTTAGCAACAGTCAATACGGGTTTCGCAGAAGGCGATCAACAAAAATAGCTGCAACTTTATTATGCGACAACATCCGTCGACATATCGACGCTGGTAAAATGGTCGGAGTTGTCTACCTGGATCTAACTAAAGCATTCGATACCATCGGTCATAATGTTCTGCTATCTAAACTTACCGCCTTTGAAATTCAACGTCAAGAATTAATGTGGTTCACGGATTACTTATTCAATAGAACACAAATTGTTGACATCGATGGAATGAGATCGAATGCAGAAACCATAACTTGCGGAGTCCCACAAGGGTCAATTCTCGGACCCCTGTTATTTATTATGTTTTTCAACCATTTGTGGACAGAGATGCATCGAAAATCGAAAAAGCTCTGAATGAAGATATAGAAGCAATTGGGAAGTATTGTAGGGAAAACAAACTGATCTTAAACACTAAGAAAGGAAAAACCGAGACAATGTTATTTGGCACAGCAAAAAGACTGAAAATATCAGGAAAGCATCTCCAGATGGCTTACGAAGCTTCAACAATTAACTTTGTCACAAAATACAAATACCTAGGCATAATTATAGACAGTTCGCTAAAAATGTCAGAGAACTTCGATTGCAGCTACAAGAGTGCCAGCTCACGTCTCCGGCTCCTGGACCAAATGAAAAACTACCTCACTACAACAGCACGTCAAAGAATCTATACAACAATGATCGTGCCCCTCTTAACATATAGCTGTCCAACTCACTCCAATTACACAAGCACTCAAATCTCCCGATTTCAACGTGTAGAAAGACGAGCCAAGCAGATCATCCCCGGACGCCGTTTTTTTTTTACTGTTTTTATTTTCCATTAGTTTATCAGGTCCTACATTTATAACAGAAATTTGTAATTTTTCTGACGTGGTCAACCTGTTTAAATATGAAATATAATAATAATAATAATAATAATAATAATAATAATAATAATAATAATAATAATAATAATAATAATAATAATAATAATAATAATAATAATAATAATAATAATAATAATAATAATAATAATAATAATAATAATAATAATAATAATAATAATAATAATAATAATAATAATAATAATAATAATAATAATAATAATAATAATAATAATAATAATAATAATAATAATAATAATAATAATAATAATAATAATAATAATAATAATAATAATAATAATAATAATAATAATAATAATAATAATAATAATAATAATAATAATAATAATAATAATAATAATAATAATAATAATAATAATAATAATAATAATAATAATAATAATAATAATAATAATAATAATAATAATAATAATAATAATAATAATAATAATAATAATAATAATAATAATAATAATCAGAATTAACTTTAATTAAATCTATATTGAAATCTCCAAGTAAAAAAATACTTTTGCTTTCAGAATTTAACTTTGACAAAAGAGGAAGAATAAAATCATTTGTAAAAACATTAATAGACATACATGGATGACGATAAATACACTCAACAATAATGTTAACTTTTTTTGGACGAATTATTTCAATGAAAATCGATTCTAAGTGTAATTTTTTATACATCAACCAGTCATTTCTTGGTTTGTAATTTAATTTTGTAGAAATATAAAGAAGTGCACCACCGGAAGATGATTCAGTAGGAGTGTGTTCAATATTATAACCTAATGATATTGGAAATGGTAGTTGAACGTCACGTTTTAGTTTAGTTTCGGTTAAACCAATAATACTAAAATCAAAGTTAAGTAAACGTAACATGATACAAAATTCATCAAAATGTTTGTTAAGCGAAGATATATTTAAATGAAAAATCGAAAAAGAGTTATTGCTGTCAAATTTGGAGGAGACAAAGTCATTAATATTGAAATACTTACACTTTTTAAAATTTGAATATAAGTCATTTCCTTCTTTTGAATTATCAACGCAATTTGTGGTAAAAAAATCATTGAACTTAGAAAAGAGTTTGTTACGGTCATAAGAAGGAAAAAATTTCATTTTAGCAGGAATTTTATTTGAGTCTATGATAATATTAGAGTGGGAAAAGTTCATTATCCGAAATGTGACTGAATGGAAAGATTTCACTTGTGCATAAAATACAAAACCAATTAAAGACGCTTGATTGTAATAAACGGTAATCAATGTCATTTAATCCATTGCATTTTTTATGTATCCAAGAGTTACAAATATTACATTGTATTGCATGGTGGTTGTTTTTAACAGGTTTTTTGCACACTTTGCAAAAACATCTTTCCATGAAAAGAGAAGATGTTCGCGCATCGAGAGAACAGAGCACTAACGGAAGAGAGCGCGGATGAAACTTCTATTTGTGTTTTTTTGATGAAAAAAAAATGCTTTTTTGTTTTTTGAGGATAAAGCCGCGCTACGACAAGCGTTTTGGAAATAAACCGAAAATAACCGATTTAATCGAAAATATATATATATATATTTTACATCGTGCGCTTTCGTACATACACTGCATACCGTTTGTAGTGACACGTCAGCGTTTTGGGTTTCGCATCGCGACTTCGCATTTTGTTAAGCTTGCTATATTGGCGGAACAATAGTAAGTTTGGGTTTTTTATGGTTTATTTACGTAGCATAAAATAGGAATTTGTTTATTTATTTCAGCTTTGAATTGTGTGTTGTTGTCGCATTTGTTACCGAACAGGGGATTTGAATCACCGTCTATTTTTTGATCTGGAAACCGTTTCCAAACATCCCCCTTACATTTGTGCCAATTACGCTATTCCTAAAGCTGTTCACTGGACTCCCAATATATTCAAAAGGCATTAACAAAAAGTTCAAAGTATTGACTTATAAAGTCACTGGACAGTTATTTCATGACACATCGAATCTATATTAAAATACCGTTATATTATTCACCGTATAAAACGTTAAACATAAACATTGTTTGCAAAGGCTGTTCACGTTCACTGTTCAGTCTACCGATATAAAACTAATTATCGACAATTGTAATTCCCATTGGATTAATTATTCAATAAAAGGTTTTGACACTCTTCTCCGCGGATACAAAACTTGTTATTAATTATTATGTACATTACTTCAATTACGTAATACATCGTTAGCAGAGATTAAAGTAAACATATATCTCGAAGCCGCAATTACAGGTTGGGATAGTTTAGAGTGAACGTTTTTAATAGATAAAATCATGGCTGAAAGTGGTAAAAAAACGAACCCCGAATCAATCATATTAAAATCCGCGTTCCCTAGTAGAAAGGGATACATTTCAGCGCTACACGATATATTAATAGAGCTAATCAATCTATCGAGAACAATGCTCAAATACCCGATATTAAAAAACTTAAAATAAATCTTGCCGTTTATAACATTGAAAAGCTTACCGATAACATAATTAGACATATTGACCCTAATGAAGTGCATGAACAGCATCAGATATTGCAGAGTCACCAAACACGCGCGCAGGAAGCACTACACAGTTGTAATCAGTACATAACAAGCAGTATAACTTCAGAAATTGTAGAAAAGGATAATCAGGCAGAAGGTTCATATAACACTTCGATTACTTCTGATAAAAGCTCATCAACAACAGCTAGATTACAACTGAAAAAACCGAACTACTTGCGCAACAAGAGACGGAAGAAGCAAAAAATTGTCTCAGCATGCTGAAAATTCGACAACAAGAGATTGGAATCCAGATGTCAATGCCTGTGGAGCAAGCAAACATAAAACGAGCTCAACACATCAAAAGCCTTGCACAAGTCACAAATATGATTAAGGATGCCGAGGAAATACACGAACAAGGTGCTGTTTACCGACCAACATATACCTCTTACTCTAATCCAGCAAAAAATTACCAACTCTTTAAAACGTTCCACACGAATAATGCATCATGAACCAGCTAATATAAACACTAGAGCTTCTTCTGTCGAAGTACAGAGTTGGATTGATAATTCACCACTACAACATGACGAACAACCTGAAACTCACCAACCTGCGTATTTGTCTCCTTCTATCGACAGTTTTATCGATAATCTACGTGAAGGTCAGGAGACAACGCTACCTGCCATTCTCCGAAAAGAAACAACTAGCGAGTTGCTTAAAGCCGAATTTGAAACGAAAGGACTACCGCCCATCGAACTTCATCGTTTTAACGGCAACCCTTTAACATGGCCCGACTTTGTCGAAAACTTTCAACGTCGTGTCCACAACAAGTCAAGCTTTACGGACGAAATGCGCATGGAGAGATTGCTGAGTGTACTCGATGGTGAAGCACTGAAAACCGCTCAAGCTATCGGACAGAGTGGGATATTTTACGCAACAGCTCTGAAAACCCTCAAACGAGACTTCGGGAATGGAATTCTAGTTGCACACTCCAAACTAAAGTTGATACTTGATCGACCACAAATCACCATTTACGACAAAACAAAATTTCGCATGTATCAACAACAGTTATTTTCAACCGTGACATGGCTGAAGAAAATGGGATATATGTCATCAATAAATTCGATCGAAAACATCACCAAGGCCGTCAAAAGATTACCAAACAATCTCCGTAGCAGCTTATACCGTGATTTTAAGTTTAATCTACCTAATCTTGATTCGCTATCAACTTGGTTAGACAACAAACTATACGAGTTCTTTAACCCCATTGCAGCTATTATTCAAGACATGGACACTTCCGATGTGCGTCAGACAAGATACAAACCGTCATCAAGTCGTAGCACCAACTTTATTCAGTCAAAAAAGATAGAACATCCGCTGACTCCGTATCCACACACATGCTGGCTTTGCACTGAACACCACAAAATCTCAGAGTGTTCTAAATTCAAAGACAAACGACAGAAGCAAAAAGAGACATTGTTAAAGCTAACAACCTCTGTTATAATTGTTTGTCAAACACACACAAGGTCACCTCTTGCCTATCGAAATTTCGCTGCAAAATAGAAGGTTGTAATCGTCGACACCACACCCTATTACATCTCTCACCTGTGGAAGAGAATACCACTAGCAAACCAAGTTCATCTGTCAACCATGTTTCAACAGAACCGAAGAAAGTTAGAACTAATCTCCTTCAAATTGCACCCATTATTATCACAAATAAAGGCACCTGCATCAAAACAAACGCCCTCTTAGATTCTGGTTCTGACATCACACTCATCCGTGCAGATATAGCCGAGAAACTCAACCTAAAGGGGAGGTTGAAGGAATTACAGGTTTCGAGTGTTTTGGAGAAGCAAAAAAGGATTTCGTCTAAACAGGTAGACTTCGTTATTTCGCCAAAGGGAAATCCTACAGAAAAAAAGAAGATCACCGAAGCGTGGGTAGTAGAAAGGCTTGATATTCCACGAAACAGTTTGTCTGAAGAAGAGTTACGAAATTACGACCACTTGAAGGATCTATCATTACCAGAGCTACACGACACCGACGTCACAATTTTAATTGGTACTGACTACTCTGATTTACTTTTACATCACGATTTTCGGGAAGGTAGAAAAGGAGACCCTGTTGCGGTAAAAACATATCTCGGTTGGATATTAATTGGGGGAGGTAGATCAAATATATCACAATGCAACTTTCTTACAAACCAACATATATCATACCAAATCGAACAATTCTGGACACTTGACTCCTATGGTACTTTACCAAAGTTAAATCGTGCGGTTTTACCGCCTGCACAGCAACGAGATCTGAATCGATTAGAAAGCACAACAAGTCTAGTTCATGGTCACTTCGAGGTTGAGATTCTCTGGAAAGAAAAGGAACCAATTTTGCCGTTCAACCGACACTTAGCCGTCCAACGATTCCACTCTCTAGAAAAAAAGTTTGTGAAAAACTCAAAGTTCAAAGAACTGTACAGTAAAGAAATAATTGATTACGTAGAAAAGGGTTACGCTCGAAAACTTACGCGAACCGAAGTACAAACACATAAGTGTATCACGAATTATGTCCCTCACCACGGAGTTATGAACGTCAATAAACCAAACAAGGTACGAGTTGTTTTCGACGCTACCGCCAAGTATCAAAACACTTCATTGAACGATAAAATATCTCCAGGAATTGACCTTCTTAACAGTTTGGTATCAGTTCTTCATCGATTCAGACAAGGGAAGTATGCTGTTATGGCCGACGTCAAGGCTATGTTTCACCAGGTACGTGTTACAGCTTCGGACATAGACGCTTTACGATTTATTTGGAGGAATGACCCCGCTAAACCACTCAACGACTACGTCATGCAGGTTCATATATTCGGAAAGATAGATTCGCCCTGTTGTGTTAACTGGGCACTCAAGAAAGCGGCTCCAACAAACGACCCTGACGTTAAATTCTTAATTGAAAATCATTTTTACATGGACGATTTCCTGTATTCCGACTCGGATAAACAAAGGATCACACGTCTAGCTAAAGGAGTAATTGATGCACTGATCCAACATGGATTTCAGCTGACAAAATGCATCACCAACGACATTACGCTCCTGGAAACTTTACCGAAATCTGAAATTTCTGATAAACTGATTCAAATGGATCTAAATTCAGATATCACTGAAAGAGCGTTAGGAATGTCTTGGGACATTAAAAACGATTGTTTTAAATTCACATCAATCACAAAGCAATATTCTCTATCTAAGCGAGGAATTTTGAGTCTGGTCGCATCTATTTTTGACCCGTTGGGGATTCTCACACTATGCATACTTGAAGCTAAGCTAATTATGCAACAACTCTAAAAAATGAAACTAGATTGGGATCAACCACTACCAATTGACATGCAAAACCGATTCAATAGATGGAATAAAGATATGCATCAGCACTTAGATGGAATTCGAATTAAACGTTGGTTTGAGTACATTCCGGATCATCACGCACCGATAGAACTCCACATCTTTTCGGACGCCTCTAATCTTGCCTACGGAGCAGTAGCAAATTTCCTCTTCAAATTCAACGATAGAACAACAACATCGTTCATTATGAGCAAATCCAGACTCGCCCCAATTAAAGAAAACGCGCAGACTATTCCACGTCTAGAGCTACAAGGTGCCGTCTTAGCTGTTCGTTTAAAAGACACCATTATTGAGCAAACCGAATTTAAGTTAAGCAAAATACGTTACTGGATCGATTCGAAGGTTGTATTATGCTATATACAGAATCAAACACGAAAATTCCCGGTGTTTGTTATGAATCGGTTAAACGAAATATGCGTTAACTCCAACGTCGAAGATTGGAATCATATACCTGGACACAAAAACCCTGCTGATCTCTGTACACGATATAACCCGTTCAGCATACTCAAAACAACAAAACTGTGGTACATTGGACCAGACATAGACGAGCTATACGAGGAGTCACACCTTGTTCTAACAGATCTACCAGAACAAAATGCTTTCGAAATCAATCTTATTACCAGAGAATCAAAGGTTCCTGTAAAGTCAATTGTTCCACCAAAATTAAACTGGGAGCGCTTTTCGCACTTCAATCATCTCGTACGGAGCGTTGCTTGGGTGTTTAAAGTTGTGAAATACTGGTTACACTGTAAAGGTAAACCTGTTTCCCGAATTAAACGTTTAATTACCGCCGAAAACTTATCGTCTGCTAAAACGTTCATACTCAAAGTTTCACAATACGAGTCTTATCCGCACGAATACTTTGATCTGCAACAAACCAACCTTGTGAACAAACGTAGTCCGCTTGTCCAGTTAGACCCATTCATAGATGACGATGGCGTTATTCGTGTTGGTGGTCGAATCTCAAAAGCGAAACTGCCGTATCAAACTGTACACCAGATAATTATTGCGAAAACACATTACGTATCGAAACTGATCGTCCAGCATGTACATGAGAAAAATTGTCATTCGGATCGGGAACAAACGCTGTCAATTCTCAGAGAAAAGTTTTGGATTGTTCGAGGTCGAGGGATAGTTAAAGAAATTTTAAAGAATTGCATTTATTGCAAAAAACGCCGGGCTAAACCTGAATTCCCGCTCATGGCATCACTACCGTAAGAGCGACTTGCCATAGGAGATCCTCCTTTCTCTAACACAGGTATCGGTTACTTTGGACCGATAATGACAAAGCAGTACAAGAAAACGAGAAATAATCTTGGGAGAAATAAGCGATGGGGCGCCCTGTTCACGTGTCTGACCACAAGAGCAGTACATTTTGAACTTGCTAGCGATCTTTCCACCGACAGTTTTCTATTAGCCTTTCGGAGATTTTGCTCCAGAAGAAGTAATCCCGGACATGTTTGTAGCGATAACGGTACCAATTTTGTCAGAGCAGAAAAAGAACTAGCGAAGCTATTAAAAGATCTCAACCAAGCAAAAATCACGAAAGACCTCGGTGAAAAGGGAATCAACTGGAACTTCAACCCACCTTGCGCACCCTGGATGGGTGGTGCGATGGAATCAATGGTGAAGATTGTAAAGAGAAGTCTAAAGACGATTACAAAAGACCGAGTATTTACCAATGAAGCGCTTTACACATTCTTGACAGAAGTTGAATCGATAGTCAATAGTCGTCCACTCACAAGTATCAGCGATGACATTAACGACTTCTTAGCGTTGACACCAAACCACTTCCTTCTAAACAAAGGTTCAGTTAACAACACATTCGTAGCCGTACAAAACAAAGAAGTAGATTACCGAGCGAAATGGAAGACGGTCCAGGCAGCTACACAGATGTTTTGGAGGAGATGGACTTCAGAGTACTTACCGTCACTCACTACTCGAACGAAATGGGCAAAGGCCACACGAAATATAGCCGTTGGAGACCTTGTTCTAATGACCAAAGAAAGCGTAAGTCGATCCAAATGGCCACTAGCAAGAGTCAGCGAGGTATTACCAAGCAAAGACGGTACTGTTCGTGTTGTCAAGCTCGACACAACAGATGGGAGTTTCATGCGACCTGTTGGGCAGATTGCGCTTCTCGAAGCAGCATGTAATAAGTGAAATCGTTTTCTCAGTCGAGTTATCGTTCGCTTCGTCGTCTCACTGGCCGGGGAATGTTCGCGCATCGAGAGAACAGAGAACCAACGGAAGAGAGCGCGGATGAAACTTCTATTTGTGTTTTTTTGATGAAAAAAAAATGCTTTTTTGTTTTTTGAGGATAAAGCCGCGCTACGACAAGCGTTTTGGAAATAAACCGAAAATAACCGATTTAATCGAAAATATATATATATTTTACATCGTGTGCTTTCGTACATACACTGCATACCGTTTGTAGTGACACGTCAGCGTTTTGGGTTTCGCATCGCGACTTCGCATTTTGTTAAGCTTGCTATATTGGCGGAACAATAGTAAGTTTGCGTTTTTTATGGTTTATTTACGTAGTATAAAATAGGAATTTGTTTATTTATTTCAGCTTTGAATTGTGTGTTGTTGTCGCATTTGTTACCAAACAGGGGATTTGAATCACCGTCTATTTTTTGATCTGGAAACCGTTTCCAAACATTCCCCTTACATTTGTGCCAATTACGCTATTCCTGTTCACTGGACTCCCAATATATTCAAAAGGCATTAACAGAAGAACTAAAACTGGTTTTGTTAATTAGCAGAAATAAAAACGAACTTTGGAATAACAAAAAACATTAATCAAGCTAGGAGGGTTATTAAATATCAAAACTGAAAATCAGGATATAAATTGACCAATGTATTAACATGGTCAACTAAAATTCTGTTCTCGTTTGTGGTACGTTTAATAAAAACTTTGCCATTGAGAAAGAATGTTTCCGAGATGAGATTTGCCCGCTTTAACATACGGCAGAAAAGGAAAGCTTTTCAGAATAAGGGAAAAGATTTTCTCTTCTAAAAATCTTTGTCACTTTGCGGCCTAGACTACGCGATTTAAAGTCTTTTAGTTTTTTCCTGTTCTGAAAAGCCTGCACACAGGCCTTCCTGTTGACAAATCTCACAATTGTTTTCTTTGGAGACGATCTTCCAATGCGATGACACGCCTCTATATTGCAGCCATCAATCGATATGTCCATCGCGTCAAAAATTTCGATAATGGCTCTCTCGGGATGTTGATCTTCTACGGAGTTCGGAATTCCGTCAACCACAACGTTATTTCTCCGGTTGTAGTTTTCCAGATGATGAATCTCTTTCTCCAAGCATACCTGGCCTTCTTCCATAGCATCAACTTTTGCTCTTAATCGACGATTTTCTTCGACAAGATTTCTTATAACCACATCTTTTAAGTGTAAAACACTTTCACTAATTTTATTAACTTTGCTTGTCATGAAATTCTCGATATTATCGACCTTTTTTGACATAACAAGAAGATGTTTTTTGAAGTTAACGAGTTGCTCTTTAATGTCGTTCATCCTGGTCATTGATGCCAAAACAAGAAAGAGTAAAAATGTGGTTAATGGTGATAATGATAAAGGTAATGAAAATGATTAATGTTTTAAGATAAAAATCTGCTACAAAACCAGCTTTGCGGAGTTACATAATTTTATGGAGAGCAGAAATAATAATAATAAAATATAATAACGTAGTTAGTGGTATGAGAGTGGATAGATATGAAAGTTATGATAATATGTTTCTTTGTGTGGAGATACTCCGCCCGGTGGCAAGCAGTCAGGCGTTGAAATCCACACAAAAGAAACAAATATATGAGGATATATGAGCACTGCAACGAAGAACTGCAAGTGATTTTAATGAGTTGGTAATATGTAATTACTTTTAAATGAGAGGGAGTTCATGTTAAAAGGTGAGTTAAGAGATTTTAAAATTCAATCAGTGAAAAAAATGTTTCTTTCCTCGCAAATTCCACCAAAATCTGCCAAGATCGCTGCAAAAAAACACCCAGCAAACACCAAACGATATCCCAAAAGTAACCACTGACAATTAAAAGGAAATAAAACAAATTTCCACTTCTATACTTTAAAATTAAACCACAGAATATCCACTCAGAAAACAACGTCTTGCATGTATCAATTAAAAATTTGATTTTTGATTTGCGTCCCGGATTGCACCGTGGGTTCATTGTTAAAAAAATGATAGGCATATCTCTATGGAAACAGTTGACATAGTTTGATCTGACTTAAAGTATATAGCATTAGATAGACTGATTGAGCATTGATAACGAATTGCATGGTCCAGTCTCAAGGCCAGTAAAGAGATGGACAGATTCGATTAAATAAATAAGAGTGAATTGTTCTTTTTTTAATATGCCGGTCATTTAAACATATGCCGGTCATTTAAACATATGTCGGTCATTTAAACATATGCCGGTCATTGAAACATATGTCGGTCATTTAAACATATGCCGGTCATTGAAACATATGTCGGTCATTTAAACATATGTCGGTCATTTAAACATATGCCGGTCATTTAAACATATGTTGGTTATTTAAACATATTCCGGTCATTTAAACATATGGAAACATGAAACAAATCCTAGAAACTCCGGAATAAGCCACTTTACCAAGAACCAAACTGAGCGCAGTACTTCCAGGGATGTGGCAAGATTCGACCCGAGTGGGACTCGAACCAGGGACCTCCTGATTCTGAGCGCAACGCTTAGACCACTGCCACTGCTGCTTAAATTTAAATTAGTTAAGGATTGAGATAGAGTAGGACCTTATATAACATTAAAATTCCGTGTGGGTCCGGTGAATAAATAGATCCAATTACATATATAACCCTCTACGCTTAAATGGCTTTCGTAGCCTTGCTTTGGGTGACTACTATACAAAAAAAATGTTCCTGTATCTCTTTACACACAAATTCCCTTCCAGGCCTTGTTTTGAGCAACTACTATAAAAAAGGAGAATAAAAGAACGAGGATATCTTTTATTATTGCTGTTGAATATTAATGGGAAAATATATTAGCTTGATAAGCTAATTATGTTGAATATATTAGCTAGTCCAAGATATATTTTGAATTTATTACGTTAGAAATGAGTCTCGCGAGGAAAATGAAATATTACAGTTCCCAAGAGAATAATTGCAATAAAAAACGTTGTCAATTGCAAAAATTCTAATATGAGCTTTCCTTAATATTCTAAATGTTCAGATTTTTTTAGCCACAACTATGATGACGGGGACATGCGCATGGTGCAAGACATAATCACTGATGCTGCCTAACAAAATCCTTTTAACAGCGCCCAACCCTCTTTGTCCCATAACAATGACGTCGGCATTGTTGCTTTTAGCCAAGTCACAAATGGTGTCGCCCGGAGAATGAAGGGCATCATCCGCAACCACCTTAAACTTGGCCACTTTCATTTCCTTGCATTTGTCCTGGTACTTCTTGAGTATGGCTTTGCAGTTGCTCACGGAATTCTCCAGTAATGATCGGTAGCCTTCGGTGATGGCCACAGTGCCAGCCATGAGACCAACGGTTGGCAGTTGTGGCATTTGGTGGACGTGCAGAATCACTAGGGTATCGTCCGGCCGGTGATAATTACTAAGGTACCATTCAAAGGCGTTTTCACTCGACTCGTTATCGTCCACAGCCAAACAGTTTACTCGTGTCTGCGCGCTCATATTTCTTTTTTTGACTTTGAAAACATATCAAACGAGTTTTAAAACAAAAATGTATGGGCGTGGAGAAATTACAATACAGCAGCAAAATAACACAAAACAATTAGTTAACTGGAATACATAGGAATATTCTAGAATGCTAACAACAAGAACTGAGAAATGTCATAGTAAACATTAAACTAATAGCAAATAAAATACTTTCGTGGTCGACTGAAAACCAGCACGGATTAGACGAGAAAATCGTGTAAAAAAACAGGAAAACGTTTTCTCACTTCATATACAATAAGCTAAAGTAAAGTCATGCAGGCGATTGTTTCGTAAAAATAGAGCTGGTGAAAGATTTCAAGTACATCTGCTGTCTCTTTATGGGATACAATAGATTTATTCAAAACATTTCCTAAGCTCTCTTAAGACTGCAGTTCAATTAAAGGTTTGTCTTATATATTGAGTTGATTATCACGTCAAAAAAATATTTGCTTAGAAACTTACCGAATCTTAGTTTGGAATATTTTCCGTGCAAAAGCCGCTGTCAGACAGTAACTTGTGTACAAAGTGTTGCGTAATTCATGAATTTTAAAAACAATAAGGTTATGACGCTCCACCTTAGAGGTTTGTGATAACTTTGTTTACCACATGGAGTTTAAATGACAACTACGCCGAAGCTCAATGTATGCATAAATTTAAAAACTGTTGAAGTGATTGCTTGACAAGTGATGACGTACCAATAGTTCCATTTTCCAGTTCAATGTTTTTGTTAGCAAAAAAGAAAGAAAACTTAGAACTTATAGTTAACTGTACGCAAGCAAAATAACATATGATGGGAACCTTCCGAGAGCTTAGCATTATGCTTATTTTTTGAGGATTTTGAGCCTCAGTATGCATGTAAACGTTATGTTTATACAGAAATAGTGTATTCGCAATTCCGAATCATTTTGTGGATCCTGTATGGAATTTAGTAAAGACTCTCATCTTTTTGTTGATATATGGAAAAAACCTGATCTACTAAAGCCAATAATCTTTAAATTGGGCCTGCTAAACGGTAAACCGAACTTATTCAATGGCGTGCTTCTTTCCAAGTTTTCTTTAAATAACTTCTTGAAGAAACATGCTATGACCCTGAAATTTTTTGATTATTCCTAAAATTTATATAGGAATATTTTGTTCAAATTTTTATTTTGAAAAATTATGCTCACTTTGATCATTCTGACATTTTATTGACATGACCAAAATCCCAAATATGAAAATTTTAGAACTTAAAATTGTTTTGTTATAAAAACAAGATTATTCTCTTCCGACACTCTTTTATGTCATTCCTCTAAACTATACACTGTTATATATCATTCTTTCCCAAATTTTTCAGAGAATTCAAATATAACGTTAGGATTGTTTTCGCAATAGGATTCCAATGCTGGAACCAACTTCTAACTTGGTTATTGAATAATGTTGATGTATTTTATATAAAAATTTCCTTATTTTGACGATGCCGATGACGTCATAACTATTACACAATCAATTTTTTTATAGTTGGTACAAATACTACAAAAAATCAAAAAATTTAGGTCCCAACATTCGCAATTGAGTTTGTTATTTCACAAGGCTAAAAGACCTTTTTTGGGAGTTTTGATAACGTCAGCGAAAAAATAATGATGTTAATTATAATTTTTTTTGCCAGATCGATTTAATTTATAAAGTACTTACTCCCTGCTAAATTTGAAGTAAATACTATTTTTCAATCCAAAGATACATATGGGGTACTAAATGGTCCCTCGCCATTTCAGACCCCTTAAATGTCCAGCCTGGATAGGGTTAAACTTGATGCTCTTTGATATTCGGAAGTCGGTAAATACTGTGAAATCACATTTCGTGTAGATTAAATTGATTCTATGTTGAAGTGAATGAAAAGGTAGAATTATTTTAACGGCATGGTCTCTGAGGATTTTAAACGTCATTTCCTAAACAAAACAAATCTATAGACGGCAACTAATGAGCAACCCGATAGCCAATCTTCCCGAGTACCCGACAAAAAGGATGGACCATTAAACCAAATTGATTGTGTAAACCGATGAAGTGAAATGGGACGAGTGAAAATATCAGCAGGATTATCTCCACATGGTAAGTACATGAAACCAAATGCCATGTTCACAAATAATCGAAACTCTATTCAACCCAAATACTTCACTTCTTTTTAACCTGTTTTATCCACCAAAGTGCTACTTGACTATCACTCTAACAAAACAATCCCAAAATATTAACCTCTTCTTCGACTGCCTTTAACACTGACCTAATTAACTTCGACAACAACAAACAACCCAATCTAATCTTGGAATTGAAAATGACTTCGTTGGAACCAAACGACATTTACTAACATATAAACTGAGTTTATTTCAACAAACCGCTTTAATATACACACATGCACAGTAAGCTTCCGCCGAGCAATCGCAAAAAGCGTGAAACCCAACTTGTCTAAGGCCACAATTACACAGTACAAGACAAGGTCAGAGGATGGCTACCGTAAAGTATTAGGAATTGTCGGTTTCGTTTTGATCAATATGCTTTTTACAGACAATAATTCAACCAATCAAGGGTAATACAGATGACAATCCAACCAATCAATGGAGGAGAATTTTATCGTTAGTCGCCCATTTACGTAACTGAAAACTTCCGCTACTCAGAGAAGACTTGGATACTTCATAAAAAGAAACGGTTTCTTTATTATCATCAAAACTAACAGTGACATCATCAACATAGAGTTCTTTAAAAAGTTTAAGTATTAAATGGCAAATTTCTGATTGATCAAGATATTTTTCGAAATAAAGTTGTTTTGTTCATTTTTAAGGATAAAAGGGCTTGGTGTAAGACCAAACACCAATCTTGTAAATCGCAATACTCTAATATCCGGAGAATAATTGCTAATATTTTAAAACCATAACAACCTTAAATAATCACGGTGTTCTTCGCTAAAAAGGTTTTGTAAGAACGCTTTTTTAACATCCTCAACAAGAGCAATTTTTCCAAAAAGAAAAGGTTGCAAAATGTCGAATAAATATGGCAGCCCAAGCATGGACAGGTGTAACCGTTAATAATGACTCCCCTAAAATAATGACTCCCCGAGTCAAAAGAACACCTCCATACTTCAGTTTTTGACAAAAACATGGAACTTGGTAAAGATGTTCAGAACATAATTCCGATTCAAAATTTTGAGGGAGACAGGTCAGAGAGTCACGTGATTGCTGACATCAGCACTTTTTGTGTCAGAATATTTATTTATTCAAACCTAAATAATCTATACACCGTTGGAACGAAAATTTTATGCTGATAATAACTACCAAAAGAACTATGGTCTTAAAATCTATCGATTTTGAGATATTAAGGTTCAAAGGCGACAATGTTGACGTCAGCATTTTTCAGATTTTTTTACACTGATTATTACATACCGTTGAAACGACAATTTTAAGCTGAGTCAAAGTAGTATAAGAACTATTGTCTCAAAATGAAGTTGTTAGAAGATAGAAGCTATAGACCATAGTACCTGTTATATATTGATTTTTGTATGTTTTCATTATATAATTTCAGAAATAAAACTGTCAATAACAAATTATTTATCAAGTAAGATATACGATGTTTGCCGTTTGTTTTTAAAAGACATATATAAGAAAACAAACGACTAATGACTATTTTTGGATGAAAATCGGGATTCAATGGGTTGGCATTTCGATATGGATCAAAGTGCATGTAAAATTGCTTTTGATAAATAAAATAAGTTGATGATCATATCTTTGATTTTTATTCTTTTGTAAAAACTCTGTATAGGTTTCACAGTTCGTAAATTCATTTATTTTCTTATCCAAAACCTAGCCTCATCATGACCTTTATATTCTTGTGTTTTGTCAATTTACAAAGAAATCATCTTTTTTTCTTTATTCATTCTTTATTCAACTGAATTGTACTGTTCCAACATAGTTTCAAAAAAATCCCTAAGGCACATAAAATACGGAAAGAGCATGATTGTCACAATATGATTGTATAAGAAGCACATAAACAAAACGGGAAACGGGAAACTTCTCTTTTTTTGCTTTTGCCAAGGCTTTTGTTAGGAGTGAAAGATATTATAATCGGTTCCGATAAGGAAAAAGCCTTTATCTTTCACTCCTAGTTCGACGTCAACATCACCGATAAATAAAGATAACTGATAATGTTATCAAGCCTTGCCTGGATGTGTGTTAGGAAATTTTAGTATGCAAGAAATGCGGTGTCCAAGTGAAGGAAGACCGATCCTAAAACAATGGGCGATTCTTTCGTGGACTTCTGCAGCAATTTTCTATTTTTGTACACAAGAGTTGTAACGAAGCATAGTCCAACATTAAAGGTCCCGTCGATCCCAATAACAGCACAATGTAGTTGAAGATCTTGAAGTTGGTGGTCCCTTCATAAGATTAATGATGGTGCTTGCCACATTGCATCGCAGTCTTAAAAACTCTTTCTTTCCCCACCTATGATGTTCTTATGTGATTTATTGCTGTTGCCATGGATACAACCGTTGCTAGAGGAGTATTTCCCAATGTACTCTACCACCGTCGCGTTACTGCTACCATCCAATCATGATATTCGTTTCTGGTAATTCGGTTCTCTCGTAAGAGTGACATTAAACCTTAAACCTCAGTGACTTCTTATGACATCTTCGGGTTGTGATTGTGGATCCAGCGCCGTCTTGCTGATCACGTATACCTCTTTCTTCTTCTCAAATCGGAATCTTGTGATAAGGTGATACTGAATTTCCTGAGTTTCGGACCCCTTTATATAGCCAGGTGATTATGTTATGTAATTAGTGTCACAGATGGAGACTTAACTTGATAACTTAACATTTAACAATATGACATAAAGAATAACATGTCTAAACCTCACTAAACCTCTGGAATAATCTTTAAGCGGGGTATCCGCTAACGCTACCTCCATTTTTTACAAATTTTTCCAAAACTCATGGTTCTCATATACACAGTAGGAGAGAGCCGATCAGAAGGCTTGAGTATTTCCATTAGAAACTTGCGAGGAAAGAGCTTCAAAAGCCTTCCGTATTTTATTACGGTGTAATAAAATTGTGGTGTTGTCTCAAAAAAATTGTCCTGCAAAAAAGTGGGATGGCTATAGCCCCCTCAGCTCCTCTCCCCCCGGTGTCGTAGGGCCTGAGACATGTTGTTCGTTGAACATTTCGTTGTTCTTCTTTATGATCACGCGAACCCATCAATGGATGTTAATGAATGTCATCGTCATGGTTGTCTGTTTACAAAGAAAGGACGTTTTGATCAATCTATATGAAACGCTTCGTAGGAACAAAGACTAGTGAGTCTAATTATGCCTAGTAGGGGTTATAGAAGAATGCGAAGAGATCTTATAAAAGTTTTCAAATGATTCAACTCACACTATAAATGTGTAAACACCACGTGCGTGTCCTTACGGTTTTTAACTTAAACGATTTTTATTTCAAGTTTTGTATTTATGTTGTAGGTCCACATCAGTTTTTACTGTAATTTTTAACCTACGTTATCAAATAAAATATGAATGAATGTCAACCCGGAATTTTATTGTATTTAATTTCTCCCATTTGTGTTACCGTTATTTTGGATGGAATTCAGTGTTTTTTTATTTATAACTACTCACTAAAAAAACTTGGTATCCAAGATAAACACCTTGCGGTTAAGAGATGATCGATAATATCTACAACGGGTTTAATTGACAGCTTGTTGAATGAAAAAATGTATCAAACATCAGCTATACATTAATATTTAAACAATTTTGATTTCATAACGAATGTTGAATCTCTTTCCGACCTTTATTTCATATCAGAACTGCTTTCTTAAAGAAATGTCACAAAAACGTTGTGGTCTTTTTTTTCTTTTTCATTTAAGTTATGGTTTCTTCGTCGTAGTTTTTCCTTTCAACAGTATTTATGAGATTGTGCCTGGCGCGGCATTACCAGCGTCTCCACTAAACACATTTCATCGTCAGAGCCAACTATCGTGCGTTCACAAATGTGCAAAAAGAAAAGAGAAGAGTTTTCAAAGGATATTCCGCAGATAACGGAAATTTTGGTTCAAAGTGTATATAAACGAATCTTCTGTAATTGCAGTACAAAACAACAGCCCTTATGAATTCAATAACATAAAATTGTTTGCGGCAGACGAATGGTATCCGGCACAATCGGGTATCATTAGAAACCTTCTGATCAAAACTTACTAAGTTGTGTCCACGCTGTAAAAGTAAATAACGTTTTTGGAAAGCAGTACATTGTTGTGACAAACACTTTATAACAAATGCCCTTTTCTTTTATATTTTAAATCGCTTCTTCGCGTTTTTATTGCACTAATTTTGATGTTTATTAATTACTTTGTAGTGGTTGCATATCCGCATTGTTATTATTACGAATCTTTATATAGAATGGTCACTGTATTTATTTCTTTGATTAACAATACTATTTGAAAATATAATCCGTTAATGTTTAGAAAGAATTTATCATTAAAGATTGAAGGTGCAGAATTGTTATTTTCTTTATACATAAAGATTAATGATTTAAGAATGTTTGTTTGAAAAATGTTGAGAATGTCCAAAGATTGCAGTAAAGGTTTAGTGGGAGTGTACTTGTCTTGAGAAAATATTAGGCGGGAAGCATCTTTTGAATTTTGTTAATCTTTGAAAGATTGGACTTGTTCCTACTTCCCCAAGCAATATTACCAAAGTTGATGTAGCTGTACATGAAGGTTTCACGTTCAATTTGAATTCACTTTAAGAATTGGTATGTCCATCGGAGGAGAAATCTACATGCTTTAAATTGGTGACCATAATTTGTTGAAACTAGCCTGGTGTTTGATTAGTTACATCCGAGCAGCACATTACAGGTGTGCACAAACAATCGATCGTTACGTCACCGTTTGGAAATTTTACTGAAATGTAGGGATCGCGGAGGATTTTTCAAATTGCAGATATACTATCATTGTTATATTCCAATTTCGATGATATCTAACTTATCCAACAGCTCTTTGTGAACGTGCATAAGCATCAAGTGGTTTAGGAGGTTATTTGCGCAACTAACTAACTAACTCCAACTGCTGGGAAAAGAAGACGTGAATCCGTGCAGTAAGTAAGTATTGGTCATTGTGGAACGCAAATACGATTTTACTCACTTCATTGCAGAGAAAATTCTTTCACTCTCAGCGTTTGCTGCTGGGGCTACCATGGTCAGCTTGATAAGAGTAATGACTTGTCTGACAAGATTCCTTTGAGAATCATTCAGCTCTTTAAGCTTTTTGAAGATGGTATGGGATATTAAGGGGTGTTACATCTTTGAAAAACGCTATGTTGGATGGAATGTGGGACTGGTTTGCCCCCGCCTTAACGTAGTTTTGTTAAAAAAAACACTGATTCAAGCAAGTAAAAATATTGCCAAATTAACGATGGAAGACCTTTTTATTAATAAGCAACCAGTCAATAAGAAACTAGGGCTGATCAGCCAAATTGTTAAGCAGGTTTCGGGGCTATGTTGTGCTGACCTAAGCAACAACAAAAGAATTAAAATAGTCAAATAAAATATTTTTATGCTTTTATTCATTTCTTTTGTTAATAAATGTGTGCTCTACGTTAAACTTATTGTGTGTTTAACCCATTAAAGAAAAACTTGTGTCATTTTGAATCTATTGGTACAGCCCATTTCTTCAATGTTGGTTAGAAACGCTAATCAAAACTACATATGTGCTTAAGCAACTATTAAGCAACTTTTAGGGCTGAAATTCAAATAGATGCTAAGCAACTTTAAGGGCTAGAGCAAACCTTAGTTGCTTATTAAAAAAAGTTTATGATTGGAAAAAAGTTTGGGGGGGGGCTCAACTCAACATTAGCCCCTAATTTACGGGCTTGACTTAATAAAATGACAAATGTACATTGTTTGTGCTTCATATTTGGCATGAAGATAATATGGTAATAATTCTTAATTTTGGGAAATTTTTAACCCAAAAATGCATGTAATTTACAGACCAGAAATAGTCAAAATGTGTAATTTACTGACCAGAATATTTTTGTTATAGAACTTTATCAACGAATTTTATGCCTAAAATTTGAACTTAAAGACGATAAAAAGACAATATGGAGAAGGTCTAAAAACATTATAGCCTAAAGCATGTAATTTACTGACTGAAAAAGAAAAAAATAGCAAATTACAGACTATGTAGAGAAAATAAAAGTGGATTTCCAAGGTGGAAGCTTAAATATTTTGTTCATATTTTTTTGCAAAAGATTAGAGGAAAGATGGAATTTACTAGAAGTTATGATTTCATTTCAAAAAAGTTAGATATTAGAATTTTTTCATATTTTCTATGTTTTTTTTTTTGTCTATTTTTTGTAGACATGCGTAGGAGCTTAGAAACCAACAGAAGGCAATCTCCTGTCTTTTGCAGTTTCAACGAGGTATAAAGTGTTGCACTTTGACAATTGCTCCCACCTTGGTTTTTATAATTTTTATGAAGGAGTAAATTGGAGATTGATACCAAGCGAAAAATTATATGATACACATTTTTGTTTTTATAAGCAACCCAGTTGCTAAGGCTTCAGCCCTCAAATTAGCTAAAAAATTAAGTAACTTGCTTAGCAACCCTCAGCCCTGACAGTTACTTAGCAACCCTCAGCCCTGACAGTTAATTAGCAACTTTTTTCGCAGAACAAAATTACAAATTTTCTTAAAAATAAAGACAAAAGATTTCTTTTCTGATTTGAAACAATCAGAACTATTTACATGTATAACTCACTGTAAGTAGACAGAAGAAAAACTAGATATTGTATATATTTATGTCCAAGGCTATAAGTTGTGTTCATTGATTGTTGAAAATGTCAAAGATAGGGTTACCTTGTTACATTAGTTTTGGCAATGTGTGGACGTGTGTGAAATATTTCGGTGATTTCATGATTCGGTATCACATAGAAAGAATAACCTTAGCAACCTGTTAAGCAATTTTAGCCCTGAAAGTGTATCATACCCTTAGCAACCTTAGCCCTGACCCTGAAAATCGAGTTGCTTATAAAAAGAAAAACGTATATGGCATGAACAATAAAATGCAACATTTTAATTATTTTCTTCCATAATTGAGACAAACTATGACTGTTTTAAAAAAAATAAAAATGTTTGCAATTTTTTCAAACTCTCAAATACCATAACTTAAAAAAATTACGCTTTTCTAAAAATGAACCCACGTCTTGCGCGATTCCTAAACAATGTCTATGTTTTTTACTTGGGTGTCTTGACTTCCAAAGGTGTTTATAATTACACGTTCAGTTCTTAATGTGGGTAATTTTAAACGTTCTCTGACCGATTGGCTTATGTAACTCCGTTGACTTCCAGTGTCAAAAAGAAGTTTAACGTTTTCAACTGTTTTATTGTTTTTTAAATCCGAAAGTTCGACTGTCGCAGTTTGTAAAAGAACATTGTTTGTATTGTTTGAAAGATTTGCGGCTGTAGATGGCGACGAAATGCTTTATGACACGGAAACGTGCAAATAGCGATATTATGTTTTCCGTTGCAATTATGACACAAATAATTACCGTAAATGACTGAATAAGCGCCCAGGGCGCTTATTAGAAATTTTAACTTTCAGAGGGGGCGCTTATTTAGCAGGGGCGCTTATTCATTTGAATCAAGAAATCGATAAACATATAAATAACATAGTATCTAATAAAAGTTAAAATTAAATTTCAAATACTACAAACTGATGACAATGTTTGCTGCAAATATCTATATCGTCGTCCTCTTCGTCGTCAGAGTCAATTTGCAAAAGGTTTGGAGTAGCCTCGTTGACATTTTCTTCGTCGATTTCGGTGAAAGGATTTTCATCTTTTTTTGTCAAAATGGACAGTTGAGAGGCAAGTATCTCCTTTCCCTTCTTGCATGGATTGATTTTCCTTAAAACAATGTATATTCTCGTCTTTTGAGCCATCAGTTGGCAGATTCAACGCACATGACTGGAATAAATTCCGTATCATTTCCGGGGATAATGAATTCCACGAATCAAGAATCCATTTGACAATCGTGCGTCGTGGTGGAGGTTTGAGGTTTCCGGCAGGGGTTTCCAGGTTCAATCCTTCCTCACCTAACCATTGATTGTACATTTCGGTTGCATTAGCCTTGAAAGGTTTGTTCCAGCAAACATCTGGCGCTTGGATATATTTCGTACATCCTTCTGGAATAATTGTGGTGTCAATCTTCTTAGTATGTAGAGACGCTGTTACAGTACCTTCGGTGTGACACTCGTATGAATCCCAAATGAAATGTCGGTGACGGAAAAGCGCCCCCTTACAACCCAGGGGGAGACGCTTATTCAGCAGGGGCGCTTATTAATATGTTTACTTCTATGGGGGGCGCTTATTCGGCAGGGGCGTTTATTCGGCAGAGGGCGCTTATTCAGTCATTTACGGTAGTTAACTTGCATTAGGGAGATTAAGAAGCAAATCTACAACGGGGACGGCAACGGCGAAAATCGAAAACGAGACGTCTTGTGTTCCGGTTGACGTTTTCTTATAAAATACTTAGGTTACAAAACCGACAACAATTAAACAATTCTTGTTTGTTGATTTGTTTTACAAAGACAAAATGTTATTGAAAGATGAAAAATAACGTTTTTTATTGTTTTATTAGAATTAAAATTACAAACATTCATTAACTTATTAAACATTGCATAACTATTGTATTTTCAAATCACGCGTTTTAACAAAACGCCAATTTTGATGATTTGAAGTTGTCGCGGCATGTATAAAACTTGAACGTTGGGGTTTCCACTAAGAACGCATGCGCAGTCAGATTGTTTACATCACGCGCGTTGCAGTCGCCGTCTCAGGTTTTATTTCTTAATCTCCCTATTGTAAATATGTGAATTTATTAACGTCACTAATATTACCGTTCTCAAACGTTTATAGCCGAGTCAAATTGCTCCCAAAACGATTGCCAATTTGTAATATCGCCGTCAAATTTAGCTATTTCCAATTGAGGCAGTTTTACTTTAACAGTAGAAAAATCGCTTTTCGATGAGTCTAAAGAAATGTTTTGAACAGTAGAATGAACAGCAGTGTCCACGATATTGTTTTTGTTTAAACACGAATCTATTTTAGCTAATAATTCATGAAAGTTATCAGATCACAAAAGACATTCATCAAGTTCCTTTTCATTTCTTCGCCGTTTAAAAGATCGATAATATTATCATTAAGCGCTTTTACTTTGTAATTTCTTTCGATTAGACTGGTTTTTTGACGCAGTTAATAAAGTTTTATCAGGACTGTCATTATCATCCGTCTAATGATATCCGTTCTTGATTTCAAATGTTCCGTAACTAAGTAACTAATGAATGAATGAATGAATCAATATAAAAATGCAAACCGCGTGCTCAAATCCAAAATACAACAACCAATCACCGTGTAATAAATAATAAGCCATAAAATATCCAACTTTAAAATACGTCCCTCATCGGGCGTTAATAATTTGTGAAAACTTGTATACTTTATTCCACAAACTAAAAAACGCGTTTATTAAACTTTTTATAACTTCGTTCTTTCGTCCGTCAACACAAAATATAAACTTCCTCTCCAAAACCCCCTGGATAAGATATAAGAAAAATATAACTAAAACTATTATTGAATAAAATGTAAATTGTCCAATCAGAATCAATTCAGCTGAGAAGTTTACGCATCAGGGGTTTTCGCTACACTGCCGCCCATTGTATCTACCATTTGCTGACTTTCTGAACATCGTGTATCGACCTTGACTAATGAAGATGGAATCTCTTACAAATGTCACCAAACGTCATCTACAGCATCATTTCCAATAATGGTGTTAAACCAATCTATATGATATCGCCTTACGCTTTCCTTTCGCCTGTTCCTCCTATGATAAAGTTGCGCGAGCACCTGATAGCAGTTGATGATGAATGTTGATATTATTGGACATAGAACGTTGATGTTGTGCAAAATTGCAATAATGATAATGCTATTGAATGTTATTGAATGCATTCTCTACATCCACTAGCCGCTTCTGTCCCGTGCACCTCTCTCGTGGCATGTATTTGTCGATAATAATCCTGCTTTTTCTGTGCATATTTAAATCGTTAAGCAAATCTTCTCTTGTTACAGCCTTTATCACTATACCTGCGATCCTAAGAATGATTTTACATTTACCGATTAGTTGTAGACCGTCATTTCTATTAAGAGGTATCAGCTCTCAAGCTAGAAATCCATCCAAACCTTTTCGGTACACATATATGTCTTAATACGTAAGCCAGTGCTAAGGTTCTAAGGTAGTCTGCATCTCAATAAACATTTGACGTTTTCTCCGCACCTTTACATCCATCTGCACAAGTCCAGAACTATTTCTAGTACTTCAAACAAAGCTGAAAGGTCTTTTTGAATTTTTGACTTTGTGTAAGCATTAGTGCATTATTTTCACTATCATTTACACTGATAGTTACATTGCTGTCTTCACAACTTCATAGTTTGATTGTGCAATGTGATGCTTTGAACGGTAATAACTTGCAGACCACCAGTTGCACACAAAGAATCATCACATATGGTACCTTCAGCTAAATGCCGAACAGCAAATTTGTGCCTACAAGGCAATAACATTGCTGACCGAAATGGACATTCACATGAAAATTCTGTCATTTTCAACTTTCCACCTGTGGTTGTGATCGTAAAATGCGTATCACTACTGGCTTCAATGTTCTTCACTTTCGAGACCATTTATACTGCTGTAGGACAAAACTAAATGCATATGGAGTGAGATACTTCATATAAAACCCTTCAGTAGTACCAGGTTCATAAAGAGTTACTGATCTTTTCTGCATTGCAGTGATGGCCTTGTGATCTTGCATAAGCCGTGTTGACCGCAAAAACACGAGGAAATTATCATAGAATTCACATAAGCTCGCATTGCGTGGGCAAACTTCTTTGATTTTTTGGTTGAGGGATTCAAATCTGTTATTAGTTCTGCACATCATGAATGTCAGGTTAGTTGACTTCAGACCTTCAACCCATTCATCATGAATTACATCAGTTGCTTTCAAAATACTGAATAACACTTAGAATATTTATCATCTTGAGTGACTCAAATAAACCTTGATATTGTTCCTCTGTTTTGGAATATGCCATCTTCTGTATGATTTCTAGACAAAGATTTCTTTCCTCGCCAGAAATTCCCATCTTTTCTATAGAGATCTCTCTTCGAATAGACCTGAACGTGTGAAACAAGCAAATTTGCAACTGTGCATGTGGAAACTCCCTCGCCAGAACTTTCCTTTCTGTAAAGTCTTTATCAGAAATGATTGTGACAGTTTTTGAAAACTAACAAATATATTCTGACTATATCATACGGTTTCAGAGCTATTAGTGATTGATTGTTTTTCAAAAATATCTATTAGGGGAAAAACTTATATAAACATACCTTGGTTCTGGCGTAGTTTTTTTAGAAAAACTTCAATGTTATTTCGTGATGAATCTTTGCAAAACTTTGCTCTGATATTGGAAATATAACGACCTGTTACAACTGTTCCAGTTTACCACTTGCAAATGATCTTGTAAAAAGTTGCTGTCACTTGAGACGATGTACTATATCGTTGGAGCATATGAATGAGTCGCTTGTGTGGAATTCTATCAAAACACTTTGAAAAATCTGTATATATACTGTCCACAGGGTTATCATCCAAAAGCTTTGTGATGTTGTTCAAATATTCCAGCAGATTTGTATTGGTTGACTTACCGGATAGAAATCCGTGGTGGTTTGAATAAATCAAGTTATTATCTTTTAGGTGCTTTAGAATCGCAGTTCGTACAAGTCTTTCTCCTATTTTCACAATAAGACTCTCCATAGAGACTGGACGGTAGTTATCCACGTTTGATTTGCCGTCTTTTTTGTAAATAGGAGATACATTAGCATACTTCCAATCCCCCGGAATACTTCTAACAGTAATGGATTTCTGGAGCATTAAGGTGACAGGCTTTGATATTTCAGCTGCACATTCGCAAATAAATCTTGATGTAACGCCGTCAGGTCCAGGCAATGTATGCTTTTTTACACTAATCAATTCGTTGTATACGTCTTTTTCTGTAAATCTAATATCTGGAAATACATGCTCACAGGGTAGTGCTGTTACGCTTGGTAGAATTTCATCAGGTTTATTGACAACAAACTGCTTAACAAAGTGGCTGTTTAACATTTTCGCCATTTCTAGTGGCTCGGAAATCGACTCTTCTTTTACATTCGTTAGAGGACCAATATTGTTTTTGATCTTCATGGAATTTGACACGTACTGGTAAAAACGTTTAGGCTGTTTTTTTTTCGTATGCTTTCTGTTCGCGGAGAAGAGAATTCTTAGATGAGCTCGCTGCTTTCCGATAGCTTGTTAGATTTTCATCAGAATTCCACTTGTTGGATTTTTTCAACTTAACAAACGCTGCTTTCATTTTTGATATCGCATTTCTAACCGCGTTGTTTAACCATGGTAACTCTTTTGATAACCTACTTGTTTTTAGAGATATAAAGATACTTTGCTTTTTCTCAATGTTTTATCAAAATCATCATCCCAAAGATTGCAGAGACTTGTTATTAAACCATCAAAATTTGCTCGATTGAAATTCGGAATTTTCTCATCGGTTGAAGCTTTCTTATGTGGGAGGCCTATTTCAAAAAACAGCGCAATATGGTCTGATTTACCGATACCTCCAATTTTAGCTTCCCTAGCCTCGTCAATGATGTATTTTGTGTTGGTCATAATACCTTACTCAAACCATGCTCAATCAGACCTGTTAGTAACACTTCAGCTCTAGTTAGGTTTGTACCCCCATATACACCACATGAAATCATGCGTGGCCAATCAACTTCTGGCAGGTTAATATCACCCATAATAATACAGTCTGTATTATTCTTCAATTCCACGAGTTTAGCAATATTTGAAATTGCATTATCATTACTTGTTGGTGATCTGTATATGTTTATGATGTCTGTTCCCGACGATAACTTGACATGTCTTACTTGCAATCCAACCGGCTGAGTCTTGCTGTTTTGTCAATGGCTGATAATGAGTCACGCATTAATATCATTTGACCGCCTTCCATTCCAGTACTTGTATCTTCGTCAGTTCTAGACACTATCTGGAAACATGGTATGCTTACTAAAGAGTTTTCGTTTGTCCATGTCTCTGTTAGAAAAATTATATCAATGCGTTCGTTTAATATCATGGAATTTAATTCCTCTAACATGTTATTAAGGGACTGTATATTTGCGCAGATACATATATATGTGGCCTTATTGGAATGCTTTTTATGAAGGGATCTATTTTTCCTGTTACGACCCAGAGACGACCGTTTTTTAGGTTGACTTCTTGCAGACGCTTTACTTCAGTGAACAATGCATCTAGCGCTTCTCGTTGTTGTGGTGTTCTGTCTTGATCAATTCTATATAACTTCGTATTTTCATTCTGATTTAATTTTACTGACTCGTTTACAATACTATTTTGTTTTAACGTAGACTTCAACTTCAGACGAATATGTCTAGGGTTAGGCTTGCTTTCACCCTTCTTTTGCTGTTTAAAAACACCAACCCTTGTGATATAGATTACATCTGTTGAATTCGAAGCTGTGGCCATAATAAAAAGGGACAAACGAAATGAAATGAGACTGGATATCTAAACACGCTTCTTTCTTTCATAAAAACAAAAACGTAACTAACGCTACCATCTTGCCATCTGACAAAATATGTACGGTACCGATAAAAAGAAAACAAACGAAATTGAAACTAGAAAAATAGCCGTCATAATATCAACACCCCAATTTGACGGTTATTGGGAATAACCAAAAATAAATCTAAAAAATTTTTCTAATAAAATTTTCTTTGGCGGTTTAGTGAAGATATCCACGTAATTATCATTACTTGCCATGAATTGAAGATAGACCATGTTGTTTCCGTAGCATTCACGAACAAAATGATATTGTATATCAATATGTTTTGCTTTGGAATGTTTCGTGGGATTTTTCGCCAATGCAAAAGCACCTTGATTGTTGCAACAAATCGTTGCAGACAAACTTTCATCCAGAATGTCTGGTGCTAAGTTTTTCTTCAAATAGATGATCTCTTGGCATAGCAGAGACATAGAAACGTATTCTGCCTCGCAGGTGGAGAGTGCCACAGAGTTCTGTCGTTTTGATTTCCAAGAAATCGGTGGTCCAGAAGGATTCAGGCTTACGCAGTATCCAGAAATGCTTCGACGATCTTCCATTAATGCAGCCCAATCTGCATCACAGTACGCAGTGATCGCGAGGTCATCTGACTTCGTGTAAGTCAGGCAATAGTTGCTGGTTTTCTTCAAGTAACGGAAAACGTGTTTCATCATTTATGTGTCACCAGTTGTTAGGCAAGACAAGTGTTGAGACAGCTTGGTGACAACGTAGCTCAGATCAAGTCTGGTGCAGATCATGGCGTAGATCAAACTTCCAACCATTTGGCGATACTCGTGTTGATCGACGGGTTGGTTGGAGTCACTGGTGTAGGCATTTGGATTCATCTCACAAGGTGCACCACGTGGTTTACAACCCTCCATGCCAAATTTCTTAAGGATTTTCTCGATGTAATCCTTTTGGCTCATAGAGATAGCATCACCTATACGCTCAAACTGGATTCCGAGGAAATACTTCAGCTCGTCGAGGTCCTTCATGTCAAACTTCTCACGAAGGAGCGCCTTTATCTCGTCCAGGCTCTCTTGGTTGCTGGCAGCGACGATGATGTCATCAGCCCAGACTAAGAGGTGCACAACTTCACCTTTAGCTGATTTGGTAAACAGACACGGGTCTGCTTTTGATTTGATAAATCCATTCTCAGTCAAATGTTTGTCAAGAGTGGTGTTCCAGTTTCTGCCACTTTGTTTCAGTCCGTAAAGTGACTTGTTCAGTTTCCACACTTTGTTTGGTGTGGACGAAAAACCTTGAGGTTCTCTGACGTAGATTTCTTTTTCAATTAGAGCATGTAGAAAGGCACTCTTAACATCCATTTGGTGTAACAGTAAATCTTGTTCACACCCAATTTGGATTAAAGTGCGGACAGTGTCTATTCTGGCGGATGGAGAGAAGGTTTCAAAATAATCTACATCTTCAGTCTGAGAATAACCCTTGGCAACGTAACGTGCTTTGTAACGAGGGTTTTTCTGATCTCCCCTCAAGTCAAACACCCATCTTCCCCCAACTGCAGACCTTTCTGGGGGTAGGTCGGTTACTTCAAAAATCTCATTTACTGTCAACATTGTGAGTTCATTGTTCATTGCTTCACTCCATTTTGTAGCCTCTGGACCTGTCACAGCTTCATGGTAGGATTGAGGGATTTTGATGTGATAGCAATAATCGACAGCATTGACATAATCAGCAGACTCTCCATCAACTACATATTCTTTCAAGTAGTTTGGTGGTTGGCAGGCTTTGGAAGGGTTTCAACGCGGTTCAGCTAGTGTGGAAAGTTCCTTGTTGGCGAATTGTTGGTCTATGTTCGTGTCCGGTTTCACTGATGGTTCCTCCGCCACAGGCAGGAGCTCGTCTTCAGCATCCGTCTGCCAGGGTTCAGTCGTGTTAGTGAATTTGACAAGGCGGTTTTTACTGACAGTTCTCGTCTCAGGATCATATACTAGATAGCTTGGGCTGTTACGGTCATAGCCAACAAATATCCCCTTCTTCCTCCTAGCATCAAGCTTCTTTGGATTCTGCACAAACAGGTAGCAGACGGATCCAAAAATGTGCAACTTTGCAACATTAGGTTTGATGCCAGTTATTAGACCATAATGACTGTTCTTTATACGTTGGGAATAACATCGGTTGCAAATATGAGTAGCGGTTATGACAGCTTATGTCCATAAATTTTTGGGCAGCTTTGACTGAAGAAGTAATGATCTGGCCATCTCAAAAAGTGTCCTCCAGCTCCTTTCCGCAGTGCCATTTTGGTGCTGAGAATACGGTGCACTTTTCTCATGCTTGATTGTATAATTGATTAGCAATGTCTCGAATTCGTTTGAGGTAAATTCACCACCATTATCAGAACGAACACGTTGGACTTCTCCGGAAGGGTAAACGTCCTCATGAAAAGACATGGTTTTGATCTTTCCGTATGGTGATATGTCAGCTAGAAATTTCTCTGTTGCGCGGGTAGCATCAGACTTTTCCTTGATAAAATATGTGAAAATGCACCCTGAATAATCATCTGTGAACACGATGGCGTAGCGGAACCCATCCTTGGCAGCAAGATCAATAGGGCCTGAAAGATCAGTGTGTACTAGCTCAAACGGCTTTATAGCTCTCACATCCGCCTCTCGATTTCTTGTGTTTGTCTGTTTGGCTAGGACACACGTTTCACAGTCGAATTTAGTGTTGTCTGAGATTTTCATACCTTGCACAACTTTCTCCATTTTAGAAATGTCATGGATGTTGCAATGTCCAAGAATTTGATGCCACGTTTTCAATGATTCAGCTCGTGTTTTATTGACAGCACTTTTACACAGGTAGTACAGTCTGTCCTCTTGATATATAGGGAATACGGTCCCATTTGTTGCAATAAGATCAGCGTTGGATTCATAAAACTTAAACTTGCATCCCCTCTTGGTAGCGGCTTGGACGGAGAATATACATTGTGGGTAGCTTGGGATGTACAATACATTACTCAGCTTCACTTCCACGTACGTACCATCAAGAGTTTGTAGTTTACTCGTCACAGTACCTCTCTTTTTCGCATTGTTATTTAATATGGTGCCATCTGCCAGCTTGAAATAATGATCACTGGGGTTAAATGAGGGGTCGACATCAATAAAGTTTGCATCATGATTTACAATGTGGGTAGTTGCTCCACAGTCAACAAGGAATGTGTCAGTAGGAGTGTTCAGTGACATCCCTTCAGCATTGAATTTGAATAGGAAACTGTGTCCTTCTGATGGCACACCATCATCAGCTGTTTTGTTCAAATTGTCCTTGTTATTTCGTTTACGACAATTGTGAGTCCAGTGACTGTTTGTTTTGCATATCTTACAGTATCGATTCTTCTTCTTTTGATCACAGTTATTAGACTTGTGACCGGGCATTTGACAATTGTAGCGCACAATCTGCTGTTGTTTGTGGTTGTTTGGTTGGTGCTGATTTCGTATTTGTGTCTTCAAAACAACAGAGTTTTGTTGATTGTCTGTCATTTTGTTTCTCGAGTTTTCTGTTTCTTCAAAATTTTCAAGGAAGACTTAAATTTTTGAAAGTCTTCGACGTTTTCTGATTGGGTTGACACAGCAACAAACGCTTTGTAGTCGTCAGGCAGTCCCTTCAACACCATAGCTACAAGGAGTGAATCACTCACTTGCTCACCTGCAGCCCTCAACGACATGGCAACACTTTCGGCCCACCTGCGTCGGTTGTACGATCCTTTCGAATAAGTGTGTGCCCCGGAATATTTACATACGATGTTAGTATGTTTGGCGTAAGAAACAACTCTGCGAGGCCAAAAATATCGATCGGAAAAGTTAGTAGAATATACGCAGGCGGGCTATATTTGTTGTTGTAAAACAGATCATTTTCTTTGACAATTGTGAGAAAATCTGGACATCGGATTATATAAATAAGCCGTGGATGTTATAGACGTTTCGCCGGTGTAATAGAGAGTCCAGTTTCGAAGATAAGTTTGGGCTGATTGCGCTGCAAACACGCCGTTGAACACGGTCTAACAAGTTCAAGCAATTCGCAGGAGCACCTGTCCAAATGTGGCAGCTGTATTCCATGCAGGGACGTATTGAAGATTTGTACAGGTAAAGGAAGCAATCAGGGGTGAGATAACTCATTTCTCGTAAAAGAGAACCAACCTTTATGGCAGCTGATTTTGAAATGGTTTTTATTGTATGAACGCCATGAGAGATCGCTTGTAAATATGAGACCAAGAAGACGAAATGATTTGTTTACAGGCAAAAGAGAACTATTCATCAAAATTTAAAGTAAATATGCTTGCTTAAAATGACTAATGGAAAGAAGACTAGTTTTTGATGGATTGAAATTAACCAGCCAATTCTTACCCCATTCAACTACCGTATTGAAATCTTTATTGAAAATAAAGGCCAAATTAACCTTACCACAATCATCTGATTTATCAAGACTGGAATACAATGTGGAATCGTCAGCGTAAATAATGGTTTTGGATGATAAATTGTCTGGGAGATCGTTAATGTAGAGTAGGAACAGGGTTGATCCGAGAACTAATCCTTGTGGAACACCAGCATTGATGGAAAAGTGGAAGATAAATGACCACTAAGAACAGCCTTGAGTCTACGATTGGAAAAGAAGGAAGAGATAATTTTGAAAAAGGAACCTTTTAAACCATATGCTTTGAGTTTATGCAATAGACCCAGATGCCAGACTTTATCAAATGCCTTGGAAATGTCACGAGCAACTGCTCGCGCTTCACCAGAGACATCAAGGGCACAATAAAAACGTTCAGTTATAACTGTCAAAGCATCAGCAGTAGAACGACCAGAACGAAACCCGCACTGGAAATCATAAAACAAATTATTTTTTTCAATGAATTCCACTAAGGTCTGGGTAAGTAAAGCCTCAAAAACTTAAAATTGCTTAAAATTGAAATGAGACTAATCGGTCTATAATTGCAAGGATTAGAACGGTCACCACAATTGGAATTAAAAATTGGAATAACGGAAGCAACTTTCCAGGATGAAGGAAAACAAGATTCATCCAAACACTTTTTGTAAACAGCACACAAAACAGGAGATAACTCGGTAGAACACCTCTGAAGAACAATTACAGGAATTCTATCAGGTCCTGTAGCTTTAATGGAATCCATTTTGGAAATTATATTGGAAACTTTATCTGGAGATATAAAGCAATCCGAATTAGAAGAGACAAACGAAAACACATGAAAAAGGTTGATTAGGGTCTTCCAGGTCAATTTCTCTAGATATTGGTAACGTTTCCTTAACATAAACTGCTAGACCATGCATATGAATAGAGGAATCCATTCTAAACAGAGGTAGATATTTAGGAACGAGGAAATCATTAGAAGATATACCAGCATTTAGATTTGATTCACAAGGCGCTAATATATCCGGTTTATTTTTGAACAAAAAAGCTTCAAAATCTGTAAAATTTGTTCGTAAACCTCGTATGTTACAAAATGCTAAAGAAAAAGAAGAATAAGAATTCCTTAATCTTTTGGCTTTGTTATTTCAAGATTTTATTTTGAAGTGGGCTTTTTTCTTATTTGTTTCACAAACAGATCCCACGGCGGTCCTTTTACTCTGTAGACCCATTCCCCCGAACTATCTTCTGTCTCCCTCTGTTTAGCTTTAACTTGAAGTTTATTAAAGAGATCTCTTTTTTCTTTGCCCCTGTCCTGATTAACATAGATATTTTCATCTACTTCTTTTAAAATCCTTTTGTGTTTTAAAATGGAGATTTTTGTGCCATAATCACAAAGAGTAACTCTTAAAGGTCGAGTTTTACCGGATTGAAAAGGCCCGAATCTTTCACAACTTTTAATATCGTCTGTGCAAATATTTCTAGTCTAAGCTGGCTTTTTAAGAGATCCAATACTTGCACAGAGTTGTTAACAGAATCAGTCTCTTTCAGACCGTAAATAATCAAATTATTTTTGCGCCTGTTGTGCTTCTCAATATTTTTAACAATTTTTTTACTCAGAGTACGTTCAGAGTCTATACATTCATTATTAAAATTATTTTTTAAATTGGAAATTTAATTGTTCAATTTTAAATTATCGTCCACTAATTTCTGAATTAATGAGGAGTTTACTTTACGTTCACAGAGTTTGCTCATTGATGAACTTTTATATAACGGGAATGAGTATATTATGACTGCCCGTTTACAAAGCAATCCAATCGAGCGAAGGTTTTTACAATATCGCCAAATGAGTGAAGGGAGGTTTCTGGTGAGTCTGAGAGAAGTAATCAATTCTGAAAGAATTTTAGCCTGTCATGCCTTACTGAAAAAGAATATAAACTTTTGGGAGGAAGATTTGTGTGTAAGAATTGAAGATAAATTTCCAATGATTGACTCTTTGCTTGATGACAAAGAGAATGAAATATCTGAGTGTTCACTTGATCCTGACAGTCAAGAAGTTGCAATGACCATTTTTGGTTATGTTGCCAAGAAATTGATTAAACGATCAAATTGTATTAGTTGTATTGCGGCTTTGAAAGCGAGTGATATTGACATGCAATGTTCCTACTTTTTGTTTCTTTTCCGAGGAGGTTTAACTGTTCCCTCTAAACCACTGGCTGATTTTGTGTGCGATTGCTTTTCCGTTCTTGATTTTGTTGAAAAGTTCATTTTGGAATTGAATGTTCCTGGGTCAGTTCCAGTGTGTAAAACAGCAACTTATGTTTTGAAAAATATGGACCTGCCCCTAAATTTACATGCCAAGAACATGGAGATTGGGGATTTAATTTTGGAACCAAAATTATTGTGAACATATTTTTCAACAACGGACAAAAGTTGACAACTGACAAAGTTCGAAAAGACGCAATTTCCGGATTTAAAAAGAGACAACGCACCAAATAAAAGTTGTGTTCAATGGTGTGCAAATATTTAGTTTAATATTGAAATTTATTTAGTTTTTCATTTTTTTACTCTCTTAGTTTCAGAGTTATACTTGTTAACCTTTTTTTATACAGCTGTGCACTGTATCAATGTTTCTTCGGAATATGAAGCAGTTCCCTGGGATTACAACACAAGCTCCCTAAAGTCCCCAACAATCCGGAAGATGTAGCAGTAAAAGTGGAAATGAGCAAAGGAAGGTGACCTGAGAACAATTTTCTTCACCTAGAAAGAACCACCTCGACCGTCCAACGACCCTCGTAGGAATCTAGGATTTACTTATTGCCAACAGGTTGCACACTTCAGTTAAGGGAAAAAGTTAAAATATTAAACAGTATATTTTAATATATATACAATAGAAGTTTAAAAGATAAAATGATTAGAAATAAAAAAGGGATGCTGTTTAGTTTAAAACAAAGATTAAATTTTGTGTATATACAGTTTTTTTCAAAAAAAGTTTAATTAAAAACAAGAAAGAAAGCAATTTATTTAATAGGCGTGTAGCCATAAATTATACAGCAAATTGTAACGATCAGTTAATTGGTTTATTTATTATTTATATTTATTTATTTATTTATTAAGGATTAAGGATTGTTAGCATAAGGAAGTAAGAAATGTAATTATGTTGCAAATGAAGCAATTATGATTATTATTGGTTTTCTGTATTAAAAATCTAATTTAATTTATTTATTTAATGATAAATTCTTTCTCAGCATTAACAGATTATATTTTCCAATAGTATTATTAATCAAAGAAATAAATACAATGACCATTCTACATAAATATTCGTAATAATAACAATACAGATGTGCAAGCACTACAAAGTAATTAATAAACATCAAAATTAGTGCAATGAAAACGCGAAGAAGCAATTTAAAAGAAAAAAGAAAATTATTATAAATTGTTTGTCACAACAATATAGTTTTAGTGAAATAAATATGCACTGCTCTCCAAAAACGTTATTTACTTTTACAGCGTGGGCACAACTTAGTAAGTTTTGATGAATAAGTTTCTAATGATACCCGGTTGTGTTTGATACCATTTGTCTGCCGCAAACAATTTGATGTTATTGAATTCATAAGGGTTGTTGTTTTGTTCTGCAATTACTGAAGATTCGTTTATAAACACTTTGAACCAAAAATTATCGTTTTCTTTTAATTGCTGAATAACAAGATCCGTCCAAACATTTGTGTCTGCAGGAAATCGTATTTCCAAAACAGCTATCATATCGTCGTTTAATGTGGTACTTATATAAAGCTTACCATAGTTAGTCATCCAAACCCCTGGAGTTCTATCTCCGTTCTTCGATTTATCGTTTCCCAACGTAAAATGTATAATAGAATAAAATTGTTCATTTAGTAATTTTTCAGTAAATTTCACCGAAAATGAAATGGAATACGCCTTTGGAAACTTGGGTATTGTGGTAATGAGTTCGTTTCTGGTCAATTCTCTTCCTTCCTTACTGCTCAACTCTCCTAGAAAATGAACGATCATTGTAAATGATGCTTCATGTCTTGAAAAACACCCTACCGTATTTTGTTGATTTGTCGCAATATATTTGCATGGGCGAACCGTTGTGTGTGATCCAATAAAAACCATTTTTCAGGGAAGGATCAATGTTGTACAAACTGCTGCATGATTCCATGGAGTAGGCTGCACTGCTGCCACCTTGAAAGTGACAATTTTTTCAAATTATGAATGTTATTCAGAGAAATTTGAAAAACAATTACCGTAAAAGTTATCGCAGGCTTCTCCTTTTACGTACTTCCAACATTGGCAGTAAAATCCTTTTGAACTTGCAGTGTTATCAAAACAAACACCAAACTTACAAGGTAGATTTTTGCACGCGGAAAACTTTAAGGGCTAAAATTGCAGACAAAAATATACAAGTTGATATATGAAAAATAATGTTCAAGATAAAGATTTTTGCTTCAAATGACAAATACCTGTAATGACACTATCCCAGAATCTCCTGACTGATGAACTTCATCGACGTTATACAAAATACAGTCTCCTTCTTTTTTATCTGCGGAATATCTTTTGAAAACACATTTCTCTTTTCTTCTTACACATTTGTGAACGCAGGATAGTTGGCTTTGACGATGAAATGTGTTTAGTGGAGACGCTGGCAATGCCGCGCCAGGCACAATCTCATAAATACTGTTGAAAGGAAAAACTACGACGAAGAAACCATAACTTAAATAAAAAAGAAGAAATAGACCACAACGCTTTTGTAACATCTCTTTAAGAACGCAGTTCTGATATGAAATAAAGCTGGGAAAGAGATTCAACGTTTGCTCGTTATGAAATCGGAATTGTTTAAATATTAACATATTTTTTATTGAAACTATATCTTTTGTAGCTCTAATGAGCAAAAAAGAAAAAGAAAGGAAAAAGAAAGCAGGCAATAAAATTTGTTTCAAAATTTGTTTAAAACGTAAACAAACTAATAAACTAATTTTCTAAAATTGCTATTACTATCACTAAGATGTATAGAAACCTAATCCAATAGAAGTAGTGGAACCATTCAATGCAAAGAATGGATCATTTTTCGGGGGCGGATCCAGACAAAAACTTTTCTATAGCAAGAAAACATCCAACAATTCAATGTTGAAAATTTTAACAACAGTGTACAAAATATCTCATTCCAAGAAATCGTGTAAAGACTACATATCTTAACAAAATAAACTTGAATACACTAATCAGAGGTGTATGCACCAAGAAGAAGGTATATCATATTGGCCAATGGTACCAACCTTCTCCATCATACAGTTTTTAATGATAGACAGTGAGGTGGAAGATTTGAGCAATTACAAAGGCTCCAAAGCACACAGTTATTTTAAACAAGGCTGGTTGGGTAACATTTCCTATCACAGTTTGGGATCAAGTAAATATTGCCTTCTAAAAAGTGACTGTCTACCTTCAGAACGATTACAAGATGCAGCTCATAAATTATGGTGTGTTTATCAAAAAAGAAGGAAGAGTTATTACCCTCCACTGCTCTTGTATGGCTGGAATGAGTTCAACCTGCAATCATGTTGCTGCAGCCCTATTTCGTGTAGAAGCAGCAATGAGGCTTGGACTTACTAATCCAGCATGTACAACAAAAGCCTGTGAATGGCTTCTAAATCACAAAAAGGTAAAACCCATTAAAATCAAGGACTTAAATTTAAATCGAGATGACTTTGGTAAGAGAAGAAAAAAGAGAAATAAAATCATATCGACACTGAAAAGGAATTATGATCGGAAAAATTTTTGACGGGTGTAGGACAAAACCCCTAGGACAAAACCCCCTTAGGACATAAACCTCCATTATTTTTATAGAGTAGGACAAAACACCCCTTATTTTTAAATAATTATATAATCAAGGTAGCTAAAATCTACGCATCAACAAAGTCCTGGAAAAAGTACGCGGCAAAATTTCACAATAAAAATGTAAAATATTTATTAAATTGTTTGGGCAAATTTGGGCCCAAAGTTTAAAGTATTTCGTTTGCTTTGAAACTTGGTAGGTTTACTAATTAAATGATGCTGATTTCAAATCAAGTACAAGAATTTGGATATGTTCACCCCTAATTCCTTTTTAGGGCAAATTTGGGCCCAAAGTTTAAAGTATTCAGTTTGCTTCGAAAATTGGTAGGTTTACTAATTAAATGATGCTGATTTCAAATCAAGTACCAGAATTTGGATATTTTTACCCCTAATAACTTATTTGGGCAAATTTGGACCCAAGGTTTAAAATATTTTGTTTGCTTTGAAAATTGGTGGGTTTACTAATTAAATGATGCTGATTTCAAATCAAGTACCAGAATTTGGATATTTTCACCCCTAGTTTCTTTTTTTAGGCAAATTTGGGCCCAAAGTTTAAAGTATTTAGTTTGCTTCGAAAATTGGTAGGTTTACTAATTAAATAAATTCAATTCTTCAATTCTTTTCATATTTATGATTGTATTTCTCATTTTAGATGTAGTATAAATAACAAATTAAGAGGTGGGAAATCAATGCAAAATATCGAGCTTCTTTAAGAGAAGTATTTCATCAGCATCTCCACTATAAACAACAGAAGTACAAACACAAAGATCTATCACCATTTCGCATTAAGAAAGACGAAAAAGATATCTCAGCTGTTTGCGCTATTCTTTCAGACACATTCAATAATCAAAGTTTTCTTTAAAACAATATATTTATTTTTTCAATAAAATAGCACAAAGCTTTTCGTACGTCTGTACATCATCAGGTGCATAAAAAATAAGTACACTAAAAGCTAAAACGTTGCATAAATAGTATGTAGATTGTAAAAGAAATCATAATTAAAACATTATTTACACAAAATTTCATGGGAGATATGTTACACCATTTCTAAAAAGTCGTAAAAATCTAATATCCAGTTGGTCATTAATGCTGGGTCTTTGTTTTACAACATGGTCTTTGTGACCGCATTCGCACTCAGCCGAGTCACTTAGTCCCTATTCCTTCATGGAGGCGGCGAAACGGCCAACACCGGATCTCAGGCGGTTGCGTGTTGTCTACTGACGGCGGGGGAGCTCGGAGCCGAGGATTTTGTCTGGCGTCTCGATGAACATGTGGAGTCGCGAATGCTCTGATGCTCCCCGCCATTCCTCCCGCCAACGGTTCCTGGTCCAGGTTTGTTTATTGATGTCTGGCGATGTGTCACGCAAGAGTTTGTGCGCATGTCCAGCGAAAGCGTGCCGTGATTTTAACCGTATGCGTGTAGGAGGCTCAGCGACTGTGGCTTTCAATAAATGGTTGATGTCATTTTCGGCCTTGCAAGCCAGGGCGAGGACTGCAGCTTCAAGCATAAGCTGCAGCATAAAGGATGTTGAAAGATCATCTGGGGAGCTGAGATTACGCCAAATTGTTCCAGATGCCGAAATCAAACAATGGGCTTTTCTTCTATCCTCAAATGATAACAAGAACAAGTTGGTAGAGTTCATTGTGGAACAGTGGAAAATTAATTCGGATCTTCTCAAAGAAAAAATACTGTTTGCGACCATTAGCAAGAAAAACTTCAAAATCACAAGAAACAGATGTTCCATTGTTCAGATCATCAGGAAGCAGATACGAGGATGCTATTACGCGCCAATCTCATTTGGAAGCTGTTGCAACGTGTGCAAATGATCTATTTAATCATTCTGATTGCAGTAAAGAAGAAATGCGATATTAGGCTTCCATTGCTTTACAGGCTGCGATTCTACAAGTGCATTTGCTGGGAGGGGAAAGGTAAAACCACTGGTGATCTTTGGTAGAAACAACATTTTCATTAAAGCTTTCAACACCTTTGGGCAATCAGCATTTATTGAAGATAAACTGGTATCAGCTTTAGAGATGTTTGTGTGTGAAATGTATGGAAACAGATCATCTGATGAAAGACTATCAATCAACAAGGTTAGGTACAGTATATATTGCCAAAGAGAAGGTAAAGTGACATGCTCAATGTTGCCGCCATGCCTTGATGTTTTGAAACAGCACATCTTAAGAGTCAACTATCAGACGTCCATTTGGAGAAAATCGTTAGACCAGTTTATGGATATCAACAGTCCTGTGGATAATGGTTGGTGCATGAATGATGACAAGCACGATATACAGTGGATGATTTCAAATCCAGCACCAGATGAGGTACTAGAACTACTATCGTGTAACTGCAAAACATGTGGTCCAAATTGTTCTTGCCTGGCTAACGATCTCGTTTGCACAGATGCATGTAAATGTGGTGGATGTAACGACAATGATGATGATGACGTATATGACAATGTGGATGATAATTTCAAGGAAAAGGACAATAGTGATGGTATTACAAGTGATAATTCTGAAATTGAACAACATCGAAACTGTGTAGTCAATATTTCTTAGTTATTAAACGTTTTGCTTAATTAAAGTTGTTTGAATCAGGAATTTTTTTTTGGTATACATAATGGAAGAATTCTTAAAATTATGTTATAAAATTATTTGGAACTCGTGTTGTCGGGCCTGTTAAAATGATTTTAATGTGGCTCTGTGGAAGAGTACTTTAAAATGATTTTAATGTGCTTTCTTAAATATCAAAGTCTGATGAAATATAAATGATCTGAACATGATATTATTAAAACAAAGCTTTCACGGTAAACATGGTAATTTGGTAATTTTTATGTTTTTCATTGTTTTTGATGACGTCAGCAATGCGCTCCCAATCTTTAAAAAATATGATCCCTCTGATATGTGTAATTATATGCCTATTTCTATACTTTCTGTCTTCTCTAAACTCTACGAAAGAACAATGTATAAAAATCTCTATTCTTATCTTTTAAATAGTAATCTTCTTTATGAAGGCCAATTTGAGTTTCAGTCCATATGTTCTACTGAACACGCTATTGTCAGCCTTGTAAATACCTTATCCATCGCGTTAGACAAGAACTCATACAGTATTGGAGTATTCCTTGACCTTTCAAAAGCATTTGATACGGTTAACCATAAAATACTGTTAGAAAAAGTTTTATGGTGTCAATAAACTGAACCACAAGTGGATCATAAGCTATCTTTCGAACAGATCTCAATTTATAGCATACGATGACTCATTTTGTTATACGTAATAATTAAGTACAAATAGTTAGGACTACAAAATTTCTGGGTTTTAACATTGATGAATATCTAAGCTGGGATCATCACATAAGCTACATAGAAAAACACTCATCCAAAATATTGACCTTACTTTACAAAGTAAGATTTTTCCTGGACGAAAGCTGTATGAAACAAATATACTTCTTTTTAATGCGTAGTTATCTATCTTACGGTAACATTACGTGGGCGAGTAATTATAAAACAAAACTGACTAGACTTCTATCTATGCAGAAACATGCGTGTAGAATTATAAAGAAAAAATCAAAATGGAACATGCTTTAACCTTATTGCGCGAATTAAATATTTTAACAATTTACGATATTAATATTTACCAACATCTTATATTTATGAACCGTTTCAAAACTGATAATTTACCTGTCATTTTTAATCACATCTTCTGTAGAATATCAAACGACAAATATAACCTTAGATCTCACGAATTATTTAATTTTAACAGTATATCATTTAAAAAGAAGAAATGTGAATTTTGCATATTACATAGAAAACCTCTCATTTGGAATAACTTTGAAGAGCCACTAAAGAACGCAAATAATATAATCGCTTTCAAATCTTTAACAAAGAAATCTATTTTATTAAAATATAACTAATTTTGTGTCTTTTTTTACGTTGATAATATCTAGTTGACGCAGAATTATATATATTACATATTGTATAATATGGGAAATTGCTACAGCTGATAAACAACAGTGAGTTTTATGAAAAGGATTGACTAACTTATCAGCAAGGCCTTCTTTAAATCCACGCCAATAATTTCCTACACTGTACTTTATACGATTTCAGCTACAATTTCTTTATTGTATCATTTTATATACTAACAAACTGTTCATTGTACATTTTTATTGGTATCTGCCTCTTCCCATTCTGAGTCAGTATCGTCGTCACTTTCTTGAATCTTTCTTCCACATAACGCTTCAAATTCCTCAACTGTGACATCGCAAATTGCTAAGAGATGGCTATCATCTGATTACTCAACATCATTACTCAGCATCAGATCAATATCTTGGAAAGGATCAATTGATAGCATCTTGTTGGTATAAAAATACCAGCACTTTTCCATCCACTATCAATAATTGGTGGTAATTTATACATCCCGGAAAAAGGAGGTTAGTATAATCCTTAATGGCTTCAATTACTGGAACGTTAGTATATAATGACATCATCGAAACTAATCAAAACGTCGTCGTTATCAAGTTGAATGTTAGGTATTTCTTCAGATATCTCTTTGGTGGAAGCATTTATTTTGCTTTCTTCAACTACCAACAATCATTCAGTGACTTGAAATGCCATTTTGTGGTAGGGTGATCCTGACATCGATAAAACTGGTCTGAGTAGAGTCTCATTTTTATGTACTTTAGCCAAACCGTAAAGTCGTGGAGGTTGGCTACTGGTTGCTGAAGTTTTTTCAATAACCCATCGTCAATCTTTTGTGTATCCCTCATTCTTTTCAGGATTGAAGTTCTACTCCCGTGCATTCTATGTACATTTCTACATTTTTACATTCTACGTGCATATTATGTATTTTAGCCAAATCGTAAAGTCGTGGTGGTTGGCTACCGGTTGGCTGGAGTTTTTTCAATAACCCATCGTCAATCTTTTGTGTATCCCTCATTCTTTTCAGGATTGAAGTTCTACTCCCGTGCATTCTATGTACATTTCTACATTTTTACATTCTACGTGCATATTATGTATTTTAGCCAAATCGTAAAGTCGTGGTGGTTGGCTACCGGTTGGCTGGAGTTTTTTCAATAACCCATCGTCAATCTTTTGTGTATCCCTCATTCTTTTCAGGATTACATTCTACTCCCGTGGGGGCTCACTTCCAAACATGTAATGTTCCACTGACAATGAATGACGTGGCCATCATTGCTAGTTCTTTAAGAACTGTTGTCCCATTTAATGACTCTCGAGGCGTGGTATATTAATGAGTTAAAGTCATCTCTCAACACAAAGGACGAATATCGTTCTCGTGCTTTAGTCATTAAATTATAATTATCGCACAGTTCTTTTGAAGTGCTCGCCTTTTAGTTTACGTTGTTTTGATTTTTCATACGTAATAGCATTCTCTTATTTTGACTGTTTGTATATTCTGATCTGTAGTATATTATACAATATGTTTTTGAAATAATAACTGTTTTTAAACTGTTCATTTTATGTTTTTAGCCTGATGATGATTTATATTTAAATCGAAATATATTGCTTAAATAATATTATGTTATTGGTAACAAATTATTTCAATTTAAATGGTTTACGTGGATAATTCACGATGACATTGCAAATATTACTTTTCATATTTTTTATTCATTTCTTTTCGTTTTAGTTGAATCGACTTAAAGATTAATATAAATAGATTGTTATAGAGAGATGTGTACGTTTATGCGTCTCCTTTTAGAATCCGATTTGAGTCGACATTGCAACCTCTTATTACCGCGTCGAAATTTCGTACCATATTTGTCCGAGATGTTCATTGCTTGAAAACGAAACAATGCATGTTGTGTAATATCGATTGTAAAAAAGTCTATAGATGAGTTTTCCTTGTGGTTGAAGTAGAAGTTTGTATATTTAACATGGGTAACTAACAAATGTCCCTCTTGACGATGTTTCTAATGTTTAGCAAATGGGCCCACGTTATTTGACGCGTTTGAAATCGCTCAACCAGACAACCACCAATTTGCGCTAGACTCGCATTACGCGATGAGTTACGCTTAATAACTCGCGTTAACGTACTTTAAAAAATGGTGAGGTGAATTTCAACTGAACTTTTTGGTCGATAAGTGCTTAAATAGAATAGCTTTGTTCAATTTGCTTTAAAAGTCTTCCCAATGATTAGGCCACCATCGAAGATATTCGCCTTTAGCGTCCTCCGACCGACCAATAAGTATTTTAAGAATCCCGGGTCGGTCACTCGGTAAAAATGTCGGGTTGCCGAAAAATCTTTTCTAAATTTTCTTTTCTAAATTTTTGTCCGCGCGCTGCTTAGGCGATTTTATCCCACCATCCGTATATTTACAGGTAAGGACAAATCTACTACCAACACCCGGCTATTCAAGTCAAGCCTCAAAAACTTGGAATAAAGAATAAAAACAAACAAAATGGCGAACCTTTTTGAGCACGAGAGCTCGGAAAAAAATATGGTTTAAACTCCGACCGACCGACTCATTTTGTTCATATTTTCGATGGTGGCCTTACTGGTGAGAGACATTCGAAGTTACTTGCCATGGATTTGTAGGGGCATTGTAGTGCTCCGCCAATATCTACCTTAATTATACCAATCATCTAAACGTTGTAAAGAATGTACTAACTATAAAGATCTCCATAGCGACAACTAAAGGGATATTTTTTTTCATTTCTACCAAGTTTTAATTTGATTATTTATTATGAATGGTGCAAATATGAAGCTTGTTGAAGGTTTAAACCCTCTATTTTCAGACAAGCTTTAGGTAAACAATAAGAAAACAGTGAACCTTTCAGTACTCAGTAGTGGTCTAACTGTTACACTTTGAACCAAGAGGTCCCTGGTCTAACTCCTGGATCAAACCTGGCCATTTAATTGTCGCTGCATGAAGTTCTTTATTGTTAGTACATTCCTTACAACGTCTAGATGATTGGATTTTATGCATTTTCAAGACTTTGCTCTACTGCTTTGTTATAGGTTGACAGGCACATTTTTATGCCTATATATACATTGAATTCTTCTTTATGTTACCTTAATAATAATAATGTCTCCTGGAAGTACTGCACTCTCTAGATATGCTAAATACAACAAAAAAAGCTGTAGATTCATTATCTCAACATTTATTACGGAATATTAGTTTTAAAATGTGTCAAGAAAACATTCTTTGGTATAAATATATATATTATATAAATTGTTGTTTTTTCAAAACCTGTCAATTTGTTCTTGTTTCAGTAACAACATTATGTCGTTTCTTTCTAATTTGAAACGGAAGGCTCTCGATGTTTTTAATTATCCATCACAAAAACGAAAGAAGCACAGCAATGACAAGAATCCAGTCATGATTTTACATGAGATGTTCACAGACTTAAAGTTTGACTACAGAGAAGAGGGTTAGTAGTATTGAATATTGTATAATGATTTTACTTGTCAACAGCCATTTCACTGGACTCTTTTTTGGATCAATTTTTTTGATTGAAAATCAATTTCATTCAAGAGAGCCAGAAAATATTGTTATCTTGTAAAAAACTTGGCTGAACATTCTCATGAAAATTTTGTAAAAATGGTTTCAAAGATGTGTGACTCCCGTGACTGCCATAAAAAGAGAATATTCACCCCCTTGTATATATAAAAAGTAAATTTCCTAATCACTTGATAACAGTTCAATCACCTATTTTCTTATTTCTGCTTCCTAAGAGGTAGGTACAATGTATTATTAAATATTTATTAAATTTTAATTTACCATTTCCCTTATCATCAAACCCGAAAGATGGTGTGACTTGTGTGGCTCGTTCAAAATATGTGGCCCACATAACATAGTTAGCAAATCCTGTTAACTAATGTTTCATGATATATCATATAACAAGAAGTCCTATTTATCCCCAGGGCAAACTCAAACTTGTTCATTCAAATTATAGATTTTTAATGCAATTGCAGATGCTATTCAAAATATCTGTTGAAATGAAAGAAAATTAGGAAACACTGAGTACTGACTGTTACTTCAAACGTACGGTTTTAACTCCAGGAAGTGCTGACATAAGTGTTGATTTAATACAGGTTTTTTGAAGCAAGTTGCCATGATTAAAAGATGCTCTCTATTATTAACCAGGACTGGATTCAACATTCCACAAATGATATCATTTTATGGTTGCCATGAAACATATTTTCAAGTAGGTCATTGATATAGATTACCAAAATAGATTGCGAAAGGTAACGCAAACAAGATGTCCAAGCTACCGAGCTGTTTTTGCAAAATGCGAGGTTCTGCATCTTTTCTCTTTTCCACCAATCCTACAGCTACCATTTCTCTTGCTTCATAAGCATTGAGTATTGCACCAACATCAAAGCTAGTGTTTTCTTCACTTTCTATCGCAGAATCTGAATCAATTTCTGATAAATACCTTTTAATGATGTAACCTGGTTTAATATAATTGAACTCGTTATTGTGCAAGCCCAAGTTTTGTTGATAATTGATCATTACAGTGCTGTACCCAGAGTTAGTTTGATGGTTGATCATAACACTTGTAATCATGGTGATCTTATGTTTTAATTTACCATATCTTCATAAAAATCATCAACGATCATCAATGATAACGTTCTGTCTCTGTACTTACAATAATGTCACTCTCTAAACAGTGGCTACAATACCACCACCTTTACCATGACTTGTGGCATTTCAACATCATGTTTGAGATATTAAAACATCTCCATGTCCCAAGTTCTACATTGCAACTCAAGTGGCAGTGACTCATGCAACGTTTCTTGCTGATATCTACCATTTTGAAACAGTAAACCAAAATATTTTTTACATTTTGAATGCTGATATTGTAAGTGGAACATAGACAGATGGATCTATCTTCTCTCGAAACTCTTTATTGTCTCCACATACTAATTTAAACAGGATAAACGTGACTTACATGCACTCAAAAATTTTGAGTCAAAATGGCAGGAGGTTATCAACAGAGACATTTGCTAGCTTATTTTATAGTCTGACAGAAACGTTTCAAAATAGTGAAAGGAAATTATAGGAAATGGTATACATCAATTTGTAGAAGTTGACGATAAGAAATTAATCATTTAGTTCATAACGACTTGGCAACTTCATCGCTTCATTATCCCAAACATTAATGGACGTCATAAAGCCATCGGGAAAATTGAAAATGCATATATTTTATGAGGTTCTTAAATTTTTCGCAAATGTTATTGCTCAAGGTTACACAATATAGACTGCAGGCGGGATGCTTGCATCAAATAAAATAAAACTCCTTGCAAGAATTGGTGTTTCAATTGTTTACTGCCAAATGTGATTACAATCTCAAGAATTGTTACTGAATATTTTATTATAAAAGTGTATGCGCGTGCAATTATTTCGCTATTGAGTAGGCTACGATATTCTGCTATATGACGCTATATCTCATTGACTGGATGACCTGAATGAAAATGGAACACTTATAAGAATAAGAAAATGTTTGTCACATTTAGTTAAAACATAACCATTGTTCTGCTGACTCTCGCAATCGGACAGGTATTCAGAAATCTTGCGCACTAGTAAAGATAATAAGATTTTTTTAATTGTTGGAGGAGCTGGAGAGTCACTAGGTGGTGGTGTTGTTGGGGTCTCGTCCTTCAATTGTGCTGCAGTAGGCAACGACGACGATGACGTTTAGTAGTCAGCGGCGTAGATGTTGTTTTTTCTAAATCATTATGTCAATTTCAAAGACCTATTACATTGCCATAGCACGATCAAACCTCTTTTCAAGTGTCGTTTAAACACACCATTCAGTTGATTCAGCATTTTCTCCGCATTTTCGATGTCTGGTTGCGAAAAACAAGAGAATTATATATTACATGGAACACCCTTTCTAATCATCGAACATGAACTTTACCTTGACGGAGATTCTTTGCACTGGAAACAAGCAACAGCAAGAAACAGGAAAATTTTGCAAAGCATCTTGAGTCCTATTTTTACTGAGACAACTGACGATATAAATCAGTCAATGGGACAATTTATGCAATGCAAGTGGAGTTTAATACCTTTTTATTAGCATTTTGTGAAAAAGACCACATGGTATTCATCCAGCATTTTAAAGAGCAATTCTATTAGATCTGTCAATCGCGCAACAAATTAACTGATGCTGCGCAATCATTTAAAGCAAGCACCGATCAAATTCAAAACGAGAATTACTTGAGCGCAAGGCACCTTTGGGAAGTGCCTGAAAAACTTACCACGGGTTAACCAAACCTTGTGAGGGAAATTTGGTAGACTAATGGTCGAATAATAAGTTACGAAAATGAATTTTCCAACAGTGGACCCCAGTGGTCTGGGTTTTCTGGGTTATCCACTTAAAATATGAATCATAATTATTTATTACTCCTTCAAGTAACTTTAATCCGTAATAACCACATGTCATTGACAAACCAGGAGGTATTGCGGGGAAAACATGTAATGTAATATGTAATGCGGTGTTGATACAAAGCATATAAGCATATTAACAACGTTTGAGTATCTTAATTAGCTATCCAATGATATCTGTTCGGGGAAAACTAGGATGTTTTTGCGTGTGAATATGCATATTCCATAAAGCATATACTTTTACTCTTTTACAAACATGGTTACCTTAAAGTAAACAATAAAGCTTATATCATCAAGAACCATATTGAGTCATGTATTGGTGCAAATACATATAACTTGTCACTGAAGATTTTCTAAGAAAACATTAAAGAAAGGTGATCTGTAGCCTATTTACGAGGTTTGTAACGAGTTACAAACAACTCGGGAAAATCATGGATGACGGGCTTTAAACGTTGTATGCCACAACCGTTATTTTGTTCAAATTTCATATCCTAGTGTCGAGAAGGACCATATAAACTGATTTACTTATGTATTTCATATTAAATACTGCAATGTTTTTGCAAATCGTCCAAAACGGAATGTGTCTCGGAACGTTTATCCTCTTAACATAGATCGCTTGAATTTGGTTTTGTTTATGATGTGGCCTTTGATTTACAAATACATTTCAAAGTCAACTGCTGTTTTATTCAATTCGGTGAGAATGTGCCATATAAAGAATAATTCAGAATAAAGAATAATTTTTAACCACTTTACGTCCACATTATATACATACTATCTTTTGCTTTTGGTTATATTTGCTAGCAATACAAGACATACCCACACATGAAGTAGTATTGTTTTGTGTTAACATTTCCGTTGCACTCACTGTGATCTCTGTTGTAATTAATCCCTATTAAGGGCTTGTTTCCCTCGCAAAATATGTATGCGATTAATAAGTTCATAGTGTTCCAACAAGTAAAATACATACCATTATACGTTAAATGTTGATCTCAAAAAAACATTTTTCAAGGAGAGTTGCAAATCAGCCAGTAGTAAGGACTTAAGAAAATAGTTTTAGTTTTATCGTAAAGCCCTCCTTTTTAAATATTAAAAATGGTATGCGCAAGTTCCTCGCTGAATGAACCTATCATCAAAAGCAATAAGTTGTTTTCGGATTGCAAGATAGCTATGGAACCAATTCAGATTTTGTTCTTTGACACCGATGTACTAACGGACGTGGTCTACTTATCAAACGCTTTTGATAGATCTAGGTTATACTCCGAGGGTAAAATTGTTTTGAATAAATGAAGTGTTTATTTCTTCTGTTATAGCAGGGGTGGATCCAGCATTTTTTTAGAGTGTTGTCTTATACTACACACAACAGGTAATGAAAGGGGGACGTAATTATCCGGCCGAATATTCCTCGTGAACACCAAACACTTAACTTAAGCTTAACTTACAGATCTAAATGCAATTTAACATTAATATTTGCCACCATTGTTTATGTTATTTAGGACTTGTGGGACATGTCTTCTTAGGTAAGACTTAATATTAATTTTTGATGGTATCTGGTATATTGAAGAAAATGTAAATTTACAGGGCGAACACTAGACTTGCTCAGTCCATCTAATAAACTACATAGAAACTACTAGTTTTACTCAGGACTGTTATTTGTGTCAACTTGGAAATTTGTTTGTTTTTTCTGTCTCCCATATTTTATTGGAAATGTTGAAACAGGCTGCTTCTCAAACCATGAGGAATCGAACCTCAAAACCATTTATTTGTTTTGTATGGTAGAAGAAAAAAACGTATTGATAAAAAAAATTAATTAATAGGAATAGCTAAGAATATTTTGAAATTTATAAAGACACATAAATAACTAATACTATAAACTAGCTGCTTTGCTGAGCAAATAAGTAAGATATAGAAAAACTCTAGAAACTATAACAAACACCCGTAGTAAAAAATACATTTGTCATAAATACATGCATTACTTTAGCTGTATATTAAGAAAAGGTGTCCGTTGCCTCGGGTCGAAATTAAAACATTTTTTAAGGCCTGAGACAGTACACCATATGTCTATTTTAGATGGAACATAAATACCAAACTTTTTTTGATTACACTACCTGGAAGAAGGTCTGTTTATCACTGATCATAATTTATATTGTCATTCTAGAAAACATGTCATGGATGTATTTTATAGCACAAATGTTACCACCTTAACCAACTTTTAATAGAAGGACTGGATTCGAACCAGTACAAATGTGCAACAAAAATACATTAATTTATGCTAAATTAAAATTTGTATTTTATGTTTGGGTGAATAACAAGCGTATTTTAGATGCTGAGGGTAAAAGAAAAAAACAACAACTAAAATTAAGGTATGTTTATTATTTTGATTTGCCGTATGAAGCAACAGTTGAATGAAGAAGCAAAGAAACATTTCTCTTAAGACTTGGAATTTTTAAAAACTTTTACTATAGGCACAAAATGAATGGGTGACCATTTACTGCCATGTTGCACAGTCATAGGATATGTGTTACACCATAAAATATTAAAAATAGCATCTTTTTTGTTATAAACACCACGTGGTTAATGTCATTGTTAAACAATATTTTGTATTTTGCGCATCCCAAATTCAGGATAAATTGACCAAATTGTTTTGCCAATAACAGAAGAAAGGGCTAGCACACAAATACAAGAACCAAACTTATTTTTTTGACAGTTGATCTCTGCTTCTTTTTTAATAACTTTGACGATATTCTTAGAATTAATACTAGTAAAACAATCTGAACATTCAAATGAAACACACGCCATGAATAAATTAGCAAGTTTATCAAAATTATTTTCCTCTATTTGTTTTAAAAGAATAGGGATACCTTGAATAAAAAGTTGCCTTTTCAAATAACTCAAGTGATGTGAGAAGGTTGGGTGTCCTTTGAGAAGAGTTAAGAAGCATTGCTTTCGAGCTGTAAAGACATTTACCAGATTCAGACGATCTATAAAAAAATAAACACAAGTTTAAATAAACAACTATTTTTTCCGGCCAAAAAAACATCTCATGCACTATTCGGCACGTTGAGTTTTGACCGAGTCATGGCAAATTATCACATTCTGCGGCGGGAAACATTAAAAACAACGAATCAAATTGTCAAAACAGTTCTTCACTCACAGCAAATTAAACTATTTTGCGGAGAGAAACATTGAAATTGACAAAACTCAACGAGCTGAATCCTTGAATATTATAAAATATAAAAGTTCACTAAACAAAAAGTTTGGTTTGAAAATTATTGCCTACATGAGGTTTATCTTCGATATTCACAACTACTACAAATTGTTTGTTTACATTTCAAAGCTACCATCATAGCATTTAAAAGTGCAAATAATGCCACACACAAGGTTTCAAAATATCATGAAACTTGAGATGATAAAAAACTTCTTCTATTTTACTTTGTTTTCCTATATAAAATCACATTCCATTTTAACGAAAAAATAATAATATAACAAAAATATATTCTCACCTCAATGCAACTAAGTCTTCCCTTTTATGTTGGGGGAGAAAAACCTCCATTTTTTTGAGAATTTCTCAAGGACAAAAGATCAGATGGCACAATGGGATTTTTCTCATTTAACACCTTCAATTCATTTTGCAGCTTGGCTTTGTACGATTTAACTTTGATAAATTATTGGCTTTAACAACGTGCAACACAAGAGCATCCATAATGTTTACTCTTGAAAGACTTTTCTTGAAAAGGCACATGACCGTGAGAATCCAGAAAATTTCTTTGTGTTTTTTAATGATGGCTTGATTAACCAATCAAAATTCGACAAATTCAAACAAAGGCCACACTCTAAATTTTAATACGGAAACCGAATATCATCGCTCAAGACAAAATAGTAAAGATTGATTTCAAGTAGGGTTCCGGTTTCCGTTCAATTTTCCCAGGCCACACTTGATTGTAATTTACGGTAAACGAAGCGACAAACCTCCAAATCTTTCAAGTTGTGAACTTTATATTATTAATCGGTTTCCGTATGATAAGATGTAGTATGGCCTGAATGTTGCCTGCAAAAAGCGAAGAAAAGATATGCGTAGGAGAACTATTTTTACTCTTCCGTAGAGACCTTTTCACTTAAACTCTTGTTTACATCAGAAATCGCGGTTTTAGGGAATTGTTACGCAACAAGTACTCTGTTCTGATGAATGTATTTTGTGATTCAGTTGGAAGACTTACTGTCTGGGATAGACACAAACTAAAATCATAGTGTTGCCTGGGCAACACTGGCTACCCCTTGGATCCGCCCCTGTATAGACCAGGTGAATTTTAAGTTAGGTACCACCTTGAAAGGGAAAAATTTTCATTATGCCCAAGAGAAAGATATGTCCTTAGAGGTTCCAAAAATCAGAGGTGGGTGGTCTGGGAAGGTGGCATTGCCGAGAAATAGAGGAAAACCCAGGGTACACTAGTAATAAAATCATATATCACAGTACTTACATAAAAGACTGTACCTTTTGCAATATAATGATCACTCTTAATTATTTATGCAAAATTTTAAATGTAACTTGACCCAGTGACATTTTACAGACCGGAATGCACAATTTTTTTACTTTTTTTAATGATTTTTGGGAAAAATAACTAAAAAAACTTTTTTTGAGGTTATGATTTGCTTTCTACCTTGACCTCTTTGTTTTTCCGATAGCCTTAGCACAAGGACAACAAGTCTGGATGTTTAGTTTAAAGATACAAGCCTTATTGGAGCTTATGTAATGGCTAGAAACCACCAGTTTGATTATTCGGGAAACTTATTAATCGTAAAAATAGTTATAAACATATTCAAGAAAAAACCATGAAATATCAACTACATCAAAATTTAAGTGTTTGGAATATTTCTATTTCTCATCGTCCTCATAATCGCCATAATCTTCATCATAGAAGACGTCACCTTCAATATCATCCTCGAAATCTTCCTCATCGTTGCCATCATCTTCATTCACAGCCACATAGTCATCGACATCATCAGGGAACATATCATTCGTCCAAAATATGTCGCCTTCTTCATTCCATTCATGCTGTGCTGGTGTGGGTAAATCAACCATTGTTGTGCCAGCCGATTTCCAAATTTTGGCAACATAATTGGCTCTTTCCAAGTGTAAGACTAGGGTTCTCTGACAAGGAGGTAAAAGCGAAAGATCTGTCAGTTGTTTTGACTTCAGGTGCTTATTATCACAGATTTTAAACCTTGCATCATTCACATTCGACTTTTTGGTGGAATACAGATGACAAATATACTTCTCGAAATGGAAATTCTGCGTCTGATAGACCCCATGCGTCTCCAAGTTTGGCTGCGATCTTAGTTGAGTCTTTTTCTTTGTCCACCATTTTGTCCGGACATTTTTTTGCCTTTCCGGAAGAAAGCTGGAATGTAATTGTTTCCGGAAAAGGCATGGAACCCGATTAGTGCCCTCTGTTAATCTGCCGAAAGTTGGATGGAATCGAGCCAAACCTTCTTCCTGTTGTCGCCATTTCCCGAGTCAATAAGAACACAAAGACTAGCGCCGATCAAACCAATAGCTATCACCAAGAGTCTGTATCTGTTGATGGTGAACTGATGCAGACATTGCCATCGTATTTCAGGGCATCTAGGGCGTGTAACACAACTTTGGTATCTGCTCCCTCTTGGTTAGATACCAGGTGATACATTTGTGTTACATTTAATAGCGTCACCTTCTCGCAGTATTCGTCACCTAACATGATTATAGAAGTTCCAAATTGCTAACCTTTAAAATTAAGATATCGTATATTACAGAAGGAAGAAAATGTGGAAATTATAGTTGTTCCCATTGGATTCATCATGTAGTTATGAAGACATGCTTTATTATCTGGTAATATACACAATCTTTCGATGCCACCATAAGGGTGTTTTACAGAGTAAATCTGAGTTAGTTGTATACTGCATCTGTAAGAGGGTAGGAATCCCTTATGGTTACTAAGCAACCAAAGTAAGTTTTTCGTCATTCCCTTATGAGGTGGAAGTTGTTATTAAACCATAAACAATTGATGTCAGCGTTCTGGGAGCCTTGTTTTAAACAAACCAACCAACCAAATACAAACTTAACAACGATAATATTGTCGATTTCTGTCACAGTAGAAAAATTAGGTTTATGCTTTCTTAGTGCTTAAAATAACATAAAACGTTGAAAATCTCTTGTAGGCTTTTATCATTAAATGAAAATAGGTTTATAGTCCCTCTTTGCCAAGAGTAGCTAATTTTACGGCTGACGTCACGTTTGTTTTAAAATGTAATCCCCACGCTAGGTTTTTGGTTGTTGCTGTTTTGTGTATCTCTGCTTAATTTAAATCGGTCACCCTTGACCTTGTTTTCGTAACAGCACTGGCGATTTTATCCCCATTTAAAATATTCCAACACAATTAATAAGATAAGAGGTTGGGATGATTTTGGTAAGAAAAATGTCAGTTCATTATTGTCATTTCACTCATGAAGTGGTTTTATTTTTTAAAGATTTTGTTGTTGTTGTTCTATTTCATTATTATAATAATTGATTCATTGCAATTTTATTCTTTGTTCATTTTTCGATCTTACGAGAAATTTATTTCGGGGAACCGTAATGCTAATGGAATTCGCTAAAAGAATTCCCTCCTCGCTTTACGATAAATACTCGCCATTTGTTCGCATTTTATCGAGTTGAATTTTTATGTTCGCAAAATTTTTTTCCATGTAAATGGATGTTAAAGCAGGACTAGTGTTTTCATTTGGTTTAGGCAGTGTTTTTGTTTGAGATCCCGGCGACCTTAGAGATATGTATATCAACAAGTTAAATATGTTTTTGAAGCTTTCTTGAAACTTTCGTTTTTTTAGTATTATTAGGTGCTTTGACAAAGTTTTTCGCTTTTAAATTTGAAATAAGAAAGCCATTTTTTATGGTTGAAATTTTCCACAAACCATTTCACGTGTGCACGAACGAAAACCGCATTCTCTCGTGAAATTCTTTTATTCTCGTGCGATTTTCAAAACATCTGTGGTCAAACACCTCCCGATCGCCAACAATCCGTGGTTAACCTCAGGCTTTCTTGCACTTCTTTAAACATATGAAACCAAACATGTTATAACCTCTTTTTAAATGCACAGGAACGCAACATAACCGGTGCTATCGAGTCACTACAACAGTAGACGGCAAATCATTTGAGGCTATTGGTCACTCGAAGCAAAGGGCTAAATTTCAACTCGCTATAAACATACTCGACTGTTTCGACTTACCAACCAATACAACTTCGCAAGGTAAGTGTACACACGGATTCATTGAATATTTTCTGTTTTTTTTTTATTATTTAGCTTATTTAGATTAATTTAAATGTAATTTTTTAGGTAGAATTATTATTTTGCGTCATGCGTTAAAGTGGATCAGAGATTTTTGTAACACATTTTTTGTCAGCTACATTTTTTCCGAGTGTTTTTTAATTTCGCTGTCGAATGCGCTTTATTCTTCTTGCAAAGCAGATCATCCTGGGCTCAGTTGGGGGATAAGTGTGCGAAGAGAGAAAGGTTCCACTGCGAAAAGCTACAGTTTTTAGGCGAATTCGAAGCGCGCATGCTAATTTCAAATGATTTGGATTTCATGATACTTAGCGGTGTTCATGTCTGTTACTTTCTTTTGCAGCCTTCTCACAACCTGATGATTTCTTCGCAATGCCGGGTCCAGACCGCCTTCTGTACACTCCCCCGCATGCGAGAACGTACGCACAAATGATCTCTCAAGCCTCACAACCACACGCTCAAATGGAGGCTAAAACTTCCCTTTACGACCAACTAACCTCGACATCACAGCGACAAATCGGAGGAATGATGTCACCGACACAGCGGCAAATCGGAGGAATGACGTCGCCGACACAGCAACAAATTGGAGGAATAGTGTCACCGAGACAACGTCAAGTCAGAGGAATAACCGCACAAATAAACCATGAATTCGAAAACATAAGGTCTCTACCAGACGTTGAATTCGGGGACAGTCTACAGATAGATGAACATCAAGACGAACATGTTTTGCCGCGCGAAATCTCACCAGCGCGCGCGCGTCAAATTATGCTTCCGCCACGAGAAGCCGCGCAGCAAGGTTTCTCGCGTTTGTTTGCAAACCTGCCGTCGGTGAACGTGGAAAAGGCGCGGTGTTTTCCCACCATGATGTTGGCGGAACTGTTCCCTGAACTGCAGCTCGAGTGGGTGGAAGGAGAGGGGAGGGGCGACCGGCAGTTTAGAGTCGAGGTTGTGGTGCAAGGCACAAGGTTTTTTGGAGAGGTGCGTAATTATTCTGTTCACCTTTGAGGCAATGCAAATCTGAGCTATTATGTAACAGCATTTCCAGCTTGTTGTGTAACTAATCCTAAAAAGATTTTCTCGTGAATTCATTGACTCCTTATCACTCCAGCATCGCGGCATTGTTATATGAAATGGATCTTGTCATGGGATTTTCCATATCTTCATCATGTGTATATATATATAGATATATATTGTTATTTTGTTTGTTTGTCTGATAGTGGGGTGCCATCGTCTGAATTTTTTCTACAACGTCTCGTAGGGCCGCAGCAAAAAGTTGGCGAAGCTCAACCTCTCCAAAACCCTACTCTTGTACATGTACGACATCAGCGACTTCAAAGATGCCGACGCCCCCAGCAAACAAGTCAATGATGTCATGGACAAGAAGTTTCCGCTCACCCAGCTGAAGAGCATTGTGGGTAAGAGAGTGACGAATATAAAAGAGTACACGTTGTGTTTTTTTTATAAGAAACCAGTCTATAAGAAACTGTAGGCTCAGGTTTACCAAAAATAAAGAGCCTCTTAAGAAACTTTTCTACAGTTAAGAAACTTTTGTCAACAATGAAAAATATTTTCTTATACGACAGTTCAGCTTCAATTATTCTTAGTATATGTATACATTAACTACGAAAAATTTGGTCGTGACAAAATTTGGCCGAAGATTTCTTTGTTTACATTGCGTCGATCGAACGTGTTTAAACAATCAACACATTCGAACAAATTAAATTAATTTAAAGGTAAATTTTAAGAAATTTTTGAAGGTCAGAACAAATAAATTAAGAAACTTTTGAGCCTCAAAATGACCAAATTTTAAGAAACTCGAGGCTCAGCCCATTGCTTAGGTTTCTTATAAAAAAAAATAACGTGTAGTCCTGTTTTTTTATCTTTTCTGACGGTATTAGTTATTCAGACTAAGATTTTTCGTGGCGGCGGACACATAATCTCCGTTTGTTTACCCTAGATGGTGACCTTACCTTCGAAGTGGTACAACAAGAGAGCCAATCAGAGGAGAAACTCTACCACGCGACGGTCGTTGTGCGGAACGTCGCTTACGAGGCGTTAGGTAGCAGCAAGAACTTAGCGAAGTTGCGAGCGGCTAAGAAAGCTTTGGATGATATCAAGCCCAAGAAAGAGGGGACAGAACAAAAGAACGTTGTGGATACTTCTAAACACCCCACCATGGTATGTTCGTGTCCGAAAATATGCGGAAAATAACGCAGTTTGTTGTCCAAAAATAATCAATTCGAAGCGTGATTTTGAGAAAACTTTTGGACGCGATTTCTTAAATTGATAAACATTAATTTGCATTTTGTTAACAATTTTCTTTCTAGAATAGCAGACATTCATCTTCAGAATCATTGATTCAAACCTTACAGCGCACTAATTAATTTTGCCTTCCTAATCTGTTGACAGGTGTTCTACGAGTTCTACCGAAACGTGGAATTCATAGAGAGCGAGACGAAGTGCAATGGAGGACTCACTGAGTATCATATGGAGGCGGAGGTCGTCGGTAGGTCGTTCAAAACGAAAGCCACGTCGAAGAAGAAGGCCAAAGTGCGGTTGGTGTTGAATGCATTCGAGGAGTTGCACGGTATCCAACCTGGACAGTGGTCAGCCATCGACTTGAAGGAGGTGCAGGAGGAAAAGCAGCATTCATTGAACCCAGCGGCAAATCATCCCATTGTCCTCTTGCTTAAACTCAATCCGCAGGCTCGCTTCGAAGTGGCTGAAGATTTCACCAGCGATGTCTTTAACAAGTACAGAGCTACAGTTTTCGTGGGTGAAGCTCAGTTTCAAGGGTTGGGCGCGAACAAAAAGTCCGCGAAAACCGCGGCCGCGCGAGACGCGCTACGCGTATTGTACGCGATCGACGCGGATAATTATACAGAAGAAATGGCTGCCGAACAATTTCACGGCAGCGAAACGAAAAATGAAGTGCCCGTGGAAATATCTAATAAAATCTCGGACGCCGTGCAAAATCAATTCGCTTACGTAAGCCAAGGTGACTGCCAGTGCAAAGTGTTGGCTGGCTTTGTGTTGGTCGGAGAGGATACTTCAGTGCGAGTGGTAAGCTTAGGTACAGGTACGAAGTGCATAAGCGGTGATCAAATGACGCACAAAGGTCAAACCTTGAACGATTGCCATGGTGAGATCATTGCCTGTCGAGGTATGCGACAATACCTTTACGATCAACTGTTGCAGGCTATCAGTAAAAAGGATTCTGTATTCATGAAAAGAGGCGCGAAGTTCGCACTCAAGTCCCACTTGAAAATGTATTTGTACGTGAACACTTCACCTTGCGGAGATGGGAGAGTGTTCACTTTGCAGTCACAGTCGGGCGCAAAAAACAAAACAGCAGGTCTCTTGAGAACGAAGATCGAGAACGGGCAAGGTGAGATTCGCATCGTACTTCGGAAGATGAAAATACGTCTTATAAGAAATTTTGGTTGGAATTGAAAAAAAAACTTCACAGTGACTACGAGTTGTTTGTTTCAACCTTGGAGCGATAGCGTTGATTGTATTGCACTGAATGTCATAAAATAGAAAGTGATGACGTGTCATTAGAATGATTAGGTCTAGTTACCAGATCTTTTTGATTTTCATGCGTGAGAAAAGATTTTGCAATCTCACTTACTCATTTGTTCCAGGTACGATCCCCGTTCCCGAGAAGAACATCCAGACTTCCGATGGCATCCTGGAAGGAGAGCGTCTGCGCACCATGTCATGCAGCGATAAGATATTAAAGTGGAACGCGTTGGGGGTGCAGGGAGCGTTGCTTAGTTACTTCATCGATCCCGTCTACTTGCAGGGGGTCGTTATTGGACTTCATTACAACTTCGATGCCTTACGCAGGGCGCTTTATACACGAGCCGGAAAGATGTCCAGTCCTGCTTCTTTGTTTCGCCTTACCGACATAGCCTTAGGTTGCCCTAACAACATGGATATAAACCGCAACACGTCGAAATCGAACAGCAACTCTTTCAACTGGTACACGCCGCAACCCACCATGGAAGCCGTGAATTCGGTTACTGGCAAAACGGTTGTTCTAGCGCCGTCACGATTAAGTAAGCTGGCGTTTTTTGATAAGTTCAGACAGGTGGCGGCCATTGCGCATCCGTCATTAAAACCGCAAACCTATCATGACGCTAAGATGTTGTGCGTTGATTATCAGAAGGCGAAGGAGTGTCTCATGAAAGCGCTGGAGGAAAACCAGTGCGGTAAATGGATCGGGAAACCATACGAACACGATATGTTCGGCTACTGAAACTGACAACGCCAACTTTTTAGTTTTAATAAACTTTTTTTTTCGATTCAGTCCTGAGAAGCTCACTGATAGTATGATTTTCAAGAAGATGGCAAAAACCCTTTCAATGATGTGTGATTTCTATTTGTTTATTACGTCTTAGAAATGTAATATACCGAACAAGAACGCTTTATGACGTCATATATTACTCACGATAAAAATGATTTTTCGGCAAAACTAACATATCTTATTCGTACAAATTTTGGCGTGGAGAAAATTTGGCGATATTGGCTATTTTGCTCTGAAATCACCAAATTAAGTCCACGCCAGATTTATTTTTTTCTTTCGTCGCCAAATTTAAAATATTGCTTCTATCGCCAAATTAAAACCATGAGAAATTCAACTTTTTGTTTACGCACACACTTTTTTCTAGGCAATCTTACAAAGAAATATGCAAAATATAAATAATGAATGTAAAATATCAAAGGTTTTCTCAAAAAGTTGTTCTCCACATGGTTCTCACAACAAATCGAAAAACGTTCTCCACATGGTTCTCAAAACAAATCGAAAAACGCGTTTGATCTTCTAATTGACAATGAAGCTTTAATTAATTTAAATTAGTTTTGCAATTGTTTTTTTTTTTTTTTTTTCATATTTAAAGCATAGATTGTTCACATTGCTTACGTCACCAGTCCTTCTTTTTCCTATCCCCCAATAAAATTGGTCTAATTACAATCAACGTTTGTAATGTTACTGCTCCGCCAAATTAAAAACTTTTTGACCATCGTTTAATTAAATCCACGCCAAAAAATCATTTTGGTCTATCGCCAAATTAAATCCACAAAATTTGTACGAATAAGGTAGTTACTCGAAATGTGTTACTTCTTGGGACGAAAAAAATACAAACAGAATGTTACGCAAATGTGTGTTTTCAAAAATGCTCCAGCTCCTCTGACCTTTCAAATCTTCCTTCGCCAGAAATATTGCTCTAAAAACAGAGTCTATTGTCGAAAACCTTCTATTACAGCTGTTCGTAACAGCAGAATGATCTAAGTATATCGGCAGAAACGGTATTTTACCTCGCAAAAGTATATACTCGCTAAGGAATTGAAACTAGTTTTCTATGGAAAGGAGTGCGCACACAGAAATATCAAGGGGAAAACATCGATTTTAATATCAGTAAGGAAAATCATTAAATTTATTTTTAAGTCTGGAAAATCAATATTTTCATGCAAAAGTCGGGTAATTTTTTTTTTTTTTTCTCAACCTTTTGGTATTTATAAGCTGTACATAGCTATGTGAAAACTTGATTTGATTTGATTAAAATTAACAATTTTGAAATTACCTTTAAATCTAAATTCAATATACATATATGCATGTATTATAAATAGTTTAATGTTACAAACTTATAAAGGAGTTGAAGTTGTAAAAATACAGATAAACATACTATATTTTCATCCTTTTATTCAATTTTGTTATTTTTATTTGTTTAATTTTGATATAAGGTCAGGGAAAATAATGTATTTTTAAAGAAATGTCAGGGGGGAATCCGAGCGAAATAACACAAACTTTGGTCGTCCGCGAAATTAAATCCGCGCGAAATAACACAAACTTTGGTCGTCCGCGAAATTAAATCCGAGCGAAATAACACAAACTTTGGTCGTCCGCGAAATTAAATCCGCGCGAAATAACACAAACTTTGGTCGTCCGCGAAATTAAATCCGAGCGAAATAACACAAACTTTGGTCGTCCGCGAAATTAAATCCGCGCGAAATAACACAAACTTTGGTCGTCCGCGAAATTAAATCCGAGCGAAATAACACAAATTTTGGTCGTCCACGAAATTAAATTCGAGCGAAATAACACAAACTTTGGTCGACCGCGAAATTAAATCCGCGCGAAAACTTCGAAAACCTACGCCCGTGAAAATTAATCCGCTTAAGGTATATGTTTTAGTGTGATTGGATACAAACTTTGGTCGTCCGCGAAATTAAATCCGCGCGAAATAACACAAACTTTGGTCGTCCGCGAAATTAAATCCGAGCGAAATAACACAAACTTTGGTCGTCCACGAAATTAAATTCGAGCGAAATAACACAAACTTTGGTCGACCGCGAAATTAAATCCGCGCGAAAACTTCGAAAACCTACGCCCGTGAAAATTAATCCGCTTAAGGTATATGTTTTAGTGTGATTGGATACAAACTTTGGTCGTCCGCGAAATTAAATCCGCGCGAAATAACACAAACTTTGGTCGTCCGCGAAATTAAATCCGAGCGAAATAACACAAACTTTGGTCGTCCGCGAAATTAAATCCGCGCGAAATAACACAAACTTTGGTCGACCGCGAAATTAAATCCGCGCGAAAACTACGAAAACCTACGCCCGTGAAAATTAATCCGCTTAAGGTATATGTTTTAGTGTGATTGGTCCGCGGGAGAAACAAATGTATATAGGAAAAGTCAGGGGATTTTTATTCGTTAAGGTTGTACGAACCCTGAATATGATGACGAGTTGAATGCAACAAAAGATCTGTATTAGGCCCTATACATTCCAATCTACTTCAATAATTCTTCAAAGATATCAAATTGCTTGAGGGGGTTAATTTTTGCGGAAAACCATCTCCCCTTTATTGAGGCTCATATTATTTTAAAAATTATTTATAGCTAAGGCATATAAAAGGCGTTTACCTAAATAATCGATTTTATTTATATATTTTTCTATATATTCCCCCCCCCCCCCCCCCCCGACTCCTGTAACCAATAATTGGGACAGTGGTCCTGACCGTAGGGTCCTGTTAATGCAACTCAAAATTATTTTGTACTAACTATATAACCCCCGTCAAGCAAACCGTTTTTCGCCAATAATACTGCCTAAAACCGTGTTTAAAACTCAAGCTACATTGTGACAACAAAATATATGACAACATCTTCGACAGTAAATATGAAAAAAGTGTCACTATAGGATTTTTTTTTTTTTTTTGTTAACAACAAATATTTTTCTCGGCATTATCGATTCTTTCACTTCTTTTAGTAAGCCGAAAGAAAGCTCAGTGCTATGTATATTCGCACTTGTATTTTGACACATTCCTGTCCTGTCACCACACATCGGATAGGGGTGAATACTACATTTATCTGCTGCATTTACAATTTCCAAAAAATAAGTTAGTAAGTGAAGAAATAATGCGATGGACTAATATTAGTTAACTAGCAACAAGAGCCTAGTGCAAAATGCACTTGTTTAATGCGAGAAAGAATAACTAGTGCCACTCTCTGAGGTGAAAATATTCTAATTCTGGCGCTTGACTTGAAATCAACATCTTCTGATTAGTAAATGAAAAATAAGAAGCTGTATTTGATAACCAATTAGAACCTTGAAACTGTAATTACACATTTATAATGGTGATCAGTCATTAACTACCGTAACGAATCATCGTATATATGTAGCTTACACTACACTAGTTGCACAACTGTCTCTCAAAACTGTTGTTTCTTAACTTTCATATTTCTATTATGGTTTTATTAACCTCTTTCTCTATCGGTTGGAAATTCGATGTATTTATTTTGAAGTAGAACAGTTCGATTGCTCCCTACTTGTCAAAAACTGGATGGGGGAGCCAGTTATCAATAATGAGTGCAATTTTTTTGTCTTAAACGTCTTTAATCCATTTCGTGAAAAAAATCACCTTTTTTCTGGTCTTAATGTAAAAAACATAGGCAGGGTTGTCATTTTTTCTAATATCGGGAGCTGCTGCAAGAGTAGTGAGTCAAATTTTACTTTGTTTTCCTCAATAAATAATCAATAATTTCGATGATAAACCGGCGAATTTTGGTTGAGGGGCGTTTTTAGCCTTATTTCCTTCGTCCGATATATCAGGGTTTTGTTATAAGCCGTGTTTGTTATATTATGGCAACTTATTAGGACTTTTTTAATCAATTTTCCAGAGAAACTTACTTCATCGTACCAAGAAAAGTATTGAGTAAATTTTGTACACACTTCATGCAGCAAATTTGATAATATATGTATCACTATGTTCTTGATTTTGTACGGATAGTTCCTTCAATGATGTCAGTTCTTCCCTTCGATTTGTTATACGCGCCATTTATATGTTATAGTTTGTCCTGAATAGTTTGCTTCTTAATGTCTCCACAATCGTTCATGCTTGCTTGAGTGGAACCGTCTTTCTCCTCCTCGCAATACCTTATATTCCTTAAGTCAAGTTAATATACCTTGTGTACATTTCAGAAAGAGTAATTTGTTTCAATCTGGGACAAGTAGTGCTTTGACAATGTTTGAACGGTTTAACCCTTTCCAGTTCATGACTGTTTTTTGCAGGCGTTAGCCCTTTTGGTGAATCTCCAAAAATAAAAAGTAATGGATTATTTGGAAGCTTTTGGGACAAACTTACACGTAAGTTGTCTATAGATATAGCAAACGTGTCTTTGATAAGTGGTGACGTCATCAATTCTTCTCGCATCAAAAGGAAAACATGACAGCACATGATAACAGTCGATATATATTTTTTCTTATATAAGTGCGAAATAATAGTTTCCTTTAAATCTTGTACAGTAAATTCTTTCGATTATACATATTTGATAATATATATTCAATTACACTTTGTTGCAGCTAACAGACGCGGTGCTCTTTGTTTGCGTGCCTTGTGGACATGGCATGCATATACCATTTCCAGCTTTAGCTTTGAATTTATCAATTGGGCAAGGATTACACCCATACTGGTTGTTGGTACCACCCGTTGTCGGTTGGTATCCTGGGGGACACTTCTCGCAAAACCAACCGTTCAGTCTTGGTGATGAATCTTCAGGACATGGGGCACAATTCTCTGTTTTCTTTCTGTAAAATGCATTTTTTTCAAAGCAGCAAGTTGTATCGATGCTTCGAGGCTTTAAATTTCGCTTAACAGATGGATGGTTTGATGTCATTTTATAACAGAACTCTACTGCAACAGGCAATCGCATTTCATTTTCAGGAACCGGCATTTTCAAGATATCATCGCTGTAGAGCTCAATCAACCAAACGGATTTCTCCAAACTTGGATACACATCTCTGTTTAACGAACCAGGAATTTTATTGCAGTTTTTTGTGTGACGAGGTTGGCAGTTTTGCAAGTTGTACAAGTTATCTTTATCCTTATCTGTGTAGCAGTTTGAAACGTCACTATCCTTGTAACGATTTTCAATGTCGACAGGTTGGCGAAATTTATAGACTTTTGAGTTAAGTGAATTTTTTAAAAGTTTTGCTTTTGCCTCGACAACTGGTTTAAGTTCAGAATTGGGAGGGACATGTATATTCATTGATTTTAAAAAGAACGGCTGGTATTTACGATCGCCATCTTTGATCCAATTATTATCCACTAACCATTGGATGTCGGGTATTTTGAAAATCGTGCTGCCTTTAGTATGACCATCCCGTGTGGTGTACAAGTCAGCGAGGTTTATTGTTCCCGGCTTACGTGAGTAGTACGAGGCTGGGATGGAAACGATGTCAGTTTTTACTTTAGAACCTGTGCACATGTTTTGAGCGAAAATATCGTTGTAAGCAATCAATGAAGAAAGGTCCTTGTCTGGGTTTGCCAACAATTGTGGACAGATCCATTGTTCCTGTCCGTGTGAGTAATACGTAATATAATCACAGGCATTTTTTATTATATTTCTTTTCAAGAAACGATAGTTCATTGCAAGGTTAACGCGACGAATTTTTACGGAAAGTTGCTCCGTCAACGTGCCAGTCATTGATTCTTTGAGCGCACGTGCTGCTCCTTCAGCAATCTTTGCTCTTGCTAACTTTGCATAGCAGTCCATTATATTGTCCTGTTGTTCAGCCAGATCTTCAATATTAGCTTCTAAAACTGCCATCACTCGTTTGACTCTTGGACAATTCCCTTTTGCTGTTGCAATAAGCGAAGAAATTGCACCAACAGTTGTTTCTGGATCTTCGATAACGTCGCAAGTTGTGTCAATGATACCATTTACGGCATGCGCATACTCAACTATGTCGGTGCTTTGTATTGCCGGTGAATACTCATTATATTCTACAATAAATGCTTCTGAATCTTCAACTGTATAATCAGTTTTCGACTCTATAGAAGAAAACATATCATGAAGTTTCATAAACCGATCTTTGTTTGCAACGATACGATCTTTAATCTTTTCAGCAATTTTTCTTAATTTAGGTAAATAGGTTGTCTGGTAGTGCAACCTCGAAATAATCACTGCCGATCTGCTCACATCGTCTAATCCTTCCAATATATCTAATGCCGAATCAATCTTATCCGTTATTGACAGTGAAGGTGCCCAAAGCTTTGCTATTGAAATGGCCAACTTGACAACCTTCATTGCTAAATCACCGAAACTCACGCCATATGCATACTTAAACAAACTCCCTAATTGATCAGCTAGGTCGTCTTGTAGTGTTTGGGTTTGCTTTTTCGCATTTTCCCAAACAGACCGACTATACGCGCAATCGGCAACTGCAATTTCTTGATCGTACCGTGCTAAATCTTCATATAGCTCGCTAAGTTTTTCTGTGACGACACTTCCAATTTTTCTGATATTGGTGATGATTGTGTCAGATTCCTCTTTACGAAGTATCTGTTTTAATTTTTCGATTGGATTTATATCGGCCGTTAAAAAGCCGACTTTTTGATTTTTTGCATTTTCAAAATATACCATTTGATCTTCAAGAAATGCTTTCACTTGACAATATTCAACATACGTTTCCTCCTCATTCTCTCGGGAACAATCCCAGTCTCGGCAGTCAGATTTTAGTTTTGAAAATGTATCTTTTATTGACTTCTCAACTACAGCTTTCTCCTCTTTCACTTTTATGCCATCCAATAAATCGCTTAAATCAGTGATGTTGCATTTCGCACATATAATTTTGCTAGTGGTTTTTAAATCGCAGTTGTTTTGAACATTAAATTTGCAGCTGTTTAAGTCTGAACCCCTTCCACTACAATAAACGCTGACGCATATCTTTGAATATTTTGCAGGTAGAGGGGTGTATCCGGGATAGTCATAAGCATAAGCTGGTATACCATGATCACTGTGAAAACTATTTCCAAGTTTTGTTCTACAAAACGCATTTGCCGCGTTTTGGTTCCACGTCAAAGGTGCGGTGGAAATTACAGGCATATCAGAAATGAAAACTCTTCCTTTAAATTTCTCTGTTTCTTTTCCATTTACGGTTTCCCTTTCCCCGTCATTTGCAACGAATTTGATTGAATCACTGTCAATACAAACAATAAACATCTCTCGACCTCTTACGCAGCTCCTCACATCAGTCTCATGGTAGCAGGTTGCTAGAGTACTAGCTGGTTTGGCACAAAGGGGACTAAACATAATAAAATCCGAAGGCACCGCTTGAAACAAATTGGTTTTCACATATGCAGGAATAGGGTTTTTGAAACCGAGTTGACGGCAAGGTGTAGTAGACGGTCTGATATCTAATACCTGGCATATGTATTTCCCATCTATCTGCATGAACCCAAAATATTTGCTCGGCTTGTTATCTTAAAACAAATTCAGAATATGACATTAAATACCAAAATACAAAACTTTTATTCCCCTACTGTTATAGTTTATATAGTATATAGTTGTTAAATAAACCAACTACTCGATGCATAAAAATCTGCCAAAATAGTAAATGCAATGAAGATATATGTTGCTTACCGAAAACTAATCGCGATTTCTTTTTTAACGTTTCCACGTCACCGATCGCTATGTTGTCCAAAATCTTACAACCTTTCTCATCCGACCCCGACAAACCATATCTCTTACAATCGTCTACGCTGTTGCACCTTGCTGACTTCGCTATGCAAGTCTTCTTCTTCTTCTGACCATTAGTGCCATACATGCCACAGTAGAATTGTTCGTTGTTACAAGGATTCTTGCAGTACGGTTTCCCAATTATCTCTTCGTTGCAACGTCCGATAGGGCAACGACACTTACGTGATTCTCTAATTAAAGCAACATGCATACAATCGTTTAAAAACGGAAAAGAGAGAAAACATGTGCGTGATTCTGTAACGAAAACATTCAAAATAGAAAAGAATGATAACCTGCACGTAATACTCTATTATGGATTCGCTGAAGGCTTTCCATGGCTCATACAATCAATGTCGTAATATGAAACAAAGATGAAAACAGAATGAGCATGATTTACCTGACTGAGAACTCACAAAGTAGTTTGCCAATTTCTTCTTTTGGTACATATTCCGGGTTTGCAGTTTCATAGTAATATGTTTCAGGTTTTGGCATACTACTTACGCCAACTCCTATCGTAGACGCTCTTACTCCTTTTAGCGTTTTTGTAGGTCTGTAGTATTCCTTTAATTCATTTTCGCTGCATCTATTACTACAACATTCATTTGGTATGTGACGTCGAGCGTAGTTTCGATTCTGTTGTAGTTTCTGGAAGCTCAAAGCTGTTCTCTTGTCCAATACAAAGTTACTCGTCATGCTCTGATTGCCCTTAATATAGAAATACATTTTGTAATTAGAAAATACTTTCATCCAAGATGCGTCACAAAGTTTGTTTACACTATTACTCTTTTTTATCTTTGATATTAACTTACACAGAAAAGCTGTTTTGTTGCGTCTCGTTCAGTGATGTTTTTTTATTGCGATTAGGTATATTCATTTTCGCACATAATTTAAACTCTAATCAAGTGCATTTTTCTGCTAACGGCGTATACTTCAAGATCGAGGGCAGAAACATTCGCGATGTTTGGACAACAATTTAAGGTGGATGTTGTATGAGATTTTGGACCAAATTTTTTGTTTGTTGAAAATCGGATTTTTGGTGTAAATAATGCCTTAAACATATAGAGAGGCTGTTTATGACCAAGAAACCTCATTTCTTAAGCTGTATTTCATATATAATAAGGATTTCGAGGGCTTGGTATAAAAATTCTGATAAACTTGAAATTGTTGTGTTTGGTAGTATTCCCTTTTCCAAATACCCTTGAACCGGGGACTTTAAATCAGAAAATACTGTTTTATAGTGTAGAACAGGCCTTACGGAACTTTGAATTTTCGTGATACCCATGGTAAACTTTTGTAAACGAAAATACTTATAGAATGAGAGGGGACAAGGTTGAAGATAGTCAGAATTTGCTGAAATTTGACATTTTCTGTTTGTTTTTCAATCTTCTGTTATTTTTATGGTGATGTCTAATGTTTATGCTTTTATTTTTCTTTAGAAATAAATAAAATAGATATAAATATAACGTAAAAATGCCTGGGAAGAAAGCTAGGTCAAAGTACAAAAAGAAGAGAGTTTTCCATGGCGTAAGGAAACAGGCCAACAACATGCTGTTGTGAATGAATCTTGTTCCATCATGTCACTAAGATCTACTGATTATCATGTTTATTTACTCTTCTTTAATTTTCTTTGCTTCTCTGAGGTATTTGATATGATAGGAAATATTAAGGTTTTGATATTTATCGACTTTGTTTCCTTAAAAACTATTTTAAAAATTTTATCTTCAATTTTAGCCAATACACATATTTCCCCCTTGAGAAATGACTTAGAGTGTTGAAGTAAAGTTTTATATGTAAAACTTTTCTCAAATGTTTGTTACACTATGAAAAATGTTTTAAACAGAGGATTTGGGGAAAAAATAATTTTTAGATCCTGTATCCAAGGAAAACAGTTATTTGAGAGTTGCCATAGCAACCATTGTCAAGGGGAAAATTCTTCTGTTGAAAACAAAGATTTTTATATAGTAACAACTTGGTGAAAAAAATAACTCAAAAGCTAACTTAGTTCTTTAGATATCTTTAGATATTCCGAACTCTGGATGAAAACTCCGGATAACATTCTCGAACCTATTTGTCTGAACTGTTTTCACTTGTTGGTTTCAAGAGGAACAATAATGATATTGCTAAAAAAGTATTTTTTCTTTAATAGAACATGACATTTTCGTCATTCGCGAAAGTTTATGCGCGCGAAATGCAAATATTTGGCGAATGTTCCTTCTCGCGAAAGTTTCTGATCCTAAAGTGTACTGTAGAATCGCCATCATTCAAATATTTGGCGAATGTTCCTTCTCGCGAAAGTTTCTGATCCTAAAGTGTACTGTAGAATCGCCATCATTCAAATATTTGGCGAATGTTCCTTCTCGCGAAAGTTTCTGATCCTAAAGTGTACTGTAGAATCGCCATTATTCGAAAATTTCCTCAATTTCAAATAACAATTAATAGCATTGCAAAATTTCTCAGACCCCTCGACTCAAGTTTTTGACGTATAAGAATTCCTTATGATTTAAATGATGAAGATGGCTGTAAAGTACCAAAATCCATCTTGTTTTTAATATTGTTTTGAAGGTTGGTATGGTAAGAATTCTTTATGATTTCCAGTTATCAGCATCGATTTAAATGTTTGCAAAATAGAGTGGATATATATATATATATTAGTTATGGGAGAATATTAGCGAAGTTATTGGTTTACTAACTGTATAGTGATAGTGAGTGTACAAAATACAAATAAAAATTTTGCTGGCGCATAAGAAACATTGAAACATAAACTACCGAAGCTGAAGTTGGCTGCCTGTATAGTATTCCAATAGATATTGCTACCAGCCAACTTATTCTTCAACTTTTTTACCTGGTTGGTAGCCACAATTCAAAAAGATAGCGTTTAGATCATTAGAAATACGAGCCTAAAACTAATTCTTTGTTAATTCTTATGTACTAACCTTGTTCCGATGGGCTTTTGACATAACGAACAGTGACGTAAGGAAGATAAAGACCAACATTGCTTTTTTCAGCTCTGGAAAAAAACAACACCAACAAATGTTACCGTAATTAATTCAATAGATGCCAGCTAGAGTATATCTGGTCCACAAGATTGTAGCATTGCAAGGGATTTCCTTTTCAGTGTATGGTGAACAGTAACAAGGGCATAGTAATATGTTTACAAACGGAAGAGACAAGGTTTGCAGTTAATTATATATGTATGTATATATTACCTGGATGTTCCAAAAAACGCATCAATGATATAACCTCAATTGCATAAAACTAAGATGTAGTTGATAACATAGGACCTGGTCCTGGACCAATTGATTGTTACTTACAAAGTATCCAATTTAAAGGCTTAGCTGAATCATGCATGCGAGCAACAAAACCTGCCATTAAATTTACTGATAGTCTCAGTCACTCAGCCGTTAAACGATATTTTTCAAGAAGTTTCGGTCATTTCGTTGTACGATTATTGAAAATTATTCTCAAATATTACGCAAGAAAAATATAGACGGCTGCGCACCTTAGTGACCTAGTCCATAGTTTTAAACTTCTGTTTCGTTCCATGCTTGAACTATTTCACGAAGAATATTAATCGTATTGTTTCGTCGCATGCTTGTCTATTTTCGTAAATACTCTTCAGAAGAAATGATTCAACCAAGTCTAGCTACTGGAATATTTACCACCAAACTAAAAATTGCAAAGGTCATCCCATCCCTATTTATAAACCTAAATATATAAAATTCCCACAGAATTATTCCCATATATCCATTCTTCCTGTTTTTCTAAAATACTCGAGAGAATAATTTATAACCGCCTGTATGAACACCTATCTACCAACAATCAATTTGGGTTTCAAAAGCGTGTAAGTGTTGAACATACAGATCTACAGTTATCGGAAGACATTTTTACAAACTTTGACAGAAAACGATTCACTCTGGGTGTGTTTGTAGACTTATCGAAGGCCTTCGATATCTTGAATCACAAAATTCTTCTGTGTAAATTGAAATACTACGGAATCATGGCTTACTACAGTGGCGGATCCATGGTAGGTCAAATATGTCGGCCGCCTAAGGAGAAATTATGAAAGTTTTAGGGCGCATCTTTATATACCCCGCTAGACTAACACCCACTAGGTTACGATCTTTATATACGCCCGCTAGACTAACACCCACTAGGTTACGCTTAACTTTACTTTACTTTTGCTTAATGTTTCCAACCTCGACTCCAATATTTTAGCGTTATCTACATTGCTTAACTTTAAACGACTGGGAAAGAAGGTACAAACGTGTGTCAAAAGTTTGATGCGTAAGGCAAAAAAGGCAAATCAAAAAACATTAGCCACATTTCTCAAGCCCAATTAAACGCTTCTGTTATTAAACCACCCGTTTCTGTTGGTTGTAACCGATACTTATCGTAAAACGGGCGATTTAAAAAGAAACTGTTACTGATACACTATCGGTAATGGCGTTCTCTAAATATTTGTTCCTGAACTGAAAGCGGATGAGCCATCGAGTTTTTTTTCGCCGGTTTTACGATAAGTATCGGTTACAACCAACAGAAACAAGTGAATTAAACGCTTCTGTTATTTAAATGACTGTTATTACAGCTGTTATCTCTATGGCCCTTATCTAAAAAACTAGAGCCAATCCAGCAAAACTAAGGTCATTTTTGGCTTTAGCGCACCTGATATACTCTAAAACGGATAAACTTTCTTTGAAAAAAAACATAAAAGTAATTTTTGTTGGGCTGTGTAATACGCCGTAAAGCCGCATGTACGTTAAAGTGGTTTGAAGAGCAGAGAGGTTTTGAAGGTAATGGATTGAATGTGAATATAATTTTTTACTTCATTTCACATATTACAATAACAATTATTTCGGAGTTTCTCACTTTATACAACATTGTTGACAGTTTGCATAAGCCGCATGTACGGTTGTAACAGTACAGTGATTATTCAGGGCCGCAGGGGGAGGGGGGGGGGGGGGGGGTTATGGCGAAAGAATGTTGAAAAATATCACTGAAATAAAAATTACGCCGATAAAAGTGGTGGAAGAGGGCAGTATCCGGGTCCCATGTCACGTCGGCCGCGTTACTTTACAATGGAATTTGCTTAATTTTGTAGACTCGTTTAGGGATTTAGTGCATATCTCAGCTTTCTCGAGTACAATGCCATTGGGAATGAGTTCTCCTGTGTTCGATTGGTTCAATCACGGGTGTCGGGAGTTGATCATTTCGAAGAAAGGCGGCAAAGTGGAGTAAAGGCTCATTTCCATGTCAGAAAAGTAGACCCGAACAGAAAAGTTTTCGGATCCGAAAATTTCTGGTCAGAAAAATAACAGTTTCCATGTGTCAGAAAAATTAAAACGAAAACAAATATGACATAAAAAAACAGATGACAGTGGGAGAAAGAAAACAACATGAATATTCAATTACTAAATGATTTAAGCGAAGAAGAAATTATTATTTTACTTTTGTTAAGGCAACGAAGAAGGAGAAGAAGAAAAAAAATAGAGAGAAAAGTATGGGTTAGAAAGATTTTTTCTGAACGACAAGAAAAAGGTGAATACCATGAATGTGCTTGTTAAAGAAATGCGATTATACGACCAAGAGTATTTTAGTTTTAAAAAAAAACTGTTGTTGTTGTTTAAAATCTAAAAAATTAATTTTAAAACGTAAAAATCGCTTGTGTTGTTTTTACTTCTTCTCTCTTATCACAAATGGTGTGATTATTTTGAAATATTGCATCAATCAAAATACGCATGCGTTAAAAAGTGTTAGCGTTTTTAATTGGTTGAAAAAATTTCTACGTCATGTTTATCTGGTGAGTAACCAGAAAAAGTTGAAAATATTCAACTTGATATTTTGTTCCGCCAGAACACCCAAAAATTTTAATTTATGCAAAAAATCAGTCAAGCAGATAATGCGCATTGTTATAGACCCGAAAACATTTCTGTTCGGGTCTACTTTCCTGACATGGAAATGAGCCTTTAAGGCTCAAGCGATTTTTACGTTTTAAAATTAATTTTTTAGATTTTAAACAACAACAACAGTTTTTTTTTAAAACTAAAACACTTTACTGTAATATGGATAGCCAAGATACAGTGGAATTTAACATTGGAGAGGATGACAACATGAACTCAAATGTTAATTTGTTGCATATGCTAAGAAACAGTCAGGGTTATGAGCAACAGTGTATTTCAGCAACAAGTTCTCGTCGCACAAGTGCCTCATTCTCAACTTCACCTCCTTCTTCCCTTGCTGCATCGATACAATACAACCCATCATATTTAACCAACACTCAATCACAAATGTATATAGACCAGTTTGAAAACAACACCACCACCACTAGCACTGTTAATCAACAAGGTAGACATGAAACTGAAAGTTTATTGATAGATACAGTACGTGGTTATCAATGTATTTGGGATACAACAAGCCCTACATACAAAGATCGAGACAGAAAAGAACGTTGTTGGAGAGATATATCCTCAATCACAACGTTATCAGGTAACCTTTTTGTGCATGCTTAACTGATAGGGAGAACAATTTGTTGTTATTCACTATCATATAAAAAATTAACTGATATAATAAGTTAAAAAACAATAACAACACCTAAATAATATATTTCAATACCAAAATACTTTTTTTTATATTTATTGTATATAAAATCTCAGTTGTCTTGTCGGGCGACTCAATTGCTAATTTCAGAAAATCTCAGTCGTCCTGTGCCGCCGGGCGACCACGGCATTGCACCATTGATAGGAATTTTTATTATTATTTATATTAATTCCAATAAATAATATTAATTAGGAAACTTCTCTCATGAAAGGTTTAATTTTGTGCCTGCAACCAACCTAGATACTAGATCTTGCAGACTCCACCGATTTCTGTTTATTTTATGTGTTTTGGTATTTTATTTTTACAAATTTGTTTATTATAGTTGAAGACGCAAGGAAAGTTTGGGAAAAACTGCGAGAGAACTTCAGAAAAAGCTTTCAGCGAAGAGGAAAGCTGACAGTGTCAGGCAGTGGTTACAAGAAGTTACCAACTTGTAACTATTTCGATAAATTAATGTTTTTAAAAACAACTGTTTCTAACAGAAAAACAACATCAAACATCCCTCAACAAGACGTCTCGTTATCTTCCCCATTACTTTCCCCGTCGACTACTACCCCCACAGCACAAGAAGTACACACGACGAGTAATATAAAAAAAAGAAAACGAGACTTGCCATCAGAATTGTCTTTCGATGCCATGCTTGTTGAAAAACTTAACGAAAAAAGAAGTGAAAGGGAGGAAGCAAAAATCGATTTCAGTGATCAAGACACTTTGTTTTGTTTAAGCTTGGTGGGGAGTTTAAAAACCCTTACTTCTAGAAAAAAGCAATTAGTACGAATGAAAATTGAGCAATTATTGTATGAAGTTGGAGAGGAAACTGATTAGCAACTAACATTTTTAATTTTATGACTAATGTTTACCTAGGACAATTTATTGAAACTAACACATTTGTAAACTCTTTTTTTTATGTACACAATTTAATCTAGTTACAGTAAAAATAAAACAGTCAATATTTTTATTTATTGTTCAAGATGTTCTAAATGCACGTTCATTCTGCCATGACACAGATCCACTAATAGAATTGAAATATGTACAAAAGTTATCTCTAACTGTAGAAGCATTAAGTGTAAAATTGTTTGAGCCTTGATGTGGAACGGGCACTAATCCTTCATAGCGGTCAGTCTCGTTTCTCCGTTGACTTGAGCGGTAACCATCTGTTGTATAACTATCAGTATGTCCTGGTGGACAGTATTTTGACTCATGTTTCATTAAAAAATTGTGCAAAATAACGGAAGCTTGTGTTATAAGAACCACAGTCTCAACTTTTCTAATCATCGGTCTTCGAAATATTCTAAAACGTGATGCAAGAATTCCAAATGTGTTTTCTATCACCCTTCGAGCACGAGAAATACGGTAGTTGCAAATACGTTTTTTGACGTTCAGAGTTGCTCTAGCATAAGGTTTCACAAGATTGGGTTTTAGAGAAAATGCCTCATCTCCAACAAAAACGTAGAGGAAAAATGTTTCGCTACCAGTTAATCTTCGAGGGTGTGGTAAATTTAACGAATTGCTATTAATTTTTATACCTATACTGCCGTTGGCAAAAACTCCACCGTCACTATTACCTCCTATGTCGACCATGGTAAACTCATAGGAAGCATTGCATACAGCCATTAAAACGATACTGTGTGTTTTTTTGTAGTTAAAAAACGACGATCCAGAATCTGCTGGAGCTTGCATTACGACATGTTTCCCGTCAATAGCTCCAACACAGTTAGGAAAATTCCATTGTTCCTCAAAGGTTTTTGCAATAACTTCCCACTCGTCGTTTGTATCAGGGCATTTGATGTACGAACGGTGAGAAAGCTCATCCCATATAACTTCGCACGTTTCTTTTATAATTCTTCCCACAGAAGTAAGACTAACTCTATAACTACTCGCAATAGATATCTGTGAATCACCCGTTGTCAAGTACCGCAGCGTGATACATAAACGTTCTGCGGGTCCGATTGGATCTCGTGTGAGAATTTGTTTGGTTATTTTCATAGAAATAAACGATAAAAGCAAGTCAAAGTTTATTGGTGTCATCCGGAACTGTTTAAAAAAATATTCTTGGTCGTATAATCGTATTTCTTTAACAAGCACATGGTATTCACCTTTTTCTTGTCGTTTAGAAAAAATCTTTCTAACCCATATTTTTCTCTCTATTTTTTTTCTTCTCTTCCTTCGTCGCCTTAACAAAAGTAAAATAATAATTTCTTCTTCGCTTAAATCATTTAGTAATTGAATATCCATGTTGTTTTCTTTCTCCCACTATCATCTGTGTTTTTTTATGTCATATTTGTTTTCGTTTTATTTTTTCTGACACATGGAAACTGTTATTTTTTCTGACCAGAAATTTTCGGATCCGAAAACATTTCTGTTCGGGTCTACTTTTCTGACATGGAAATGAGCCTTAAAGACCGATAACAGTAATCTAGCAATTAAATATTATTAAAAAGAAATGGGAACGAAAAATATCGAATTAACTAAAAAAAATAACAAAATTTAGGATAAATAAATGTTTAAAAATAACGAATGAAATAAAATGTTTTGCTACCTGTCGCTGGCAACCTGTATCGTCGTACGGAGCAATGACTTCGGGACAACACGACAGACCGTCGATATTCAGACTGAAAGGACGAAATAAGGGAGGTGAAAAATATATACAGTCGACTCTCTCTAATTCGAATCTCTATTATTCGAACTTTCTATAATTCGAACGAATTCTAAGTCACCGTCAATTTTCTTTAAGAAACTCTTATAATTTGCTTTCTATTATTCGAATCTCTGTAATTCGAAAACCTCCATATTTCGAACAAATTTTCTGGTCCCCTCGGTAAAATCCTCTCTGTAATTCGAATTTACTAAACTAACCGTTAACACTTTAAATTGTTTTTTTTTCAAAATTCGAATGTATTGAGTTTTTGTAAATACACATCTTTTGTATGCAGTTTGATCATATTTTCTTGTTACTATGGTTTGATGAACTGCGTCAGATTTACGAAATTTTGAGTTGATTTGTGGAAAGCCTCAGCGACGCGAGTCGTGTGTTTGACTTGACAATCTATCTATCTAACACGAAACAATAAAAAATTGAACACTTTTTTCAGCAACTGTCACTTGTTCATGTATGATCATGAAACGTAGGAAAAGAAAAAAAAGAATCAAAGAAAACTCGATCATTCTTTTTGTATTTTTCACTTCAATTTTTCAAAAATTCCCGTTTCTCTCTTTAATTCGAAATGTCATCCTTTAAACCTGAAAATTCGTATAAGAGAGTCTTTCTACTATTCGAATCTCCCTATAATTCGAAGGAAAAATTTTCCCCTTGGAATTTGAATTAGAGAGAGTCAACTGAAAGAATGAAAGAATAGTTATAATAGCCGTTAACCGACTCCCACCAACAAATGTGTGTTCCACATACAACAAAAGAGCGTTTGATTTTGTAAATCGAGAAATAAAACAGAATTTGAAAATATAAAGTAAATTAGTTCACAAATCTGATATTCAACCGAAGTAAAATATTTACAAGAACTTTGTAGAATCATACGGACGAAAATACTTTCTGATACACACAATGAAATATATTAATGTTAAAATGTTGAAATTAAAACAAAAAAAATCTAGGATAAATAAATGAAAAACTTATTCTTTGCAAAGTTGTTATTTATACATTTTATTTTGAATAATCTTATGTTACTTATTTTATTTGTATAACTATATAATATTTCAATTTCAACTTTTTATTTCAAAAATTCAGATTTCAGAAATATAGTAAAACAAATGGTCATTGATGAAATTTTAATATTTAATGTCTTATTGTTGTTACCTTTCCCCCAGTAGAATATATTCTAAAGAAAGAAAATTCTGATAAAATCGAAAAATAATTACAGGAAAAAATAAAATCACAACAAAAAACTTCGATTAAAATTATTACGCATAAATTAACTCGATGCAATTAAAATTATTACGCATAAATAAACTCGATGCGATTAATTATGATAATTTATGTCCAGTTCGAGGTAGCAATATTAATAATGTACGCATATGAATTGGAGAAATTTCCTATTTGATTCAACGTATTCAAGGATCTCTCACATCAACATATCAAAATATCTTTGACAGAAAAAAACGTTGAGCGGAAAGGAAAAATGAATTTAACGAAAGTTCTTTGTTGGTGCATATTTAAAGCCGTATTTCTAATTAAGGTAAACTATTACTGTTGCAATTTTCAAATTTGTATATTAGATTCAAATTCAATCATTTTATAATAAAACTTCTAAAGAGTTCTTTCTTCATAAATGTCATATAAATACACACATCCAGTTGCTTCTTTTTAAAAGTTCAATTTTCGGTTATCAATGCATTAAGCTTTATCCTAATTATTATCGTTTTAGGTCCAAGGTGCAAAGTTCAATCCATTGGCTCACGTCGGTACGTTTCAATCTCTACTTTTGTACGCTCGGTTTTGGCCATAAAAAACCATTCAAATTATAATAATTTCCCATACTTCATTGCTACAAACGCTTCACTTCAGTACACTGTGCCAACCGAGATCATTATGAAAACACTTGGTTCCCAACGCCCGTTGTAAAATGAGTTTCTTTCTCGTTTCAGCCTCATTATGTCAACCCGCGATAAACATGACGTCATCTGACGTATACATTCCCGGTCACGTGATAGCAACGCCACTATTCGACGGCAGCATACCCTACGACAATAACATTAACTGCGGTTTTCTTTTTAAAACGGTGAACGGTACCGGCTTGTTTACTTTGCAGTTCCATGTGTTCGATTTGGAAGAAGCTAAGACATGCGCCGCGTATGATTACGTCAAAATATACCGGCAGGGAAAAGGCCAGACAGACTGGGATTTGGCAAGTCTTTATTTAAAATAGACCCCTTTCGAGATAGCAGTGTATTGCTAACCGATTCCGTAATGGTCATTCCTATAAAAATGTCAACCTTAACTAACGAAAAAAGCCTCGCTTTCGTTTAAAAATTTGCTATCTCGCAAATGGCATTCATAAAAAAGACTTTTGAGACAAAAATAAAAGTCGATTTTTTGCTTACTCTTTGTAACTCTGGATTTTTACAAACGTGTTTCATTTCTTTTCTATCGCGTGCAAACTCAAGAAATTCCAAAGCATTCGTGCGTATCAAAAACAATAGAATGGACACATTCAAAATCTTTTTTGAACAATGAAAGCATCTTTTTTCGGTCAACAAACTTGAATAATAAGGTGTAAACGAACAACTAGAAAGCGATTACATTGGATTACCACCCTATCTTGTTATTTTATAGTTGAAGAACACGCAAGAAAACGGGTATTGCGGACATCTCAAAGGCTTGGTTGTAATGGGGTTTGGAGAGGCTTTTTTCGTGCACTTTTACACGGATGAATCGGACACGGGTGCCGGTTTTAATGCTAGTTACAAGTACACCACGTCACTGAGTAAGTGTAGTTACAAGTACACAACGTCACTGAGTAAGTGTAGTTACAAGTACACCACGTCACGGAGTAAGTGTAGTTACAAGTACACCACGTCACGGAGAAAGTGTAGTTATAAGTACACAACGTCACCGAGTAAGTGTAGTTACAAGTACACAACGTCACTGAGTAAGTGTAGTTACAAGTACACAACGTCACGGAGTAGGTGTAGTTACAAGTACACCCCGTCACGGAGAAAGTGTAGTTACAAGTACACCACGTCACCGAGTAAGTATAGTTACAAGTACACAACGTCACGGAGTAGGTGTAGTTACAAGTACACCCCGTCACGGAGAAAGTGTAGTTACAAGTACACCACGTCACCGAGTAAGTGTAGTTACAAGTACACAACGTCACCGAGTAAGTGTAGTTACAAGTACACCACGTCACGGAGAAAGTGTAGTTACAAGTACACAACGTCACTGAGTAAGTGTAGTTACAAGTACACAACGTCACCGAGTAAGTGTAGTTACAAGTACACACGTCACTGAGTAAGTGTAGTTACCAGTACACCACGTCACTGAGTAAACAATTTTTTTCAGAATTCTGATTTCTGATCAGAGAACTTATTCCGTTTCTAGGCAACCCTATAATCACGTGCGTTGGAGAAGAGAATGACGCGTTGTGTGGGCGCCAAATCGAGGCAAAAGAAACAGGGGGCATCAACCTAAAATGCACTGTAGAAAGTAATGAGGAAACAGAAATCATCTGGTACAAGAGATCGATTAACGACTTGCCACTGAGAACCGACATGGTGAAGGTATAGTGACGAATTTGCCGACGGGAAAATGCAAATATACTTACTTAGTTTGTTTCAATTTCAATGCAGTATAACTCGAACAACGACGGGGAATCTTAAATCGTTCGAGTTAAGGAGAGTTCGAGTAATAGAGAGTTAGTTTTTATGAGAGTTTATTAGGAAATTGTTCGAGTTAAGGAGAGATTCGAGTTATAGAGAGTCCACTGTATTAATTTGAGAAAGCTTACCAACGCAAAATGCGAAAAAATTTTCAATAAGAACAAACCAATCAAACAACCTTGAACAAAAACTGAAAATGTTCGGAAACCACATAGGTAAAGCAGGCGTTTTCAACCAATTGGAAAATCTTCCATTGTAAAAGAGATATGAAAATAGACTTCCCCAGATAGCGATTTTAAGATGTAAAATTTCGAGCTAAAAATACAATACAAAAATAAGTCAAGAACCTATAAATTGCATTCCATTGCGTAATCAGGGTGCTAGTTCAATCTTTATGGTGCGCTCTACAAAATCATGATATTGCTCTCGATCAGATGACAAGAACGGATTTCCACTGGACAAATTTATTCGCACAAAACAATGTCATGATATAGAATGAATGCTGAGTCAGCGAAAAGTCAATTCGCATTAAATAGTTGTAGAGTAGAAATCCACGTTTAGCAGTTCTTGTTATCGGGTTTTAATGATGTCAGCGTGGCCACTCATTTTTACAATCAAAATTCCAAGTGAAATTTTCATATGTATTAAAAAAAGATTCTTTTACCTCAAAAAATGCCATCATACAGACTGCGAAGAAAGACTTTGGACAGCCTCGAGAGATAGGATTTTTTCCATTTTTTAAATATCTACAAACTGAAAAGTGAGGAAAAGCTAAAGCTAAAGGTGTAATGAATAGCCCACTTTCTAATGTTATTGTTTACTGGCAGTCAAAACGTTTTTAACCAATCAAATTCACACAAAAAGAGTAATTCAGACTAAGTGATTTTTGACTGCCATAAAATAAATTTGAAATCTGAAAAAGGTCTATGCGTGCTTTTGTAGGCCCGGGATGACGTAGGTGGCATTCAACTTGAAGAGTTACTGTTAGAAGATGAAGGCACGTACGTGTGCATGGCGAACAACAAGAACAGACGAATGGAAGAGGAGATTCAACTGAAAATCATACGTAAGCAGCCCACTTTGACAGCATTTTACTTTATTTCGTATTTTATACATGTAATGTATATAATTCTTTATTTCTGATTGGATAATACACATATATCTTATTGATTTTATGCAATCGTAACACAAATATCTAAATTTAATATCTGTAACTTTCAGAGAAATGCAACTGTCCGAAGGAAGTGCTCATCACATGGCACAACTATCCGCCCTATACACCGACCATCAAAGGCTTCACCAAGAAACAGGTGCCCATCTATGGTGGCATCTTCTACAAATTTATCGAGAAAATGATCAGAGATGTATGCGGAAACTGTGAAAGGGTAGGAAATCAAACGATTTTATGACGTGATTGTGATTCACGCTCGTCTTTCAAATTTATTGCTTTGGTACTCGATTAAAGTTGGCGCGTCTTCACTAAATCAAATGAGGCAATTTTCATCGCAGTGCCACTACACTAGACGTAAAACAGCTAACTTTAAAATATTGCGAGAGATAATCAGAGATTTTAGATCAATATTATATATACTTAGTAAAAAGGAAACTAAAATGTTATTAAAGTTGCTAAGGAAACGTTTGCATATTTCATCATCAAGAGTGTGTGTGTAGGGGGGGGGGGGGGGGGGGGTCAGTCACTTATGGCATTAAAAAACGGGGTAGGGGAAGTTTATTATGACGTAACATGTGAACGTTTCCTAAGAGCAGGAGAAAACTATTTTCATGTTGAAGGGGCATGGATGGAGCTACGTCAACTGGAACGGCCCGCTTAACCGCAAGAAGAACTTGAGAGATGTGAAGCTGGAAATGCTGGAGGAATTTGACGTTGCGTTGCCCATACTCAATGGGAAGGATGAGGAAAAATATGGGTGAGTCTCTCTTAGTACATCAATTCGAAATGAACTTATTGGTTCAAACTGAACAACACTGGACTGTGATTGGTCACAAAAAACGCAACGCTGTACTGTGATTGGTCATAAATGGTGCGTTTTATGAACAAGGAGATTAGTAAATACCTATACCGGCTTTATCACAGCGTATATTTCACTCATTTTGCTTGTGCAACTATCAAACTATTTCTGTAAGAAATTCTTAAGGCACAAACCTTTATTCAAGACAACATATATTTTTCACGACGGCAGCTACTTAAGGTACGCGAATTCGCTGTAGAGGGGTATCAGTATTCTATTTCTCGCACAGAGAGAACTATTTCGTGGCAGTTACCAATGCGCCAGGTTACGTCATTTTTGAGAAACTGAGCAGCAACGGAGGAGAGAAAGTTTTCGCTGCGCTCTTCACCTGCTGGCCGGTTCTTGCCATTACTGTACTCATGATGATTGTGGCTGGAATCATTATATGGTTTCTGGTAAGCTCTATGAAAAGTTGCCCGATGATCCCACCAAAAAGACATTTGTCCCCTGCTTACTCAAAATAACAGTTGTTAATTTTAAAGTTATACCAATAAAATTCTCAAATACCATTTCATCCTGTTACAATAATCACCAGCCTCTTACACCAGTATCTTCCTTTCAAAGAAAAGTACAACATAGATTTACATTCTTTTTCGTATGCGGGACGAAAAAATTTCTGAGCCTCGATTACACTTAATCTTTTTTGAAAACGAGGCGAAACCCATGCTTAAGACATACCCGTTATATTATATTCTAAATTTGAGAATGTCTATTTGGGCAACCAGTTTAATTATAAAAAGAATAACCAGAAGCTTCATTATATTAATAAGAAAATAGTCGAAACACTTTTCTTAAAAACTTTGGTAAAGTGTTTTGACTATTTTCTGATTAATATAATGAAGCTTCTGGTTATTCTCTCGCACATGTTATGGTTTCCCTAAATGTTTCTGATTTATACTGGCAGCATGAAGAAGACGTTTTGGAAGACGGAAGCTGTTTTAATATTTTGAACAAAAACAGCATGCTCTTAAAAATCCAGCCTGGCAGTTATCTTAACATATGCTTAAAAGATTTTAGTCTAATTATGCTTACAAAGTAAGTCGATCTTCAATCGTCTATATATTACCTCCAGGAAATGAAAGCAAACGGAGACGAATTCCCGTCCACGTTTTTGGCCGGAATCAGACAGGGAATATGGTGGGCTTACATCACCATGACAACCGTTGGGTGAGTACAAATTAATTCAATAGGGGACCACTTTTCTGAACGGTTCTGTTAAATATTTGTTTTCGATTTTTAGTTACGGTGATATTTCGCCGCGCAGTTACTTTGGTCGAGTGTTTGCTGTTCTTTGGATCATGGCTGGACTCGTTATCATCTCGATTCTAACAGGGGCCATCTCAGCGGGATTGTACATTGCGTCGCAAGAAGTTCCAATTGACATATACGGCACTAAGGTGAACTTAGTTACACATGTGCGGAATGTGGTGTAGTTTTGTATGTACATATCTATCTTTGTAGACAGGCCGTGATCTTGTGTAAAACAATTCAAAACGTATAAAGCCAATTGATACAAACAAGATAACATTGTCGGAATATCTGTGTTGTGGGTCTGTAAAATAGAAACTTTGAAAGCTGTGTTGTGGGTCTGTAAAATAGAAACTTTGAAAGCTGTGTTGTGGGTCTGTAAAATAGAAACTTTGAAAGCTGTGTTGTGGGTCTGTAAAATAGAAACTTTGAAAGCTGTGTTGTGGGTCTGTAAAATATGAACTGTGAAAGCTGAGTTGTGGGTCTGTAAACTATAACTTTGAAAAATGTTGTCATTGAAGTGACATGATTTGTAAGATATACTACTCATCAATAACATAAACAAAATTTTTGCTCTAGATGGCGGCTATCGCATTCTCAGAAGAGTTTTCCTATGCCATGGCAAGAAACGGGCAAATGTCAGGTACAAAGTTACTTTCCTAAAATGTTGAAGTTTGCGAATGTTACGTTATGTATAGCATGATTGATTTGTAAACCGGTGATAAAAGTCTTTGTTATTTGCACTCTTTTTATATAAAAAGGTCTATTTAAGTCTAAAGTAGGCGAAATTTTACCAAAGCTGAGGACCGATGCTTGTGTTGCTTGTTAAAGGCATTGAATTTATTCAATTCACTCGTTACGCGTATGCCGCGCTTAGATTTTTGGATGTCGCATTTTTCAGTATACAAAGATTTTCAAACGATGGTTGATGAAATCAAACCGGTGGACACGGAAAAGAGTAAAATCGAGGCGATTATTGTTGACAGTTATGTAGCCGGCTACTACAAAGAATTGCACAAATTGAAGAAAAACAAAGTGATTACGATGGATGACATGAAGTATGGAATTGTGCTTGGCGGGCAGATGAACACCAGGGAGATGCGAGTCAGAATGGATGAGTACGTGAAGGAGAAGATTGTCATGATCGGCGATGGACTGATGGAGAACGTCAACCAAGTACCGGTAAGTAGTGAATAAGTCATGATCACCATTTCTTTTATACTGAATTTTAATAGAGCACGGGATAACCAATCAACTATCCATAGATCTTTCTTCTGCGATTTCTTCTTCAAAGAAGAGTGAGCATCTCTTTCTGTATCTCCTTCTCAAGAACTCCTCAATCGTTTAGAACAACCCAGGCTTCGACATGATGGACCCGAACAGTGTCATGTACATGACCGCCGTCATCACTATGGCAGCAATGTTGCTATTGTTCTCGCTATGCGGTCTGGGGTTCGAGTATGGCTACCTAAGGCCGCGACAGAGAGAGGTGATGGCCGCTAAAAGTAAGTTAAACTGACGCTTTCATATAGGAATTGATTTTCAACAAATATTACAAATCTTTTATATTCCTTGATATTGTCATGTATCATGTTGTAATTAAGAAGGGATATGGGGAGAAAGAACTAAAAATAATTAAAACAACGAGTTATGATAACAAAATTTCAATCTTACGGAACGAAAGGTCCACAAAAGTTTCTTAGTAACTCACGGAGGCGTGTTCACATTCAGACCTCGACATGATTGAGTCGACAAAAGTGAAGAACATGGCAAAGAACACGACAATCATGAGAGACCTATTACTGGAGGAGTTGAAGATGCATCAAAAGCAAGTGTGCGAGAGAATCGATGACCTCAACGAGCTGCATGTCAAACAGAAACAATTCTTTCAGGGTGAGTTTTCTTACAAATATGTCGGCAAAGTTTGTCATAATAGCGCAGTTCGCTACCAGACTGTTTTTGAACATTTTCCTGCCATGGTAACTGCTATTAAATTAAAGGAAAGCATGATCTTTGTAGTTGATTTGGTTACCATTACCTAGGTTACTAAACGACATTGTTTGGTGGTAAACCTTGATGTTTTATCTTCCAGAGAACAAAGATACGTACGCCAAGGATGCCATTGAGATGCAAGATGTAAAGAAAACGAAACACAGTAAATGAACGGACAAGAACAATTTATGAACGAGATTATTTTTATCCACGTGTTAAAAATAACCGAAGCAATTTTTTGTATCTTTTATATTCGCGCACCGCCAATTTGCACTGCTTCGTATCGCTTTTTGTATCACGAAAGAAAGCATTTTTCGATTGTATATACACTCATTTCGTGTGAATGTTAGCACGAGAACACTTATTTGTCACTTACGCTGCAGCTGAGCCTTTTCCTTTGTTGTTTTAAATAATCGTCAAGCTTTTCTTCAGTGATTTTTATGCCCATTAAAGCCTCATCTCAGGGACCACCCCTGAAACCGAGAAACGCAATTTTGAATAAACACTAAAAGCTTCAGCATTGTCACTTAATATCCGTACTTCGATATGTCGACCAAAAACCTAAACCTGCTATAAAAACAACGCACGTCTTCGTGGTGTAGAACATTCACAGAAGAACTCAGAGTTTGCAATGTTCCACAATGAAGTGAGTGAGTGATTGAGTTTCATTGGATCGAATGCATTCTGTAAAATGCAAAGTATTCTATCTATGTGGTTTTTAGTCCAGTAAAATTTAAGGTGAACCTAGAAAAAATTAATGTAAAGCCGAATCATATACCGTTGGAAAGATAATTTCATGTAACGTGATTGGCTAATCACGAGGAAGTATATATTATATTTCGGAGTGCAAAACTCAATATTTTTTCTTGATTGGCTAAAAAGGAGTGCAAAATTCAATATTTTTTCTGATTGGTTAAAGCAACTATTCCCGGGATTCCTATTGGTTAAAAACAGAGTGCAAAATATGACACGTGCGAATGTTAGAATAATGTAATCGTAAAATCATTGAGTTGTGACGACGTTCATGTTCACGCTCTCAAAGCGTGTTATATAACATATATTGATAAAGTAGTTATCGCAAAATACTCAAACAATATGGCATATAGGCGAGTTAAATATTTAAGAAAAACATAAAAAACGAGAAAAAATATTCGCCTTATTTTTCTCGTATCTCGCGATAATTGCTACATATTGATAAATGTTCTACCCTTTAAACTTTGTGCACATGTGCTTACTATCATTAGGAGTCCTATCATAAATGTAAACTACAAAAAAATCCAAAAAAATTGCTTATGTCAGCAAAAAAATTCTAAAAAATTGTTAATACTATTACCGCATTTTTCAGCAAAAATGAAAAATCTGTTCATTTGTAATTTTTGAGGAAACCAAAATGATTCGTCATCACCTTGGACAAATATATATTATAGAAAGAAGAGAATGCTAAAGTAAAAGTGCACAGTGTAATATGAATTTTTAAAAGATTTAGGGTTTTAATAAACTTCAAACTTGACATAAACTAATTAGCAAATAAATAAACTACAAAAAAAAAACATGAAAACTAAAACGCATCCATAAAATGTCTGTCTTCAAATTCTTCCCTATCATCATCATCATCGGTTACAGTCAATCAAGTCATCAAGTTTAATATTCGAACATGATGCCCCTTGGCAATCCTTGCAGAACGAGGTGCAATTCAACCCGGATTTTAGCCATGTGAATGGATTAGTATTGCATGTTCCTTTACAACCACAACGAATCACTTGTCACTTGTTAATGATCCTTGAGACCAGCTTCTACGTCTGTCATGACCGGGATAATGGATTTTCCCCTGATCTGCCAGCCCCAATCAAACGACATGTCATCAGAATCTTTGAGGTTTCGCCATACCTTCACCTGGTGATAAACTCTTAAACCGTGATAGTAGGCTGCTCTTGGAGATGGTGGCAATAGAGAAAGGTCGATGTTTGCGCGATCAGATAAAACCATTTGCTTGTATTTTTTTTTCCTCATGAGTGACAAACTATCGGTTGAAGAATGAAGCAGGTCAAAAACTGAATGATGGCAGTTCTTATCAGGAGAATGCTTTTTGTAGAAGTTGATGGTAATTGACTTAAGTTTAGATTAGGGTGAAATTGTAAAAACTTTGACAAACTTATTTTGATTAGGTTGTTTAGAATCAAAAATGCACGGATTTGCACAATAGAAGCATTGGGTTTTAAAATCGAAATTACCTCCACACACACGTTTGCTTGAAGAAGGAAGATCATTTGGAGTTAATTTCCATTTACTTGTTGATTCCTCAGTTTCGTTCGACAACTCTTATATTGTTGTTTCGTTTTCTCTATTTCTTTGGAGTTTTGAAGCTAAGTCTGTCAAGTCGTATTTTGCAGCTTGCGTGATTAATGTACATATCATCATCATCATCATCATCAGTGGTTCCCTCGTGTTGATTTCTTCAACTTGGGGCGAGACTGCTTGGATGGCTTGTATAACTTATCCAACAGGCTCTTGAAATTTTTTCTGTTTATCATTCGTTAAAATAGATTTGTTTTCCTTTTTTGAATATTTGCGTTGTGAGGTCATTGAAAGAGGATACTTTACAATTGTACAGGTTGACACAGGTTGTACCAATTTACAGCTTGATTGGAAGCAAATACAATTGCTGACCTGACATTATATAGAGGATGCTCAATACCTTTTTCTGGATCCCAATATTGGCCGACCTGATCTAACTTGTCGTCACTTTTATCTTCTTTGCCACATTTCACACATAACATACTGTTTTCAGCTTCCATCTCTAATGTCACTTTTTCTCACATAATATAATTAATTTATCACTAAAATAAAGAGCATGAACCATGAATTGAGACGGCATGATTACATAATTATAACAGCAGTCATAGTTATATATAGAGAGTTTACAATTAAATACCCTTGGGAATTTGCTGACATTAGAATCAATTTGTTTATTTACCGGTGTCACAGTAAATAAGGACTCCCGTACATTTGCACTCTCCAGTCATTATTTACTAGTAAATAATGATTCAAGGGATTCAGTTTTTTCTAGTTAATAATGACTCCCTCAGTAAAATAATGACTCCCCTGTTTTTATAAGTTTTAACATAACCAGAACATGGCCTACTTTTTTAGGGATTTAAACAATACTGTTAGTGAATAGGTACACTTTGCAAAATCAGGGAAAAACTTTTTAGAAATTTTCCCTTGTTTGTGACAATTTTTACACGTCTTGACAAATTCCGCTACGTCGTTTACAATATTATGCTAATAGAAACTTTCAGATAAATGATATGTTGATTCTCGAACTCGATGTGAAGCCATGAACTTCGCTTTAGGGTTTTCACCTAAGTCAGCATGAATCTTGATTATTTGACGCTGACGCTCCTTCGATGAAACAACCAAAGAATCCGGTTAGTGTTAGGGTTCGAATCCAAAGGCGTGATCAGAATAAACCGAAACAATGGCAAAAATATATGAAGGATGTGCTGACAACAAAAAAGAACTTATGTAGTTTTTGATGGATGACTGGTCTCATCAAACTCGTTTTGCCCAATTACTTCGTAGAAGAACTTTATAGGTAAATTGTGCATCAAAATTCTTTAAAATTACATGTCCTGATGAGGAGGTAACAACTGTCTGTGATTTTCCATTTCTGATTATGTTTAACTAAAGAAAAAGGTAGGCATATCTTAATCTTGATTTATTTTGCTTTTCTGCAGGTACTACTTAAGGAAGAACCTGAATTACGAAACAATCAGGAGGAGGCAGACACAAAAGTTTCTTGTGTGCAAACCATGTGCCGCCTAGTACTGGTACTGCAGTCTGCATGCATACCGTCGACAGTGACATACTCTCTTTACTTTTGTGACACAATTTCGTCACCAATGTTAATTAATATTGATGTAAAAGACAGGCGTAGAGTTTTGAACATATCAAGCATTGCTGAAAAGCTTGGTACATCATTTTTATTTATTTATTTTATTAAGCGAATATTTTCACAGGATATACATGTCAGTATAAAAAACTGTTATAAATATGTGTCCTGGTATAAAAATGTTAGTAACAATTTAAAATATGTTATATCTAATAAAAATGAAATGTTATATAAACAATTTTGAATGCAATAAAACGTGTATGAAAGCAAATAGGATAAAAGTTAGAAGGAAGGAAAATTTTTTTGAATAGATAAAAACAAAAACTGATATTCAACACTATAAAACAATTCACAAAAAATGAAGTTTCAACTTATTTTTAAAACAATTAAAATCCTTTTCCTCCCTTATATGAAATGGTAGCTCATTATAAAGTTTGCTCCCCATAAAATAAAATGATTTTTTTGCAAATTCTAATTTGACTTTTGGAATTTGCAATTGGATGTTGTTGTTACGAGTATTGATGCTGTGATTTCTCAATATGAAGTAGTTTTTAAAATTACTGCATACATGATTATCGATACATTTGCGCACAAGTGAACAAGCATGGATGTTTATAAGGTTTGTTATTGATGGTATTTTAAGGTTTTTGCCGTTTATAATGTTGATCGCACGTGAATGGAGAGAAGTCAAGCGTTTCCGCTGGGTAGACGTAATTAGTAGATTTGTAGTGGTGTTGAAAGTTATCAACGGAATGATCATCTTTTCATAAACTGCTTTTGCTGCATGAGAGTTAAGATTACATCTTAGATTGTGTAGTAAACGTAATCTCAATGAAGCCCTCTTGTATGTGTCATTGAAATTATCATTTAAAGAAAGAGTTGGATCAACGGTTGTGCCAAGGTACTTGTATCGATTAGCTGGAAGAATCTTTTCGTGACGCAAATTTAAGTTCAGTTCTGTTGGATAGTTCTTGAGTCTTTTGGCAGTACCAAATATTATTGATTCTGTTTTACTTTTTTTTATGTTCGCAACTAATTCATTTTCTTCAAGAAATTTTGAAATATTATCAATGTCTTGGTTCAACTTGTCTTCAATAATATCAAAATCTTCATTTGAGAAATAAATTACAGTGTCATCTGCAAACATAATAACTTCTGAATGTCTCAAACAACTTACAAAATCGTTGAAATATAGCAGGAAAAGTAAGGGTCCCAAGATCGAACCTTGAGGAACGCCACAGGTTATTGGCATGTAACTTGATGAAACGTTATCGTATACTACTAATTGAGATCGGTTGAAAAGGTAATCTGTCATCCACTGAAGTTCAGCGTTTTGTATACCATAAGATGGCAATTTACTAAGCAGTCGACTATGGCTCAGCGTATCAAATGCCTTGGACAAGTCCAGAAATACAGTGCCGACTAATCTGCCCTTATCTACTTCTTTTCGAATGTTGTCGAGAAATAATGTGGCTGCTAGCTCTGTTGATCGACCTTTTCGGTAACCGAATTGTCTGTTAGTGAGTAGAATGTTTTTTTCCAAATAGTGCGACAGCTCTTCGTGAACGATTTTCTCCATTATTTTCGATACAACTGGTAGTATCGAAATCGGACGGTAGTTATTGACTTTGGAAGATGAACCGGATTTGTGTAGAGGGGTAACTCTAGCAACTTTCCACTCAGTAGGTACAGTTGAGGTTCTTAACGAAGTGTTGATTATGTGACATAATGGTGATGCTATAATGGATGCACAATCTTTTAGGAGTTTCGCTGGAAGATCATCGTTGCCCGTAGCTTTATTTAGTTTGATTTTTTTAAGTTTGTTTTCGATGTTTTCTGTTGAAACAGAAGTGAAATGAAATGTTGCTGTTGTTTTAATTGGGTACGGTTTGTTGAACTTCCAAACAAAATTAATCAATGGCATCGACTTTGATTTTAGTATATGCGCACACGTCGAGAAAAAATTACAAAATATACCAGCTTTAATTATTGGGTCATTAGACTTTATTGGAACGTTGTCATCTTGAATGAATGGTGTTACACGATGTTTGGTGGAGTCTTTCATTGGAATTATAGACTTTATTGTTTTCCAAAAACTGCGAGGATTGTTAACGTTAGATGCCAAAAGGTCATTGCAATGGTCTTGTTTTGCTTTCTTAACTAGATTTGTACATCTATTACGTAAGTTCTTGTACAGATTCCAAATTTGCTCAGTATTGGTTCTCCTTGCAATTCTTAACACTTTGTCCCGTTCATTCATACAAGCCTTTATTTCAACTGTAAGCCATGGACATAATTTTCCTTTAATTCTTTTGTTCATGAAAGGTGCATGGAGGTTAAATGTTGTTATTAGAGCAGATTTCAGGTAATTCCAAGCAAAGTTAACATCAGAACTTTCAAACAGGATTGCCCAGTCGTACTTGGCAAGATCGTTACACATTAAATTAGCCTGGTATCTTGAATAATTTCGACAACGTATAGTTTTTGGCTCGTATTTGGTGTGGTTTATTTTACGAACGCATCCAATCATGTCATGGTCAGATATCGAACTCGGTATAACATCGCTATCTCTAATATTGTTTGGTTTGTTTGAAGCAATTATATCAATTAATGTTTTAGTGTCACGCGTAGTTCGAGTAGGTTTATTTATAATAATTTGTTTATAACCATGATTAAAATGTTTTTAAAATCAATGTTACTGTTTTTTTCAAGGTAATTAACATTGACATCGCCTGTTATTATCGATTCTTTTAATTCTCTGTTGACATTTGTTAGCATGTCATTAAGAACGAAGTTAAAGCTCGGAAGTAGATATTGAGATGTATCCGGGGGTCAATAAATGGAAGATATAAGTAAATTGCTCGATTTCTCAATTAATACCTCAATCCAAATACATTCTATTCCTTTTTCCTCAAGATCGCTTCTTCGAATCCATTTAAATCTTTCAGAAATGTACATCCCTACTCCTACTCCTTTACCGATTTGTCTATGTTTACTAATGAAGGTGTAACCCGGAATTTCATACAGGGCGTTTAAATCGTTGTGATTTTGTATATGTGTTTCTGACAATGTCAAAATGTCAAACTTTGAAAAGCTCGAAAATAGTTCTTTTAAAGCCAATATATTAGAATTAATCCCTCGAATGTTTTGGTGAAATAATTTTATACCTTTAAGTTTTTGCAATCGTTGTAATTCAGGTACTGTTCTCGGTTGGTCTGGACCAGAGTTTATTTCAACGTCACCACAAGCAAGAATTAACAAAACAAGAACGTTGTTAAGCGATATCGATATCGATACCGCATATCTCCCGAGAAATATCAATTTTGGGACATAGTTTTTCATATATTTTTTCCTTCTTTTCTAATGCTCTTTTGAATGGTATAAAAGTTTTTACCAAATTCTGACAAAATATTTTTGTCCTGTGAGGTGACGGCACAAAATAGATAAATGACCTGGAACTAGTCATTTGCCATTTTTAGAATGTCCAGTAAAAATTTTCAGGTTCCTGTCATTGCCCTTGTACTATTTCACTAGGTTTTACAATGTCCGCACCCTATTAACAAAAAAACTTCACCAGCGCCCTGACTAATATGAAGCTACGTACGTGAGGTACTTGAAATGAAGTGGTTAAATTCATCAACGTCTTTGTAGGTGGATTTAATGTGGGATTTATGTAAGCTTGTAAAATATAACAACCAATAATAATAATTGTTACATAATGCGTATTTATTGATTCGCAAAAAATTGTTTTCTGCAGAATTTAAATTTTAGTTTAAGTAAATCGATTTGAATGCAACTTTTTGTCATTAATTTTCATTGAAAAGAAATTTAAGTGGATTTCCAGATATTGAAAGATATTTTTATGTTCGAAGAATCAGTCGTTCGTGGTTTTTATAAACAAAGGCAAAATGTGTGACGATTGAATTTTTTACGCAACGGTAAATATTTTTCTCAACAGTCTGAAGTACTTGCTCGTCTGATATAATACAGCTTGCAGCTGAAAGTCTGGTGATTAATACAATGGTTTATTTAGTATTTTATTTAGAGGTTTCATCAAAAAAATGTGTAGTTTTTTGTTATGCGCGTGTGAAATTTAATTTCGGTTGTAGAAAAATCACGTCTATGAATAATTCATATTATTTTCCGAATGATAAATTAATATAGCTTTTGGATTGAATGTTTGCTTGACACCTGTCTAAAATAAATACAGTGTAATAATAGTCTATATAAACTGGTTTTCAAGTGCCAAAAAAACACGGCTAGTTTTGTTGAAACGTTTTAAAGCCTAAACGACTTTTTGTTGCAATGTTTTTGCACAACTTTTGCAGCGTTGCGAGGTTACTTTCTTTTTTCATGCTTGGCTCAACACTGAGGAATATCAGTCGCTTTCGCTATTGCAAGATGGCTTATTCGACTGCAGAATATGGATCGTTGTATTCATCTGATTACAGAATGTTTTTCAGTGAGTGGTTTTTACTGTTTTACTAAAAGAATTGAACTGAACCTGTATTTAGGATGTTGAAAACTGCAAACATTTTAGGCACTATTTCTTTATAAGGTACTCCTATTGTTTTTGCTGGATGATATTCTCTAACTCTACCCTACTCTAAACCTAACCCCTTCTTCTTTTTGAGTCCACAAATACACATCAGTGGTAGAAGGTAGTTATGGTGGTGTCAGGATTAGTTCGACTAAGATAGCCTATCCAATGCCGCTTGTATTCATAAAATACGGAAGCTCCTAACGTGGCATATTGGGGGTTGATGGGGGTTGTAAGTACATATACGAAGCTTGATCTACCCACAGGCTGACACAGGTTGTACCAATTTACAGCTTGATTGGTAGCAGCAGATATAATTGCTGACCTGACCACAACCCTAAAATTAAAATTTGTCTAACTTTTATATGGATTTAACCTAATCTCTAATCCTTACTTTGGTTAAATCCATATAAAAGTGGAACAAATTTTAAATTATTTTAGCCCACCATTTCAGATTTTGTTGAAATTTACACCGGTTGGACAACTCTATAAATCCTTAAAAATTGCAAAATTTCAGCTCATAATTCCAAACTGTTAAAAAGTTATAGGGTTGTGAAATTTTGTCCAAAAGCCCTATATTTCCCCTAATTCCATCATTATGGATTTTGACAACGTACAAAATCATTGATAACTTGAGGTTAAGTAATGTAATTTGATAGTAGTATAGTATGTAATAATATTATATGCATTTACCTCTGTTTACTTTCACAAAAGAAGTCTTGTTTCTACTTTTTTTTGAGAAAGAGAGAGTGTACGAGCTAGGCGTGTTTTCGAGCGCTCCTCTGTTTTGGTTGTTACCGTGGATTTTTAGTTCTTGTGATATATAGACTTGCTGGTTATATATATTTGTGAACATTTGCTGCGATTGCTGAGGAAATTTGAGGTTGTATTTGATGAGTTTCAGTGGATTGGTGTTTGATTTTGTTCAGTTGACTTATTTTTTGAGCCTGAAAAAAAACCTCTGTTTTCTCTCTTTAAAAAAAACTTCCTCTTTTACAAACAATACACTGCACTCCATCGCTGATTCTCTTGCTCCATATTCCCACGAGATTAGATTTTTTATTTTCTCAAAAGGGGCGCTCATTTAAAAAGGACGTATTCAGTGGGGTGAGCTCATTTGGGAATTAGATAAAAAAAATCTTTAATACAGTTAATTTAGCTTGCTGTGCTATTTTCCTTTGTAAATAGTGGTTTTTACAACAAGGGTGTTCAGTATTATCTGTTATTTTATTATCTTGTTACTGTTCTTATTGTTTTATTTAATGAGCGCCTCCCTTGAATGAGTGTCCCCCCTTTTAAGAACCCACTCTAGTAAATACGGTATTTGTTCTAACATACAACATTTTTATCAAATTATTTTTTATAATACATTTATGCTCAATTGCTAATTTAGTTAAAGTTCTATGGTGTAAATTTTTTCTTCTTACTACTAAACAAAATATGTCTTTGTTAAACGCTGAACAACTTAATAAATTCAGTAAAGCTGACCTCGTTTCTCATAACCTTAAACTTAAACTACAAATGAGAGCAATACATTTTTCTCCACTACAAGCACCTAGTAATGAACTTTATATAAGATAAACAATTGTTTATTTGTTCACGATTTTGCAAATGAAAATCTCCCACATGCCCATATTTTCATAAAATCATCAGATATACACTGTCGCGCAACGGGAAAAACTGATCTATCTAAACTCAACATACCTTGGTTCAATACTTTAAAATGTGGAAAATAGTTAAAAAAGGTCACCGATGCATTTTAAATTGGAATGATATGTTGAAGTGTGTTAAGTACTTAAAAATTTTTAAAAATTGTTTTAATTAAAAAAACCTTTACGCATTATGAATCATAAACTTTTCAACTCAAACAATCGTGTCATTTCTTTGCCTAGTTTTCTATTGAATGGCACCAAGGTAATTTTCGTTTAGAAAATGCAAGTGGCATCATTTCTCCATTTCACGATATTCCTCTGATGGCTGATGAAAAGGTTTGTTTGTTTCATTGGTTTGTCTAATATATCATTGAATTGTTGTTTCACTTATGTTTGTGTTTTGTGTTTAATCTTGTTTGCGTGAACCAAGTTTGTATAATCTACTTTCCTGTTGTAATTATAGTTCACAAGGATTCCTTCTCTCGTGGAATGATATAGTTTTTCTTCATTGTAAAATAGTGACATTGCATTGAGAACTAAAAATAATCTTCTCTTTTCCTTGAAAGAAGTGATGGTGGTTCCAAATGGGTGGCATATTTAAAAAGTTTGCAACTTCCTGGCATCTTATTTTAGGTTGATATGATTGTAAAATCAAGTTTGATTCGATATAAAAAATGTGTTTTGCGAAAAGGTGAAAATTTACGAGGTTTGGAACTGTGTTTTATGATCCTGGGACTTTTTCTCTTAGTTCGCTTTCTGGATCGTTTTATTTCTTCTCTTTTGTAGAATGGTATCTTCAACATGATAGTGGAAATTCCCAAATGGTCCAATGCAAAGATGGAGGTAACTGTTTTATTTGGTTCGTTTCTATAGAGAGCTGTTAAAGTCTGCATCCTTCCATTGAACATTTTCATGTCATTATCTTAGTTTAAAGATGGAAAGAGTTCTTTTTTTAATTGTTTACATATATTTGAAATTTTAAATTCCATAGGCTACAAAAGTTCGAAAGTAGTTTTTCCCTTCTCATTCATGTTTGTACTTTATAAAGCCATTAATTGTCTCATTGCAATAATAGTTCAATTTGCTTTTCCCGGTTTTTCTGTATGACGGAATTCTTAGTTCACTTCTTAATTTTGTTACTTTTACGTGTTCAAAAAGAATATTTAAAAATTGTTTAATTGTTTCCCTGTTCAAAATTAATTATTAATCAATCTCAGTTATTGTTGATTTTATAACTTTGTTAAAACATTGTAGATACATAAAAAATCATTGTGGTGATTTGATTTGCGAAAAGGTGAATGTGTTGTTGTTATTACACGTTGTTGTTTTTTTATAAGAAACCTAAACAACGGGCTGAGCCTCGAGTTTCTTAAAATTTGGTCATTTTGAGGTTCACAAGTTTCTTAAAATTTATCTTCTCTGACCCTCAAAAATTTCTTAAATTTTACCTTTATTTTGTCACGACCAAATTTTTAATGCCTAACATATACTAAGAATAACAAAAGTTTCTTAACTCTTGAAAGGTTTCAGCCTGCCTAAGTTTCTTAAGATTTTCTTAATTTGTGGTAAACCTGAGCCTCCGGTTTCTTATAGACTGGTTTCTTATAAAACAAAACACGTGTATTCTAGTAATATATAATATAATAATAGTAATAATATATAACAGTAATATATTGAGTAATTTAATTTAATAATATATATATATAATTATAGTTTTAATAATATATTATTAGTTTTAATAAATAAAAGTAAATTAATATTAACCAAAATCTTTCTTTCTTTCGCATTTCATTTCATCTACTCATGTTAACTTGACTGTTCTCTAGATGGTACTATTTGATCAAGAATCCAACAAAAATGTAATATGTAAGACTCAGAATGTGAGTCCTGCTTTTAAATGTATTGGTCAACTTAAAATGAAACCTTAATCATAGCATATTCTATATGCTTCTATTTTCAGTAGAAGTAGCGATTCGCTACTTGACAACTTGATAACCATCATGTCACGACCGCTGGATGAATTTTTTTTAAAAAGCATATATTCATGGCGTCATTAAAACCTGCCATCATATAACATAGTTACATCCCTACACAAACATGGATCCCACATATGCATCCACCAAAAACATTAATAAATGCTGGTAAGAATAATTTAATAATAACAAATAAGGTAGTTAGTAGTTGTCGAATTAACCCTAATGTTGATAACGGGCGTAAACGAGGGTGTCTATCCCCTTTTCGTTAGCGCAAGACATTGGGTGTAATTGTTGAGGCGCGCGCCACTCCTACCATCAACACCCATACTTTACAGCATCGAAATGCTACTCATTCCGCTGAGTCGGCGAGGCCGGGAGGATTTGAACTCGCAACCTCAGAAATCCGAAATTGCAAGCGTTCTACCAACTGAGCTATCCCGACCTTACGATAGTAATAATCATCATTAAATAATATAATAATAATAATTCGCTTAAAAAATCATTAAATATACTTACTTAAATGTTACATGGTTCTTGTGAATTGTTGGTTACTTTTGTTGATGTTATAGTGGAAAACAAGATCTTAGTTTAGATCAAATTAAATAAAAGTCAATAATTTATTTCAAATAATTATGGCATGGAATTTATGCTTTTGATATTGCTGTATTGTTGTAAATATGCTTTAGTGTCTACACGATTTCATTTTACAGATCTGCACAAAGAGCAAAATGAATCCGATTAAACAAGACATGAAAAAAGGGAAAGTGCGTTTTGTCAAGAACGTCTTCCCTTACAAAGGTTACATTTGGAACTACGGCGCAATACCGCAAGTTAGTTTATTGTTGCTTTTTTGTACTGTACTTTAATTTGTGTCCTTTTTCGCTCAATCAACAAAGCTACCTTGTGCACATTCTTTCTTTGGCGACATAGTTGCTCCCTTGTCATTAGTTAATCAGCTGTAACAACATAAATTTTTATAAGAAACATGCATAGACATTATTATCAAGAATGTTTTTGCAGACTTGGGAGGACCCGGAAGAAGTGGACACACACACCGACCAAAAAGGAGATGCAGATCCTATTGACGTCATTGAAATCGGAAATAAGGTGACTCAGTTGAAAATTTCTTTTCTTGCCTTTCTAGTCCTGAAATTCTTGTTTTCATGGCGTCTGTAAAAATATGATCAGTTTCCATATAAATGAATATCATTGGTCATCGATATAGTTACTTGGAAAGTATGTATCGTATTAAAGGTGTCGTGTTTCCTTATTTTTATAACCCAATCTTGTTCTGATGAGACGATTTTCCTTTTGTGTTCCAACCTATGCGTGGGTATGTGGGTCATGTAACATCTTTGACCTCATGGATATAAGCATCTATGCCCTTTATGCCACAGAGTTTAAAATACAAAGTTGGTATCTTGCGTGGGTTAACTCACCACTGTTTTTCCTCTCACTCGGGTTGGCTTTAGGAAGGGCATCCACCTGTAAAAATCATTTGCTCCAATGAATCATCAAATGATTAAACCTACAAAATTGTGGGGAATATCATCTGTTGAAACCTCATCTAACCCATGCTAGCATGGAAAATAGGCGTGAAAAATATAAATGATGATGATGATGACCTATGCTAGCCTAAACATAGACAATTATCAAATCTGGTTCTGTTTATTTTGCAATCAATTTTCCGTCCTTATCCCTGGCCCAACACACTAAATCTTCATCGTTACAAGGTGGCGAATCGTGGAGACATTGTACAAATAAAACTCCTTGGTGTGTTGGCAATGATCGATGATGGAGAAACCGACTGGAAAGTCATTGCTATCAATGTAAATGATCCTCTAGCTAAAACACTTAACGGTATGTTTGCCCGCATTTCTTTGTAAAGGTTGTCATGTGCGTTTCAAATTTCCGGTCGATGCTTGAATATTCAATCGCGTGTTTCAAATCACTAGAATGCAATGAAGATATCTTTTAGATATCGATGACGTCGACAAAACGATGCCCGGTTTACTAGAGGTAATTACTATTAATTAGTTTTTTTGGTATTTTAAAAAAACGCTATTATTGTATATTTATTGTGAGTTTGTTGGACGTTTTTATACAGGATTTCAAAATCGCATATATGTATATGTACAGTAGATTCACGATTTAATGTACACGGTATTTAATGAGCGTCTCGATCTACCTTTGATGCTCTGTTCAGGTCAAACCCCTGTAGAGAACCTCCAATTTTACGAACGAGCCCATTTTTTTGCCTCTCCTAGATCGGGAGTATTATTTATATGTAACAATAATTATAAACAAATATTAAAATAAATAATAAAATGCGGACGAGTTAATCAATCTGTTATAGGGTTTAATTGTTTCCAGGCCACCACTGAATGGTTTAAGATATACAAGATGCCGGGGGGCAACCTTCCCAACAAGTTTGCTTTCAACGGGATTCCGATGGACAAGCAGTTCGCCACCGACATCGTTATGCACACCCACAAACAATGGAAAGATCTCATGAGCCGTCAAAACACCACGCTTTCCAGGTAACATTTAATTGGGAATTTTATAGTGTAGAGTAAGTGTTTGCAAGTGTAGAGATTTAGTTGTTGATGGTAAGTGTGGCAGAGGCAGCCCAAGATCATTGAGATTTTAAACACTTTAATACACGACATTCGACAGATACCGTCAAGCAGATTTAGCGGAGATTAGGAAAGTTCTGTGCTGACACTAGCACCAAATTTTAACGGCATATTCTTAGATAATAGAAGTATAAATTGTGTTTACTTTTTCGTGCTTGAGTAGCATAGCGACATTTACCACTACGATCTGATGGCAATAATTTAGGATGGTTTCTACGGAAATTGTCCGTAATGTTCGTTGTTGTTGTTGTTGTTGTTGATTTATTTGTTAATTTTATTATAATATTAAGTGAATATATTGTTATTAGGGTGAAATATTCAAATGTACGGAAAGAAATATGGGCTCCTCTTTTGTCTTCTTGTAAAATTCTCGAAATTTCTTTTAGCGATAACGTTTCCGTGGATGGGTCCGTGTACAGAGTGAACCAAACCACAGCCGACGGAGCGACCACGGGTCTGCCGGACCACACGGCGCCATCGCAACTACCCGATGATCACGATGTGGTTTACTATCTTACTGATAAACAAAAACATTCTTGAAATAAATAAACACATTTCCTAACACGCGGACACATTCTCGTCGTCATGGTTTTCACTGCACTGCGGATTCCCCAGCCACTGCACTATAAGCGATACGCTAGCACCCCACATCTTTGCACGATGTTGAATACACGCTTTTTTATAAGCATAGACTTGATTCGGCCTAGGTCAAGTAATCTTAATTTTAAGTTTTTTTCTATACTGTGCGTACATGTTTTGATCGAGTATGTATTTATAGAAGACATTGCGCAACTTGTCACAATTGATAAATTCATATCTTATTTTCATATATCAACTTTTGCAAATTCAGCTATATTTCGGGAAAATAATGGAATATTCTTCAAAAAATGCCCATTTTTACCCTGCTATTCTTATAAAGCGTATTCTTATAGAAAAGCGTGTATTCTAGTTGTAATCTTTCGAAACTTGCTTGCCCAGACTGCATGATTTTCTTATTTCACCACCAATCGAAACTTGCTTGCCCAGACTGCATGATTTTCTTATTTCACCACCAATCGAAACTTGCTTGCCCAGACTGGACGATTTTCTTATTTCACCACCAATCGAAACTTGCTTGCCCAGACTGGTCGATTTTCTTATTTCACCACCAATCCAAACTTGCTTGCCCAGACTGGTCGATTTTCTTATTTCACCACCAATCGAAACTTGCTTGCCCAGACTGGTAGATTTTCTTATTTCACCACCAACATTATAGACTATTTTAGAGCATAATTGTAAGTCGTTTTACTTTAAGCAGCACGAATAAGTTCAATAATTTCAATTATATACTTGTATTTAACCCTATTCATACCGGCAGTGTGCACAATGAAAACAAGCGAAAAGTATTTAAAATTTTGTGACTTCTTATCCTTTCTTTCACGGTCACTTGAACGAAAAAAAAATGTCAAAAGATTTGTCGTTCGGGTGCAGTGATCTGTCGCAAGTACCCGGAAATCTGATTTTTTTTTGTTATCGCCGAAATTTGTTCAAAAATCAATTACTTTAAGGTTAGAAACTTCCGTTTTTTGGCCTTTTCCGCGAAAGTTAATTCCGCAAAATTTTTCAAAATTCGTCATCCGCGAAATGCTTCAAAATTCGTAAACAGTAAGTGCTCAATATTTGACTTTACATAGACTCTCTTAATAAAACAAAAACATAACACAGTATAGGTATGTATGATAACAAAAGTAAGTATAACAACAGAATTAATCACTACTATTAGTCATCAATTTAATCGCCAAATTCGTCTAACACTTCAAAAATATTGCGTTCATCTTCTAGACCCCAAACTTCCTCCTCGTCCGATGAATCGTCATCTCTCGAGTAACCTATCGATTTAAACTCTGAAGTATGGTCACCATATCTAGAGTGAGTGTAAAGAATTTGATTTTCAGTTGACTCCACCATTGGCGCAATGCCATTGAACGAGTCGATTGACGGTAATGAGTGTAATCCCATGTTTATTGCACTTTTAATACCAGACGAAGTCCATCCACTGTCGATAATCTTTTTTGTTTCTGCCGATGTCAGATGATTATATAGGTTGACTGCCCATCCTGCATGTAGCGGTTTCATTAAAGACAACCGTAACTTTATATCTATTTCTTCAATAGGGGTACCTTTATGTAAATGCGAACTGATTTGTTCAGTGTACCAATCATTAAACTTACGAGCCATAAATCGTTTCGCATAGCCATTGACAGTCAAGTCTAATGGTTGATAGTACTTCGTCATATTGGGTGGAACATTCGTGAGTAGAATTTTGTTATCCTTTAGAAGTTCCAGTATCTCACTGGTCATCTGCCCCGTAAACACATCCATTACCACCAACGCGCACTGGTCTTCAGACAGGTTACTTGACGATCGCTCTGATTTGATATATGGAATGACGGTCTCGTTGAAGAATTAGAGTCATTCTTTTGTATTTGAATAGTGCTTGTCGTTTACACTTAGCGAGAAGGAATCAGGAAATTTGAATCGAGGGATATATATATATATTAATATCCCCGTATATTAATTGCATAGGTAAGAATTCGCCTGAAAGGCTGATAGCAATTGTCGCTGTACCTCCTCCTTGTGGAAAGATACAAAAAAAATGACAGAGGACACATACACAGAGCCTAAAAATGAAGATATCTTGGTTTCTTATCTAAATATCTAAGAGGAGAAAAATATGACAACTTAAGTAACATTCGCCAAAGCAAAAAGAAGAAAATAGTAATCAAAAAGAAAGAAATGGAGACTAAAGATATCCGTCATTTTTATACCCCAATTTGTCAAGAAAGGAAAAAGAAAAATATCAAGGGAAGCACTGTAGTTTTACAGATTGATTGAAAAATACAAAAAATGAAAAAAAAACCCTTTTATTTCTTCTCCCGCGAAAGTTTATTCCCGCGAAATGCAAAAATTTCGCGGTTGGGCCGATCCGCGAAAGTTTCTGACCTTAAAGTATAGTCTTCCTATAATCACAATTGTTACTAAATAAGACAACTTATATGATAAATAGAACATAATTTTGACTTTTGCAACGATCCCTGTCTGTTGACAAGTATTTCAACAAAAGCACAAATTATTTCAAATACCTTATATACATATATTTATACCTTGGGCCAATTTATACGAAAATAAAAAAAAAAAATTCATTATAACATTTGCTGAGATAATTTGACGGAATTTTTTTTGCACTTTCTGGTATGGTGTACTGGTCAATATGTTGAACACTGTTCACATGTAAATAGTTCATATCAACGAACAATCAATTAAGATAATACATAAAAATAAATTTAGCGGCCATTTTAGCCACTTGGGCCGGTTTGCACCCCACCGTACACCCAAAATTCTGATTTATTTTATTTCTTTTTCTAGGTAAATGAAGGTTCAATAGACATTCAGTCAAAATTTGAGATCAATAGCAATTTCTTTAAAAAAGTTAAGGACCCGGTCCCCTTTGTGCACAATGCCGGTTTAAAGCGTCCTAAAACAACCCGGTATGAATAAGGTTAAGTGGAATAAATTAAAATTGAGTGAAGATACTTGCTTATAATTGTCTGGAATCGAACGAAGTTTTGACTAAATGGCGCCAAAGCATATCAAAATGACTGATTTTATGTCAAGACGTTGGCAGAGATATAAATCTATATATATATATATGAGATATAAATCTTATAGCGCACATATAAGCGTGGAAATTTTAACAAGATCAATTCGGCACGAATGTTTGATCTGCAGCATTGTAATTATAAAGAAGTCACTTTTGCTGGTGACGTTACAAATTTTATTGTTGGTTGGTTTTTAACGAGGCTTCCAGAACGCTCATTAAGCATTATCATGAAGACCTCGACTTGGAGTTTTAGTGTATTTAATTGCTCCCATTTGTGCTACCGTTATTTTTGATGAATTACGGCGTTTTTATTTATAACCACTAACTAAACAACTTTGTGACAGAATGGTCTCGAACCCAGAACCTTTCGGTTAAGAGCCGAACCATTGCCGGATGTTATGTCAGATACATCATGGGATTAGACCTAAATACTGACTTCAAATGTTATTTGTCAACTCTGCTAAAATTGTTCATACGGACCTAAAAGAACAGAAGTAAACGTAATTTTACTTTACAGTATACCATATTCGCACAAATTTTGGCGTGCATTTCATTTGGCGATGTACAAAAAAATTCATTTGGCGAAGCAGTAACACTACAAACGTTAGTTGTAAAGAGGCAAACAAGGATAAGAAAGAAGAAGAACAACGGAGTGTTATAACTATTGATTAGTTTAATTCTATAATTATTATTACATTCATTATTTATATTTTGCATATTTCTTTTGTAAGATTGTCTAGAAAAGTGTACGTAACAAAAAGTTGAATTTCTCATGGCATCAAATTTTTGACATCAAACAATATGGATTATGCCCAATTTAGAAAGTTCCCAAGGTGTGATTGATTGGGCTTTTCTCCCTGCTGGTTCTGACACCTCTGTGCCAAGTTTCAGCTTTACAGTATACCTTATTCGTACAAATTTTGGCGCGGATTTAATTTGGCGATGGAAGAAAAAAATTAAAGTTGGCGTGGACTTAATTTGGCGATTTCAGACCAAAATCGCCAATTTCGCCAAATTTTCTGCACGCCAAAATTTGTACGAATAAGGAATTTCCTGGTTAGGGGTTTATTTGCCTATTTCTCTTCTACTATATTATGAGGGGGAAAAAGCAAGGTGAAATCAGGCCAAGTATTTTAACTTCCCTTGCACCACAAGATGTAAAATGCTTTCCTAAATTCAAATGACAAGAAAGATGAAATCAAAGTTATAATTTATTTAGAGGCCATTATTGTGTATTAAATATAGACATAAATTATATATATAAATCGAAATTTCAAAATATATATAAAACCTACATACTAAAAATAAACTATAACAAAATATATTTCACTTTAGCAAACATTGCAGAGGTAACAAATAAATATATGCACTTATTTTCTTGTTTTATGCCACCATCTCTGTAGAGTACCTCTTTGATCCCACATTATTTTGTGACCATAAAGAATATACCAGCATCCAAACAGTGTCCCTCCTAAATGTGCTGCATGATCAAACATCTGCCATCGCAATAACAATCCTAGAACATCCAAAGTGATAATTCCATATAAAGCATGTCCAGCAGAAAAAGTAAAGAACGGCAAAAAAATAATTGATAATCGTGCCTCAGGTTTTTGTATACAACATGCACCAAGTACTGCTAGTAAGGCTCCAGAAGCACCCAACGATGGTAATCTTACTGATCGTGAAATTTTTACAAAATGACTGAACAAAGAAGCCACTGTGCCACCTGTGAGATAAAATGCTACGAACTGTTCACTGCCTAAAATTGAGTGAATTAAAGGCGCAAAACTCCAAAACACGAACATGTTTGCACCCAAATGCCAAGCCTCTGAATGACTAAAGCAAGACAACAATAGCGGAACAGATCTTCTGTTACTCGGTGAACACAGAAACCACTTTTTCATAAAGCCCTGCATCACAGGTAGCTTCCAGAACAAAAATACTCCAGTATTAATCCCTATTATCACTGCTACTATTTTCTGACCTTCGTGCAAACTATTCCACCATTTTTTAATATTTTTTTCGACGCCATTAGATGGACTTTTAAGAGAAAATATACTTTTATGGTTCCGTGATGCATTTGAATGGTTCCAAACATTTTTTTCATATTGCACAATAGCGCCACCAGCAAAGGAAGTTACTCCGACAGCACTTGTAAACAGAACAGGACCTAAAAGTCTTGAATTTTCAGGCCGGTACTTTCTATATGAGTTTAAAGATCGATTCAGAAAGTTAATTCTCCAAGAGGGAAACTTTTTAAAAGAGTTCTTCAGCAAATTTTGTATTACCATTTTGAATTGTTGTTTAAAAACTTCTTAAGACAAGATGCAACTTGGCTTTAGAATTTCGTTATTAGTGCACGTGTTTTTTGGCCAAGACGATCATAATGGCAAAATTTCCACTGAGTAGAAATCTTGATTATTTTGACTAAATTTCGTTTTTTGTATAAATAGTTATAAAGCTTGCTAGCTATGCAGTAGCTAAAAGTAAAAGCGGTAACTGGTAAGGTGGACTTGGTCTATGTAATGTAGCGTTGAAACGGGGTCATTTTAGGCCGCATCATGGAATTCTGTGCCAGTGGTTAACAATACACTTGTGCTTGAACCATTTTTGCCTAAAAGATAATAATGTTTTTTACATTCCAGAAATTACACCACGAAAGACAGAAAATACCCCAAAAACTGGCAAAAATATATATAAATAATTTATGCTGATTTACAATATGCATTTGTTTATTATTATTTAAACTAGATTTGTTGGTTTGTCAAATAATAGACTTTTTAGGTTTGCGTCTAATGTGTCTCCTGCCATTTTGACCAGTAAATAACAGTACCATCATAATTGCGCATGTATGTAGACATATAATATTTATTTTTAGGAAAGTATATCATGATTTTGCAAGTTAAAGATTTTTTAAATGGAAAAGATAAAAGCAAGAAATGGAAAGGTGTTTGTCTTTTAAATATTGTTTTAAAAACATTTGAAACAAATGCATTAGAGGAACATATATTGTCATGGATTCGAAATATGATGCAAATTATCAACACAATGCCCCCAGAAAAAGTAAAGACTCTCTGTTTAAAAAATTTGGCGCAGTTGTTGATCTTATCAGTAAACAATGATAAACTGGCTCGAGAAATTTCCGCTAGTGCTGTTGACTTGTTGCTGAATTATATTTTAGGTGAGTTGTGTTGTTTTTATTTGTTAAGATTGGTTATATATATTCTTTAGGAACACTCTTAATAATATCAATTGTTTGTAACTTATTGTAAGACAATGGACTACTTACTTTTATTTCAAAATATTTCAAAATTAAGATTTATTCATGGTTCGATGCGGTTTTACCATTGTTTATTATCTTAATTCTCTGATCATCAAAACTAACGTTGCTGAATTCCAGTTTGGTGCTATAAATGACCTGAAATTGACAAAAAACCTAAAAAAATTCAAATAACCATAAAAAAAATTGAGCCAACAGAATTTTTTCATTTTTGTTACATTTGAACCGCAATATGATGTAGAATTTGAAAAACTTTAAACTGAAGATGGTTATTTTTTGTAAATCTAAAAGTCTTTTCAGGATAGGTGTGTCTGTGCAGTTAATTAATTTTTGCAAAATAGCACAGGGTAAGTAAACCTCTCCCACACAAAAGTGATGCCAAAATCAATGTTTTACGCAACAATTTTAATATCATGTATATATATCAATTTAGGTTCTTGTATACTACGTCATTTGCTTTCATTTGCTTGTAATTTTTTTTCTATTATAGCTTCTAAAAACAATGCAGTACGCGAAACATTTATCTTGTTATCCGTCTGCATTGAGAATTATCCTGGTCCTTGTGGACGTTATCGCGATGACATTGAGAAGTTGATCTTGGGTCATGTATATTCTTCATCGCTCATTCACAGTTTATCAGCCGCTCAATGTTTCCCGTTAATATCGCATTGCGGTTCTGGTGGAGAGCAGAACCGCAAACGTTCAGAACGTTATTGTTTGTTATTGCAGCGTTTACTGAGAACAATCCATCATATCACCGATGTAATAGAGGCCAGATTATACAACAAGGAAGGTTTGTCTGAGGAACGTTCTGGTGGCATGCTGGATTACCCAATTCTAGATATTAATTTTACAGATTTTTTGATTCAAGCCCCTCATGTCCTTGAAAAACTTCTGCTAATTTTGCGCTCATGTTTCAGTAAAGGTACAATCTTTAAATGTGACATTCCTATCCAATATTTGATTTCTGTTTTTACTAAAACATGCAGTGTTTTACAAATGCCAAAGGTTGAATTGTTTCAGGAAGATGCTTACAGGAGGTCCTTAAGTTTGTATTCTTCATTGCTACAGACAATCTGCTCAGCTATAGAAGCGTTATCTACATTACTTATTCCGTGCAGTTCTCCATTAATTCAGATCTTAATGATTGGATCCGGCCTTAAAGATTGTCGTTCTGTTTTTTATCAATGTGTTACAATGATTTTATGTAAGTGGAAAGGGTTTGCAGCTGGTAGTAAATGTGTGCAACAGATTATAAGTATCGCTTTGGACGATGTTTTATGCAATTCACGGACCAATAACGATCATATTGTTAGTGGAACAAAGAACTTTAAACAAAATCTACATTTGAATGCCCAAGACACATACTCGGCTTTAGTGATGTTGGAAGAACTAATTGTTTCTTCTGGGTCCACACTTTCTAAAGATTCAGTGCTTAGCATTTTGTCATGTTTCATTAATGCCATAAAAAACATTTACGTGAATGGCTGCGCATCTGTTTACTCAAAACCCTCTCTACGAATCGCGCTCTTCACAAACATCCATGCCCTCGTCAACTTGCATCATCATTTGGTTAATCCGAAACCGCTTTTGGTCTCTTTCTTATCTTTCGGACTGGAGGATCCTTGTGACGCTGTAAAAGTTTACTGTCAAAAGAGCTTTTCATTGTACGACATGGTAATACACCCGGCTAATCCAACATTCCGGTATCAACCAATACCAGTCGAAAACATGGATGCTGTTTGTTGTGGCATCAATGAGGTTGGTTTACTTAAATGTGAAATCTATATAATAAAATAACCTTTTTCTATTTCCCAATAATGATGTGTTTAATGATGAAAATTACTTGTTCTTCTCCCTTCTCTCCTCACAGCAATTAACAGTTTATACATCAGTTCATTGTGTATATCATGTTATGAGTATTCATTTACACAGAAGGAATTTTTTGCAAATTTTTCTTGTTGGCTAACAAATAACTTTGCGTTTTTTAACACCTACAGGCGGAACAAATTGGTGCTTTACAGCCTGTTTCAAATAAAGGGAATGAAACCTCTGCGATACAAGACTCTGACTTAAAAAGAACTGTCCAGCTCAGATCTGGCGAAGTGCCCCCTAAAACTCTATCCTCCCACGTTCGATCTCACTCTCCACCGTTGTGCGAGGTTGTAGAAACTAAAAGAAGAAAAACGTGCGAGGAGGTTGAAGTAAAAAGCTTTGAGATGGATATTACCGTCGATAAACACAAGGGTGGAGAGAGCAATCTGAAGCCCGAAGTGGAGTTCAATTCCGATAAACACATGGAAGGAGAGTGCACTCCTGTGTTTCCCCCCGCAACGGAGGTCAAAATGATTGAGCTCAAAGGAGGAGAGAGTAACACTGCGAAGAATGGTGAAAACCAAGACGAAACTGAAAATATAATGAACATGTTTTTCGAGGAATGAAAATATCCTTGATGTAAATGTCTCCAACATAATAAACTATTACATTAGTATTTTGTAAAAAGATAAAACACTTTTTTTGTTTACATTTTTCGGCCATATTATATCGGAAACTAAGATAATTTGCAGAATCCTGCGCTTAAATACCGCGTCGATAATAGTGAATGAATCTTTAAAGCAACAATTTTGAAATTTCTTAAACATGCCCCCATTAAACTTTGTAATGTATATTTGAGGAAAGCTTCGCGAGTTTCACAAAATTTTCTATCTTTGTTTATGCAGAATTTTTAAATTCTATTGTTCTTTCCTCGGACTTAACGCAATCTTTGTTTTTAAAGGGAAAGAAAATGAAGACGCTTTGATATTTTTGACACATATTTTCTTGCTCACGACTAAAACGCGGACTTGTCAATTTTAATTATTTCACTGTTCTTCCTCAGCGTGATCTTGAAAGAGTATTTTTCTTCGAAATAACTTCCTTTGTCGACTTTTGTACATTTTCGTCATTCGCGAGAGTTTATGCTCGCAACGGTTTCAGTTTTACAAAAGGGAAAGAAAGAATGGCGAATCTGTGAATGCATACATTGCAGAATTACGAAAGCAATCAGAGCATTGTGAATTTGGAAATAACCTTAATGAATATTTACGTGATAGATTTGTCTGCGGACTGAATAGTGAGAGTGTGCAGCAGAAGTTATTGACAATTAAAAATTTAACGTTAGAGAAAGCACTAGAGACTGCCATAACATTTGAAGCAGCATATCGAGATGCCAGAGCAATTCGTACCGATAAAGTGGCAGATAATGGTGAGACGGACAATAATATTCATAAATTAGTTGCAAGGAATCGTGATGGGAAACGGGAATGTTTTCGCTGCGGAGACTTGGGACATTTGGCCAATAGCTGTTCGTACAGTTCAGCGAAGTGTTATAATTGTGGGAAAGTTGGTCATTTGAAAAGGCGATGTCAATCGGTGAAGAAGAAAGATGAGTCTGTTAACGGGAAGTGGAAAAACGTCGGGATAAGGGCAATGGCTGCAAGCCAGGAGAGTGGTAGTGATAGTACCAAGGATGATGGTGATGTCGATTTTTTGTCTTTGTACTCTTTGCATATGAAGGTCGGGAGGGTGAACGAGCCAGTTATGGTGGGCGTGAAAATTAACGGAAAGGATTTGAGGATGGAGATAGATACAGGTGCGGCGGTGTCAGTTATGAGTATTTTGGCTTACAATCGGGTTAGAACAGGGAAGGAAGGTCCGTTGGAGGGGTCGAATCTGAGGTTGAAGACATATACTGGTGAAGTGGTCAAACCAGAGGGTGTTGGGGTGGTAGATGTGTCATACGGTGATCAAACTTGTCAGTTGCCAATAACGGTAGTTGAGGGGAATGTACCTTCTTTGCTAAGTAGAGATTGGTTGAGTCGATTTAAAGTGTATTGGGAAGAGCTGTTTCCGATTAGTAGGGTCAACAAGGTTGGAAGTGTTGATTCGCAGATTCAAAAGTTGATAGAGTGTTTTCCTCGGGTCTTCACAGATTATCTAGGTTGTTTGAAGGGTTTCAAGGTTCATATTCCCGTTGCGAAAAAGGCTGTTCCAAAGTTTTTTAAGCTAAGACCAGTTCCTTATGCATTGCGAGCAAGAGTTGAGGAGGAGTTGGAACTTGAGAGACAAGGTGTGTGGAAGAAGGTTCAGTATTCGAGATGGGCGGCACCTATTGTTCCGGGGTTGAAGGATAGTAAGAATCCTACAGGACCGATCAGGATATGTGGCGATTACAAAGTTACAATTAACACGGCTGCTCCAGTGGATTCGTACCCTATACCCAACACCATTGACCAGATTGCTACATTACAAGGAAGCGAACGGTTTACCAAGTTGGATTTATCGCAGGCATATCAGCAGTTAGAGCTTGATGAATCTTCGCAAGAGCTTTTAACGATAAATACCCATCAAGGTCTATACCGTCCGAGTAGACTTCAGTTTGGTGTCCATAGTGCAACAGGAATATTTCAAAGGGAAAGGGACAAGCGATTAGGGAAAATTCCATTTGTGAAAATTATTAAAGTGTTCGTTCATGCAGCCTTAAGTAACATATTGTGGCTATGTCATAAGCAAAGAGGGAATAAAACCTATGCCTACTAATGTTGCAGCTGTTCGTGATGCACCAACACCGACCAACATCACCGAGCTTAGATCTTTTCTTGGAATGGTCAATTACTACAATTCGTACGTGAAACAAATGGCTACAGTGACAGAACCACTTCATAAACTATTGCGGAAGGGTGCCGGCTGGAATTGGAACAGGAGTTGCGAGGAAGCATTGAATTAAGTAACAAGAATGTTGTGCGAGGCTCCATTACTTTTTCGGTTTGACCAGTCGAAACCAATAGTCGTCCATTGTGATGCTAGTCCATTTGGTTTGGGAGTAGTGTTGAGCCATGTTATGTTTGATGATAGAGAGAAACCCGTATGTTATGCTTCTAGAACATTGACTGTTGCGGATCGGAATTATGCACAGGTTGAGAAGGAGGGGTTAGCATTAGTTTTTGCAGTGCGTAAGCTACATCAATTTTTATTTGGTCAGAAATTCACTGAAATTGGAAAGATCCGTTGCTTGGGCCAGTGCAGAACGTGGTGTTGGAAGGTATGGAAAAGGCAGCCAGTGATATAAAAGGGATGGAACCGTATGTGTCTAGATGGTCGGAGCTTACTACGGAATATGGATGTGTATTGTGGGGAGGGAGAGTCGTTATACCAAGCTCTTTGAGGAGTAAGGTTCTGGCAGAGTTGCATGAGGTACATCTTGGGATGGGTAAGAGGAAATCATTAGCCAGGAGTTATGTTTGGTGGCCGAGAATTGATAGGGATATTGAAGAACTTGTTCGGAAATGTGAGATTTGTCAGCAGTGTCAAAGCAATCCTACAAAGGCACCAGTGCATTCTTGGGAGTATCCGGTTAGACCTTGGGAAAGGATTCACATTGATCATGCTGGGCCTGTTGATGATAAGACGTTTTTGATGGTGGTTGACAAGTGGATTGAGGTAGAAGTTGTTGGAAGTACTGATGCAAAAACTACTGTTGGAGTTCTAAGGAAGTTATTTGCGACGCATGGGTTGCCGAGAGTTGTGGTCAGTGACAATGGACCAGGATTTGCCAGCGAGGAGTTCAATGCATTTCTCCAAAAGAATGGTGTCAATCATCTTTTCTCTGCTCCATATCATCCGTCATCGAATGGTCAAGCGGAAAGAATTGTGCGTGTACTAAAGGATTCATTGAAACCGTTAAAAGAAGAGAGTATCCATACCAAATTATGTCGTTTTCTGTTTAAGTACAGACTAACACCACATACTACAACTGGTATTTTTCCTGCTGAACTATTATTCGGTCGCCAACTGCGATCAGCTTTGACTCTAGTACGCCCAGATCTTTACGCCGATGTGACAGGGAAGCAACGTGTATATAAAGGGAAGCTTCGCGCGTTTAACATCAATGACGATGTGATGATCATACGAGGTTAGAACTGACGAGGGGCATGTGGCTCACAGACATGTAGATCAGATTGTCCGACGTGATAGTTCGGGCCGATCTCTAGTTGATGAGTCAATTTCTGTTGAAACTCCCAATTTGTCTACAGCTTAGGATTATAGGTCTGAAGCAGATAGTAGTGGTTTTGGAAAGTTAGAGAGTTATCCAGACAGTCGAGGTGAGGATTCAACGGAGGTTGTTCCGACAGAGGATGCTGATCATGCAGGGGCAGGTGTTTTGACTTCAAGTAAGGGTGCGATTTCTAGTGAGACGATTGTGGCGGAGCCAAGACGTTCTGGGAGAATGAGACGTAGACCGGCTTACTTAAGGGAGTATGATTCTTAGGGTGGAGGATTGTTACATCTTCATTTGACTGTGCAGTCATGTTTGTGTTATTTTTGTACTGGAGTACCGGTGGCCGCGATTGTGTGTTAAGTTGACGTGTCACGAGAATGCAGATATAATCGAGAAGATTTACGTCGACTACATGATATCAAGTTTCACGTCATTCTCTTCATCGTCATCGAGGAGGTGGAATGGCTGGGTGACAGCCTCCATATCTTCTTCATTAATGAAAGAAAAGGGATTGGTATCACCTATCTCCTCGTTTGTCATAACAGCTAGTTGTGCTATTAACTTTTCTGCTCTTGCCTCACAAGTCGTACCCTCCTTAAAGCAATGTATTTGGTCATCTTCAGAGCCATTTGTTGGGAGATTTAGGGCGCAAACCTTGAACGACTTGGCAATCATTTCTTTCGATAGATGTGACCACGATTCGAGAATCCACTGAACAATTTTCCGCAGTGGTGCTGCTTTGATATTTCCAGCTTCAGTAAATTCGTGTAAACCCTCTGCTAACCACTGGTCGAATTTTTCTGTAATGTAGGTCTTGAAAGGTTTATTCCAGCTAACATCGGGGGCTTGAATATGCTTTGTGCACCCCCCTGGAATGACAGCCATGTGCACTTTCGCAAATTGTAAGGCTTTTTTGACACTTTCCATTATGTGACATTGGAAAGAGTCCCATACTAATAGCCGTTTTCCGAAAGCAAGCGATCTGAGAACATTCTTTACATAATGGAGAGTTAGCGCTTCGTTCATCCAGCCATTTGCTGAAGAAGCAACAAAACACCGACCTTTAAACACTTGATTCAATAGGACTGCTTCACGTTTTGCTCCCTTGAATACGATCAATGGTTTTAATCTACTACCGTCTTCTTTAGCTGTCAAACAGACTGAGAGTCGATTTTTTTCGTGCCCTGTTGACTTCATGGTAATAGTTTTGGCCCCTCTCGGATGAACAGTGGTATCCGAAATCACGTTTATTCAGGAATGGGCGTTTAATCGGGAGTGGGCGTTAGTTAAAAAATTTAACTTTAACCCTGGGCGTTTATTCGGGAGGAGCGTCAGTTCGGGAGTGGGCGTTAGACCGGTCATTTACGGTACATGTTTCTAATTTTTATTCTCAACAAGTTTGTTTTTAGGCACGATAACTTGTCCGAAATGTCGCTGAATTTCCTGCAACTAAAGATGTCTCTTCCTTCATCGTCCGTGCACTGTATCACACAATTACGAAAAATCTAAAACAATACTGTTATGAATTCAACAAAAAACAAATGATATCTGTCTTAGCAACAATGTAAGCGAGGCAATCTGATAAACAAACATTTTGTTGCAAAACAACTTATTTGTGGAAGAAAAAAATCTTGTCCGGAGCAACCGGACACGTTTTTGAAACCAATGAAAAATGAAAACATATAACAATGATTCTTGTGGTATATTTGGTTTGCGAGAAGCTTTAAGAATAATGTCAAGTGTATATATATAAATAATACTTAAATTGGGGAAATTTCAGTAGTAGGTTTTTAAAAGTTTAAAAATGTTAAGATTGTTTGTCCAAAGTGACACGCTTTGTCTCGCCATTAGACATAGCTCTATTGGCGGATATGACGTTTCACAGCTTTTTTATCACTGGTTATTTAAACATACGCAATCCCGGTTTTCGGGTTGATTGTTGAGGACAGCTCTGTCAAGTTATTAAAAGGTATATTGACGCATTCTTTATCAATTATCTCAATTCTATCTCTTTAAATTTGAAGGAGTTTAGCTCTGTATATAATATATATCTATATCCTGCAGGTTTAGGGAGAAGATTTTGCTAATTTATTTATGTACTCGTTTAACTGATGATAATGCATGCAATTCAGTAAATAAAGTAGGAATAATGCTTAACTGCATGATATAAAACAGAATGTCCACTTTGCTAAGGATGTAAAAGGAAGATTTATATAAAAAATTATTATAAACAGTATCAATATATTTTTGAGTATGCTTTGGGAGAAACAAATTTTAGTTATTCAGCACACCACTATTGTTCGAAACATATTTCGACAAGGATAATAGCTATATATATATCTATATAAGAAATAGCCAGAAACGAAAAATTTTATGCAGGATTAAAAGTTTCTTAATTTTATAACAATCTAGTGGCATGTTTCTTATAAATTAATTTACAAGGTTAACAAACCTTCAGTATATATATCAGATGTTCAAAAATACAAGGGCGAGATGTGTGTCATCTGCTATGGAAGAATATAAAAGTTCAATTTTTCAACAGTTTGAAATATTCAACTTATCCATAAAGTTAAAATGAAACATCAAGCATGTGTCAGAGTGGACCTAAAATAGGTACTCCAAAATGTCTAAAACTCTAAAATTCAATTAAAACACAGAAAGTTTCTCAGAAACCTGAAAGATTTTTAAAGCTCGAAATTTCGGGATTTTTTTATCTCATTGATGTGCATCATTAGACAATCATCAAATTCTGAGATTACGTCAGCACTTCACACTGATTCATTCATACTATAAAGACAATTGATCAAAAGTTCAACATTCTGATTGATTTCTGTAAAACTAATCGACATGTGTGGATACAACTTATGTTTAATTAGTCAATTGATCATAGATCATCATGCACTACTGGGTCGCACATCATGACAAAAGGCTGCAATTTAGCATCAGTTATCGGACAATGTCTAATGATGTTTATCCAACGCTAATAGATCATCAAACATTTTGTGCAATAATAAATGTTAAATTGATTAATAATTGAAATAAAATGATTTATATATATATCTATACTAGTAAATTTTTAATGCGGTAAGCACAAAAAAAGAGTTTGGTGCCAAAAAACAAACAATAATGTTGTTTTATTGTTTGAAAGAAACATTTCTATAAATAAACCAACTTCATCTCCATATAAATAAAACATGAATCATTAAAGATGTTTGTTTATTTTTAAGCAAAGAGATATCACAAAAGAATTAATAATTCTGTTAATGTATAAACTATTTACAGCTTTGTTAATTGTTTGTTTTTCTCAAAAATCAGCATGCTGCAATTATTTAATGACCGAAAATTTCTTCGATTAAAATGTTTCAGCCTAAACATGAACTTGCTAATGAGAAAAAAGATATGGACATCATTCCTGCAAATTTGCCAAGCAGTAATGTGCAGACATTGTTTAAATGTTCATATACTCAAACTTTAGCATTTAGCTTGTCTCTTTAAATTTATTTGCCAAAATTGATCTGATCGGCTATATGTGTGAAATTAAACTAAGAACTGGAATGTTAAGAGAGGTTTTTAGTGCCATTAATAGGTTATGCACGAATAAAGATACAATCAAACTTCTTGGTTTTTGTTGTAACTTTGCAAATATATCGTAGAGTTGTTGTAGCAAAAAATGAACTTGCTCATCATTGCATTGTTCTTGATTGGGTTGTTACCGCTATGCGCCGGAGAAGTCTTCACATCGATGGCACACATGGAAAATCTTGTTGACACTGAAAAACTTCTTGCAAGATCACTTCGAGACTACATCAGTGAGGAAGAAAGGCGGTTGTCAACACTGAAAAGGTTTTCGGCTCGAGTTGAGGAGACGTTGACGTACATCAATCGCACGGATGTTACAACGTTCATTGGCAACCCTGTCAATACGTATTTGATGTTGAGAAGATTTAATGTGGACTGGAGGAGTCTGGAAGAGCTCCTCAATGATGACCACAGTAAAGGTGAGATTTCGTTCTTTTATACAAACAAAGTGTGAACACTAATAGTGGAGCAGAAATCTTAAATGGCTTTCTTGGCTGCCTGATATAATATCTGTCCAATAAACCTTGAAAAGGCAAAGGTAGTGGTTAAAGGGACTACAAGGTGGGTATAAAAGTGACAATTGGAGATATTACTGAAGCTCAAATCGGTATCAAGTTGCATAGATATATTGCTACTTCTTTGTAATTTTTTACCATAATGTTTTGAAAATAATATACTCAAGGTTTAAACCTTAAATCTAACAATCACAATGTTGATGATGTACATTAGTCGTTTGTTTTTTTTAAATCGTCTTTTAAACAATTCCAATTATGATTTAATAATTACCGTTGGGTTTGATTTCATTCAACAACATGTGAGACAGTTTTTGTTTTTCGGTGGACAACATTGACATTGGGTTGTAGGTGCCCAACCGTTACCTCAATTCGACTGTTATTTCAAGTCCTGACAAGGTCAATGGATCAATGAATCAGATTTTATTTTTGATGCTGAAGTTTGTAAGTTTCCCTCGTTCAAACTGTACTTTGTTATTTTATAGATTTCTTGGATTCGTTTGAGAATGTTCGGTCAATGTTCCCCAACGAAGAGGACCAGGTGGGAGCAATCAACGCCCTCTTTCGACTGCAAAACACTTACAAACTCCAATCAAACATGCTAGCTAAAGGTACAAAATAACAAACATGGAGTTATGATGGGACACAATTTGATTGGTTGTATTAAACTTAAATCAATGTGATTGGTTGTATTAAACTTAAGTCATTTTGTTTTGGTGCCATCAATTTTTTTTTAATTCAAGAGGGATGATTCAAACGAAGCATAAACATTTAAGATAATGTGATTTAAAATCTTTAAAATTTTAACCAATCAATTGCGCTCTCTTTTCTTTCAACCAATCAAATCGCTTTCATTGGTTATTTTATCCGATTTCCTTTTGATTTTTGTTCTATTTTATAGTAGTATTATTTTAAATTGTAGTTCAAAGTAATGTAACAAACCTAGTATTATCATAGATTCGTTGACTGTGTAAAAATGTATCATGCTTTCGTAAGGTGTGATCCCTGGTGTTCATTCAAGCTTCTTGCAAGCACTTAACATTAACGAGGTGTTTGAGATTGGTCAGCACGCCTACGATATCAATGATTGGGCACACGCCGGAGAGTGGCTAGCAACCGCCCTGCGCAGTTTGGGTGGCAAGAGCAGAATGTTGAGCGTTACCAAGGCTAGCGTCATGGATCATTTGGCTTATGCAGAGTTTAAAGTTAGTATATCATCGCTTCATCTACTTCATATTTTCTTCTAACTGTTGTTTTTGTATGTGCAGCGAGGTAACATCAAGGAAGCTTTCCAACTAACCATGAAGCTTGCAGGGTTAAGTGAGTGCCTCATTACTACCATCGAAAGCAAATTCCTGTTGTTGTTTGTTAACAGCCATAAATTTATATATTACTCCTGTAATATATTGTTTTTAATGACATCTTGGAACGAACGTTTGTTCGATATTTAATAAACATATTTATGGTCGTTCATATGAAAGTTTGTGCGAGAGTTCTTTCGAAAGAACAGAGAAAAAATTAATAAAACCATACGGGTATGTGGGTATGCGGGTCATGTAACATCCTTGACCTCATGGATATAAGCACTGATGCCCTTTATGCACTGCTGCCACGGAGCTTAAAATGCAAAGTTGGTATCTTGCGTGGGTTAACTCACCACTGTTTTTCCTCTTCCTGAGGTTGGCGTTAGGAAGGGCATCCAGCTGTAAAAAAACATCTGCTCCATTGAATCATCAAATGATTAAACCTACAAAATTGTGGGGAATATCATCTGTTGAAACCTCATCTAACCCATGCTAGCATGGAAAATAGACGTGAAAAATGTAAATGATGATGATGATGATGATGATGATGATACGAACGACCATAAATATGTTTATTAATACCCTTAATTTATTAAATCTAGTTTTTTACCTTTCTTATTCTATTTGATGGCGAGTACACTACTATGTCACCCACTATGTCATCTCTCGTCCGTATTATTTCCAAACAAACACTTCTTGCAGTGCCGACTGATGAGCGCATCAAGAAGAATCTTGAGCACTACCGTCATCTCTTGTTGAAGATGAACCCGTCGGGGAAAACCGGCGATACGGGCTCCCTGGACAACGATAGCAACGATCAAACCGGTTACGTTCCGGAGAAGTACGTGCGTGAGAGAGAGGAGGTATTGCGCAACTACGAATCGCTCTGCCGTGGTGAAACACGTCCGCAGACCAAACACGAGAAGTCGAAGATGAGGTGCTGGTACAAATCGAATGATCCCGTGCTTCGTTTGAAACCGCAGAAGGTGGAGAGGGTCTGGGTGGAACCCGAGATCTTCATATTGCGTGATATATTATCTCCCAAGGAGATTCAATCGATCAAAGACACCGCCTCCCCCATGGTGAGTGTCGTAGTTAGGTGTGATAAGCCCCGTGTAAGGATGCGGCTATTATAACCTATGCTACCCTATAAGTACCACCAAAAGTTATTACTGTTTCATTTATCGTTACTATTTTCTGTGACATGTAAATCTGAAAAAAAAAATGTAAAAATTGAAGAACGCTTTTCAATGACCCTACTCCTTTGCTTATGTATCTCTGAATGTTCTCTCGCATGTTTAATTCACTCGCTTTTCAGTTGAGCCGGGCCACCATTCAGGATCCAATCACGGGCAAGCTGCGATACGCCGACTATCGCGTTAGTAAGAGCGCCTGGCTCTCGCCCCATGACCATGACTTTGTCGCGCGCATGCAAATACGCGCGCAAGCGTCTACTGGACTCGACCTGCAGTTTGCAGGTGACATTTTATTCTTTTTAGATGTTTATTCCGTGAACATCATAATGGCGCGACATTTCAGTAGATGAATGGTTGCTAATGGGTACTCGCCCGAAAACAATTTCATTTGGAATCTCTGCCTCTGAGGCTAAAATCAGTGAAAACAGGTCCTTGAAATATTCATGTTTTCACCAAACTTATAAAGATATGGAATTGAGCCAGTGGACATCCCGTATACCGCATGATTTATTGAAATCCAATATTTGTTGTTTTTTCACCAGAGCAACTGCAGATTGCGAATTATGGTATTGGCGGCCATTATGAGCCACACTTTGACCATGCGCGTGACGACGAAGACAAGTTCAGCGACTTGGACATGGGGAACAGAATCGCTACCATTTTGTTCTATGTACGTACTAGAAATTTCAATGGGCCGTTCCCATAATTGTAAATTCGCGAATACAACTACCAGAATCCCTTGCGTTTTAACTTTTAAATCCTCTAAATAAATTGAACTACTAACGACAAAGATTCATTTCTAAGCACAAATTATTTTAACTATTAATATGATTCTATTTAATGTGTTTTCAAATTAAAATTTGTTTTATTCAAAGATTTAACGCAGAGGATTCTGGTAGTTGTATTCATGATTTTATAATTATGGGAAAGGCCCATTCTGTGCTCATATATTCCCCACTTGTTCAACATTGTTCTGTTGTTTAACTAAGCTTCGAGTCGACTATGACAACATTTATAACCTCGTTTTCAGTTAACTGATGTCGAGGCTGGCGGGGCGACAGTTTTTACCATCGGGAAAGCTGCAGTTTTCCCCAGCAAGGTAGCTTGATAATTTATGAATATATCAATCACAATATTTCATCTCATTCTAATATGTTTATTTTTTTATTTTTTATTTTCTTCACTGTGAACATTTCTGTATAATTATTATTTCGAGAATATTTACAAACATAAAATCATGTTCCTCGTTTCAATTGACTTTCGAATTCGAAACGTTCACATTTTTAGTGGAAATAGTGAAAATTATTTGTTTTTCAGTCATGTCTGTAATTGTTTATACGAACGAGTTTTCTGCATTCTTGATATTTTTTGCCTCGTATGCACTCAAGATTGCACTTCGTGATCGAACAAAGAAGATATTTGTTGCTCTAGGTCTCCTTTGTTTTTTTTCAAAATTTCCGAAAAAACTCCATTGGCCCCCGGTTTAACGTACGTACGGTGTTGTCTTAAGCGGAGTTCCTTCTATCTTCCAGGGGGATGCAGTGTTTTGGTTCAATCTGAAGCGAAACGGAAATGGAAATTCGGATACACGTCACGCCGCGTGTCCAGTACTTGTGGGTCACAAATGGGGTAAGTGAAAGTTAATTACGGTTTAGTAATAACCTTCCGTGGTTCAAAATGGTGCCCACAAATACACTATTTTTATAAGCTTTCACTCTATGTAATAAAAACTCATTGAAAATATCAAAACAGTTACTGCCTTCAATAATGTCTAGGGTTGTCAGACGAAACGTGACGTATGCATAATTATAATCATAATTATAGGCTTTTATTCCAAAATGTTTAAACTGAGGTTCAGATTTTTTGTAGTGTTTATAAGGAGATGAGAGTAGTACGAGTGTACACGAAAGTAGCACGCCAGTTAAAATAGCAGGAATGACCGTTTACTAATGTCTGACATTGATAGCACGATATATAGAGTTGGGGTCTAGGGTAGTGTTAATTAACTGGTTTTCTTGAAGTTCTCACACATTTACAAAAATAACTATTGAAATAAAAATACAGTGGTCACACTGTCTCAATGTGTGTCTCAATGTTTTCTTTACAGTGAGCAACTGGTGGATTCACGAGTACGGCCAAGTGTTTCGCCGGAAATGCGCCCTGCACGAACACATGTGAATTTTTGTTCTTTTTTAAAGTGTTTTTATTTATTTTTTAAAGTTTTTTTTTTATTATAATATAAATCGGTTTTTAGTTTTTTTTAAAAATACGTGTAAATTGTTCAGAATATTAGTTTCTATAAATAATTATACGTTCACGAATCTCTATTCAATGTGATTTATCTAATACCTACTACCTTCCGTACGAACTAGCTGTAACCTTGTGTATAAAGTCTCTTGATTTTTGGTGGTATGAATATAATGACAAATGAGCGTTACACGTTAGTAAGTTATGTTTAGTTGGGGGCTGATTACATGAGACGGGTTGACCCGGTGCTGGCTCGTTTAAAGGGAAATCTATTTTTAAACATAACCCGGCTGTTACGGAGTTTCAGTTATAAAAAATTCATACTACATGAGGAGGGTTGAAACCGGGCTGGCTCGCTTTTCCAACCCGCTTGAAGCGAGCTGGCTAGCTCGCTCATATAATATTATGTCCCGGGCCAGAAACGGGTTTGCGCATGCGATGTTGCTGTAAAAATAATTAGTTTGAATAATAATGGCGTTGTTTTGTATTTTTTGCTGGACTTCAAACGGGTTGGCGCGCTTTTGGTTCGTTTGAACTTTTCCAATATAATAACGGGTCAGTGCCGGGTTGTAAACGCACCAGCACAGGGTCAACCCGCCTCATGTAATCAGCCCCTTACCTGTCTCATAAAAGCTACTAGCGTCTCTTACTCTTGGAAAGTCTAGTCACTAGTCAGTGTAGACTAATGTCCAAACAGTAAGTCTTATTTGCGACCAATGGGGAGGGCAGGCAATTTTCATGACTGCAAAAAGTGTCGATACTTTGAAGAATTCTGCATAGAAAAATATATTTTACGAAATGAGAAAATTCATCAATGGAGACTAAACCAAATGTAAACCTACGGACTTTAGGCTCGAAGAAATAAGACTTCTGGCGGCCAAATGCCGGGAACCAGGAAGACGTGGCAGCTAAACATCCATATACGGACGATTATTATCGACCATTTCCCTAACCATAAAGATCTGGATTATCTCCAATTGCACCCAAATTCGGATTTAACTGATATTATCAAGCTTTAACTTTCATCATTATAAATAAATGTTCTTTTGTTGAAGATAATTAATTTAAAATAGACTGATAAGTGTATATTCTTTACAACTAAGGAGAATATCGTTATTTAGGAAATCTGGTGAATAGGTACCGTACAAATGGACAACACCCGTTCGAGGGGTGTAATTTCATTCACTTCAAAACATAGCGTAAATAAATGTTACATTCACATTTCGAATGACGTCAGCGTGAAAGTAATACTTCACATGACTCCATGGTCACGCGCGCGTGTTTTTGTCATAGTTCTTTTCCTTCGAGTTGATCCACGAAGTAAGGTCGACCACTGCTTCTTGCTGTTAGTATTTCCACGCCATTTTCCGTGACAAGAAACGTCTGTTCGAACTGTGCAGATCTTTTGCCGTCCTAAGAGATGAAGAGAGAGCAACTGTTCACAAAAGTAAACCTCGCCAGTCCAGATATTAAGGAGTTTAGTGGTCAGCCTTATTTATTTGAGCCAAAAAGAACGCAAGAAGAGATCAAAGAGTATTTAAACTCCATATCTAAACTCCATAACATTTGTGATTTTAGAGCAAACAAGGTTGTATTTAAGCTGCCCTTCATATGCCTTCCAATATCAGCGTTGTGATGGAGTGCGGTGAATTGTGTTCGTGCAATCATCCCTAAGTACAGAAATGAAAATCGTGCGATATTTGCTTAGTAGTGAGTGGTAGACTTCAAGCTGACCAATATGCTGAAAATGTGAAACATTCATCGGGGGTTTCATCGGTTTCAATCTTCTTTACGGCTTCAAATGCAATTCTTTCAACAGTCCATTTTATGTTTGCATGCTTGTAACCATTCTGGAGCTTCTCAAATTATTCAAAATAGCTCTCAGCAACCGAGTGTAGGTGCCATACAGTTTTGATTCGAGAGACTTGGTGAGTGTCCAGGTTGTGGCACCATACATCAATACGAATTCAACTGTTGCGCCGAAGAAGCTACGCTTGAGGTTGCTGGAGAGATCTGATTTCCAGACTATATCCATTTTATTTATGGCTACCCAGGCTTTAGCTACATATGCGATTTTTAACATTCAGCTTTGTGGAGTTTATTTCACTTCCAAGATATGTGGTAGATTCGACTGCTTCGATCAGTTAACCTGTGCTTGCTTGTATGAAGCCTTGTTGGTTAAATCTTATGTGTTCAGTTTTAGAAGCGTTGTCATGGAGTTAGCGACATCTTCAAGCTGATGTAAAAGTTTTTCCGCATTTGAGATGGCATCAGCAGTGACTGCGATATCATCTCCGTAGTCAATGACAGTCAACTTTCATTCGGGATTTCTGCTTGAGAGGCTCTCTGATAGGGTGGGTAAACCCAAGGTCAAGAGACGTTCTCAATAAATAGTCAAGGGTAATGACAAACAGAAATGGAACTAGTGTATAAAATGGAGCTAGTGTATAAAATGGAGCTAGTGTCCCTGTAAGACTCCTGCATGGATTAATTAAAATAATAAGTAAACTTATACCCACTACCTTAAGCGTATTAATTAATGTTGGGATAATTTTTGCGATACTTATTTTTTGCAATTTTGGCCTAAGATCCCGCAAAATTTTTCAAAATTAGTGATTCGCAAAAATAAATACCACAAAATTTTTCAACAATAGTGATTCGCAAAATTTGATTTAATTTCTACAATTAATTTCTTCGGTTACGGTGCTTTATGGAAGTTTTCATTGTTCTTTTCCACAGTCCACTGTCAATGAAAGAAGATGAACACAATTTTGGTGTCTATTTTCTCATTCCTGACTTGTTTCTCCTGAAAACCTTTCATTTTCATAAAATACGTTTAAAAATGTTTCTTTAATATTAGATTTGCCAAAATAAATCCCGTAAAAATTCTGCTGTAGACACGCAATTCGCAAAAATAAATATCGCAAAATTTTCGTCTAGGACCCAATTCGCCAAAATAAATACTGCAAAACACAATTTTTTTTACCATCGAATCGCAAAAATTAATCCAACATTAATTAATACGCTTAGGGCACTCCTATAATGGGAAAGAGTGTTTGTTTTTGTATGTCATGCGTTTTCACAATGTATTTTTTATTGGCAACATCGAAAGTCTCTTTCAGAAATGAAGTTAATAAATGAAAGCATTGTCATAATTTAGTAAAATTCAGTGAAATTTATACCCGTAAATCACGAAAATTAGTGCGAGCAAAAATTAGTACAAATATGAAGTATATGCTATCCGGTTTAATCAACTACTGAGCTTTTGTCACCAGTTAATTGCATCGAACATCGAACCATTATGTTACTTTCTCATCGGAAGATTCGGATTATCGTAGGGTTGCTTTCAATTTTCAGCTACGTCATTTAGAACCCGGTTTTAAGATTTTCGTGTGGTTACGCGTTTTAATAATGTATCATAGAGACCCATTGTTTTAATGAAACTTTGTCGCGAAATAACCTTTTAACAAACATCTTCAAAGATTCCAAATATCGATGTTGAAATTCTTAAAAACGATGACCTTTTTGAGAGAACTACTCCTTAAAACGTCCCTTGGGTATTCGAATTAAGCTAAGGGGCTGATTACATGAGGCGGGTTGACCCGGTGCTGGTGCGTTTACAACCCGGCACTGACCCGTTATTATATGGGAAAAGTTCAAACGAACCAAAAGCGCACCAACCAGTTTGAAGTCCAGCAAAAAACACAAAATGACGCCATTATTATTCAAACTAATTATTTTTACAGCAACATCGCATGCGTAAACCCGTTTCTTGCCCGGGACATGATATTATATGAGCGAGCCAGCTCGCTTCAAGCGGGTTGACCCGGGTTGGAAAAGCAAGCCAGCTCGGGAAACGAGCCAACCCGTTTTCATCACGCCTCATGTAATATGAATTTTTTATAAAACTGAAACTCCGTAACAGCCGGGTTATGCTTAAAAATAGATTTCCCTTTAAACGAGCCAGCACCGGGTAAACCCGTCTCATGTAATCAGCCCCTAAGTCTGCATATACATTCACCAAACGAATATTTCGAGTAAAACTTGAAAGCTGATTGGTTTAAAATTCTCCAATTCGGTGTTTTCAAAAATTCGTCCTATCAGTTTTCACATTTACATCGAAAGATTCGCGCGAAGAATTCTGCCAATGGAAACACCAACAATTTGTCTCATCATCTGGAACAGATGCAGAACGCTTAAAAACCTGTCCACAAACATTAAACGAATATGTCCACCTCTCTATATATTTTAAGGTACAAACCTGCGTAACAGCTGTCCAATTGTCCGGCCATGACGTATCTCGCCACGTGCCTAAACATGAAGAGAGGGGATATTCGGCCACGGTATTCTAGCTGCAGGTTTTTCAATCATTTTAAAAAGTAAATCTCAAAGTTAACGAAAAGAGATTTTATGGCTGTTAAGAAATTAAGAGAAAACGTATTGTGAACGCTTAAATTGCAAAAGAGATCTCAACAATATTTTCGGAAATTGCACATGCACATAAGTGACAGAAAATCAGTTTTCATGTTTATATGATGGAATAACCTCTGTTATTTTAACAAGCTGAACTCCAACCTTGATTTATCATGGGCTCAATCGTAAAGATGTGTCCAGGCTTCATGACGCCAACCGCTTTGTTTTCTAAACCAATAAAAACTGTGCAAAGGAGGCAAAACCAGAACAAAGAAAAAACTTACTAGCGTAGTGCGGTACGTTTGGAGCGGTGTGGAATAATCTTAAAAAGAAGTAGACATATTAGGCGAACCGATGTCATTGAGGTTAGTGTTAAGAAAGAGATGGAAACACTTTTTATAGTTTCTGAAAGTACCCCACTCAACTTTATACCTCAGTGAAGTGATATCATATTTGTGAGGTTAGGGTTGAGAGATAGATGGAAACACTTTTAAATGTGTCTGGAAGTACCCCACTCAACTTTACACCTCAGTGAAGTGATGTCATGTTTGTGAGGTTAGGGTTGAGAGATAGATGGAAACACTTTTAAATGTGTCTGGAAGTACCACACTCAACTTTATACCTCAGTGAAGTGATATCATGTTTCTGAGGTTAGGGTTGAGAGAGATAGAAACACTTTTAAAAATCTCTGAAAGTACCCCACTTAACTTTATACCTGTGAATGCCATGACCACAGTATGTCCTTGTTACTGAACAGCCTTGCGCATGCGCCACCTTTTGTATGTGTTGCCCGACGTCTCTGTAACGAGTGCCTGGCCGAACTGAACATAATTCAAAAAGATATATCATCAAAATGAATCTGAGCAAAAACTAAAGACATAGAAAATAAGGGATAGAAAAAATTAGAAACAAAATGTGCTGAAAATTCTAGTAAAATAATACACAGATTGTTGTTGCTAGGGAAACGAAAAAGAAAGTCACTTTGTTCCACAGCAACCATGAGACTGTCGTAAGCTGCCTGCACGAGAACACGAGACGACTCTTCAACCTCTCCAACAAGCAGTGTCTCGTTAAGATCTCCATGGAAACCGTTATGGTAACAAGTGATATCCACTGCAAAACAAAGACATTTTTATAATTTGTTAGTTGATATTGGGACAGCGTGATGACAACAAAATAAGTTCCGAATAATGCACAATAAAAGTCCATTTGTCAAATCACCATGGATTCTGCGGTATGGTATGAAATTCATCCCATTTGGAAGATCTTATCAGGACATCTCTCCAAAGGATTGAATGAATTTCTCTCGTGCGCCAGAATATCAACACAATTTATTTATCATTTATTTACATGAAATCTACTTGAAATTTTTAATAGCAGGTAAATATTTGACAATTTGAAAATTTAAAATGTTAAATTAAAAATAATATTTATCTAAAGCTTTTCTTTATAACATTTGGTTGAAAGGAACAAAATTGTAACTGAGACTGAAGCTCTAAAAAGCATTTAATTGAATTTAGTTTGTTCTTATTTAAGCACTTTTTTCTTTCCATTTAGAAGAGGACTGTGTGTTCCCTTACAATTAACAATGTCTCCTTCAACAAGTTGTCTTTGGTCGGGTATCCCGTGACAAATCACCTCATTAACAGAAGTACAACAACTTTTCGGAAACTGGTGGTAGTTCAACGGGGAGGGGTAGCAATTTCTATCTATCGTTGCCTGGTAACAAACAACAACATCACTTTTATTCTAAAATTATGATCACAAAAATTGAAAACGTAAACAAATCAAACACTACAAAAATTAGTTTTTCACTTTTTGTAATGGAATCTCACCTCATGACAGATCTGATCGAGTTCGTCAGTCGTCACACCAGGTCTCACTGCTTTCGCCACAATATCTAGAACCTCTCTGGACAACTGCAAAAGAAACAGTTGCTAACCAATTGAAATTTCACGAGAAAGTCATTGGATCAGATGGACTTTGATCTTAGATAATTATTTAGGCATTTAGAGACACAGTTTATGCGCAACTCTGTTAGATTGAATAGAATGGAAGTGTCTTTTTAAAACTGTTGTAGAAGAAACATATCTCAATTTGTCAGAAGGTCCTAAACAAAGTATTAGAAACTTTTTTCATTTTCCTTGGTAAAAGGATTGAATGTGAAGGGTTTCTTCCAATGTGTACATTTACCGAAACTTATTCAAAACCAAATTTGAGGAAAGACGAAAATACAAGAGATTTGTTATACCTGCAAAAACAGGCCTAATGTTCCCTAACCACAGACTTTCTTTGAAAATATGAGAAACACATTGCTAACAAGTGACTACAGTTAAAGCATATAGAGCCTCATTTCATTTAGACAATGTACTGGTATGATAGCGAATATAATCTAGCCAAACCCTGCACACTGTCCGCATTGCATCTATATCTGCTGGTGAATGCTGAATAATCTGCGACGATCTTTTCACTGCTAACTCGCTCAACGGTGAACCTGATATTTATAAAAATTAACACAAAAATAAATATCCTGTAAATATTTTGTCCTGCAATCAAAATTGGAACACGGGACGAAAACCGATAGTGAATAATTTAATAACCGGGGATAAAAATTGTGAAACCGAAGAAATCAAGAATCTGAACAGGCAATGGTTCTGGGCGAGCAGGGTTTAGGGTGTTGGCTCACCTTGAGGGTGGTCAGCATAATCTGGTCGTTGGATGTGTTTTGGAACGTGGCGTTTGCCACTCTAAAGCAGATATCAATGCAACAGTCAAACGAAACTGTGGAACAAGTAACATTAGTTATCGGAGTTGCCAATGTTTACGAATGTTTTTATATGAACCTTAATAAGCTGTGTGTTGTGTTTCATGCATCATTACATGATGCCAATATGTTGCAAAGTAACTGAATTCTACATCGGGTTAGTATCATTTGTACAATAAATTTATCAGCTTGTGAAATATACAATAAAACATTTGATTTCCAAGAGCATGAAGAACATAATAATGATTATTTTTAAAAATGATACATTAATCTAAACAAATAAGAAAATTCACACAATATTGAAATGATGGAGTCAAACTTTCAAACAATTCTAATGAACTTCAATTGAAAATGTTAATGTTGGTGCTCAGTGCAAAACCTATTAGACCTCTTCTAGGCGCTAAGGTATTGTTTTTTATGTATTTAGTCCAACCCTGTGCTCGGAGTGTAACTTAAACCTACCAGTGGATACAAGGGCCGCAACGGTCCCGTAAATACAAACCCAGGCCATGGGTTGTCTGTTGGTGTTTGACTGTTCAGGGTAGCGTGCTGTAATACATCATTTAGAGAATTCAACTCTGAAAAACAAATGGAAAACACAAAATGATTCTTTGAAATTAATCGCAATGTTAGTTATTTCATAGAATGTAAATATTTTGAAAAATATCTAAAAAGTAAAAAAAAGTAAAAAGTAAAAAAGTATTAAAAATAAGTACTAAAAAGTATTCAAACGTGATATTGCAACATTTCAGTAACCTCTAATCAGATTTAACATGTGTTTGCTTTCCAGCATTCTGTTGAGAGCGACGAAACAAACCTGGGATGGGTGTTGTGTTTTATGAGAGAAAATATACAACTTCGCTATTAGCCGACAAACAAAACAATTCAGAAGAAAGAAGTAAAGGCCATTGGGCCAAATTCTTATTTATTTGAAACTTCGGTTCCAAATCAGAACCAGCAAACCGAAGTTAAATTTAGAGAAAAATAAGGCAACCTGTTTTCTTGTGTACAGATTTGTGCTCTTTCCAACTGCCTTTAAAACAGGACTGAAAACAAGATTTGGAAGCAAGTTTTATGTTTTATCTTTTACTTTAAAATGTTCAAATCAATCAAAGAACGAACGAGTCTGCAACAATCACAAAAACACGTTAAATATTTTCAATAAAACTTTTAAATATATATATATAAAAAAATATCAAATATAAAAATGTCAACTATAGATTAACTTTCCGTTTTAAAATTTTCAAGCAGTTTGTTTATCACCTTAAAGTTTTGAAATGAACAGCTTTTTTCAATATATATAATATACATAATATACTATGTAATAATATTAATATAATCATAACTATATAAATATAGTATATATTACAATATATATATATATATATATATATATATATTGATATGAAGCCAACCTGTTCACAAAAATAGCTTCCTTTTATTCCTAATTTCACACAAGTAGGACACTGAAGTTTTGCAGGTTGACCACAGCCAGTAGTGCTGCATGTTTCACCGATTACATCACTCATTACTAAGAATATAAATATATCTAAAACAAAAACATACTTTGATCAACAACTCTACACCAAAAAATGAATGTGAAATCTCAGTAAGTGGTTTTTCCCCAGCAAAGAAGATTGTCACAACATATGTATTTTTAAATAGGATATGTAAGGATGGAAATCTGAAAGGTTGAAGTTTGATGTTTAATATATACTAATATCAAAATTTCCACCCAATTTTTGACATAAAGAAGGTGTAATTTTCTTTTAGACAACATCTTCAAAATAGGTCGTCCCCGTTGTCAAATTTCACAAATTTGGTGAGGATGATTTCCTTCAGATGATGAAGAGTCTGAGGCATAGGGTTTCCATAGATCCTGTCTACTCCCGCAAGATGTTTATTTAGGATTTGGTGGCCACTCAACATCATTGTAGGGAGAGAGATAAAGGGGTCTTCAAAGTGTTGTTTTAGAAAACAACTTGTTGCCCTGGATGTATGGGTCACCGGTGTCTGTCACCACTGGATACTGGATTCTTGTCCGGGTTAATATGTTTCTCCTATGCATAAGCCCTGAGTATGTAGCGCAGATAGATTCCAGAATCATTTGATGAAAGATCTCCTACTTTACCGTTCAAGTGTGTGTCCTTGGTCATCTTGAAAGAAGTGAAAGTAAAATGTGGTTCTCACATTGGTAAACTCTGCGATGGTGGACTTTATTGCCCAATAATTTGGTACATAAGGCATAAGCACTGAACCCGAAATGAAGAATAAGCGCATGTTGCACCTTTTGACACTTTTCGTCTGGTGCCAAAGTGCAATCCGATAGCTCAATAGTTTCCCATAGGTGGCGGGGCTCTTAAGACCTGTTTACACTATTACCAGGTTTCATGCTGGTATATGAAAATCATGCTGTTATGAATACCACACTTTTGGTTTCATAAGTCTGTTCGGCAACCGGTTATCTTTTCATTTTTCAAAGGTACACACGTTGTGCATATGTTTTGTTTTTATTTTTCAGGTCAATAAAACCTACACACGTGCTGAATCTGTAGTAACAATTCACATAACCGTTCAATATGTCCAACGCGTGACGTAGAATGTCGGAGGTGTGGTCGTATTGGACATTTTGCTAAAACATTTCGTTCCAGTCGTTCTAGTAATGCTAACAGAAATACTGCTGATTTGATTTTATTTGATTGATTTCAATACGGTTCGCGTTATGTTGGATAATCCCCTTAATTTTGTTACTGTACATTTGCTGAATTTCAAACGCCATGCATATGTGACCAAATCTTTTGAGGTCAGATTTCATTTGTTAGCAACTGTAATTAATGTTGCATAAATATTTCAGGAAAAAGAAGATAAGAAAAAGAAGAACATGAGATAAAGCGCATTGCGCTAAAATCCCCAATGAAAAGAATGTGACTATGCTAACATTCTGTCTTTAACAGTGTAGCTTTTTTTCAAAATTAAGCGTTTCATGTGGAACACAGTCAAAAGCTATTAAAACAAAGTCCATTTAAGACAAAATCAAATTAAGCGACCCTAAAGCTTTCTGGTCGATAGAGAAAACCATAAGATCAAATTTCTGCAAATCAACATTCCCTGATATCGTTCATCCCGATGGAAGCGTGGAATGTCACCCGTTGCACAAAGTTAAAGACATGTTAAAGACATGCGCAAAGGAACTTGCCCCTCATTTCGCCATACTCTTTAACCTCTCCTATTCCACCGGCATCTTTCCTTCTTCATGGAAGTTAGCACATGTTTTTCCAATCCCCAAAAAGGGTGATAAATCATTACCATCTAACTACAGACCCATTGCCTTAACATCGCTACTATCTAAAACAAAGGAATCTTTTGGTAAAAGTCGCATTTTATCCCTCAACATCTCTAAAGCATTCGACAGGGTTTGGCACAAAGCTCTTCTTGCTAAACTTCCTTCCTTCGGACTGCCCGCGAAGTTTTCAAACTGGATCGAAGACTTTCTAACAGAAAGATCCATAGCTGTTAGAATTGATGGCCACCTTTCTAGTATGCATCGTATAAACGCAGGAGTTCCTCAGGGCTCAGTGCTGTCACCAGTTCTCTTTCTGATGTTTCTTGACGACCTACTGTCCCTTTTTTTTATTTTTTTATTTTTTTTATTTATTTATTTGTTTACCATATATCATAACGTCACAAAAATATCCTAATAATAATAAAAAAAATAAGTACAGATATATGGTTGGTGCCACTCAATAGCTTAAAGCTGAACAAAGTAGTGACACCGTAAAATATATATATAAATAAAAAATAGAAATAAATTGACTAAGTATGTCTTAAGACAGTAAATAAATTATTTACCGATCATGTCAAAAGTTATATTTGTTTAAAGTACAGTTTGATTAATTGGGAAAATTGTTTACTATTTAAATCAAAGATAGAATTAATCCAAGGATGAGTTCCATATTTCATGTCAAAAGTATTGACAATACCGTCAATTGATCTGTTCCATTCAGCAATGCTTTGGTTTTTAATAGAATATTTACCATAAAAAGTTGTTTTAAACGAAAGCACAATAAGTTTATTAGTTAATGTATTATGAGTTGGATATTTATGAAAGGTGCAACTTTTTGAGAAGAAATTACTAATTGAGAACGGAATATTCTTATTTAAAGAATTAAAAACGAACATAATGTTGAGAAATTTGATAATGGATGAAAAAGGGTGAATATTAAATTTCGTAAAAGAAGCAGTGGCATCAGATCGAAAAGGTTGAAAGTTTATTATTCTTGCAGCAGAGCGTTGACTTGAAAGTATTTTATTAAGACAAAAACTTCCTTTCTGACCCCAAATTTGACAGCAGTATGTTAAATGAGAAGAGAAAATTGAAAAATAAATACTTTTCAAAGTTGCTTCATCCACATAAAATCTAATTTTTGATAGCATGCTGTTTGACCTGTTCAGTTTTTTACAAAGTTCATTGATGTGTGGTTTAAAGGTAAGATGTTCATCAATTAACACCCCCAAGTATTTAATACAATTTGATTGAAATAATCGCGTACCGTTTAAAACTATTTTTACTTCGGAATCATATAATTTCAAACATTTTTTAAAAATTACAAATTCAGTTTTATCAGTATTTAACGCAATCATGTTAGCATTTAACCAATCGGTTAATTTTCGTAAGTCAAAATTAACTTTTTGACATAATGATTTGATTGATTTGTTGATGTATAATAAATTTGTATCATCTGCAAAATGGTGAACGGTTGAAAATTTTATACTGTTAACAAAATCATTTATATAAATTAAAAATAGAAGTGGACCTAAAACAGAACCTTGCGGAACACCACACTTCATTGATCGTAGAGATGACGAAAATCCATTTATCGTTACAAATTGCTGACGGTTCTCCAGATAAGAAGTCAACCATTCGTCCACAATACCTCTTACGCCATAATGCTGCAGTTTAGTGATGAGAATTTCGTGATGGATCGTGTCAAACGTTTTTTTAAGATCAATGAATACGCCACATCCAAAAAGACCAGAGTCAATGGCCTCTCGCAGTCTTTCAGTTATACTTAATAATGCGTGAGATGTAGAATAATTTGATCGAAAACCAAATTGTAATTTGTTGAGACAATTTTTGCTGTTTAGAAAATTATATAAACGAGAATACATGAGTTTTTCTAAAAGTTTACTAATATTTGAAAGAAGAGATATGGGCCTGTAATTAGAACATTCTCACTTTGAACCTTTTTTAAAAAGTGGTAAGACTGAAGAAGTTTTAAGAATACTAGGAAAAACACCGGTAGCAAAAGAAAGGTTAAATAATTTTGAAAGGATCACAGAAATCTTGCTATTTAATTCTTTAAGAACAATTGTGGGTATACTGAAAAAAACAAATTAAAACTATTATCCGTGTTCAGTTTATCAACCTCAAGAACATCATCCCAATTAATTTTATCAAATTCAGAACAAAAATTCTTTCTATTAAAACCTGACATATTTCTTCGAAAAATATGACGATTTCGATGAACAGATGACTTATGGATGTTCGGTTGAATTAAAAACTGCGGTAAATGATCCGATATTGTTGAGGTTAAGTTACCTGATAATATATTTTTATCACAGCAGTTAGAATAAATATTATCAATTAAAGTTTTCGATCTTTCAGTTATTCTTGTTGGTAGAGTAATATGAGGAAGAAAGTTATTAGAAGTTACAAAATTAAAAAATTCCGAGGTTTCCATTTCAGAATTAACTTTAATTAAGTCTATATTAAAATCTCCAAGCAAAAATATTGTTTTGTTTTCTGAATTAACCTTTGAAATGAAAGGAATAATAAAATCAATAGTAAATTCGTTTATAGACATACAAGGATGGCGATAAATACAGCCAACAATAAGATTGGTTTTCTTAGGTTGAATTATTTCAATGAATATTGATTCCAAAAATAACTTATACATCAACAAATCATTTCTTGGTTTATAATTTAATTTTTTAGAAATATAAAGGAGTGCACCACCACATGAAGATTCAGTAGGCGTGTGTTCTATATTATAACCTTCTATTGAAATTGGGAAAGGTGTTTCGATATTACGTTTTAGTTTTGTTTCAGTCAAACCAATGATATTGAAATCAAAATTAAGTAGAGACAACATGGTACAAAATTCGTCAAAATGTTTGTTTAACGAAGATATATTTAAATGAAATGCAGAAAAAGAATTACTGCTGTCAAAATTGGAGGAGATAAAGTCATCAATGTTAAAGTATTTGCAATTTATAAAATTTAAAGTTAATTCGTTTTCTTCATTAGAATTGTCGGAATCTTTTGATAAAAAATAGTTATTAAATTTGGAGAATAGTTTGTTTTGATGGTAGGAAGGGAAAATATTCAGATTAATTGGAATTTCATTTGAGTCTATAATAATATCAGAAGTAAACATAAAACAGAGTTCATTATCTGAAATAGTGCTGAATGGAAATATTTCATTTGTGCATAAAACACAAAACCAATTTGAGGTACTAGACTGTAACAGGTGGTAATCAATATCATTTAGTCCATTGCATTTTTTATGAATCCAAAAATTGCAAAGATCACATTGTACGGCATGATGGCGATTACTTACTGTCTTACTACATACTCTACAAAAACATCTTTCCATAATTAGAATTGAAAGAAAAGGTAGAGAATATAAAAATTAAAAATAACAACTACTCACAAATGAGTTATAGTAATTTGGAATACAGAATTTTAGTTCTGAAGTTATTTTCGATGGCAACGGACTTTTCAAGTGGTAATTAGAATTTAAAATAAAGAATGGTAAAATAAAAAGAAAATAAATAAATTAATAAATATAGATATAAATATGTTTAACACAACAACAAATTATCAACAGTAACCAAGCAAAAACATAACAAAGAGAGTTTAGTCGTAACAAAATACGTAATTGGTTTGTTAGTAATTAATAATTAACATGGGAGCAGATATTGGAGTTAAGGAGAAATTAATCGACATTTGGTGAGTTGACTTATTGACAAAAAAGGGCGGTTAAAAATCTAGTGAAAATATATGAAATCACAACACTGAAATGTTTACGCGATTTCGCCAAAAACCTTCGTTAGGTCATTAAGGTGACCAACGGCCGTCGCATTTCCGTGCTCGTTTAAACGGTAGCGGACCGAACCTCCATATACCCAAAAAGAAAATAACTTCTTTTCGCGCCAGAAAACTTTACACTTACTAAAGATCATTTTGTAGTAAGGGCAGAGCGACTCATTTATATAGAGCGGAGACGAGTTTTCCGTGAATTCCTTTAGAAATTTTCTCCGCGATAATAAGGAATAAACGGACTTACGGTTTACGAATTTAACAATCGTAAAAGACTTGTTACGGAGGCGATGACAAGCTTGGATGTCATTGGACCCAATATTGCATTCAATATTACCAAAAATCTCGTATACTTTTTCTTCCAAGTCCTTATCCGCAACGGAAGCCGGTATCCCACAAATCTCCACGCAATCACGCCGAGAATACTGCTGCGAGGCGTAGGATTGTCTCTCAATACGTTCGATTCTTTCGGATATGTAATCGATGTTTCCAGGCTTCTGATCACGCAACTCTGTTACAGCTCCAGAAAGTTCAACAACCTGAGCTTTTAATTCAGTGAGCGATTCTTTCAACAAATCGTTTTCTGATTGCAGGTTCAGAAACTTCGCAATCATCTCTTCTTTGTTAAGCCTCTGCAATTGAGCTTTATTGAACGAAACCATTCTTACAATAAAAATCCACGCAAAAAAAACCACAAGAAAATTGTTTGTAATTACAACACGTCCGTTTGCATTGACAACAAAATCGGAACTGATTATTGGGTTCTAACAGTTTCTCTTCGAAAACTTCAAAGTTTACTACCAATAGTTTACATTTAGACTTTTAGTTTTGATTAGTCCAAGTTGAACTGGTGTAACTATTGCAATTATGGTGTATCAATTTCAATCAAGGCGCAATATAGACCAATTACTAGCGTTCATTTTCCAATCTACTAGATACTAGACTAGCGTTAGTCTTTTCGCGGCTTTAGAATGAGGAAATTATTTTTTTGATATTTCCCGACATTTACGCGAAAAGGGGAAAATATATAAAATGCGCAAAACAAATCTAGTCTACAAATCTACTACTTTAGGGCAGAAACTTTCGCGGGCATTAACTTTCGCGATTTTTGGTCATTTTCGCGAAAGTTTATGCCTTTGGAAATCCTAAATCATCAAAACGCGAAAGTTTTTTCACGCGAAATCGTGGATATTTTTCATAACGCGAAAGTTTTTTCATCTTAAAAAAAAATCATAAAAAAGGGACAATTTTCAAAAGTAATGATTTATTTCTACTTTAATCGTCGTCAACTACAATAACACTTGGTGTTTTTTTCTTCTTTGGGGCTGCAAGCTTTTCTCGGATGTCCCGATTAACATATGTATCGTCAATGTCCCTGCTAATACGGCAAAGTTTTACCAGCCACTTGATCTGACGGTCAATGGTTTCTACAAACGTAAATTTAACGAATGGTACTCAGACCAAGTGAAAGCGCAGCTAGATAATGGTGTGTTGAGATTGATGACGTCCAAGTAGGGTTACAGTTGTCCAAACTTAAACCTGTTCACGCCGGTTGGATTGTGGAATTCTACAATCACATGAGTACGCCGAAAGGGAAAGAAATTATTGATAGTGGATGGAAAAGTGCTGCTATTTTTGATGCCTTAGAACTCGGTTCAAGCAAAATGCCATCGATCGATCCTTTCCAAGATATTGATCTGATACTGAGTAATCATGTTGAGCAATCAGATGATAGCCATCTCTTGGCAACTTGTGATGTCACAGTTGAGGAAATTGAAGCGTTATGTGGAAGCAAGATTCAAGAAAGTGACGACGATACTGACTCAGAATGGGAAGAGGCAGATAATTAAATTTACTTAGCCTAAACTTGTATATTTTATACATTTTGCGTCACCACTTATACAAAAGAAAGAAGCCATCTGGTTAAAACAAGTAACTTTCTGAATAACAATATAATGTGATTGAGTCAATGTTTGCAACAACGTTAATTCTAATCAAAATTAATCCACTGCATTATTGTCAAATCCAGTGAAATCTCTCCTCTTGCGACGAAATTATCGGGACCGTAAAAAAGTGTTCGCTATAGAGAGAGTATCCATTTTCACACCAATTTTTGTCAAACAGACGATAAGTTTAGTTTCCAGTCTCTGTGAAATGAAATTGACTAATGGAGACTTTATAGTCAAAAGAAAATCATTATGTTTACATGATGTTTTAAAAAACTGAGAATGTGTAAAAAAGTGTATAAAATAAAAGAAATAAACCATATAAAATATGAAGTAAAAATTCTTTACTTCAGTAGATAGTTTCCGTAAAGCTGCAGACAGGGTATGCTAGTCTAAAGTGAATGAGGACCGCGAAGAAGAACCGCGAGGGGAATATAAGGTTAGCGCTGAGTTTATTACGTATATATTTTCTAGCTCTTCGATAAATGCTTCGTCATCATCGTCATTCGTTTAGCGTGTTATTTTTATAAATACAATGCTGTTTCGGAAATCTCAGTACTTCAATTCTAGTAAACACAAAAAATGAACAATCCTCTGCAAAGTTGTCGGAAACTGAATTGCCTAGTGCAAATTTGAAAAATCTGCAGATTTTGCGAAAATTCTCCTTTGTTTCTTCTTATTCCCGAAAACTATATCCTTTGGACACTCATGGGCATCTAGAGAATCTTGCCTACCGAGATTCATCCAAATCGATTCAAGGGTCGATTACAAATCTCGCAAAAACTCGCAAATCTGATATTAAACAACACTCAGATAAACAAGTTAAAATCGTTCAGCAGAAAAATTACCAGTCTATCGAGCACCACAATCATTGACTTTGATAAGGAAAACATGCAGCCAAAATTGTAAGTAAATGCAAAAGTGTAAGTGAAAATATTCAAAATTACTTTAAAGTGAGATCACATATCATGAACACAAAGAAATAATAACATTTCTATAGAACTCCCAAGATGCAAACTTGAATTTTTGAAACGTAGTTTTTATTTCATGGGAGCCAAAATTTATAACGGGTTACCACGAGAAATAAAAGAATCAGAAGGTGAAAATTTGTTTAAAATGTTTTTTAAATTTGTATAGAATGTATAGATTCGTAATTTTTCTTTTAGTTGTATACATCCCAATAATATCTTCTCACATTCCTTTCTACCATACCATATATCTTTGAGACGTGCTGTACATGTAGGATATTTTCATTTTTATTCCTGTTGTACAGTACATCCCAATAATATCTTCTCGCATTCCTTTCTACCATATCATATATTTTTGAGTCGTGCTGTACATGTAGGATATTTTCATTTTTATTTCTGTTTTTATTGCACAGGACACATATTTATAGCAGTATTTAATACTGAGATGTAAATCCTGTATAAAGATTCATAATAATAAAATAGACAAACAACGAGTTTATTAGAAATTTTATGTTGAAAGGGTACAGATTTTCTAGTAACAAAAACGTTCAAAAAAGAGATTTTTAAAGTGAGCGATTGGACAAATATCTCCTTTTCAAGCACTCGGATGTGACGTCACAGTGAATCGATCGGCTTTGTACAATGAATGTTGTTTTTACTTCGGCGCAAATAGGTGAGTGGTGTCGAGTTTCTTCATCCATTTAATTCATTTTGCGAGTGGAGGTTGGAAGTAAAGGTTTCAGCTTTGGTCAGTGTTTTTGTTTGGTCCAAGTACTGGGTTATGTGATTCTCGAATATTCATTCGTTCATTCATTACATATAATTTACTAATTACAACAAATGTTATAAAATAAAATACATACTTTTATGCATATAATATAAATAACAGCAACAAAGATATAGCTTGCTAAACATGTTAAAAAGCGAGTTTTCAAGGAGTGTTGGAAATTAGTACTTATTATGGCCTATCAAAATATCTATCAAAAAGTATTTTTACATTATCACAACGTAAGAGTGAACAAAACTTTTAGAACAGGACTAGTCGATCCACTATACCAAGGTGAGAAGATGTTTTGCAATTTTCCAGTCTGCTTTCCAGATTTAGCGCAAAAGTACGTAATTTCAAACTGATTAGAAGACGACTGGCGAGTTTTGGCAATGAAAAGACTACATGTCAAAGTATATTCACAATCAATCTGGTTTACAAAGATACACCCTGGTTATTTTAAATTGAATATTAGAAACCGTCGCATACTGCTACTACTAGGTCGTCCTCAGACAAAGCAGCCGAATTGGCTTTACAATGCTAATTAAGGACTGTGGGGCGCAACTCCTTGCAGTCCCAAATCCCGTCTCCGGGTTCCATCATTAGTCTACCAAATTTCCCTCACAAGGCTTTGGTTAACCAGTGGTAAGTTTTTCAGGCACTTCCCAAAGATGTCGCGCACTCAGGTGATTCTCGTTTTGAACAATTTTTATTTTACTTATTTTTTGTCTCTAGCGAGAATCGAACCTGGCCTATTGCGGCCAGAAACATAAGTTTCGACCACTAGACCACGCACGCACAAAGAGATTATTAAATCATTTAACTCCGTAGTATTTTTGTTTCTTATTACCTACGTAAGAATAGTATTCTCCGCCATAAAACATTGCAAAAGTTTCTGAAGAAAATCGTTTAAAAACTTACCTATTTTTCTGAAATTTTTACTAATTTTTAATATTACTATCTCAAACGCAACGTTCCAGCAATGGAATGGATTTAAATGAGTCTAGCTAGAGCTATAAATAAGGAAAATGCTATTGGCCATAAGCGATTGCGCCCTACGTCATAACGCTCTACACGTGACTAAACAAACACTAAAATATAAGTCTTGCGATAACGGGGAGATAATATTTATTATTTTTTCCAATTTAAGTTTTATAATAACAAAATATAATATATATAATATTATATTAATTATAAAAATATAACGATAAAATGCCGCTAAACCTTTACTGTAATAAGTCACTTTAAAGATTTTTTAAGTTTCCGCGGGTTTAACTTTACGTAAATCAGGCTAGCTACTACTCTCCCTTGCCTAATTGTAGGGGAGGGTTAATGTCCGATTTAAAAAAATAACCTCAACAATAACAATTAATTATGACCCTCCCAATCAATAATGTTTTCTTCAAAAGTCCCTCTTTAACAATTGACACCCCAAACTATGGAAATTTAAGACAATTATAAAAAGGATAAATCAATCTTTTAACCTAACTGTAACTGAAAATTATTGATAATAAATTTGTCTGTCAGTCTATTCAAAAAGTTCTGATACGTTTCCTTCTCAAAAACATTTCATAAAAACATCAATAAATTTTAATATAACGTTTGACTTGATTCCAGACATTCGATCAAATTCTTTTGAAGCCCTATGCACATGGAACAAAGTTTAACTCAAATTATATTACCTCCACCTCTCCCAACTATTGCCTACCCTCCTAATCTACGGTAATATAAAGATTTCTCTACCCCTCCCAACTATTATAACCCTCCCAGTCTATGATATTATGCCTTTGTCTCCACTCACCCCAGATATTCTACCCTCCCTACAATTAGGCAGGGGGAGTATATAATTTGACCAAAATTTATGATATTTAGTACACCAAGTTGTTAAATCTTAGAAGTTATTTTCAGAATTAAGGAAAACTGAACTATACCGTACACAAATATCTACTTCTACAGTTATATATTAACTCTTATATCCAAAAAAATCAGAAAGATTCTATAATCACAGTTCCTAAGAAAAACTAGGGATATTTTTTATTATTATTGAGCCATGTAATGTTTTAATTTTTTGTGGCTTTAAAAAAACCTGTTTTAGAGTGTCTGGAAATCAGACTTGTGGTTTTAAAAAAGCAGGAATCCATCCAGCACTGCGTTTCATCATCTGGAGGCTCAGACACAACTTCTGTCTCAATTTTAGAACTTAATGAAGGTTGATGAATTTCAACTTCAATGGTTGCGTTGAATACTTTTTCTTGTTTCCAGCACCAATGCCAATGCAACCTGATAACCTTTTCTTTGGCTTTGGAAGTTGAGCAAAAGATGAAAATTTATATTTCTTTGCCAATGGTGGCTTCTGATGAAGCATCAAACCGTGATCAATAGGGCAGTTATCTTCTGTTACCTGTTAATGCATTCTCTCATTTGCTCATTGAGGACATCAAATGCCTCTTTGTTGTCAATTAGAAAAGACATGGAGTGGAGCTGCTTTAAATGTTTAAATGATCAGTTATGCCTAGAAAGAAACCAATAAATTACTAACAAGTATTACAATCATAATACAAAAAACAACAACACAAATTAAATCTAATCACATCTTAACTTAACTTCAAAATATTTTTAAATTAAAACCACAAACTAAATTTTAAAAACATAAACATTATTCAATAACAAACATGTGTGTTCAAGTGCAAAATGAGCATAAATAATGTTAAGTTTAAAAATATATACCTTTCTTTTGTAGAACATCCATTTTTACTAATAAACCTTATAAACCCGTGTTTAAGTTTTGTTTATAACGCGAAGTAACTAAATCGTGTAAAACTAAATTCTAAATAACGGAGATAGTGTTTAGTCACGTGTCTTATGACGTCGGACGCAATCGCTTATGGCCAATAGCATTTTCCTATAAATAGCTATACATTCTCAGTCCGTCAAAATTAGCGCCGTAAATTTTTCCGCATATCATCAAGCTAGAAGCATGCCTGCAAATTGATGTGTTTTCCTTTACTTTTCAGGCTATGTCTAATTGTACAGATTCTGAAATTGATGTATCCAGTTTGGATGAAGATGTTGGTTTTACTGTTGTTGCAGCTGAAACATATGTCAAATGTACTGACTACCAGGAAGAACAAAGTATTTTACCTCTTTCTGATAAAGATTTATTACAAAATAAACGTAGAAAAAGACATGCGAAAGATAAACGTGCAGACGGATGTTTAGAAAAACAGAAAGTAGTCAAAAACACTAAATATTCAGAAGAGCGTGTTATTGCATTAAAGCCTGAAATAAAACCAGCTATTGTCCAAAATAATGTTTCAGAAGAAGACTCTATGTTTGATGGTGGTGTTGATTGCAAACTTAATCAATTTTATTTCGAATCTGATCATTTGGCTATAAAAAATAACTCAGATTATCAAAGTCTCTTAAAAACACTTGCTTTGTTGGAGGCACAGAAATGCCAGGCGATAAAAGATTTGGAATGTTTACAAAATATGAAAGACAATGCTTTATCTGATCCACTTAATTTTGTTAGCAGAATTAATGATAAACCTCCAGTATTTTCATTTCCAGTGAAACAAAATGTGGCTAGGAATCCGGAAATAAACTGGCTTTATTATATGAGTGCATATAGTGGGGTGAAGTTTTTACCGCATATAACAACTCGAAATATCATTAAAAACAGTCTTGACTTGAAGGAAGAAGAAGAAAGTTCCGACGAAAGTTTTACTGAAAAAGATAACTCTTACGTACCAAAGAAACTTTCAGATGAAAAGTCAGTAACATTTAACAAAAAGTGGACTGTTGAAGAACAAGAAAAACTCGAAAAGCTTTTGGTAATTTATCCACCGGAGGAAGTGGAACAGCGAAGATGGGAAAAGATTGCTAAAGCTCTTGGAAACCGTACAAGACAACAAGTGACTAGTCGTATACAAAAATACTTTCTAAAACTTGCAAAGGCCAACCTTCCCATACCCGGAAGGTCACCTTCAACTGTTTTATTACAACAAGTTCGCAGAACAAAAAGCACCGCGATAAACTTTAAAAACTCGTCTTTTTTCCCGTCATGGCAGCCAAAAGTTAAGATGACTGAACATGATGAAATGAACGTGTTAGGCAAAAATGTATGTTTGTCTGAAGTAGAGGTTTCTGATGATGATGATCTCCCGGATGAATTGAAAAAGAGTGTTGAATATACAGAATTGATGGAACTGAAGAAAGTCAAAAGACTTCAGAGTCTTATGGAAGAACCACAATCGCATGAAGAGATAACACACAGTGGTTTTATGTGCGATAAATGCCACATGGACCCCATCATTGGCGTTCGATGGCACTGCAAAGATTGTCCGCCAGAAAGTACAGTTGATTTTTGCGAAAAATGTTCAAAAGATCAGATTTTTCAGGCATCACATCACGACTTCCACAAGCTTGTTGCCATCGATCACAACACTTTCACAAAACACGAAGATGACTATACGTCTTTTGAACAACAGAACAAAATCAAATATAACTACCTTGATCCAAATTTTGTCCCGCAAATCTAGATTGAGATCATTATCAAATATCTGTCTCTTTCTGTCTTGTGTTTTTATTGTTTAAAATATATATACAGAGAATGATTTTGATTAATTTTGTTGCACTTTTTTGCATTATTCCGGCATCAGATTTGTCTTGAACCTGTTCGGAAAATATTTGGTTTGCCATCCAAAATGCCCAAAAAGCTACATTTACTATCATTTATCTTCAAATATTTTCTCTGTTTAAGTTATGGAACTGCCGTGGTTTTATAAAGCTAATTATTCCATTACTTAAGCACAGATCTTGAACTCAGTCTCGAGGTTTCAATACCTTCTCTCGTTTACAATCTAAAATATGGAATGGTTAGGATGGTATCTGTTCACCGCTGTCGCTGCAGCAATGCTTTTTAAATTGCCATTCATTTTTACCTTCTGTGGATTTTCCTTAAAGAACCCGAGCCTTTTGTTTTTTATGCAACCTTTGAAACTTTGAAAATGATTCCAACAAGGTAACATATTACTGTATTGAGAAAAGCAAGTGTTATTTCGGTAATCTTTATATATCTCACTGATACATGAGAAGATTTTCAAAAATGTTAGTTACATTTTCAAAATGAGAGTACTGTTTTGGACTTGAAAATTGAAGGTGATGGAATAACAATGTTAATAACTTAGAGTTGTGTTTCTTTATGAACATAAAAACACTGATATTCTCAAAACTTTTGATTAGCGCCCAGGTCCAAAAAAACGCCCACCCCTAACATCTCAAAAACAATAAAGCGCCCAGGGTGGTGTTTAAACGGTCATTTAACGGTACTTCTCCTATTATCAGACCGAAAATGAGATTTTGGTCGTCATAGCCTAGTTGGTAGAGCGCTTGCAATTTCGGATTTCTGAAGTTGCGAGTTCAAATCCTCGCCGACTCAGCGAATGAGTAGCATTTCGATGCGGTGAAGTATGGGTGTTGATGGTAGAAGTGGCGCCCGCCTCAACAGTTACACCCAACTTCTTGCGCTAACGAAAAGGAGATAGACGCCCTCGTTTACGCCTTTTTTTAAAAATGAGATTGTTTGTTTGGGGAAGTTTAAAAACCAACTTGTATTTTAAATTTTAATACAAGAGAACTCTTAATTTTATTGCAGTTTTTAATATAGGACGAACAAATTCAATTCTCTCTGTTAGACTATTAGAATATTGACGCTTCGGATTGTGATTGTGATTGGTAACATTATGTGCTCTCCGGTGTGCTATACTATGTGCTATACGGAGTTGTACACTATGTCCCAGTTGTGAAATTTCCGTAAATGTATTTTAAAAGGAAAAGTGATAGATTTACGCACTAAAGTATCAAGTCAACAACAAAATGGTTAACCAATAAGTCGAGAATTTCTTCTCATTTTGACAACTTTTGTATTTTTCAGTCGTATTAATAATGAAGGTTTTGCTTTTGCTTGCAATATGGTTGTACGTGTGTGCCGCCCCGGTGGCTTCTACGAAGAAGTTCACACGTCAACAGCTCACGCACTATCAACTCAAACACAAGTACTACAAGTACCTCCAGAAGTACACCCAAAACGGGTGGCCGAAAATCAAGGGTAGATGCGATGTGCCGAAGAGGTGGAATGGTTTCGCCAACCAACCGATTCTGGACGCTGCTTTAGCGGGGAACATGACTGTGCTGTTCCTTATCAAACGTACATGTGTTTTTTGCATGGAGCAGCTGGAATACCTCAATAGAATGGCAGTTTATTTTAGGTTCGTGTTGTCACCGTTGCATTTTTTGTTTGTCGAAACGCATTATTATGAGACAAACTTTCAAGACTTTCTTTTGTTATAAAACGTTCCGGGAGGGAACCATTGTTATTTTGTTGTTATTTTTTCGTACTTTTTTTAACTGGATGGTGTTATTCGTTAACTATTAAAGCTACTATGTATCAGTTATTACGATTAAAATAAGGTTGAAATATTCAATTAATTTAAGCGAAACCCAGAATGTTTTAACCTACATAAGCAAATCTCAAGACATTTGAAAAATAAATAAAGAGAGCCTATGTTTTATAAAAAGGTTACTATGACACCGGTTTTTTAAATGTAAAAACGCAATTACGCAAAATAACAAAATTTATTTAAACTACAGAAGCTATATTTCCAAGTTAAAAATCAATTTTTACATAACTGAGTTTAGATATTGAATGAATTGGTATAAAGAGAAGTCTTTTCCTCAGGTACATCGGCAACAATATGACGTTTATAGTTCTCAACCATCGAAGACAACCCCTTGCAAGATCGCTGATCAACCGCTATCCCGCCCTCAACTTTTACGAGGAACCGGCAAACGAAAACATATTTGGAGCGCTGAAAGCCGGCTGGAGGCAGGTGCTCACCTTCGATAGGTGTGGCAGGCAGCAATATCACTTCGGCTATCCGTACACTTCGCAAACTTTTCATTTCGTGAGGTATGACGTCATTAGGTTATTGTCGGTTTTTGTCATTACGTGCAATTTTAGAAAATGTAAGGCGCCTACTAATTTAACACTAAAAGTAAAAAGAGTTGAAGATGTAAGTATACATATTATGAAACATTTAGCGTTTTTAAAGTTTACACGTTTTTTATAAGAACCTCGCTTATAAGAACGTTGAGGCTGAAATTTTGCCAAAAATCAAGAATCATTTTAAGAGCATTCCAAGGCAGAATTTCACCAGCTTAGTAAGAATAAAATTGAGTTAAAAAATATTTGAGTTAAAAGGAAAATATATACAATATAATCTCTTTATAATTTGAATCTCCGTTATTCGCAAATATCCCCAGTTGGTTCGATCGCAAGTAAAAGAAACTTACTTAAGAAACATTGTATTTTGCTTTCCGTAATTCGAATCTACGTAATTCTTAAAACAATGATAAAAATGTCCAAATTACGACTTTCGGAATTCTTTGTAAAACTACTATAACAGAAGACATAAGCATTGAAAATCACCATTTGTTCTTTTCATTCTTTTTAAACCGTTATTTTGACCAAAATGGTTGCAAAAAAGTGGAGGAGAGATTCTACTGTATCGAGCACTGTCTTGGAAACTCAAAGAAAAGTTTTTCATAGGGTTCGAGAATGTATATACATATTATTTCAAAAATTGGTATTTATGGCGTACACCAATGTTGGCTTTTATTCTTACGAGCATAACTTCGATCGTGGTCTACCTATACACGTTGTTTTTTTATAAGAAACTAAGCTTTTAGGTCTCTAGTCAGTTTCTTACAGATTTACCCTAAATTTACTAGAAGGGTTTCTTATCATATCGGAATTTTTGCCTTACTGAGGAATGTCACAGAGAGCAAACTTTTTATGATTTTTGCTTATCTTTTAGTTTTATAGCGCTTTTTCTTTTCTTTTGCTTTAAAAAGACAAATGTTTCACAATATTCTTAACAATGAGAGGAAAAATTTAGCTCACGAAATTTCTCAGTTTCTTAGAATAGAGTGAGCTTACTGTAGTAGTTTCTTAGGTTTGCGAGCTCAAATGACTAGAGTTTCTTATAAACCGGTTTCTTATAAAACAAAGGTGTTATGTTTTGCCGAATTTCATGTTTGGTTGTTTGCAAATTATTTCTTTGCTACAGACTGGCAATTCTCAACACGCGGGACCATTATGAGCAGTTGTGTGGGAAATGCAGCCAATTAGAGAGCACTCCTACGCCGGCTGCTACGACCACCCAACAGAAAATCACTGACATTGACGGGCCGTCGACTTAACTTTACGTTTTACCTTGCGCTATTTTTAACTGTGACGTACCGTTTTTGTGTAATTTTTATAAATATCATATAGTTTCAAATACATAATATATTATTTTCACATTGATATTACAGTCGACATCTCGAATCGCAATGTATCTAATATTTAAAATATATATATATATAAAAACAATCAATCTAATATTTAGTGCGCTGAGAAGTAAAAGTGACACAAAAGGTAAGGTTTAAGGTTAATATATATATATATATTAATTTTATTATTATTATTATTATTTTAATTTCATTTTTTTATAATATAAAAAGTCAAAATACCAGCTTGTTTAAGTTATTAAGTCACGGACATGTAGGAATTCAAATCGCTGGAAAAGATCTCGCATTTCATTCCCATTCCCATCTTCTTTGACAAGTTTCGTAATATTTTCAATGCATTTCCAACTTCGATAGAATTAGCAAAAGTCTTCATCTATTACTTCACTTTCCAACTGAACTGACTTTCTTCATCGGTTGTTGGGGCGTCTGTCGTCTGACTTGAATTACTGACAACAACACCTGCGGCGAGGAATTCTTTAGGAACCTGGTCTGGATTACTTTGTCGCATCTCTATAATATCTTCTTGAAAAACTTTAAAGGGTCGTCTTCCACGAAATCAACTTCATTTTCAGTGGAAATCTTTGCTTTCCGGAGACAGTAAACAATGGTTGCTTCCGCCACGTCACTCCATGAAGCTATAAGTAACTGTATTGCGCAAAGGATTGAAACCTTCGGGAAATCTTGACGCTGATCCAACCGTTCTATCATCAGCTTAACCAAGCGTCTGTGATGACCGTTTTATGACCGCTTGATTCATTGGCTGACTGACGGACGTGGTGTTGGGTGGTACAAATATTAACCTAACATTGAATAGGTTGCCTATTGTTGGATGAGCTGGACAGTTGTTGATTATTAATACAATTTTTCGGTTTACTCTGAGTAATTTTCTATCTATCTCACAGGCCATTCTCAAATATGGTGCTGCCCATTCAACTGTTCTGTTGTGATCTAACATTTTGAAAACACCGATGATTTTTACATTTTCCAATCACGAATATTAGAGGTTTGTCATCAGTTGTATATCCTGTTGTGAGCCCAGTGATTCATAAATGTGCTTTCGACCCGAATACTTTGCTATTAGAAAATTGTTCTAATCCATCCAGCTAGCGCAATAGGAATGACGTTCGGCTCTTTACCGAAAGGTTCTGGGTTCGAGACCATGCTATCACAAAGTTGTTTAGTGAGCGGTTATAAATAAATAACATCGTATTTCATCAAAAATAACCGTAGCACAAATGGGAGCAATTAAATACACTAAAACTCCGGGTCGAGGTCTTCGTGATATTGCTTAATTAGCTTTCTGAAAGCCTCGTTAAAAACAAACAAAAAACAAAGGGTTTTACATTGTATTAGCCAACGTTGAAACTGTGTATTTGGGTACCCCATATTTTTCAGCAACATCTTTGTTAGAGAGACCAAAGCTTAGCATTTCTCGCCTAAAGATTTCGATTGACTGGCATAATGTTTGTACTAACACACAGAAATATCTAATATCTAATATTTAAACTAATTTGTATTTTTTAGAATATAACAAGACACTTATTGATAGCAGCTAATTTATATTTTGGCTGAATAGTTTATCCTGTATAAATATTCGTGAATAAATAAATAAATAAATAAATAAAATAAAAATAACGTTTTTATAATCATACATTTTTCCAACTATTTTCTTAAAAAATGGAAAAAGTTAGAAGGATGACAGTATTGAAGGGACGGAGAAATTTTTTCAAAGTTAACAGAGACATACTTCCTTCAATGACTCATTCAATTTTGTTCCTTTTTGAACAAAGGTTTTAATGATTTACCTTGTCGTTTTGCCTTGTCGTTTTAAATAAATAAGGATTGTATGAAAACGTTTGTCCGACGCAGTCAGATCCACCTTCTTCTGACTCACTCCTACGCATGCAGTCATATTCTAACACTCTTAAGTAATCGTCATCTCTTATTGCTTGTAATTGAAAATTCGAAAACATGATAAACTCAGTACTACCGCTAGTTAACATTATTGTATTATGGATAACGTGCAACCTGCTCCAAGTGGAAAACGACACGTTAAACGATGATTGTGTTAACTTGATGGAGAAAATGAAGAAGCATTCATCGAAGAGAGAGAAAATGTGAACAAATGGTATGCACCTTTACAGGAATTACTGGAGTAAAGAATTTCTAACCAATCAACTTTAAAGCTTTGACATGCAAGAATTAAATTATGCTATTAAGCTATGTCAATACTATCAATGTTTTTTTTGCATTAAAATTTGGAGTCAGATTTGTTGCATGACGAGGTCTTAAGAATTTTGGGTTTTGACGGACGGCGTTCGGTGTGTTTAGTTGGTTCTGTTTTCCCGGAAACGCTGCGTTTCTGCAGAATAAATTTCGTGTATTTCTAGCATGAAAGAATGATGATGGCTTTTATCTCGTGCGTTCGCGCGACGTTCCGAAAATAAGTTTCAATCAATGCAAAATAAGCTGAGCAATAAAAATTTAAATAATTAGATGGTTAATAAGTAGTTTGTAATATCTTTAAAATGCCAGTATCAACAGTAAAAAATAGGAATGCTAAGGTTTTTTGGTCATTTGATATTCCGACTTTTTATAAGATATATATATATATACCAAATTAGTCTTGTGAAAAGGTCATAGTTCTTCTATCAAACAAAATGAACTGGAGCCATTATTAAAAAGAGTTTGAACTATTAACTCTGTAATCCAGATTTATCAGTATATATATATATTTATATATATGATAACAGCTGATACGCACTTCCTCATAATGATCTGGGCTGCTTGCTGTAGGAAATCGTGTTTGACTTTTCAGAAATATTAAAAGATGATGTTAAGTTATACCGTTATTAATACTGGTTCATAAACAAACTTGATGTGAAAGTAATTATACTAATGCGCTAAATAACATCTAGATAATTGCTAATAGTTGGTGCAAAAACTACTTAAAACGTGTTTAGCATAAATATATATAATTCCAGATAAATGACATTTAAAATGACTGTTGCTGAGATATTAGGGACAAAATTGCTTTTAAGGAATAAATTATTTCCTAGTAATCAAGCAAAAAAATCATTAACCATTCAAACAGAAAGAATATCTTAATATATATGGTATACTGTAAGCTGATTAGAAAATATATTTTCAGAGAAAAAACCTTTTTGATATGCAACAATAAACAATGGCTGTTTATACTTCTCTCATGGGACATAATATCTTACAAACTGTGGTTGCCCTTGGAGAGGATCAGTGATCAAAATTGTATTATTTTATATAGTACTAGAAGATACCCGAATGCATTTTCGGGCAAAAACAACTGATAAGTAGAAAAGAATGTATATATATAGCTTTAATTTTCATTGAGACTCAGACAACTTTTTCCGGAAAACACAAAAAAATTTATTACCTCTTTTACAGGTTTTGTGAAGGTTTATATTTTATACAATATTGTATATGTATTATATATAAATATATAAATTTTCTATGGATCCAACTTTTGGTTAAAATGCTTAGTTTTTAAACAACAAGAACTTCAAATAAACTATATATATGACAAATGGATATTCATCAACGAAAAAAGAACTTCATTGGAAAGCCTTCACCCCTTGGCTATGTAGCTGGTCTGGGCAGAGGGTAAACATTCTTTCGTGTTTATGTTCTTATGATGTGGAAATTTGAATCTTGGAATGTTTGATGTATGATTCAAGTTTATTTTTGTTTTAGAAAGACCCTTCTGTTGAATATATTACCTTGGTGTTTTAGTTTATGTATTATTAAGTGTTACTATTCACAAATATTTTCTGCAAAGTATTTTATCCGGTTGTTATATTCTTTTATCATGATGCTATTGTTTGAAGATAATTATAAATTTACTTTTAAAAATATTTCAGAGCATCTGGTTTCACAACACGGTCAGATATTGGACCAGCCAGAGACTCCACTGATATTCCGTAAGTTTTTATTTGGTTCACTGTTATTAATTTCAAGTGAGTTTTTGAGTAACAAGGACAAGTAAACCATTAATTTACAAAAGATAATTATTTATTCAACTTTGCCCTATCCAACCCATTTAAAGGGATTCTCAAGTTCTCATACATATTTAACATATATAAATAAAAATCTAAATAAATAAGAATCAAATTTGTCCCAAACATAACAAATAACAACCTAACTAGTTGTTCTGTTTTTTAAATTGTTGTTGTTCAATGCGACGCTTTCTCTTTGACCTTCTTCCCGCAATGTTTATTTCTAACTAGGGTTCAGACATCATTGTCCGTATAAGGCGAAAAAGTGAGGTAATCATTTGTTGTGACGTACATGGTACGTAGTTTTGATGTATGAGATTAAGCTGTTTAGTTTGTAAGCCGGTTTCTGCATATATTTGTTGTAAAAGCGCTACAACTACTTTCGCGTGATGAAAAACAGCTTTTATAAACTAGCACTGGTAAAAAAACAAGTCATGGCTCCAGTCTGCACTGAAACAAAAGACGATATCATTGAGCGATCGAAAAAATATTCACGTCTTCACGCAATTTGATTTACCTTAAGGGAAGAATATTTCGCGGAAGAAAATTTTGCGATTGACAGGTCTAAAAACTGCGAATTTTGCGGAATGTATTTTCTTTATTTTCATTTTTATTAAGTTTTGCGGAATTTAATTTTGCGATTTGCGAAGAACGTTTACGAAGAACATTACGATTAAAAACAAACATGACAGCAAAAAAGGTTCAGTTAAATGAGGATTTTATTCAAGAGTGGGAGAAACACGATTGTTTAGCGAAGTTTTCTTGGAACATTCTCGAATAGTTTGCATATTCCAATCGATCTCGTAGCCAGTAACGTGTCACATGGTCCTATTTGTGGTCGTCGTAACAGCCACGGTTTAACCCACACACTCCTAGCCTTTCTCTGTTTCATTTTTTTTCCTATAGCTAAATAGTGACCACGGCTGTTGCAGCAGCTAGCTCCACACTCAGCACGTGCAAGATTAGAAAGAGTTATTACTTTATTTTTGAAAACATTTGTATGAGCGTGTAAGCATACAGAAAAGTTGGCCAACTAGTTGTGTCATACAAATCTTATCATACAAATTGGAGCTTGCAAGACTGGCTTAACACAAGAGATGTCTGGAATTTAAATTGAATTCATTGAAACTCGTTTTCTGGATGAGCTAAATTATGCATACTGTGTGAAAACACCTGGGAAGTCATGAAGAAAAAATAGACAGAACAATTTTCTGATATAATAACGAAGCAAATCACAACAAAGTTAGTAAATAGATAAATATTTATAGTAATGCCATCATTAAATTGAATTTGGTTGATTTCACAGCGATTGATGTGTTCAACGATTGACTTTTCAATGTTTGAAATTTCACTGCCGTCCACACTTTCTTCATCCTTATCATCGTGTTTCTTATTTTTCTGTGAAGTTTTTTTTGTTTGGCTCAAAGCGATAAGGTTGAACAGACATTTCTATTCCAAAAGCAAACAATACGCAACGATGTTACATACCTTGTACGTCACAGGTCGTGTTAAAATGAAAATGGCGGATAAAACACGAGACTTTCTTCGTTATTTTAGAGGATTAGAGATAGCGACTTTAAAAACAAGTTATCGTATTATTTTTTACATTCGGTTTTGAGTTATTGTAATAATGTTTGTATGAGAACTTGGGAATCCCTAAAGAGAATGGATCTTTTCGAACAACAAAATTTAAAGCAAATGATTACATGACCCACATGATCTAAGCATCCATGCCCTTTATGCACAGCTGCCACGGAGTTTAAAATGCAAAGTTGGTATCTTGCGTGGGTTAACTCACCACTGTTTTTTCTCTTCCTGAGGTTGGTGTTAGGAAGGGCATCCAGCTGTAGAAAACATCTGCACCAATAAACCATCAGATGATTAAACTTACAAAATTGTGGGGAATATCATCTGTTGAAACCCCTAGACCCATGCTTATATGGAAAACAGACGTGAAAAATGAAAATGATGATTTATAATCAATTCATATTGTAGAAACATTGACTAATTTATAATCTTGTTAATGTACCACGGAACATGCAATGTTTCTGTTTTCAGAAATTCTTTTCTTGAATCCCATTGAATTTGTTTTGTTTTCGGCTGTAAAATTAAGAGGCAATTTTATTGAAATCAATTGCCTTATTAATCCAGTGACGAAAATGCACCTATTCCACAAGCAGTAGTGTCCAGAAAAAGGCTTGATGATGATGATGGAGAGGATCTGAACGAATCAAACTACGATGAGGTTTGTATTAAACTTTTGCAACTGACTCCTTCAATGTAAGATGTGAGATGTAGCCATTCATTTACAAACATCCACCCTTGTGCATCATACTTGCAATTTGAATCACATGTTGTGTAGCCATTGCAAAGGAAATTTTGTTGTTTCATAACTGAAAAGGGTGCTTTTTTTGCTTATGTAAAGAAAAGAACCAACGAATATATTTGCCAAATAGAACATTTTTTATTGGCAAAGGATTAGTTTTTATTGCTATTTTTATTTTAAGTCAATTCAAGTAAATTTTTTCTTTTTCATAAACTACAATTTTTTTCTTAATATTAATATGTATCACAAATAATTTAAAAAAATAATAATAATATTAATAAAATTGATATATTGACATAATAGTTAATAATTAATAGTGATATGTGATTTCAAATAAAAGAAAAGTTCAGTTAATGAAAAATTTATTATATTTACTATATATTCAATTTTTCTATTATACACAGATTGTATGATTTTATGTTTTTTGATTCTCTGTTTTTGATTGGTTGTGTTCAGTTTGCTGGGTATGGTGGAAGCTTGTTTACTAGCGGTCCCTACGAAAAAGATGACGAGGAAGCAGACGCAGTTTATGAGAGCATCGATAAACGGATGGACGATCGGAGAAAAGAGCGAAGGTGAGGTGTCCTTTTCTCCGAGAAGATGAAAACTGTTATCAGAAAGTCTTCTACATATCTATGTCACATGTTCATTTTCTGTATGGATTTTTTTTGCGTATCTTTTTGTTGATATGAGAAGCCCAGAAATAACATAATCATCAACTTTCACAACAAACAAATTTTCAACTCGTAGTATAAAAAGATCAAGAATAAGCTCTATTATTTTGTTAAGATTCGAGTAAAAAGTATAGAGAAACTAACTGTTTTATTGTGAATGTCCTTTGTATCTGAACTTCAACAGTTCATAAAACACCAGTGTGAAAATGACCTAGAAGAGCTTTGATAAAAATACTGATAAAAAAGGTGTGTTCTTTATATCTTAGAGAAAAGAAGTTCAAAGAAACAGTGGAAAAATATCGTCAAGAAAGACCGAAGATTCAACAGCAGTTTTCCGACTTGAAGGTGTGTTTCTTTTGCAATCAACTGCCTGAAGCCTTAACCTTACTTACAAGGGCTGTGATGTATCCAAAAGTTTTTTTGGGACACCAGAATGCCGGCACAAAACTGCAGGAGGCTTGCGCACATGAGTTCCTGCGCGAATCAACGGAATTATTAGGATCCAACATCGTGGTATTGAAGAATGTTATCAGGATGATGAAAACGATGTTCTTGGATCGCTATGATATCAATCTGCTATGTTTTAGCGCTCTTGCCGAGCTTATGAAGGAGGCCAAGAGGACTTAGTGTCCTCACATTGAAGGAACTGATGATTGTGAGCTTTTTACAGCTCAGAATGTGATGTTTTGAGATGTGTGGGTTGGGGAATGAATCTTCATCATCAAGTGATGCCAATAAGATTTAAGACACTACTGTCATTTACTGAGATGCATCATGATCAGAAACGTAACTGAAGGCTGAACCTATATCAAGAGGTATACTGGAGAGTGTGGTTCCCTTAGGAATGGGAACCCTTGTGAAATTAAATTAAATGGTAAACTCCATAATCGTTTCAATTAGCTAATAATGATGTGGTCACATCTACAACATTTGAAATTTGACAACCCAGTCTTGAAGAAGGTTCTTTCTCCTCCATCAGTTAGTTTAACCGGCGCCAGATACCAAGCTGGTATTTATACCCTTGCCTTATTGTTTATACAGCCAAACACTAGAGAAGATGCTAAAGAGCTTTCGAGTTTACTCTACTCAACTGTGTCAGGTTGCATTGGCTTTCAGTAGCAGATAATTTGTACCTGTCCTGACCGTGGGCGCCTATACCAGTGTACTGGTATCAAAACTGGATACGTCATTGAGAGGCTTCACCTTCCAAAACAACTTTATAATAGGGACGTGTTAGATTTCCCCATAGATATGTAAACAAAATTTATCCAAGAAAAAATGACCAACTTGGTCCAAAAAAATAAAAATTGAAATAAGGTGATATACAATCTAATACAATGTATAAATGAGATCAAAATTTTTGGTAATTGCATCATAGTTATTAATTTATTCTTTTTCAATTCATTTTCTTTGCGGGAAATTTCTATTTTAGACAAGGAAAATGAGCAAAGAAATCAGACTTTCTAATAAAAGAGAATTCTTCCAACTTTATAACATGAAATAAAGAACAAACAAGCAACAGGCGAAACGATTATGTCATTTTGTGTTTTATTCAGCGAAAACTTTCCGAGGTGGACGCTGAAGAATGGGCCATGCTACCGGAAGTTGGAGATGCACGAAACAAGAAAGTGCGCAATCCAAGACAAGAAAAGTATGTGATTTTTCATGTTGTGTAGCTTAATATTAATAATTATAAGAATAATTATAATGAATAATTAATGAATTTAATTACTCATTATTTCAAAGACCGAATAACTGCCAGCCCGCTTTATGAGTTTTTATTTAAATATATTATTTATATTTTATTATTATTATTTATTTATTATTATTTGGTTGTAATTCAATCATCATTCATTATTCATAAATAAAAGTTAATCACGCACCACTTCTTAATTATAGTATAATCAAGTTAGCCTGTCTTTGTGTGTTTGTAGTAGTCACAGTTAGTAATACAGTTGATAAGAAAACAAAAATTTCACTGGTATCTAAACATGACCAAAATATGCTTACACAATCTTACAAAACTTACGTTTTACAAACATATTTTATGAACAAAACAGAAATTTGTAGCTAACTATCCCATCTCATTTCCTTCCTTTTTTCCTCGATAGGTTGAAAGTTCCTTGATAATAGGAAATCTTGTCTTTTAAATGCATTACAAAACACTGTTTATATTGAGTGTGGATTGATTTAACGAGAGCAAATGAATTTCCGAAAATCAAGGAACCTTTTACCTTTTCATATAATTATCTTGTTGTGTTTTTTGTTAACTTTAATATTTTGTATGTTTATAATTATAATTAAATACAAATATACTTGATCTAAATCTTAAAAATTTGAATCTAACGATACGCTGAATTTTAAAAAGATGTTCCTGTACGATTAAAAAAAATCCTCCGAGATACTTTCTTCCTTCCTTCATTCCTGTACCATGGAACACCGTCTTTACCTCTTCGAGATATTCCGGCTTCACAACCAACTAAGACTTTTTGTGCATTTGAAGTAGATTTGGTATGGTAACTTGGTATAGGAAAAGATGCCACCATTGATTTTAATAATTTTCTGCGGGAGGTATGTGCAGCGGATCTTCTTGCAAAACCTATTTTAATTGGTGGACCAAATATGACTGTTAAAGTTGACGAATCACCTTTCTCAAGGCGAAAAAATAACCAGGGCCGTGTATTGCTACAACAGTGGGTGTTTGGTGGATGGTGTCGAGAAACAAAGGAAAGTTTTGTATACGATTCCTGACCACAGTGCAGCTACTTTGCTTCCGATCATCCAGACAACAATACGACCAGGAACTACTATAATGTCAGATCTCTGGAGAGCGTATGGTGGAATAGCAGCAATGCAGGGTATGGGGTTTAACCACTTGACAGTTAACCACAACCTTAATTTTGTCGATCCTAATACTGTGGTGCACACGCAATGTGTTGAGCGGTCGTGGAGATACGCAAAAGAGCGAAATAAATGACCGTCAAGGAACCCACCGTCACATGTTGGACTCGTATTTGTGTGAATGGATGTGGAGGCAAAGACATTACAATAATGTTGACTTATTTGAACATATTTTGACAAATATTGGCGCTTATTGGCCACCTCAATAGCATTATAAGTATGTTAGGAAAAAAGAGAGCAAAAATTTTAAAAAAAATTCTGGGGGGGGGGATAACCAACAAGTACCGCTATGAGAACTAATATTAAAGGGATTCCCAAGTTCTCATACATACTTTATTACAATAACTCAAAACCGAATGTAAAAAATAATACGATAACTTGTTTTTAAAGTCGCTCTCTCTAATCCTCTAAAACAACGAAGAAAGTCTCGTGTTTTATCCGCCATTAAAATTTTCACGATGTTTACATTTTTAAACCTCAGTTCAAACCTCTTCGGTATAACGCGACCTGTGACGACAAGGTATGTAACATTGTTGGGTATTGTTTGCTTTTGGAATAGAAATGTCTGTTCAACCTTATCGCTTTGAGCCAAACAAAAAAACTTCACGGAAAAATAAGAAACATGATGATAAGGATGAAGAAAGTGTGGACGGCAGTGAAATTTCAAACATTGAAGAGTCAATCGTTGAACACATCAATCTCCGTGAAATCAACCAAATTCAATTTAATGATGGCATTACTATAAATATTTATCTGTTTACTAACTTTGTTGTGATTTGCTTTGTTATTATATCAGAAAATTGTTCTGTATATTTTTTCTCTTTTGTTACACACAGCGTGAATCTTTTGTGCCTGTATGTCTAAATTGATATGTATTGTGGACATGCATGGTAGGTCTGAATGACAGAGGGGGCCTGGCTTCCTCCTAGAGATAACATACCCCTGTTTGCATTTCATTTAACAAATTATAAATCAAGTAATTTTGTTATGTAAATCTGTATATTTTAAAAAATAGAAGAATTAGATATTAAATTTTGCATTAGATATTTTATTTCAGATAGTATTGATTAAATAAAGCTTGGTTGTTACGTACGACGAATAATAGCGGCCTGTTTGTCACGAAGATAAGGGAGAAATTTCCAGAACCTAGTGGAGTTTATGTTACCTTTAAGGATTAGGATGATGGCGGAGATTCTGAAGTTGTTGCATCATGGGAATAGATGGAAAATTTTGAATTGAATTGGCAGAATTAGGAGAGATGGGGAGGGGGCAATAAAAATGAAGCAAAATTTGTGCCCTTAAAAATAAATATTGAAGCACCAAAATGTTAAAAATTTATACAATATATTTCAGGTTAAACAATCGAGAACTTAAAAAAAGTAAGAAACAAATTGCAACTCATGGAAAAACAACATTTCGTTTAACAATGACCACAAAGCAGAAGAAAATCTAAATCAAATTGCGTGAAGACATGAATATTTTTTCGATTGCTCAATGATATTGTCTTTTGTTTCAGTGTAGACTGGAGACATGACTCATTTTCTTACCAGTTAGTGCTAGTTTATAAAAGCTGTTTTTCATCACGCGAAAGTAGTTGTAGCGCTTTTACAACAAATATATGCAGAAACCGGCTTACAAACTAAACAGCTTAATCTCATACATCAAAACTACGTACCATGTATGTCACAGCAAATGATTACCTCACTTTTTTGCCTTATACGGACAATGATGTCTGAACCCTAGTTAGAAATAAACATTGCGGGAAGAAGGTCAAAGAGAAAGCGTCGCATTGAACAACAACAATTTAAAAAACAGAACAACTAGTTAGGTTGTTATTTGTTATGTTTGGGACAAATTTGATTCTTATTTATTTAGATTTTTATTTATATATGTTAAATATGTATGAGAACTTGAGAATCCCTTTAAGTAATTTACGTACCATTATGATGAAGAGACAAAAATATTTAATTATATTTATAACGTTTTTAATATTTAATAGTTAATTTGAAAAACCAAATCCAATCAGTTAATACCGTTGTGCTCTGTAGGTTCACGCCAGTACCTGACAGCGTTCTCCACACTGCATTGTTAGCTGGTCAAAGTGCAACCACAGTTAACCCTGTTGATCAGGTATATATATATATATAATCAATTTATTTATTGTTAATGAATCAACGGCAATAAATAATAATCTTTAATTTAATTTTTTTTTTATTTCTATGTTGTTATGTTTGCATATTTACTTTGTTTTTTGTAGTTACAATTTCTAAAAAATAAAATTTATCATATTATTAACAAACTGTATTATTAATAATAATTTTTGACCTGATTCCATTCTACGAGGATTAGACTAAGACTGACTGCTATCTATGGTAATTTTTTGCAATTTCACTGAAAACAGCTTCACATTTAGATGTTTAAATTTTTCTTTGTGTTTTCCATTTTTTTCAAAATGGAGAATTCCAAAACTAATAAAAAATACTGACTGGTTCTCTGTAAAAATAGTTTTATTTTTATTGCCCTCATTTATTTGTCTCTTTATTTCAAATTTGGTAAGATGGACAAACACACTTTCTTGTTAAATGTTTTTTTCTTTCCTACACAATAATAAAAAAAAATAAACGTGAAAAAAAGTTAAAAACAAGATTATTCTGTGAACTGTTACTATTTTCATTTTAATGGTTTTTACTGATTGCCATAATTTCAGTTTAGAGGGCTGAACACCCCGTACCCAGGCCTCTCAACACCGACCTCAGGGGATCTGGACCTAAACAAAATTGGAGAAGCTCGGAAATCTTTGGTTGGAGTGAAACTTGACCAGGTAAGACATTTACACTGAAAAACATGTGTTTTCTGAGCAACTTTTCATGTAGTTGAAAAATAATTTTTTTGTTAACAAATGTATTTGGAATATGCAGGTGAGAAAACCATCGGAAAAATAAAACCTAGGGGAGTTATTGCCTAATATAGGAATATCTAAATCACTGTTTTTTCCTCGAATAGGAATGATATTTCTTGACGAATTTTATTAAAAGACTTCTTGTATATATGTACTAACTTTGTTTGCCAGGCATCCGATTCAGTAACGGGGCAGACGGTAGTTGACCCGAAAGGTTACCTAACTGATCTTCAAAGTTTAACTCCCAGTTCCAGTGGAGATATCGGTGACATCAAAAAAGCTCGTCTTTTGTTGAAGTCGGTAATCACAACCAACCCAAAACACGCCCCGGGTATATAAACAACAACAAATGTTGAGCTGTTAAAAAATTATGTAGAATAATCCCGATTAAAGACTACTACTCAATTTTGTTAATTATGCACATTTTCACTAATTATGCACATATGTACTAATTATTCACATTTTATTAATAATGTAAATTTCATTAGATACAGATAATTTTGTTAATTATGTCAGTTTTTTGGTAATTACTTATTTCATTAATTATGCATAGGTTGGATTGCGGCCGCTCGATTAGAGGAAGTTACTGGCCACAACCAGAAAGCAAGAAACCTGATCATCAAGGGGACAGAAGTTTGCTCAAACAACGAGGATGTTTGGTTGGAAGCTGTTCGGTTACAGGTGTGTGAAACGTAATAAATTATGATCCGTTACAATAAAAATATACGATTGGTTTGTTGCGATAATGCTTTTGAATGTTCATGGAATTTTCTGTGCTTTTATTCTATGGATGGTTAATTCATAAAACAATCAGACAAACCGTCAATGGTTATGACTTATAAAATAGTGGGACAAAGTTTAATAGTTCAAGGCTTCAAGAATTAAAAACTTCATAACTTTCCTAGCTACTTTGCTCTATCCACATTGGCGTTCTCTTTACAATCGGGCAGAGGAAGTTTTTGTTGTTCAAAATATATACAAAAGTAAACGTATAATCAAAAAGATTCTTATTTAATGTTTTTTTAACATATTTCTTCTTAAAATTCTTCAGCCGGTGGAACTTTCAAAGGCTGTGGTTTCGCAAGCTATAAAGCATCTTCCGCTCTCTGTGCGTCTTTGGATGAAGGCATCCGACCTCGAAGATGAGGTTTCTTCCAAGAAGAAAGTTTTCAGGAAAGGTATACGATCACACTTGTCTCATAGTTGTTGATCATTCCTTGATTGTTTTCCATCCAATCCAAAAGTTAAAAATGTGATGGACGTGCGTATATACTTTGCCAGTATTTCATTGTTTTGCATTTCTGAAATTAGTGAAAAGGCTAGTGTTAGGAACTCTAAAAACATGATTAGTTAGGTTTTTCACGAAGATATGATCTTGTTATTTTGGTGAAATCGTTATAGTTAACAAAACAAAGAACAAAACTTTGGAATGCAGCAATGTTTAGATTTTATTATATAATAACGATATAACATAAACGCACTCAACTTATTAATATTAAATTATTTATATTATTTATTATATTTTTGATGTACAAAATATTTAAAAGAAACATATAGTAAAAATAAAAATATAAAATATATAGTATCATTGGACTGCAATTGTGAATTCTAACAACTGAACCATCAATGCTTTAATGAAACTCTTCACTTTCTATACCCGTGTAATTTGGAATGATTATAAGCCCATGCGCGCACTGCAATTCGATGCGTTTAGACTTGTTTCTCACACTTGTTTGATTTTACTTATTTTACTGTTGTAGTGTGAACAAAACAAACCAATGCACATTTGTCATCTTCATGTTTATACGGTATATTGAACCATAGGCGATCAATTACTCAATAGAGTGATACTTAGCTACGTCTGCGAATTTCAGCTAAAAAGTTGCCATAAAAAACTAATTAATTTTTCGACAGTGAAAAACTTTAAAATTTAGATTTACACAACTTAAAGAAAATTGCCAGTTAACATAAATTGTATTACGGTATTATTGCCCGCTCATACCAACTATATATTATTTACTGAACCCCTGATTTTTGGCATGTGAAGTAACTTTTTCTACAACTGGTCTCCATATTGACTAGTTATTCTGTTTGTTTATTTGTTTTTTAACAAGGCTTCCAGAACGCTCATTAAAGCATTATCATGAAGACCTCGAACCTGAGTTTTAGTGTATTTAATTGCTCCCATTCGTGCTATGGTTATTTTTGATGAAATACGGCATTGTTTATTTATAACCGCTCACTAAACAACTTTATGATAGCATGGTCTCGAACCTAGAACCTTTCGGTTAAGAGCCGAACGCCATTACCGTCGCGCTATCGCCGGATAATTCTGATTTTAATATATTAATATAAATATAAATTTTATCTTTTATTCAAATCTTTTATAAATAATGCAAACATATAATTGACTTATAACCTCTTTGTTATGTGCAGCATTGGAGCAGATTCCAAACTCTGTGCGATTATGGAAGGCCGCAGTGGAACTAGAAAACCCTGAAGATGCTCGTATTTTGCTCACACGTGCTGTCGAATGTTGTCCACAAAGTGTTGAGGTTTGTAACTGAAGTCTTTATTCTGTGAAATATATAGTAACCACCATTTTGATTGTTACTAAGCTGAGTTCTTACTCTATGTGAAATATATGTTACCCACCATTTGGATTGTTACTAAACTGAGTTCCTCTATGTGAAATATACGTCACCCACCATTTTGATTGTTACTAAGCTGAGTCCTTACTCCAGCCACCATTTCGATTGTTACTAAACTGAGTTCTTACTCTATGTGAAGTATACGTCACCCACCATTTCCATTATTACTAAGCTGAGTTTGTACTCTATGTGAAGTATACGTCACCCACCATTTCCATTATTACTAAGCTGAGTTTTTACTCTATGTGAAATATACGTCACCCACCATTTTGATTGTCAGTAAGCTGAGTTCTTACTCTATGTGAAATATACGTCACCCACCATTTCCATTATTACTAAGCTGAGTTCTTACTCTATGTGAAGTATACGTCACCCACCATTTCCATTATTACTAAGCTGAGTTCTTACTCTATGTGAAGTATACGTCACCCACCATTTCAATTGTCAGTAAGCTGAGTGCTTACTCTATGGGAAATATATGTTACCCGTCATTTTGCTTTACTCTGCATGCTATGTTGCATCCACTTGTCTCATCACTCATGACTAGGTACTATTCTGATGATAGTATGATAATTACTGTAATAATTAAGACAAAGAGAGAAAAGGTTAAAAACACGCACGCGTTGTTTAGTACAGGAGGTGGCGCAGAACAAAGTTGTATAACTCGAATTAGATCTGGGTGGAAAAAGTTTAGAGAACTTTTACCTCTCCTAACTTCTAGAGTGATATCTCTTCGCACAAAAGGCAGGGTGTATGATGCTTGTGTAAGGAGTATTTTTCTATATAGTTGGGAGACATGGGGAGTTAGAACTGTTGAACTAAACAGACTAGAGCGTAATGACATGAGAATGATTAGATGGATGTCAAATGTGACATTGAAGGATAGGAAGCCTTCAAATGAGTTAAGAGAACGCTGTGGACTAGAAAGTGGTAGAAAATCTTTGCAAAGGCATCGGCTTAGATGGTTTGGTCATGTTGAGAGAATGAATGATAATAACTGGGTTAAGAAGTGCAGAGATTTAGTTGTAGATGGTAAGTGTGGCAGAGGCAGGCCACGGACAACATGGAGCCAGGTTGTGAAGAAAGATCTCGTTGAGAAACGTATTCAGCCTGGGTTGGCGCAGGATTGAGTAGGATGGAGGTGTGCCATCAGTAAACCCGTCTAACCCGTGCCAGCATGGAAAATAGACGTTAAATGTATAGAGAGAGAGGGAGAGAGTTGTGTGTTTATTTAATCTCTTTCAGCTATGGCTTGCGCTTGCGCGCTTAGAAACATATGAGAATGGGCGGCGAGTGTTGAACAAAGCTCGCGAAAACATACCAACGGATAGACAGATTTGGATTACTGCTGCCAAGCTAGAAGAGGCGAACGACAACATTCCATTAGTTGACAAAATCATTGAAAGAGGTGATAAAGTTTTCATAATTTTTATACTTTTTATGTATTTTCAAAGCTGCAATAATGTTTGAAAATTAATCTATTTTATCTGAAAATTTGTTTGTATGAAATGATTATGATTTAAAAGATGACTTTAAAATGTAAATATATTCTTCACGATTTTAGTAACATGAGTAGAGAATCGTAACAACATCATTGGAATCTTGTGTGGTATTCACATTCAGGGTTTCCTCAATAAATACGATAATGGTGTTATTCATATTTATTTATTGTTGTTACGCGTTTCCGTTTGATAAATTATATTTAAAACATTTGAAAAATGTTACGCGCATGAATGCTCTGAAATAAGTTTCGAATTTCAATTTTCACCCTTTCAATTGTTATAAAAATAACTGTTGATCCTGATTGATATTTTTAGAGAATTAGTCTATTTTTATGTTGTTTTAGCTGTTTCATCGCTGGCTGCGAACGCAGTGGAGATTAATCGGGATTTATGGATCATCGACGCTGTTGAAGCCGACAAAGCAGGTTCCATATACACGGCTCAATCTATTATGTAGGTGGTAGTTTTCTTCTTTAATAATAATGGTACAATTGAACTTTATACTTGCGTTGTAGACCATTTCTTGAAGTTTTTATGGTATCACCTAAACTTGAATTTATTCTGAAGTAATAAATAATTCTCTACATATTTTATAATGTATCATTTTTTAATATTTTCCTAACAACTTTCATATCTCCATAAAATGTTGTTTATTTCTAGAAAGACAGTCATAGGTGTGGGTGTTGAAGACGAGGACAGGAAACACACCTGGCTAGAAGATGCAGAATCTGTAAAATGTTCTTTCTTTGTCCTCCCATGTTACTTCATTCTTGGTATTTTCAGTGCGCGGCAAACTCCGCATACGAGTGCGCGCGTGCCATTTACGCGTACTCGTTAAAAACTTTTCCGAATAAAAAATCTATCTGGTTTCGTGCAGCTTACTTTGAGAAAACGCATGGAACCAGGTGCGCATATTGACTTTACAAGTGCGAGATGACGCTGAAATGAAATCTTTTAGAGAGACATTGGAAACGCTACTACAAAATGCTGTCAAGCATTGCCCGAAAGCTGAGGTTCTTTGGCTGATGGGAGCGAAATCAAAATGGATGGCTGTAAGTAAATTACATATGATAATGTCGCTCTTCGCGTAACTAAGATTTCACTTAAAAACATACTTTCTAAGTGATAAAATAAAAGAATGCTACCGTCAAATACAAACCACGGGTGACCAAGTAAATTTGGCTGATCTGTTCAAAATGTTGAATTTGGCTAGAAAAGTTGTTGTTTATTGAGTATAAAGAATAGTTAGCTGCAAATTTTGTTTTTTGATAAAATATGTTTGTAAGAAAAGATTGGATAAACATATTTTCATATTTCTTTGAATATTAGTTTTTTGATTTCTTATCAACTGTTACTAACTCTGACTATTTATAAAATCAACTTGTTTTCAAAACAAAACCAGCAGACTTTTTACAGCTTATATATTTATCAAGGTTTTCCATTTTTAATTCTACCAGCAAGGATTTAAACATTGTGTTCCTAGAACGATATCCCTGCTGCTCGCTCTATACTGGCACTTGCATTCCAAGCCAACCCCAACAGCGAAGAGATCTGGCTGGCAGCCGTCAAACTGGAATCAGAGAATAATGAAGATGAGAGAGCCAGGTCTGTTTACCTAGGAACCAGATTGCCTACCTGATCTCAAAAATGTTTTAGTTATGCACTATTTTGCATGTCTGTTCCATTAATACCTTGAAAATTTTGTCTATTTTCGAAAAGAAGGCAAACAATTTTTTTAGAAAAACAAAGCTTACACAACTTTCTTTGATTTAAACACCGGAAATATATCCGACACTTGCTGTCTTACTTCTTGCTGTCTTCTTATATTTGGAGTGCATTCTTAGAAGGATCTCAGGAAATGGAACAGCAATACATACAGAATCGACCTTCTTTTTGGGGTTTACGGTTTTCGTCACTTTATGATATCTCGTTCCCTTGTTTCTCGTCTTTTTTTTATTTGCGGACCTATTTATGCTATTTTAAAGACCCTAAAAGTTACTGACCTGGGAATAGCAACTAGATTGCGAATGTTGTGACATGCACGTAAATCTTCTTACGACTAATTTTACTTGTACTTTTCATTGTTATGTTATTGAACTAAAGTTGGGCTACATAATGTCAGGCGGTTGTTATATTGATTGTAACCGAATGATTTCCACGGTGTACTGTATATTTCAATAATAATAATCTTCGTACATCCTTGCAGGCGTTTACTATCGAAAGCCCGTATGAGCGCACCTACTGCTCGAGTAAGAACGTTCCTCATGTTATGCGTATGTAGGTAACTGCTATTTCCTACACAGGTATACATGAAGTCAGTTCGATTGGAGTGGGTGCTCGGCAACCTTAATCAGGCATGCGGTTGTTTGTTTTTACCTTTTTATAAATGTTGTTTGTTCTACGCATCCAAGTCCAAAAACTGGACGGTAAACTAGATGCTATGGTATCTCTCTTATAAGGCGCGTAATTTTTAAAGGTATTGCCTATGGCTTTTATCGAATAAACAGAATCGAAACAAAAAATATAAAATAGTCGTAGTATTTCAGCCTTTTGCACTTATTTCTCATCTACTACTTTGTCTACCTTCCACTTAGTCTATGTCTCTTTTACTGATCTTTTTTGCCAATACACAGGACTCTGTTGAGTCATAGGCCCTGCCTCTCCTGTGTATTTCCTTACTAAAACAAAAAAGTATAAGGGAAAATAATTAGTTAATAGATATTTACATGTGTTAATAAGTTAATGTTAAATTCATGTTCTGATCATTGAACCTTAATCCATATTCGTGTTTTTACAGGCCAAAGATTTGCTAAAAGAGGCTCTTTTAAAATACGAGGATTTCCCTAAAGTATGTTTTAGTGATTTTATTTTCTCAACAAATGATTTCATGAGTGAAAAACTGATGAATTCCATCCGATAACTATTTAATTTCACGAGACAATCTCTTACATTTTACACGGGAACTATTTAATTTCACGAGACGAACTCTTACATTTTACACGGGAACTATTTAATTTCACGAGACAAACTCTTACATTTTACACGGGAACTATTTAATTTCACAAGACGAACTCTTACAATTTACACGGGAACTATTTAATTTCACGAGACGAACTCTTACAATTTACACGGGAACTATTTAATTTCACGAGATGAACTCTTACAATTTACACGAGAACTATTTAATTTCAAGAGACGCACTCTTACATTTTACACGAGAACTATTTAATTTCACGAGATGAACTCTTACATTTCACACGAGAAACTCGTATGTATTACGTTTCAGCTGTGGATGATGAAAGGTCAGTTACATGAGCAAGAGAAAAATGTATACGAAGCCCAGCAAGCATACAGAAGTGGGTCCAAGAAATGCCCCAACTCCGTTCAACTGTGGATTCTTCTCGCCAAATTGGAAGAGCAACAAGGTACGTGAGCGGAAGGTCTCATTCCAGACTATGTCTCTACCGTCTGTTTAGGTAACATAACCAAAGCGCGATCGGTTCTTGAACAAGCAAGGCATCGGAATCCCAAGGAAGAACTACTGTGGTAACATTTCAGTTATTTTCTATGCGTTTAGTGAGACCTGCAGTTTTTCTGTTAAGGTTGGAATCAATTCGTGTTGAGATCCGAGCTGCACACAAAGAATTCTCGAAATCTCTCATGGCGAAAGGTAATAATTGCGTGCCTTAAAAAACCGTTAAAGTTTAAATGTTTACGAATTTGAAATACAAATAATAATAATTATTTAATTAGTATATAAAATAACAATTTTGAGGTTTTTAAAATAAAAGTTGTAACGTATTAAATATCAACCTCTCACATAGCTCTCCAGGATTGTCCTGCGTCAGGTAGATTATGGGCGGAAGCGATCTTCATGGAGAATCGCCCTCAGCGTAAAACAAAAAGTGTGGACGCGTTGAAGAGATGCGAACATGACCCGCACGTGCTGTTTGCTGTTAGCAAGTAAGTCATCACTCTCTTGGCACGTTTTTGTCCACACTTTTACGCACGTGTAGTCAAGTCACGTTCTTAGTATCTAGGCAACAAACACAGTCAGCTAATTAACTAATTTGCAACAATGAACCGCGTGTTTTTGCAGATTGTTTTGGAGTGAACGTAAGATCAATAAGACTCGGGAATGGTTGAACAGGACTGTGAAAATCGATCCAGATTTTGGCGACGCATGGGCGCTGTTTTATAAATTCGAAATGACGCACGGATCAGAGGTGAGATAACTTTTATTGTGAAAGTAATGACTTAAACGTTTTCCCTTCTAGGCCAATCAAAAGGTCATCCTAAACAGGTGTGTAAAAGCCGAACCACGACACGGGGAGGTCTGGGCATCAATTTCGAAAAGCACTTTATGTTGGCGCAAAAAGACGGAAGATCTGCTGTTGATAGTAGCGAAAACGCTCAAGTCGGTGGAGAATCTTTAACAATGCGCCATATTTATGACGTCACCAAGCGCTAACGTTGAATTTCACAGAATGGAAACCGCCGGGTGTAAATAATTGCAGAGAGTAGAATGTTTTTAAAAGTCATCAATTCACCTATTTTGTATAAAGATTGTTGACTGGCTGTAACTTCAAATCGTAATTTTTTCTTGGAAAGAAAAGCTGCAAAAATTCGCACGTCATCTCGTTGCCATTTCTCAAACCAAGGATATTTATTGTGTTTTGCAATATATAGTGTCTATTTGTCGTTATTAACGCTACTGGCATGTACCCAACATAAGCGATGTCTACCCGACGCTACTGGCATGTACCCAACATAAGCGATGTCTATCCGACGCTACTGGTATGCGTCCAACATAAGCGATGTCTATCCGACGCTACTGGTATGCGTCCAACATAAGCGATGTTTATCCGACGCTACTGGTATGCGTCCAACATAAGCGATGTCTATCCGACGCTACTGGTATGCATCCAACATAAGCGATGTCTATCCGACGCTACTGGTATGCGTCCAACATAAGCGATGTCTATCCGACGCTACTGGTATGCGTCCAACATAAGCGATGTCTATCCGACGCGTAAACTCATCATAGGGGAATGTTATTGAAGGTAAGTAGTCAAATGAAATAAACACTGTCATCATTTTTTAGAAGCATCAAAAAAGAAACAAAGGCTCTACGTCAATTTCTTAAAAACACAAAGTGAAGCTAGCTTAGCAGAGCATAAAAAATGTAAAAACTTATTCGAAAAGCAACAAAGAAAAGCGAAACATTTGTATCATCTTAATGAAACATCTAAGAGAAAACCTAAAAAGAATTAGGAGATTATTAAAGAGGCCACTGAAAAGTTAAGAGATGAAAGTAAGTTGGCTAATCAAATGATTACGGATAATCATGTGATAATGATTAAATTGTTAAAACGTTTTCACTGAATATTTTACTCAAATTGGACCAAATTTCCAAAAATTGCGTCCAATTCGGAATAAAAAAATAAGTGCTACCAAATCATTCAATAATGAGGTACAGTATTCTGACCGATTGTGAGTTTGAAAATGCATTCGATTCCTTAAGCAATGATAAAGCCCCGGGCCGGGCCCCAGATGATGACGACATACCAAGTTATAAATAGTGTTTATAGTAAAATAAAAGAACCGCTGCAATATATTTTTAACATTTCAATTAGAACGGGAGTATTCCCAGACGGACTCAAGATCGCTATTAACAACTATATGCCTATATGAATTTTGTCTTAAAATTTTAGAACGGGTAATGTATAACCGTATTTAATTACACTTTTCTAGTAATATATTATTGAGCAATAATCAATTTAGTTAAAAAAACAAAACAAGAGTCAATCGACCGTGCAATTGTTGAACTCGTGGATGACATCATTCAACGCGTTTATTGATCTTGCAAAAACATAAGACACGTTTCATTCTTCTAAACGAAACCGAAACATTACGGAATAAATAGATGCTGTTTAAATTGGATGAACCCCTATTTATAAGACGGGCAACAGTACGTTCAGGGGGTCCTATTGTTTCTAATCTACATCAACAATCTGGAAAACTCAATAAAAATCCATTCAATTTTTCAAATCTAAAGACAAGTACACTCCCGCTAAACCTTTACTGCAATCTTTGAACATTCTCAACATTTTTCAAATAACATTCTTAAATCATTAGTATTTATGTATAAAGAAAATAACAATTCTGCACCTTCAATCTTTAATGATAAATTCTTTCTAAACATTAACAGATTCTATTTTCAAATAGTATTGTTAATCAAAGAAATAAATACAGTGACCATTCTACATAAAGGTCCTTAAAAATAACAATGCGGAATGCAACTACTACAAAGTATTGAATAAACATCAAAATTAGTGCAATAAGAACGTGCTTCTTCAATTTAAAATATAAAAGAAAATTATTATAAATTGTTTGTCACAACAATGTAGTTTTTATGAAATAAAAATGTACTGCTTTCCAAAAACGTTATTTACTTTTACAGCATCAACACAACTTAGTAAGTTTAGATGAGTAAGTTTCTAATGATACCCGGTTGTGCTGGATACCATTCGTTTGCCGCAAACAATTTGATATATTGAATTTATAAGGGCTGTTGATTTGTACTGCAACTACTGAAAATTCGTTTATATAAACTCTGAACCAAAATTTATCGTTTTCTTTTAACTGCTGAATAACAAAATCCGTCCAAACATTTGTGTCTGCAGGAAATGGTATTTCAAAAGCAGCTTTCCTATCGTCGTTTAATGTGGTACTTATAAAAAGCTCACCATAGTTAGTCATCCAAACCCCTGTAGTTTTATTTCACCGTTAATCAATAAATCGTTTCCCAAGGTAAAATGTATAATAGAAAATATGTTTCACTTAGTAATCTTTCAGTAAATTTCACCGAAAATGAAATGGAATACGCCTTTGGAAACTTAGGTATTGTGGTAATGAGTTCGCTTCTGTTCAATTGTCTTCCTTCGTTACTGTTCAACTCTCCTAGAAAATGAACGATCATTGTAAATGATGCTTCATGTCTTGAAAAACACCTCACCATATTTTGTTGATTTGTCGCAATATATTTGCACGGATGAACCGTTGTGTGTGATCCAATAAAAACCATTTTCCAGGGAAGGATCAATGTTGTACAAACTGCTGCATGATTCCATGAAATAGCTGCACTGCTGCCACCTTGAAAGTGACTATTCTTTCAAATTTCTGTCGTTCTTTCAAAGTCATTTAATCTATCTTTTACTACTGGTGTTTTTCCAAACAATCTTAAAACATCTTCTGTTTTGCCGCTTTTTAAAAAAGGTTCTAAATTGGAATGGAATGTTCAAATTATAGACCAATATCTTTGCATTCAATCATTAGTAAACTCTTGGAGAAACTTATGTATTTTCGAATTTACAATTTCCTACATAAATTTAATTGCCTTAATGAATTACAATTTGGGTTTCGATCGAAGTATTCAACAGCTCATGCCTTATTAAGTATAACATAGAGAGTGAGAGAAGCTATTGACTCTGATCTTTTTGGATGTGGTATTTTTGTTGATCTGAAGAAAGCATTTGATACTGTCCATCACAAAATTCTTCTCGAAAATCCTGATCGCATCGGTGCAAGAGGCATTGTTAATAAATGGTTTGCCTCGTATTTGCAAGATCGCCAACAATATGTAACGATTAACAAGTTTTCTTCATCGTTAAAGTCAATCAGATGCGGCGTTCCTCAAAGTTCTGTGTTGGGTCCATCGTTATTTTTAGTTTATATTAATGATTTTCATTAACTGTATAAAGTTTTCAACAGTGCATCATTTTGCAGATGACACTAATTTGTTATACATCAACAATTCAATAAAAACCTTATGTAAAAAAGTAAATTATGATTTACGAAGAGTAAATGATTGGCTTAATGCAAATCTTATCGCTTTAAATGCTAATAAAACCGAATTTATTATTTTTAAGAAATACTATAAAAAAATGATTCTGAAATTAAAATCACATTAAATGGATTGTAAAAAATTGAATCGATCAAATAGCATGCTTTTTAAAATTAGATACCACGTTAATACAAATATTTTGAAAAGTTTGTAATTTTCAATTTATTCGTCCCATTTAACTTATTGTGTCAAATTTGGGGCCAAAATAGAAGCACAAATCTAAATCTTATACATTATTTTGACTTTTATTTTGTTTTTGAATTCTAAACAAGACAGACATTGATAGCAGTTTATTACCTGTAAATACAATTTGTAAATACTTGGATAGAATCTGAAGCTTTTTATCCTGTGTAAATATTCATGAATAATAATAATAATAAATAAATTATGTTCCATTCAACGATCAGCTCTAAGAATTATAAATTTTCAACCTTTTAGATCAAATGTAACTGCTGCTTTTACTAAATTTAATATCTTTCCATTTTCGTCTACTATTAAACTCCTCAACATTATGTTTGTTCTTGATTCTTTATCCCAAACTATCCCTCCTTTGATTGCCAATTTCTTCACAAAGCTTTGTAATTTTCATCTCTATCCATTTCGCAATGCCCTAGCTAATGAACTTAAAATTTGTTCATATAATACAATGTTTTATGACAAATATATACTCAATTAAACACCAAAGCATCATGGAATGGAACAAATCAATTCTAGACATTAGAAATATTTTTTATATAAAATATAAAAACAGGCATTGGTTAAATTCTAATTTTGATTTAAACAGTAAACAATTTTCTAATTTAGTCAAACTTAGCATCAGGGGTAAACCTTGTTTAGCTTAGTGTAATTAAACAAATATATGTTTTGCTTGGTGGTTTGTATTTTATGGTGTGTGTATCTTTGCCAATTATATATATATATATTTTTTCTAGATATTTTTTACGTATACTGTGGTGTTACTATTCAGCTTTTATGCTGTCGAGTGACACCAACCATATATTTCTGTAATTTGATTTTCTATGTATTTTTGTATTTATTATTATATGGTGAATAAACTATTTGAATTGAATTGCTTGAGCAATGCTGTCACTATTTGGCACACATGGTAAAGATTGGCAATCGTACAAATAACTGACTTGTGGTGTTTATTGTTCAGTTTGTACAAAGGAATATCAGCAGATAAAAATGGCTTGGTTACTTCTTCTGCAAAATCGTTGTTGTCTTTCCTCAAAAACGTTTGTGAAGTTTGTGGGATTTGTAGTTCAGTTCTGCTGTTTAATGCAATTTTATGTTGGTCGTTTTTCTGTGACTGTCAACAAGAATGCGTTTGTCGAATGAAACCGTAAAGAAGTTGCAATATAATTTATTCTTGAGACTTGTATAAACTCGCTAGGAAAGTCGTGAAGTATAGATTTAATTTTCGATGCACTGGAAGCTTTAACTATTGGCATCATGAATTAATCTGCATTAAACAACCTTATTTATCTCACGAGCTAAAGCAAAATCTAAATAAATACATCTATGCCATGTCACTTTTTTACTCTATAACCTACAACAATGAAATAGGCTACTACCTGTCAAGGAGCTCTCATAATCCACACTATACACTAGCATAAAGAGAGTTAGCACAGATTGAGATTGATGAACAAGAAGTTGTTAACGTGTCAGTTTTTCTCAGCATTAAAAAGAAATTGATTTTATTAATCTAAAATTGAAAAATTGACCTAACAATAAAAAATTGACTTTTTATTGACCTATCAAATGAAGATTTTGAAACTTACTCCATGTGTCGTCCAGAACTCTTACCTACTTAAAACCACACCGCAATAACTTAATAACAAAACTTTGCTTCGTTTTTTTTTGACTTGATTGCCCTACTTTTTATAATAAGTAGAATTCTTTCAGTATTTTCGAGAAGAGGCGGGGCAACCAACTTATAAGAAGAAGAGGGAGGAGCGAGGCACAACCATTGTAAGAAGAAGAGGGAGGAGCGAGGCACAACCATCGTAAGAAGAAGAGGGAAAGAGAAGAATAAGCTAAGTGTATATCTGTTCTTAAAATTAGACTCTTCTGAGTTTACTGTTTTTATTGTTGTGTTGAAATCGACGATTCGAAACAATTTTGTTTTACGTTCTTTAAACTTCTATTAATGTTGGAAAATTCAAGAATACGAGTCAAGAATTCATCAGTTCAATTCTTACACGCAACAGTCTTACCATGACAATTCCTACTTTTATAGCAACAATACGCAAAAGGGCTTCTGACCAACGTTTTCTTTTAAAAAAATTTAAAATTAAAAATGAATAGCATAAAAAGTTGAAGGAAATCACTAAAACACAATAAAATACACTCTTTTCCCTTTATAAGAATAGCTGGGTGAAAATGGGTATTTTTGAAAAATATTTGAAGAATATGCCAAGGGTGAGAATTCTACTGTGTTGGGGAATATTTTGCCGAAATATAGCTGAATTTGCAAAAGTTGATAGAAGAAATTAAGATATAATAAAAAAACGTACGAATATAGAAGAAAAAACCTCATTAAGAAATTTTTATGGAACAAAAAATAAGAACACAACCTATTTTAAGTAGAATAAATAAGAATATGCTAAGAATATTTCAGCCTGATTTGGTGTTAAAAATTAAGAATACTTGACCTTGGCCGAATCATGTCTATGCTTATAAAAAAAGCGTGTGATTAAAAGAGACGCATGCGAGAAAGACAACAAAGTCCAGGTTGGCAGTTTTTGCTAAAGATCAAAATAACTTGCTTAAAATATTCTAATTATGCAGAATAATTAGAAACTATTCGCGGTAAATTATGCATATTTTACGCATATTTATATAACTGATTGTGCAGACGCAGGTTTCTATTTGCGAGTGTAATTAAAGGTAATACTATGCAATTTAGCGTATTTTGCCATACGAAAATAACAATGCACATGACTACAGAGAATAATATCAATATAAAAAACGAAGAGGATGCTAGATGTAAACAACGTTTTATATATTTATGTTCTGTTTTTATTTTATTATAATGTTTTTAGTTAGGAAGATACTTTTATTCCATTTTTTTAGAGCATTGGTGACAAAACCATTTTTCATTGTTGCGTGATTTGAAAATATCCGCGGGAATACGCTCGCACATTTACTGCACTCTGCCATTTGCTTCTCGTGTAATCTGTTTTTCGCGGATTCAGCAAAAATTCGCAACTGCCTCCTGCGTCACATCGGATTTGATCAGTTTGTTCCGTTCCTTGGCATCTTCGAGGGCACCACGCGCCTTTATGCTGCATTAACCACCCCTGATTCGAATATACCAACGGATCATCATAGGAAATACACTGCCTTTGCGTCGGCCGTGCAGGAAGCTGCATTCCAAAGATCATGTCTCGTAAAAGTCGTATTCCATGGGAAGACAAGCAAGTTGTATTCATTGGTTGGATTTTCAATTTTCCTAAAAACGATCTGTATTTTAAACACACACGGACGCGATGGCGCAACATTCGCTACTTAAGAAGTGATCTGTGAGCCTTGCACTATCTATCTAGGCATTGTTGGCAACGGAAATTCATTCATGAGAAAAAAATCAAAGAACCTTTTGCGCAAAACTTTAAGAAAACCAAAATTAAATAAGCATGTATATACCTTAAGCGTATTAATTAATGTTGGGTTCATTTTTGCGATATTTATTTTTGCGATTCAATGGTAAAAAAATTTGTGTTTTGCGGTATTTAATTTTGCGAATTGGGTCCTAGACGAAAATTTTGTGATATTTATTTTTGCGAATTGTGTCTACAGCAGAATTTTTACGGGATTTATTTTGGCAAATCTTATATTAAAGAAACATTTTTAATCGTATTTTATGAAAATGAAAGGTTTTCAGGAGAAACAAGTCAGTCAAATTTTGCGAATGATTATTTTTGAAAAATTTTGCGGGATTTATTTTTGCGATTTTAGGCCAAAATCGCAAAAAAGTATCGCAAAAATTAATCCCGCACGATTTAATCCAGTATTAATTAATACGCTGAACGCTGAAGGTATATGCACAGAGAGCATTTTTCACGGCGTTTATGAAGCTATTCGATAATAACTAGCTGTTACTTTCAAAAAAACACCACTTAAATCCTGGAAATCTATGACAGCGATCTTAGATTTAACATTCCAATCTGTTCAATACTAGTCTCGTGTTTAACTTGTTTCGAGATTTCTGCGCCCAGCACGAATGTCTAGCATGAAATGAACAAACTCATTGGAGTGTTATGATATTTTTTAGCGAGGTTGGAAAAGTATAATTTCATTTGAAGGTAATACTCTCATTCATTTTTGAAATAAATTAAAAATAAAATAACTTAAACATTAAGAATACAATGAAAGAAAGTAACAAAGTGTAAAATTGCCATAACAACCTAAAGAGAGGGCATTGTTACTTTTCTGCAGCAAACAATCGTTTTCTGGTTTCAGTCGTGCGCTTGCTGAAATCTTCGTTAATGTAGATTCTGTCAATTCAAAGCTTTAAAAGTCTGTACTTCTGCAGAGCAGATTAACGATTTTTGTAGTTGATAACCTTTACCATGATTTTGTTTCTGATTTTCTCCGATATCTTTCATTTCAATCCGATGTCCGGCGATATCGCAATGGTAAGGCCATGCTATTACAAAGTTGTTTAGTAAATAAAAATAACCGCAGTACAAATGGGGCAATTAAATACACTAAAACCACAGGTCGAGGTCTTCATGAAAATGATTAATGAGCGTACTGTAACCCTCGTTAAAAACAAACAAACAAATGTAATGAACTCCTGAATACTTTACGGGACACGAATCCATTTCTGACATGGTCTATTTAACAAATCGAGTTTTGTGCTATCTCTCGCAACATATTTGCGGTAACGGTGTAAATACAAAAGGGTTATTTCATTCTACACTTACGTTGTCAAAATATTGCATGATGCATTTTGCAAATGTATAATTGTGTCAATAGAAATCGATTGTTAATTTTGAAAGAAATTGCTTTTGTTTTGATGCTAAAGGAAACAACGTGATTGCGTGATGAAATTTAAATCCTCAACTATTTAGGATATTCGTAATCGCGATTCCATTTTCAAAGTAGAAAGTGTTGGAAGCGTCGATTGTTTTGTATAAATGCTATTTCTTGCTTTGCATGCATTATTCACATGGAATTTATTGCTGTAAATATACTTAATTTATGTTTTCTAACTTGGTGACATAATATTAAGATTGTGAAAGTGTATTTGTTTTGTGTATTACAATAACCGTATAATTTAAGTAAAATAATGAGGTAGTGTTTAATTTACATTCAGTAAAAAAGTTATTTAAAAATGACTCACCCAATCGTAACGCTGAAAAAAATTTCTTCGAAGACTGGTTACCACGTAGATAGCAATGATTTCGCCGGATATTTGGACAGCATCGATGAACTGAGGAATGTTCGCAATGAATTTCACTATCCGAAAATGAGATACCTGCATGATGGTAATTTTGTTCTTGAATTAATATAACTTTTAAAACAGAAAAATGTTTTAAAAATTAGTGAAACGTGCATTCATTAGCGTCTGCTTTCTCCTTTTTTTAAGTCGAAAAGAGTCTCGTGGACGAAAACGATGATTCAATATACCTTTGTGGAATGTCATTGGGACTTTGTCCAAAACAAACTAAAGATTACGTAGATGCAGAAATGACAAAGTGGCAAAATTGGTAAAACTATATAGCAAAGTTCATATGATTAAGTGGGAATTATTTAGCGATAATGACTTGCGTTTTACATTATTCAGAACTATTATTAACCGTGTCGATAACTTGTTAAAAAGACGTTATGTAGTGATTTTCTAATCGCTTTAACCTGGGAAGTTTTCCCCTCTTTTCCATAGCCGCAATTGATTAAACTACCTTTTAGTGCCATTGAGGGACACCACTACGGAGAAAAACCATGGGAGATTATTTCTCTCTTTCTAATGGATAAAACTGCAATGTTGACGGGTAAACAATATATATAAATATATATGCTATAGGTGCGTGGAAATGTCTCCTTTTTAACCATGGGAAACATTGTAGAAATAAGATATTCACTTCAAATGATGAATTCGTAATTGTTTTAGGTGCAAAACACGTGGAAGTTGTGTGCATGAATTCATTGAGTGTGAACCTCCATATGATGATGGTACTGGATATAATGGATATTTGACGTTAACATAATCAGAGTAGCTAATTTTCATGTTTTACAAACAAGTTGATGAAAATAAATACAAAATTCTGGTCAGTACATGTACAACGTAAATTAATTTCTTGTTTCAAGGTAGAGTTTACCGAAACAGGTTTGACAATAAAATATTTGTGATAGAGGTTAAGTGGAGGCGCCGTTTGATATTTGAAATTTGCTACCAAAGCACGATTTATTAAAACGGACAAATTAGAAAGCTTAGTGAATTGTTTTGTGGATTATTGTTAAATACTCATCTATTTCATAAACCGCATACCTACGTTAAATCATACAATTTTTATAAGGTTTATGAAGGAAATGGGAAGGAAATATTTTTTCATTTAGGTTCCGTTTTATAGGCCTACAAAGACGCGTCATAAAATATTTTTTGAAGCAAAACCATTCCCTTCTGATTATGTAAGTATTTGCGGTTTTCTCGCTTAAAAGATTATATTTTGAATTTCTTTGGTTAGGTGATTATTAAATCCCAAATTTTGGCTCATGGATATGATCCAAAGTCATCAATGATTCAGGCAATTCCCAGACCGGTACACAATTTTTCATTTCCCGCCAACTGTTGTGTTGAGCATAAGACATAATTATATATTTACGTTCATTTTTAGGGAGAATATTTGTTGCATCTTGATGACATCTTAGCCATCATTGAAAAAGAAGGCGATTTTATTGCTTTAGTGATGTTTTCTGGTAATTGCATTTTAATTTTAATTTTCAAAGCCAAAAGGTTAGGGTTAGGGTTAGGGTTAGAGTTAGGATTGACAAAATTATTTCTATTGCGAATTCAAATTTCAGTGAACATATAGTGAAAATAACTTTCTTTTTAAAGGTGTTCATTTTCGCACTGGTCAGTTGTTCGATATGGAAGCCATTACTGAGGCTGCCCATAGAAAGGTACGTTTCTAACACGCTTGAAGTACCTTAAGGAAAGAAATTTTCGCAGACTTTATTTTTGTAATTTTGGCCCCAAATCGCGAAATTAAATTCCGAGAAACTCAATGAAAATACCTTATCCTTGAAAATTTAATCCGCGAAACTTAATGAAAATTTATGCCGCGAAATTCAATTTTTCTCTCGTTTTTTTGTGTCACTTAACATGCAATTAAAAATAAAAGAAAATACAGTGCACTCCCGATAACTCGAACCTCTTTCGTACATTATATCGTACTAAATATTCACCTAAACTCTTCCCACCGCAAAAATAGATTCCGCAAAATTCGCATATATTACCTCATCTCCGAAAATAAATTTCGCGAAATTCGCAGTTTTTTGACCTGTCAACCGCGAAATTTTCTTCCCTAATAAGATATTATGAAGTGTTTCAATGCTTTTCTTTTAATGTCAGGTCAAAAAATTCTGGACGCCGAAAATATTATAAAAAATAATCAAATATATATTAGGTTAAAACACAAATACGTACAAGAGTAATTGTAATACACGCTTTTTTTCTAAGAATACACTTTATAAGAATAGCAGGGTGAAAATGGGCATTTTTTGAAATTTGTATAGAACAAAAAATAAGAATACAACCTATTTTAAGTAGAATAAATAAGAATATGCTAAGAATATTTCAGGCTGATTTGGAGTTAAAAGTTAAGAATACTTGACCCTGGCCGAATCAGGTCTACGCTTATAAATAAAAAGCGTGTATAAAAAGGCTTCTTCGTTAACTCGAACAATCAGACATAGGTGTTGCTCCGGCACAAATTGCATTACTGACGTCTTAAAGTCGCTTGGTATTAATTTTTTGATGAGGTAGATTAAATTCAATTGTGAGTTAGTTGTCAATTTTGACCACCGGCCAGATTATTTTAGGAATCCTTTGGAAACTTTATTTCTTGGGAATTTTAACATTGCCGCATTAAAATACAACGCTCGTATAAAATGTTAAAAATCTTTACGACCGTTTAATGAGCTTTGCGTTTTATTAACAAACCTACTGTTGTTACAAAACTTTGTGCCACCGCCATCGATAACTTCTTATGATTTTCATTATCGAGGCCTTACTTAATCACCATCTTAAAAAGCTCAAAATTCATGACTATTTTATAAAACAAATTAATCCTAGATTACATTTTTGAAATTATTTGTTAGAAAAAAAATATTTCTCACTTTCCTTTGCCCACGTTGCCAATATCTATTTTTCTATGTAGTTGAGGTACACCTTTGCGGTAAGACATATTACTCCAAAAGGACAAGTGTAATCATTTGTTTACTTAGGATTGCTAGTTGAACATTACAGTGCTTATAGGGAAGGATATTGTATATAATTGGACCTAGCATTACATAAATATCTTAACAACCTGCATAATCTACAGGACTTTTCGATTTTTATTATTATTTAAATAGGATTTTATAAGTTGTTACCGAAATCCAATAAATATTCAGGACATAATACGTTGTCACAAAATGTTTAAACTATTGTATTGTCTAATCAAGTTCGACATCTTTGTGTGTTTGTATAATCACAGTTGATAAGAAAACAAAAGTTTCACTGATATTCAAACATGACCAAACTGTTTAACCATTCTTGATATAACCCGTGCAAATTGCACTAATTACTTCTATGACATCTAGTTGATGAGAAAACAAAAGTTTCACTGATATTCAAACATGACCAAACTGTTTAACCACGCTTGATATAACCCGTGCAAATTGTAATAATTACTTTATGACATCTAGTTGATAAGAAAACAAAAGTTTCACTGATATTCAAACATGACCAAACTGTTTAACCACGCTTGATATAACCCGTGCAAACTGTACTAATTACTTCTATGACATCTAGTTGATAAGAAAACAAAAGTTTCACTGATATTCAAACATGACCAAACTGTTTAACCACGCTTGATATAACCCGTGCAAATTGCACTAATTACTTCTATGACATCTAGTTGATAAGAAAACAAAAGTTTCACTGATATTCAAACATGACCAAACTGTTTAACCACGCTTGATATAACCCGTGCAAATTGCACTAATTACTTCTATGACATCTAGTTGATAAAAAAAAAAAAGTTTCACTGATATTCAAACATGACCAAACTGTTTAACTATTCTTGATAAACCCCGTGCAAATTGTACTAACCAGAAGCGGAGAGAATCCAATAACTTGGCTGACAGTGATCATGAGAGTAGTAATCTGGCAAACCATGATAATGAAAGTGCCGAATTAGCTCTGAAATCCTCCGACGCAGTCGAGGATAATGATTGATGGATAGATTTTGCAGCTTCATCTCACATGACATACGATATGAAAAGCTTTAAGAACTATTCCAGTTTTGAAACCCCTTCAAAGGTGAAACTTGGCGACGATTACGAACTCCATTCTTTTGGTAAAGGAAAAGTGCATTTGACTATTCAAAGCAAAACTGAAAAGGTCAAAGTTGTGTTGCATGATGTACTTTATGTACCGAAACTTCAAAACAAACTAGTGTCAGTTCCTAAATTAACGGAAAAGGGAATCGATGTGCTATTCAAAGCCAAAGATTGCGATATCAATATGGAAGGAAAGCTGTATACCATTAGACATAAGTACGGTAAACTCTACAGACTTAACACTGTTAAACGAGAGAACCACAAAGCTTGCTGTATCGGTAAAGCAAACAAACAAGAACCAATGGAATTATGGCACCAACGATATGGCCATCTCGGTTACGACAATTTAAAACTTTTGAAGGATAAAAAGATGGTGGACACAAAGGAAACTGCTGATTGAACGAATTGTGAAGGCTGTGCAATGGGAAAACAACACCGACAACCGTTTCCAAAGAAGTTGCAAAGTACCACTTCAAGACTGCTTGAACTTGTTCATAGCGATGTTTGCAGGCCAATGGATGTACCTTCAATAGGAGGTTCCAGATATTTTGTGACATTTATAGACGATTTCTCGAGGTATGTTACTGTTTACATGATAAAGCAAAAGTCTCAAGTATTTCAGAAATTCAAAGAGTTTACTAATCTCGAAGAGAATCGAACTGGTTTAAAGTTGAAACGCTTACGCTCTGACAATGGTGGTGAATACATATCAAAAGAATTCGAGCAATTTTGCAATGATCGGGGAATTTAACGCAAACCAACTATCCCTTATTCTCCACAAGAAAACGGAGTTGCTGAACGTATGAACCGCACCCTGCTGGAAACCGCTCGATTCGTGCTGCATCATGCCAAGAAACACCTCAATCTATGGGCTGAAGCTGTTTCTACCGCATCTTACACACGGAACCAAAGTCCTACCACTGCATTGAAAAAAGTCACGCCTTATGAACAATAGTATGATAAAAAACCTGACATTGGTAGCCTTAAAGTATTTGGCTGTAAAGCGTACGTTTGTGTTCCTTATGCAAAACGGAACGGGAAACTTCAGAAGAAGTCGATGCCATGCATCTTTGTGGGATACCCTATCAACGAGAACGGGTTTAAACTGTACAACCCCGAAACGAGACAGATGTTTCAAAGTCGTGACGTCATTTTTGCAGAAAGCGTATTCGATATTGAAAAATCGGATGGGAAAAGTTACAAATTCTTCACTGGTACGCTTGGAGAAGCTGAGGCCGACGTTGAGGCTCAGCAGCCAGAAAGCAATGTCCAAGAACCACGGAATATTGTGGAAGGGAATGCAAGGCCGCAACGAGAAAGAAGGCCACCCAACAGACTGAACGTCTTGACTGGCGACTGGTGGAATTTGGTTGACACTGCATCGGTGGCAGTTGTTGACACTGAAGAGCCCAAAACATTAAAAGAAGCTTTGACCGGTGTTAACTCAAAGCTTTGGCTAAAGGCTACACAAAGTGAAATTGATTCACTGAAACAAAATCACACCTGGGACTTGATGGACTTACCTCCAGGTAAAAATCTTGTGGGAAGCAAATGGGTATTCAAGCACAAGCGAGATTCAGACAGACAAATTGAACGGTGTAAGGCTCGTCTGGTTGCACAAGGATACTTGCAAAAGTCTGGTGTTGATTACGATGATGTCTTTGCACCTGTGGCGAAATATAGCTCAATTCGGTCCGTGCTTGCGATCGCCAATGAACTTGATTTAGAACTTCATCAAATGGATGTTAAGACGGCATTTTTGAATGGAGATCTTGAAGAGGAGATACATCTAAAGCAACCAGAAGGCTTCATTGATGAAGACCACCCGACCCGAACATGGTCTGTAAGCTGCGAAAAAGCCTTTATGGCTTGAAACAATCAGCCCGATGCTGGAATAAAAAGATTGACAAGTTCCTTAAAGAATCGGGATATACACAAAACAATGTTGACCCATGCATATACTATAACCGATTCATGACGGGTGACAAAGAATCTATCATTCTTATAGCAGTGTATGTTGACGATCTGCTTATTGCTTCAAACAAGGCCGATGCCCTCCTGAACGAAAAAAGGCGACTGGGGGAACGTTTCGAAATGGAAGACAAAGGTGACGTTCATTTCATTTTTGGTATGCAAGTCAAACGAGGTCGAAGAGACGGTACACTGACAATAGATCAACACGCATTTCTCTCGTCTGTATTGAAACGTTTTGGTATGGACAAATGCAAACCTGTGGCTATTCCACTCGAACCTGGCACGAAATTCGATAAACTGAACGAGGATGAAGAAATGGTCAACCTGAAAGAATACCAGTCTGTTATCGGATGTCTAACTTATGCATCGATTGGGACGCGACCAGACATATCAGCTGCAGTGGGAATATTAAGCCAATACATGCCGAAACCCGGAAAGCAACATTGGGTCGGTGTAAAAAGAGTTCTGCGATACCTTAAAGGGACTCTCGATTATGGTTTAGTATACAAAGCGAATAATGCTTACACGACGATGAACTGTCTGTATGGTTTCGCTGATGCCGATTGGGCGGGAGATGTGACAACGCGAAAGTCGACTTCCGGTTACGTTTACCGGATTGGGAATTCTACCGTGTCGTGGAAGTCAAAGCGTCAATCGATTGTCGCTCTCTCTTCGACCGAAGCCGAATACGTGTCACTGTGCAGTGCAACGCAAGAAGCAGTGTGGTTACGAACTTTACTAAAAGGTATGGGATTTGTGCAAGATAACGCAACTAAGATTTACGAAGATAACCAAGGTGCGATAGCTCTTGCTAAAAATCCTGCGCACTATTCACGAACAAAACATATTGACATTAGATATCACTATGTGCATGATGTCGTTACTGCAAGAAAGGTTAACTTGGAATATTGTCCAACATCAGAAATGATCGCTGATTTATTGACAAAAGGAATCGGTAGAACACAATTCGAGAAATTGCGTCTTGAAATTGGTGTTATGTTATGTTAAGACTGTGCAGGACGTTTATGACGAGTGGCCGTCAAGTGGGAGTATTAAAATATGTGACGTCCACTAGAGAGCAGGTGGCTCTATTATGTTTCATTATATTGCGCATGAGAATGTTTTCTCGTTTCTGTTTTGTGCTGTATATTTCTTCGTATAAGAAAGAAAGTGTTCTGTGAGTGAAGTTGCTCTGTGTGTCTGTTTTTATTATTTAGATTCAACATAATTTAAGCCCTTTTATAGAGACTTCTTAAAGATATTTTTTAACTATTGTGTACATTCATACGAATACCAACTAGCATGGATATAAATGCCTGCAAAACTAATATAAAATGATGTAGCACTTCTAAATCTTATTGTATTGTCAACATGTAGAAAAATTTAGTTAAAACTCTCTCCGAGTATAGTATGCATATACTAAATGCAGGGATGCAAAGTTGGGTTTGATCTTGCTCATGCGATTGGTAACGTTGAACTGAAACTTCACGATTGGAATGTTGACTTTGCATGTTGGTGCAGTTATAAAGTATGTAACTTTCCATGTAAAGCAAAATAAATATTTTTATTAAGTTAAAGATAGTTGAATTATATTGGATTGAATTTGTTTACTTTTCAATACCGTATTCCATATAGTACTTGAACAGTGGACCAGGAGGTTTAGCTGGGGCCTTTCTCCATGAGAGATATGCTAATGACGTTTCTTTAAAAAGGTATTCAGTTTTCTTTTTATAAATTTCACCGGGAAAACTATTTTGAGAGAATGTATCATATCCATCCGAGAGGTTACCTTTCTCATTGTATTTAAACAGCTACAAAGGTTGGTGGGGAGTGCAATTACAAGAACGATTTACCATGGATAATGGTATGCTAAAATAAAAATTTTGCACTTAAAATGAATAGTAACACTTTATAGAGCGGTTACCAACAATTCCTGGGGCACGTGGATTCGCTCTTTCCAATCCAAATGTTTTGGCTGCTGTTTCCCTGCAAAGTGGATTAGATGTGTGTGATTCATCACAATTCTTATTTTGCTGAAAATTGCCTATTAGAAGTTCAATTTAATGAGCAGAATCTTACATATTATTCTTTAAAAAACAACAACATTTGTTAGTTTCAACATTTTTGATTTTTCCAAAATCATTTTCAAAAGTGTTGTGTACAATGTCAAGCTGTACATATATAAACGTTGCGTCTAAGTACGTTGTTAAAGGGATTACTCGTCGAAACCCGAGTTAAACAAGCAAGTTTCAAGCAAGCTGATTTTGTAACAGATTTTGATCTTAAACCATTAATCATTTTTATTGCCTTTATCTTTATTACCATTACCCACATTTTTACTTCTTTTTGTTTTGGCATCAATGACCAGGATGAACGACATTAACGACCAACTCGTTAACTTCGAAAAACATCTTCTTGTTATGTCAATAAAGCAAAGTTAATGAGATTAGTGAAAGTGTTTTACACAAAAGATGTGGTTATAAAAAATCTTGTTGAAGAAAACCGTCGGTTAAGGGCTAAAGTTGATGCTTTGGAAGAAAGCCAGGTATGTTTGGAAAGAGATTCATAATCTGAAAAACTACAATCAGAGAAATAATGGTTGACGGAATTCCGAACTCCGTGAAAGATCAACATCTCGACGGAGCCATTATCGAAATTTTTGACGCGATGAACATATCGATTGATGGCTGCAATATAGAAGCGTGTCATCGCATTGGAAGATCGTCACCAAAGAAAACAATTGTGAGATTTGTCAACAAGAATGCAGGTTTTTCAGAACAGGAAAAAACTAAAAGACTTTAAATCGCGTAGTCTTGGCCGCAAAGTGACAAAGATTTTTATAAGAGAAAATCTTTATACTTATTCTGAAAAGCTTTCCTTTTTTGCCGTATGTTAAAGCGGCCAAATCTTATCTCGGAAACATTCTTTGTCAATGGCAAAGTTTTTATCAAACGTACCACAAACGAGAACAGAATTTTAGTTGACCATGTTAATACATTGGTAAATTTATATCCTGATTTTCAGTTTTGATTTTTAATGAACATCCTAGCTTGATTAATGTTTTTGTTATTCCAAAGTTTGTTTTTATTTCTGCTAATTAACAAAATCAGTTTATAAATATAGTTTTTCTGTTTCCATGGATTGGTTGATTCACAAGCAAACAATATTGTTGGGTGTATTTATCGTCATCCATGTATGTCTATTAATGTTTTTACAAACGATTTTATTCTTCCTCTTTTTTCAAAGTTAAATTCTGAAAACAAAAGTATTTTTTTACTTGAAGATTTCAATATAGATTTAATTAAAGTTAATTCTGATAATGAAACTTCTGATTTTTTGAACTTTATAACTTCTAATAATTTTCTTCCGCATTATTACCTTACCAACGAGAATAATTGAGAAATCTAAAACAATTATTGATAACATATATTCTAACTGTTGTCATTAAAATATGTTGTCTGGTAACTTAACGTCAACAATTTCTGATCACTTACCTTTAAATGTAACATTTGTTTCTCGTAAACACAATATCCTTCGTAGAAATAGCACATATTTTGATAAAGAAGGTTTTCTTTCTGAATTTAATAACGTAGTTTGGGATGAAATTCTTGAATTTGATAAACTTAACACTGACAACAGTTTTAATATATTTTTTGAGGTTTTTAACGGTTTATTAAACAAGTATATGTCACTCAAAAAGGTCAGTATTAAAAGCTTCAAGCTCTCTCTTAAACCGTGGATAACAAAAGGTATTTTGACGTCAATAAAAATCAAGAATAAGATTTATCGTAAATATATTCGAACTAAAGATATTAATAACAAAATCAGGTTAAAATCTCGGTATAATTCATACAGAAACTTATTGACTAAACTATTAAGATGCAGCAAACAAAACCATTTTAAGAACTCCTTCATTGATAACTCAAAGAACCTTCAAAAGATCTGGATCGGAATACAACGTTTAATAAATCTTGAAAGTAAAAAAGATTCTGTTCCAACTGTTATTCTAGATGATAATGGTGTTTCGCTGACCGATCCTGTGAAAATTGCTGACAAATTTAACTCATATTTTACGACAGTTGCACATAACATCCAATCTAAAATTCATTCATCTCATACAAACTTTGAAAAATACCTAGATAATCCGAACCTCAAAAGTATTTTTATATCTCCAACTGATGAAATAGAGATTTCCTCATTAATATATAATCTAAGTAATGGAAAAACTACTGGACCAAATAGCATACCTATTGTGATCCTAAAAGAATTAGGTAGTTCAATTTCTGCAGTTCTTTCAAAGTTATTGAACCTATCTTTTACTACTGATATTTTTCCAAATATTCTCAAAACATCTTCTGTTTTGCCGTTTTTTAAAAAAAGTTGTAAATTAGAATGCTCAAATTATAGACCAATATCTTTCCTTTCAAACATCAGTAAACTATTGAATAAACTTATGTATTGTTAAATTTACAATTAAGCTAATTGCTTTTAATCTATTTAGTGACACCAACCATATAATTTTGTAATTTGTTTTTCTATGTATTTTTTTATTATATGGTGAATAAATAATTTGAAATTGAAAATTAAAATTGAAGTTTCCAATAATATACTTTTTTAAAATTTTATATCCTTCGTCTTGTTTGTCGCTACTTGCGCAAACATCCTAATCATTTCTCTCGTTAACCTTTCTCGTTCTGCATAACTTCACATCTCTGACAATACATGACGACTTTTATTGATCTTTGAAACAACCTACTTTGACGTAACTTTTATATACTTACGGCTTGACATCGGAGACAACATTCTTGAAAGTGATCTTGGAAAAATCGAAACTGTTGAAACTGAAAAATATTTTTTCACTTTCAACATTTTAGTTTTTAGTTATACATAGATAACACTACAGAAAAGGTATTTATGTACTGTTGATAACAACATTTTCAGATATTCCATAAAATTGGCATGGAGAAAATCTTAAAAAAACAAAGGCTTTTAACAGGTAACTGTTTGATTATAAAGTTGCCCAAAGATACTAACAGCTGAGTTTTAAATATTTATTATCCAAACTTTGTAGAAGGATAGCGAAGAAATTTATATTATTATTTTAAGAATTTGTATTATAGGCTACTTGGAATACATGATCAAAAGCAATTTTGCTACAAAGCAAACAAACGGAAATGGAAAAGAAAATAACCTGAATGAAAGCGTGAATAGCTACAAGCCTGGCATTGAAATTATAACCCCAGAGAATATCAACGAACGTGGAAGTCAGTTATCGTTACTTATTGATCATAGATGCGAGAGGGTATTTAAAGATCTGCTCAAGCGTGGTGTTTTGGTAAGTGTAGCATATTTTCGAATTCTAAATCTAATTCTTTATCATTATTCATCGTTTCAAACCATTCCCACTTTATGTGAATATACCAGAACAACAAAAAATGAATATGGGATATATATATATATATATATATATATATATATATATATATATATATATATATATATATATATATATATATATATATATATATATATATATATATATAATATATTGATGTGTTTGCCTGGTTTGGAATCTAACAATATATGTTATATATATATATATAATATATAATAATATATAATAATATAATATATATATAATATATAATAATATCATATCGGTAATCATGAGCCAACCTTTAAGCACAAATTAAAGTTAGCTATTTAAAGAAATAATTTCTTCAAACTTTTCCCGTTAAAGCTTAAAGTTAGAAAAAGTTGACAAAATAAAACATAAATATGACTTTATATATAAAGACAGCTAAATGATGACTTCTTCAATAACATCCAATAGATTCTTATATACTCTCCTCCATAATGAATTCTTACTAAAAACTTTAAGTTCTTCAAAAAATCTTTTAAATGAGACGAGTTTTTGTCATTAGCTATTTCCTTTTTCGTCTAAATCTGATTTTTGGATAAATCATATTGGGTTAGGGTTAGGGTTAGTAACTTGCGCACTCGCTATTTAGCAATTAATTATATTTTTAACAGAATTTTCCTTTTATTGGATTAGAACGTATGGTTTTTACTATATATAGGTTTCGGTGTATACTATAATGACTAAGCAAATTAGATGCACACTTATCATCGTTTCTCCCATGTCAGTCTTCCTGTGTGTTTAAAATAGCTAAAATTAGTACTTTTGGTAAAGGATTGTAACGTTCACTCGTATCTAATTATGAACAATAGATACAGATATATATTGGCATTCATAGCTAAATTGCATTAATCCCTTCTTAAACAAAATCAAATGGAAAATTATACTAGCTATACAACCCTTCTAAGACTGTGTGTACGACAGGAACTCCGTATCATTATATGAATATGACTTCAAACCTCCAATAAAGCTGATAATTTTGCTTCCTTTGCGCCGTCATCTTCAATTTGAAACAAAACAGCATTGTTTGACAAACTACCCACGTTAGATGTAATAAATAGAGCCATTTTTCATTTTCTATATCTTTCAGTGCGACTTTCGTCATCCAAATGTTATTCGAGTTTCACCTGTCCCTCTATACAACAGCTTCATGGATGTTTACAGATTCATTAAGACGCTGAAAGATGTCATGGTTTAAGTTGTTAATGGCAGTAACAATATTTATATTACATTGTAAACGTTGCCAGTAATTTTTTAAAAATAAATAGAAGTAGCTTTTTGTTTTCGTCTTCGTTTTCTTTCTTGAACCTGGTTTATTCAATCCCTACTTATATTAGTAATATACTACAAATTTAAAAGAATCGAGATCTAACCAATATCTATATCCAATCTCATTTTCATTGCTTGTCAAACAGAGAATCCATTCTAACTTTTATATAATAATGTGTCTGACCAATATTTTTTATGACATTTTTAAACTGACACCCTTTTCTTTCTTATATTATATCCGTAGGAAATAACATAAAAAGGCGAACAAAAATAAAACACACTAAAATAATAGACTACATTCGACACGCGCAATGCATTATGGTATACGATGGGGGAAAGCGTAATCACAGAAAATAGGCCAACTTGCTCAGTTGTTGTGGTGAAGTGAAGAGATATAAACGAGTTTAGTACTGTGAAATTTAAATGAAAATAAATGAAGATTACAAAGAAGATATTAAAAAGCTAGTAGAAGAATTTCCAGGAAAGCAATAAAACTTTTCTGAGAGTTTGCAATAAATATTACTTTTCAAGTAATGATGCAAATGATAAGGACATTTTATCAAAGATTTGCTCACTTCACCGTTATCAATGAGTTCGAGCTTACAATCACCCGGATCCTTGATGTCACTTTTATCATCAGTTGGAGCAGGTTGACCCTGATGTAACTGAAAACATGACTCTGAAAGACTTTAATACATGGACAGAAAGACTTTTCAAACTAGAGGTTTCATCTAGTATTTTTGGACAAAATTTCAATTCAATTCATAAACCCATGGAGCAAGGAATGCAGGTGCAGGGCCACCATTTACAATGGAAGTAGCAAAAAGATGGCCAACTGTTTTTATTGTACCATCTACCACACTAAGGATTCTGCAAGAGGGCTCATAGCCTGTACTCTCATTACCAATGAAGAATTTTGCTTTGATTGTCTATAAAGCTTTTAGAAAATTGATAAATCTTCAAATTTTAAGTCATAGTTTTGAAAATCAATGAATATACGTTAGGTAAGAAATACAAAATAGAAACCTACAGTAGCTTTCAAAACAATTTAAGCGCAATTTGATAAGGACTTACAATTTTCATTATCATTTTAAAAGCCTAACCTTTTATTTTTATGATTATTATTTGATGATTGCTGTTGTTATTGTTATTATTAATGGTGGTCATCTCCGACCTTTGTTTGATTTGTTTACTTTACTATTTATGGGGTATTCAGTTTTTTGTACTTTGTATTTGTATTTTACTTTTGCCAAATAAAATGTTACCTTATCTTATCTGTTCTTATGAAAATATGAAAATTATCTAGAGACAAACCTGAATAAAACTCTCTGAAAACTTCACCTATATCAATTGCTGGTTGTCCAATATCTTGCATGATTTATTAAGTTGTGATTTGTTCCAGGTCTTGCTAAAATACACCATAAAGTCTTCGAATTCAAAGTGACGTCGAATATTTATGTGAACCTCTTCATTCTGGAAATCACACTGTTTGATAATGGCAGGAATTTGTTTAACATCAACTTTACACTCTGGGGTCTTTTGCACACTCATCTCATCTACATTTTCTCCAGGATAGTCACTATCATCTGACTCTATAGAGTATATAATTGGCCTTTGCTTATTTATAAGGCATGCATCAGCATACTCCTCTAGGATAGAAAATGCAAACCTTTGATTGCATATTGGACAAAAGCCACAACTGATGTCGATACAATATACAATATATTTCTGCTGTTGGAGTATTAGTTGATGTAAATTGATCTGTTGTATTGCATAAAGTGTTATTATCAAGCAATTCCTCGGTCTTTTCCACTGAAAATTCGCTATTCAAAGGTAGGGTAGGGTCAAAATCTGACTCTGTGTTGTTGATGTTCATAATACTACTAAATTCATTATTGCTGTCATCACTATAGTGATAATCATATTTTAAATTTCTTTTTTCTTCTTTATTTAAATCACGAGGAAGGCACAAAAAGAAATCAATTTTTGAATATAGCTTTCCAAGATGTGAATGAAAATGTGTGAATTAAACCTTCCTGTAGAATTTAGGTTCAACCCAAGATTGTTCCAAGATTGTTCTTGTATTTTTCAAGCGAAAAAGGAAAAGTTGTTCCTGATATTGTCTCAACTACTTTTTGATCTGGGTACAAGAGTATGTACTCTTCCAAAAAACAAAAAAATTGGTCATGATCTCCATGCATTTTACATGCCAAATTCAGAATGGCCTTTGCACCAGCTTGCCTTGGTACTTCTATGGGTAACTTGCTACATCTCACAATTTGTATTTTCCCTTTTTCATTCTCTTTTACGATTCCAACATTTATAAAAACACTTTCTGTCGAATTTTTTCCAGGTACTTTATCTAAAGGTAGAGATAAAGTTTTGGCTTTCTTTTTCTGTATACCGTGCCTATTTTCTTCATCAGCGTCATCAGCGAAATCAAAGTTATCATCATCCACAGTAGAACTTGTAGCAGTTCTTTTTTTGGGGTTACTTTTAAATCTAGAAGTCCTTTCTTTCGTTTTAATCTTTTGGAAATCCATTAATGTTCTCTCTATTTCATTTTTTTCTTCATTGGAATTCACTTTTGTACCGCAAAATATACAGAAAGCGTCATTTTCCTTAACTGACCGACCAACCTTTCATGTGTTTTCGTTTGTCTCTTCTTCATTCAACTAGTTTTCTATTTTTCCTCTATCGCTCTCCATCTTCCCAAGACTGTTCTGTTATCAAATCAGTCTCAAAGTCCGCTGATTCAGCTATTCTTAAACATTGCTCAAACAACATCTTTGTATTTGGTGACTTTAACATTCACCATAAACAATGGCTAAAATTCTCTAACGGAACAAGTAGCTCTGGTGTTGAAACCTATAACTTTGCAGTATCTCAGTCTCTCTCGCAATTAGTTGATTTTCCAACCCGCATTCCTGATCAATCCAGTCAATCGCCTTCCTTGTTGAATTTATTTTTAACCTCTAACTCGGACATCTGTAAATTATCTCATGGCGCTTCTTTAGGTCGTTCTGACCATGTTGTTATATCGGTCAAGGTTAACTTCAATAGACAAGTTTCTCATGAACATCCCATGCATAGAACCTATTTTAGATATGATCTTGCGGATTGGCAAAGATTTCAAGCACACATTCAGTCTGTCCCTTGGAAGGAAATTCTTTCCAACTCAGCTGATGATTGTGTTAATGAAACTACTTCAATAATATCTGAAGCAATAAGATTATTCGTTCCTCCAAGAAAATATCAGATAAAACCTCATTCTTCCTCTTGGTTACCCGCATGGTTATTGATACCCTACCAACGAGAACGGGTTTAAACTGTACAACCCCGAAACGAGACAGATGTTTCGAAGTCGTGACGTCATTTTTGCAGAAAGCGTATTCGATATTGAAAAATCGGATGGGAAAAGTTACAAATTCTTCACTGGTACGCTTGGAGAAGCTGAGGCTGACGTTGAGGCTCAGCAGCCAGAAAACAATGTCCAAGAACCACGGAATATTGTGGAAGGGAATGCAAGGCCGCAACGAGAAAGGAGGCCACCCGACAGACTAAACGTCTTGACTGGCGACTGGTGGAATTTGGTTGACACTGCATCGGTGGCAGTTGTTGACACTGAAGAGCCCAAAACATTAGAAGAAGCTTTAACCGGTGTTAACTCAAAGCTTTGGCTAAAGGCTACACAACGTGAAATTGATTCACTGAAACAAAATCACACCTGGGACTTGATGGACTTACCTCCAGGTAAAAATCTTGTGGGAAGCAAATGGGTATTCAAGCACAAGCGAGATTCAGACGGACAAATTGAACGGTGTAAGGCTCGTCTGGTTGCACAAGGATACTTGCAAAAGTCTGGTGTTGACTACGATGATGTCTTTGCACCTGTGGCGAAATATAGCTCAATTCGGTCCGTGCTTGCGATCGCCAATGAACTTGATTTAGAACTTCATCAAATGATTGTTAAGACGACATTTTTGAATGGAGATCTTGAAGAGGAGATACATCTGAAGCAACCAGAAGGCTTCATTGATGAAGACCACCCGACCCGAACATGGTCTGTAAGCTGCGAAAAAGCCTTTATGGCTTGAAACAATCAGCCCGATACTGGAATAAAAAGATCGACAAGTTCCTTAAAGAATCGGGATATACACAAAACAATGTTGACCCATGCATATACTATAACCGATTCATGACGGGTGACAAAGAATCTATCATTCTTATAGCAGTGTATGTTGACGATCTGCTTATTGCTTCAAACAACGCCGATGCCCTCCTGAACGAGAAAAGGCGACTGGGGGAACGTTTCGAAATGGAAGACAAAAGTGACGTTCATTTCATTTTTGGTATGCAAGTCAAACGAGGTCGAAGAGACGGTACACTGACAATAGATCAACACGCATTTCTCTCGTCTGTATTGAAACGTTTTGGTATGGACAAATGCAAACCTGTGGCTATTCCACTCGAACCTGGCACGAAATTCGATAAACTGAACGAGGATGAAGAAATGGTCAACCTGAAAGAATACCAGTCTGTTATCGGATGTCTAACTTATGCATCGATTGGGACGCGACCAGACATATCAGCTGCAGTGGGAATATTAAGCCAATACATGCCGAAACCCGGAAAGCAACATTGGGTCGGTGTAAAAAGAGTCCTGCGATACCTTAAAGGGACTCTCGATTATGGTTTGGTATACAAAGCGAATAATGCTTACACGACGATGAACTGTCTGTATGGTTTCGCTGATGCCGATTGGGCGGGAGATGTGACAACGCGAAAGTCGACTTCCGGTTACGTTTACCGGATTGGGAATTCTACCGTGTCGTGGAAGTCAAAGCGTCAATCGATTGTCGCTCTCTCCTCAACCGAAGCCGAATACGTGTCACTGTGCAGTGCAACGCAAGAAGCAGTGTGGTTACGAACTTTACTAAAAGGTATGGGATTTGTGCAAGATAACGCAACTAAGATTTACGAAGATAACCAAAGTGCGATAGCTCTTGCTAAAAATCCTGCGCACTATTCACGAACAAAACATATTGACATTAGATATCACTATGTGCATGATGTCGTTACTGCAAGAAAGGTTAACTTGGAATATTGTCCAACATCAGAAATGATCGCTGATTTATTGACAAAAGGAATCGGTAGAACACAATTCGAGAAATTGCGTCTTGAAATTGGTGTTATGTTATGTTAAGACTGTGCAGGACGTTTATGACGAGTGGCCGTCAAGTGGGAGTATTAAAATATGTGACGTCTACTAGAGAGCAGGTGGCTCTATTATGTTTCATTATATTGCGCATGAGAATGTTTTTTAGTTTCTGTTTTGTTCTGTATATTTCTTCGTACAAGAAAGAAAGTGTTCTGTGAGTGAAGTTGCTCTGTGTGTCTGTTTTTATTATTTAGATTCAACATAATTTAAGCCCTTTTATAGAGGTTTCTTAAAGATATTTTTTAACTATTGTGTACATTCATACGAATACCAACTAGCATGGATATAAATGCCTGCAAAACTAATATAAAATGATGTAGCACTTCTAAATCTTATTGTATTGTCAACATGTAGAAAAATTTAGTTAAAACTCTCTCCGAGTATAGTATGCATATACTAAATGCAGGGATGCAAAGTTGGGTTTGATTTTGCTCATGCGATTGGTAACGTTGAACTGAAACTTCACGATTGGAATGTTGACTTTGCATGTTGGTGCAGTTATAAAGTATGTAACTTTCCATGTAAAGCAAAATAAATATTTTTATTAAGTTAAAGATAGTTGAATTATATTGGATTGAATTTGTTTACTTTTCAATACCGTATTCCATATAGTACTTGAACAGTGGACCAGGAGGTTTAGCTGGGGCCTTTCTCCATGAGAGATATGCTAATGACGTTTCTTTAAAAAGGTATTCAGTTTTCTTTTTATAAATTTCACCGGGAAAACTATTTTGAGAGAATGTATCATATCCATCCGAAAGGTTACCTTTCTCATTGTATTTAAACAGCTACAAAGGTTGGTGGGGAGTGCAATTACAAGAACGATTTACCATGGATAATGGTATGCTAAAATAAAAATTTTGCACTTAAAATGAATAGTAACACCTTATAGAGCGGTTACCAACAATTCCTGGGGCACGTGGATTCGCTCTTTCCAATCCAAATGTTTGGCTGCTGTTTCCCTGCAAAGTGGATTAGATGTGTGTGATTCATCACAATTCTTATTTTGCTGAAAATTGCCTATTAGAAGTTCAATTTAATGAGCAGAATCTTACATATTATTCTTTAAAAAACAACAACATTTGTTAGTTTCAACATTTTTGATTTTTCCAAAATCATTTTCAAAAGTGTTGTGTACAATGTCAAGCTGTACATATATAAACGTTGCGTCTAAGTACGTTGTTAAAGGGATTACTCGTCGAAACCCGAGTTAAACAAGCAAGTTTCAAGCAAGCTGATTTTGTAACAGATTTTGATCTTAAACCATTAATCATTTTTATTGCCTTTATCTTTATCACCATTACCCACATTTTTACTTCTTTTTGTTTTGGCATCAATGACCAGGATGAACGACATTAACGACCAACTTGTTAACTTCGAAAAACATCTTCTTGTTATGTCAAAAAAGGTCGATAATATTGCGAATTTCATGACAAGCAAAGTTAATAAGATTAGTGAAAGTGTTTTACACATAAAAGATGTGGTTATAAAAAATCTTGTTGAAGAAAACCGTCGGTTAAGGGCTAAAGTTGATGCTTTGGAAGAAAGCCAGGTATGTTTGGAAAGAGATTCATAATCTGAAAAACTACAATCAGAGAAATAATGGTTGACGGAACTCCGAACTCCGTGAAAGATCAACATCTCGACGGAGCCATTATCGAAATTTTTGACGCGATGAACATATCGATTGATGGCTGCAATATAGAAGCGTGTCATCGCATTGGAAGATCGTCACCAAAGAAAACAATTGTGAGATTTGTCAACAAGAAGGCCTGTGTGCAGGCTTTTCAGAACAGGAAAAAACTAAAAGACTTTAAATCGCGTAGTCTTGGCCGCAAAGTGACAAAGATTTTTATAAGAGAAAATCTTTATACTTATTCTGAAAAGCTTTCCTTTTTTGCCGTATGTTAAAGCGGCCAAATCTTATCTCGGAAACATTCTCTGTCAATGGCAAAGTTTTTATCAAACGTACCACAAACGAGAACAGAATTTTAGTTGACCATGTTAATACATTGGTGAATTTATATCCTGATTTTCAGTTATGATTTTTAATGAACATTCTAGCTTGATTAATGTTTTTTGTTATTCCAAAGTTCGTTTTTATTTCTGCTAATTAACAAAATTAGTTTATAAATATAGTTCTTCTCTTTCCATGGATTGGTTAATTCACAAGCAAACAATATTGTTGGGTGTATTTATCGTCATTCATGTATGTCTATTAATGTTTTTACAAACGATTTTATTCTTCCTCTTTTTTCAAAGTAAAATTCTGAAAACAAAAGTATTTTTTTACTTGAAGATTTCAATATAGATTTAATTAAAGTTAATTCTGATAATGAAACTTCTGATTTTTTGAACTTTATAACTTCTAATAATTTTCTTCCGCATATTACCTTACCAACGAGAATAATTGAGAAATCAAAAACAATTATTGATAACATATATTCTAACTGTTGTCATTAAAATATGTTGTCTGGTAACTTAACGTCAACAATTTCTGATCACTTACCTCAGTTTTTTATTCAACCTAACTTTAATGTAACATTTGTTCCTCGTAAACACAATATCCTTCGTAGAAATAGCACATATTTTGATAAAGAAGGTTTTCTTTCTGAATTTAATAACGTAGTTTGGGATGAAATTCTTGAATTTGATAAACTTAACACTGACAACAGTTTTAGTATATTTTTTGAGGTTTTTAACGGTTTATTAAACAAGTATATGTCACTCAAAAAGGTCAGTATTAAAAGCTTCAAGCTCTCTCTCAAACCGTGGATAACAAAAGGTATTTTGACGTCAATAAAAATCAGGAATTAGATTTATTGTAAATATATTCGAACTAAAGATATTAATAACAAAATCGGGTTAAAATCTCGGTATAATTCATACAGAAACTTATTGACTAAACTATTAAGATGCAGCAAACAAAACCATTTTAAGAAATACTTCATTGATAACTCAAAGAACCTTCGAAAAATTTGGATAGTTATACAAGTTTAATAAATCTAAAAAGTAAAAAAGATTCTGTTCCAACTGTTATTCTGGATGATAATGGTGTTTCGCTGACCGATCCTGTGAAAATTGCTGACAAATTTAACTCATATTTTACGACAGTTGCACATAACATCCAATCTAAAATTCATTCATCTCATACAAATTTTAAAAAATACCTAAAAAATCCGAACCTCAAAAGTATTATTATATCTCCAACTGATGAAATAAAGATTTCCTCATTAATACATAATCTAAGTAATAGAAAAGCTACTGGACCAAATAGTATACCTATTGTGATCCTAAAAGAATTAGGTAATTCATTTTCTGTCGTTCTTTCAAAGTTATTTAACCTATCTTTTACTACTGGTGTTTTTCCAAACATTCAAAACATCTTCAGTTTTGCCGCTTTTCAAAAAAGGTTGTAAATTAGAATGCTCAAATTATAGACCAATATCTTTCCTTTCAAACATCAGTAAACTATTGAATAAACTTATGTATTGTTAAATTTACAATTTCCTGTAGCTAATAGCTTTTACTCTATTTAGTAACACCAACCATATAATTTTGTAATTTGTTTTTCTATGTATTTTTTTATTATATGGTGAATAAATAATTTGAAATTGAAAATTGAAATTGAAGTTTCCAATAATATACTTTTTTAAAATTTTATATCCTTTGTTTTGTTTGTCGCTATTTGCGCAAACATCCTAATCATTTCTCTCGTTAACCTTTCTCGTTCTGCATAACTTCACATCTCTGACAATACATGACGACTTTTATTGATCTTTGAAACAACCTACTTTGACGTAACTTTTATATACTTACGACTTGACATTGGAGACAACATTCTTGAAAGTAAAAAATATTTTTTTACTTTCAACATTTCAGTTTTTAGTTATACATAGATAACACTACAGAAAAAGTATTTATGTTGAAAACAACATTTTCAGATATTCCATAAAATTGGCATGGAGAAAATCTTAAAGAAACAAAGGCTTTTAACAGGTAACTGTTTGATTATAAAGTTGGCCAAAGATACTAACAGCTGAATTTTAAATATTTATTATCCAAACTTTGTAGAAGGATAGCGAAGAAATTTATATTATTATTTTAAGAATTTGTATTATAGGCTACTTGGAATACATGATCAAAAGCAATTTTGCTACAAAGCAAACAAACGGAAATGGAAAAGAAGATAGCCTGAATGAAAGCGTGAGTAGCTACAAGCCTGGCATTGAAATTATAACCCCAGAGAATATCAACGAACGTGGAAGTCAGTTATCGTTACTTATTGATCATGGATGCGAGAGGGTATTTAAAGATCTGCTCAAGCGTGGTGTTTTGGTAGGTGTAGCATATTTTCGAATTCTAAATCTAATTCTTTATCATTATTCATCGTTTCAAATCATTCCCACTTTATGTGAATATATATATATATATTTTAATTAATATTAAATTAATATTATTATATTTTTAATATTATTAATATAATTTTTATATATATGTGTGTGTGTGTGTCACAGAATAAACTCAGAAATAAAACTATAATATATATATATCCAATCACCTCGGAATCATTTCAATCATATCGGAATCATTTCAATCACCTCGGAACCATTTCAATCATATCGGAATCATTTCAATCACCTCGGAATCATTTCAATCATATCGGAATCATTTCAATCACCTCGGAATCATTTCAATCATATCGGAATAATTTCAATCACCTCGGAATCATTTCAATCATATCGGAATAATTTCAATCACCACGGAATCATTTCAATCATATCGGAATCATTTCAATCACCTCGGAATCATTTCAATCATATCGGAATCATTTCAATCACCTCGGAATCATTTCAATCATATCGGAATAATTTCAATCACCTCGGAATCATTTCAATCACCTCGGAATCATTTCAATCATATCGGAATCATTTCAATCACCACGGAATCATTTCAATCATATCGGTAATCACGAGCCAATCTTTAAGCACAAATTTAAAGTTAGCTATTTAAAGAAATAATTTCTTCAAACTTTTCCCGTTAAAGCTTAAAGTTAGAAAAAGTTGACAAAATAAAACATAAATACGACTTTATATATATAAAGACAGCTAAATGATGACTTTTTCAATAACATTCAATAGATTCTTATATACACTCCTCCATAATGAATTCTTACTAAAAACTTTAAGTTCTTTAAAAAATCTTTTAAATGAGACGAGTTTTTGTCATTAGCTATTTCCTTTTTCGTCTAAATCTGATTTTTGGATAAATCATATTGGGTTAGGGTTAGGGTTAGTAACTTGCGCACTCGCTATTTAGCAATTAATTATATTTTTAACAGAATTTTCCTTTTATTGGATTAGAACGTATGGTTTTTACTATATATAGGTTTCGGTGTATACTATAATGACTAAGCAAATTAGATGCACACTTATCATCGTTTCTCCCATGTCAGCCTTCCTGTGTGTTTAAAATAGCTAAAATTAGTACTTTTGGTAAAAGATTGTAACGTTTACTCGTATCCAATTATGAACAATATATACAGATATATATTGGCATTCATAGCTAAATTGCATTAATCCCTTCTTAAACAAAATCAAATGGAAAATTATACTAGCTATACAACCCAAGACTGCATGTACGACAGGAACTCCGTATCATAAATATGACTTCAAACCTCCAATAAAGCTGATAATTTTGCTTCCTTTGCGCCGTCATCATCAATTTGAAACAAAACAACACTGTTTGACAAACTACCCACGTTAGATGTAATAAATAGAGCCATTTTTCATTTTCTATATCTTTCAGTGCGACTTTCGTCATCCAAATGTTATTCGAGTTTCACCTGTCCCTCTATACAACAGCTTCATGGATGTTTACAGATTCATTCAAACGCTGAAAGATGTCATGGTTTAAGTTGTTAATGGCAGTAACAATATTTATATTACATTGTAAACGTTGCCAGTAATTTTTTAAAAATAAATAAGAAGTAGCTTTTTGTTTTTGTCTTCGTTTTCTTTCTTGAACCTGGTTTATTCAATGCCTACTTATATTAGTAATATGCTACAAATTTGAAAAAATCGAGATCTCTAACCAATATCTATATCCAATCTTATTTTCATTGCTTGTCAAACGACCAAAAAGACTTCTCGATTTGAAATTCAAACATTCGAAATTTCTCGATTTGAAATATATTTGTTGATTTAAAATATATTTCGACTGTGGATTTGAAATATATTTCTAAATTTGAAATATATATACTTCGATTTGAAATAAATTTCTGGATTTGAAATATATTTTCAGATTGACTCTTCTCGGCTTCCGTTGAAACGGGATTTCGCAACTAACTATTCACTGCTTAATAATGCGTGAAATTTGCACGTGCATTGCAAATAGTTATGTAAAGGTTAATTAAGCATTCGGGTAATTCTGAAAAAAGAAAAGCTTTTGATAGATCCCCAAACACTCATACATAGTGTTCTATTGGAAGTTAGATTTTCATTCTCTGAATGATTATAAGTGAATATTTATACAGGATAAACTGTTCAGTACTAAATACTGCTATCATACATTTCCAGTTGGAAACTACTTGGAATTACTTATGACGCCCGTTTGCGCCTACAAAAATCGCTCAACCAGACAACTAACCTATTTGCGCTGTTCGGTTTTGTGAGCCGAAAAATTTATCCACTTAGCTACAGTGTCATAAAAGTATTCGTATACGCATTTCACAATATCACTAGGAATTTTACCATATGCTGTTGACTTATTGAAACTCAATTAAATAAAAGCATTTTTACATTTCTCATAAGTCATAACATAAAAAAACAATGCTCCTCTTGTAAAAATATGTGAAACTTGTGATCAGGATCTGAGGGAATTTCCGAAGCAATACTAGGGCTAACTTATGTCAAACATTGAATAATTTTCTCAACAATATTACATTTTTTAAAAAGTTAAACTGTTATTTAAGATCATTTTTGGTAAGAAATTTCAATGCAGATTTTCCGTAACCTCTTTAATAACATTTTTGGTTTTACTTGAATTGTCTTTGTCAAGGAGTTTTAAATAATAGGTTTTTTTTATTTTAATTTTTATTTTCTGAAATGTTTATTATAAATTTTGAAATCTCTTCGCATTGGGAATTTATTATAGAGTTGTTTGTATTTTCCGATACGGAACTTCGTTTATATTAATATGTTGTAAGTGAAAAATGAATGCCTTGAGACAATAATATTGAAAAATGGTTGGATATATCAGCTTCTATGATAGTATAGTGGAATTAGGTGAAAATACCTCCTGACCTGGAAAAAAATCATATAAAGTTAAGCGTTTGCACAGAGGTTAATTAGTATGTCAGGAATGACCAAAAAAGCCCCATGTTTTTGACAACAGGAAATCCCATTTTGGGCCCATTTTCCAAATTACAAATTTTGGCTAAACGACCAAATTTTTAATATCACCAAAATCATATGTTTTTTTATATTAATTGAAAGATAATTTAATGCTAAATAAAAAGTTTGCTGACGCAAAGTTTCAAAAATGTATGGTTCGTGAGTTATAGCTGCTCAAAGTGAGAATTATGACGTCATAATCTTGTCAAAATTTTCATTTCGCTAAAATCGTAAGTGTGATATACCGTTAGAAAGATGATTTAATGCTGAGTAAAATGTTTGCTTAGCTTATTACGTGAAAATGTACTGCTAACTAATTAAATTCAGTTTTAATGACGTCTTTATTATCCCTCAAATAATAAAGTATGTTAATTTTTCAAGATTTAAAACAAGTCATCAACAATATTTCTTATGTTTTCTTCTTCATCACTGTCGTTGTTATCATTATCTTCCAGCTCTTCATTGTCCAATTTGACCCTAGATATTAATAAACCAATAAGTTAGAACAATTTTTTCATATACTTGTACCTACAGATCATTAATTTCTCTTTCTCTGTAAATCAATCGGTGAATAAGGCATTATAATTTTCAATGTCACTCATGAAAATATTCTTACTGCTTTATTGTTGCAATACATCCCATGGCAATTCACACAAGCTGGCATACACTTAATACCATTTTTCCTACACATGCATGGTTTTTTGAAGTAGATTTGCAGTCCCATCGGATCACCTTGAGCAAATTTGGTGGAGCTATGTTTTTATCAGTTGGAATTGATTCACGTTGTCCGCCATTGGATTTCTAGCCCCATTCAGTAGGATTCAAGTTTGATGTTTTGTCTAGCATTTTCCATTCGATTAGCTGCAGATGAACTCTATAACCATGGAAATGTGCAGCCCGTTCCGTTAGTGGTAGCTGTTCAGGGACAAACCATCTTTGCACGCCATTTCGAGATATTTTGAATACCAATCTGATATGAATAGAGAAAAGAAGCTTTTGTTCCATTGGGATGAGAAGTTATGTGAAATCTTCTTTCTTTAGGAACGCGGCAAGAAATGTTGGAGCATGAAGGAAAGTCAATTAGGAGTTGCAAAAGTCAAGGATCATTTGTTGTTTATTTATGCATGGAGTGGATGTGACTCCACTTCAGCGATACTTGTCAAAAGAACATCAAGCTTCCTAAATTCCATCAAGAAGCCGGAAATTATGAGGGCGATATCCGAGACATTCATGGACTATTGGGCAACAAACGACAAAATTGTAGAATCTTCCGTCAAAACGTGGAAGATAATGATAACGACGACAATGATGAAGAAGAAAACATAAGAAATATTGTTGATGACTTGTTTTGAATCTTGAAATATTAACATACTTTATTATTTGAGGGATAATAAAGCCGTCATTAAAACTAAATTTAATTAGTTAGCAGTACATTTTCACGTAATGGGCTAAGCAAACATTTTACTCGGCATTAAATCATCTTTCTAACGGTATATCACACTTACGATTTTAGCGAAATAAAAATTTTGACAAGATTATGACGTCATAATTCTCACTTTGAGCAGCTATAACTCACAAACCATACATTTTTGAAACTTTGCGAAAGCAAACTTTTTATTTAGCATTAAATTATCTTTCAATTAATATAAAAACATATGATTTTGGTGATATAAAAATTTGGTCGTTTAACCGAAATTTGTAATTTGGAAAATGAGCCCAAAACGGGATTTCCTGTTGTCAAAAACATGGGGCTTTTTTTTGGTCATTCCTGACATACTAATTAACCTCCGTGCAAACTTTATATGATTTTTTCCAGGTAATACTCCCAATTCCATCATACTATAATGCAAAGTCGTCAGGATACTCGTAACATTTTCTTACAGTAGTTCAGAAATCTTTGTTTTTATCGTTTTACATATTTTTACATTTTATTTTTATATTATTAGCTACAAAAGTTAAGTTTCAATTGAGAAATAGGAAGTTTATTTCTTAGAGTGGTTTGGTCAAATCAATTTGGAAAAGTTCTAGCTGTTTGAGTAAATACTTAAACTTTGTAATTGTTTGCAGTATTTTAAAAACATACATGCTCGAGATTCTTGCACTGTATGGTATTCCCGAGCAACTCATTAAAACTATACAACTTCTCTACACTAATACGACAGCAACTATTTACACACCGGATGGAAAAATAGAGCCAATTGACATAAAATCAGGTATTCTCCAAGAAAATACATTGGTTTCCTTTCTCTTTATCCTTTTTGTAGATTACATCTTACGTATGTCTGTTGACCAAATCGCAGACAAAGGTCTTGAAGTCCAACCAAGATGAAGCTCCCGCTTCCCGGCTTGTCATCTTACTGCTGCTGACTTTGCAGATGACCTTGCTCTAATTAGTGGTTCCCTTGCAAATGCCCAATCTCTACTTTCTTCATTAGAGAAGGCAGCCAACTGTGTAGGCCTGTTCCTGAATGAATCCAAAACTGAATACTTGAACTAATGCTAGACCATTGACTCTGATTTCTCTATGAAAACCTTAAATGGTCGAAAGCTTAAGTGTGTACAGGACTACAAATATCTTGGCTCATTTATCTCAGACTCTGTTAAGGATTTTAAAACTAGAAAAGGAATGGCCTGGTCAGCATGTAATAATTTGCATAATGTCTGGACCTCCAGTCTCAATAATAAAACTAAGATAAACACCTTCAAAACAATTATAGAACCTATACTGTTATATGGTTCTGAAACCTGGACCCACAACGCAAGACAGCAAAAGCGACTTGAAGGCACATACGCCAGACTCCTAATGCGTGTAAAAAGTCTTTCCTGGAAAAGACATCCTACTCTGCAAAGCATCTATGGTGACTTTCCAAGAGTGTCTCAGGTGGTATGCAGTAGGAGAGTCTGAATGGTGACCTCCCAAGAGTGTCTCAGGTAGTATGCAGTAGGAGAGTCCAATTCGGTGGTCACTGCTTTTGAGCTACCAACAAGATTGTGTCTCCTCTTATCCTCTGGAAACCGCAGGCAATTGGTCGCAAGTCCCGAAAACTAACCTATCCTGGCGTCATTGCAAGGGACTCAGGTATTAGATTTCAAGACCTAGCGGTGGCAATGCAGGACAGGAACACATGGCGGGATATTGTGACTTCGATATCGACTGCGGTCGAAAGATGATGATGATATTTGTAAGGAGATAAAAAAATTTTTATTTCCGTTAAGTTCTAGCCATAGTCAGAAGAAAGAGAACGAATAATTCTCCTTATTAAATACTAAAAAATAAAATGTTTCGTAATCGTGATAGAAGGAATGTATGAAATGCGTGAAAGTATAGGCTGCATGCAGAAATAATTATAAAGATGTTTTAATGAGGTTATACAGAAATAGAATAGATTTTGAGTTGGGCGTTAAGACTGTTTTTCAAATTTTTGATACAACTTCTAATCACTTCAAACTTCAAATAAAAGATGCCTTACACATTAATTAGAAAAACAGTCTTAACGCCCAACTAAAAATCTATTCTATTTCTGTATAACCTCATTAAAACATCTTTATAATTATTTCTGCATGCAGCCTATACTTTTACGCATTTCATACATTCCTTCTATCACGATTACGAAGCATTTTATTTTTCAGTATTTAATAAAGAGAATTATTCGTTCTCTTTCTTCTGACTATGGCTAGAACTTAACGGAAATAAAAAAGTGTTTTATTTCCTTACAAACAATTCTTGAATATGTACAACATAATGAAGCAAATTTTGTAAAAGCAGTAGTAGAACCCTAACGTACTAGCATTGGTATTGTAATGCATGCATTTTATAGTTTGTAATTGTTGTAAACCAGAGTTAAACACAATCGTCATTAAATACTTCTGCTAATATCTGCTGATGAGGGTATTACGATCAAATGGTGCTCAATAATATAGTTTCAATATCACTACCAACACATGAAAAGTATGATGGAAGGGAATGAGTGAATGACAATTCAATTCTGCAATAGTTCTGAAGCACGATTTATCCTGAAGGTCATTAGTATTTCAGTCATTTTCGTTTGTAAAAATACAAGCCGATAATTAAATTCAAAGTGGTTACAAAAAAGGTTATGAGGGGGAAAGATTAGATAGTTTAGATAAAAAAATCATTTGCATACTGTTAAATTCATTTGAAGATTCGTTCCCTTTATTTAAAAGAAAGCTAAAAAGCTACAAAGTTTATAAATAACTCTGAAAAATAGTCAAAATAAAAAATGATATATTTTTTAAAACTCTAATTATATTATTAAAAATAAAATCTTTATTTTAGCTTCATTCCGCTCAGGTCGTCACAACCGTGTTTAGATTCATCATCGCATCCTATATAGGCTAAATTCAGATATACCATTCATAAAAACTAAAGGAAAAATAAGTTATGGAAATACAGTATACTCCCGATAAGTGGGACACTCAGGGGACCGCCGAAATCTATCCCACTTAGCGAATGTCCCACTTAAGCGAATATTAATATTAGGTTAGGAAGTTCAAGGGACCGAGAAAAACCGTCCCACTTATCGGGGGTCCCACTTATCGGGAGTATACTGTATATAAAAAAAAACAACCCAATAGAATAAATTCTGCATAACTCATGTAAAATAATCCACAACGAAGAACACTTCACTAACAAAAACTGATGAAAATACCAATATTCTACTCGAAAATATAAGCTGGAGAGAGATAAAACAAACTACGGACGACATTTTAAACGTCTTCGCTAAATTGAGGTTGAGTGTTGTTTACTCTTTCGTAGCATATGGAACGGAAATTTAACAATCAATTCATCGTCTCTTGTGGAATCGTCCGTACTGTAATCCTTAGCCACTTCATTGTCTTTACAACACTTCGTCCATTCTGCCGACGGGAATATTGGTTCATTGAATTTTGTTGAGCAGTCAGGATATCTTGAGAAACTCAACCCTAGCGGAAAACAGACTTTCTAAAGACTACATATGCTGACTAATATGCTTTCAAGTACTTATTGTAAGATGAAAACTAACTGTCGGACCTTCTCACTATTTTTAAGACTTACACCCGATTCAAGAAAACACATGGTAAAAACGATAACTCCAGTAGTATTTTGATTGCATAAACGTAATACACTTACTTCTTTTCCCTGGGCTCAATTTACAATTTTGGATATTCATTGCTGCAATTGACGGGAAAAGAACTCTATATTTTCGTATATTTGGTTCGCGACGGGAAACGATGCAAGATGTTGCTTGATCTTCTAAAACTATTATAAATAGGCACTTATAGGCCAATTGAAATAATTTAAAAACAGCATATGTATAAATAGGAATTATGTCTTTCTGCTAACTATTTGGTTCAATTTTATTTATTAATGTTTGAAAATTAGCGGAAAGAAATCAGTCTAGTCATCGCCAATGGAATTAAAATTACTGCTGGTTGTTGTTAGATTCACTTAAGATTCCCCTATTACCTGTGTTATATTTTGTTAGAATATCTTTCGGCATCGGAGTCAGAAGAACGCAAAAATCTTTCAGTCCAAATCTTTTCTTCCAATTATAAGGAGTTAATATCATGGATGCGTCAAACTGTGACCTTCTTCGCCTGTGTTCTTTGGTTCGATTGTCAACACATTTCGGAGACATATAGTGATTATATCTTGTTAAATTTACCACGTCGTTGCAATCAGAGCATACATAGTCGTATACAGGTATTTTATAGTTTTCAATACACTTGCTATGTACTGCACTTTGTCCGCAATGATAGCAGTGAATCAACAACCAATCACTAAAAGGATGGAAAATGAATTGGGTAATATTATATACAACTTCATTTAATGGCATCTCGTACCAAAGTTGTTAATGATTTCATAATATAAAACTACCAAGTTTTAGTACATGCACTACTGAAGGGGAATTCTACATCGAATCATAAAAAAATATTGATTTTGACATTCTCAATTTTAAAAAGTGCTCATCTCACTCATTTTGTAAGCTTTAAGAGTTTTGGATCATTAGTGAAAATCTTTAGGTCAAATCTTTTAGCGGTTGCCAAGATAACAGCATTTTTGTGGCAAGCAATTTTTTGACTTTCGGAACGGTAAATTCCATAAAATGTTTAATTTCGTAAGTAAATATCTTCAGAACAAAATATAAACTTAAAATTTTGGATAGCCCTAGGAAATTGGCAATAGGACTTAAAAAGCTCTATATACATGAAAAATGACATTTCAAAAAGCACTTTCAAATTTCAAAACTTCTATACTTTCTTAATGCTTTAAACTATCTACTGGATATAACTTTTAACATTGTGAAATATATACCTACCCTTCATCAGCAAAATGTAAGGGTCCCAGATCACACTTGCATAGAGGCCAGTCACATTTACTGTAGTTTTCAAGAAGTTCAGCAAAAGCGTCATTTTCCTCCCATTCAGCGTCTCTGAAAAGTCAAATAAAATCAACAAAAACACTTTAAAAAGATCTTCACCTAGTCTCATTTAAAAGGGAAAATAAACGAGAAAAAAACAAGTACTTTTGTGGTATAAATATCCCGAAGGTTTTCATCTCGAGCAGAAACTGATCAACATTGTTGCACATCGGACATTTGAAGAAGTATCCACTAGCCATGGCTTGTCTCTATAAATCCAAAGATTGAATGGTAAACCAGTTAAAGGAAAAAATTGTTTCTGGAAGAAAAGGTTGTGGGAAATAAATGATGCGAGCAAATTTTCGCAACTTTTTCTTCCCTCAACAATTTCTTTCTTTAAAGTATGTGCAACCTCCTGCATATTTATTCTAAGTAATACAGTATAAGACGGATTGTCATACCTGAACACATTCCTTGTGAGCAAAATTGTCCTTGCAACATGGCATTTTCACAATGTCTGTACTTGGTTTATTGATGTTGTCAAAACAAATGGGACATTTCACCTTATTCACACATCTTTTAATGAATGACATATCTTGATACTTCCGATGGCTCTTACAAAAAGAACTAAAATTTAAAAATATAGAAAGTTTTTACAGCAGAAAAACACTCAAAATAATTTCATTGAAGCAAATTCAAATGAAAGAGTAAAGATTAATGATTATAAGGCTTACTCGAATGTACCATAGAAACGAAATTGAACATTGTAGTAGAGACCGCAGCGGTAATGATAGACAGTACGACAAGATTTTACCCCACAACCTGAACTTGCTCCATGCAGACCACAATATTTGCATTCCTGAACAAAAAAAACAAAATTGAAATAGTTCAAGTGTTAAATCTTCTTTTGTTTGTTACTCTAGCCCTAATTAAATCAATCATAACTCACCAAATTAGAGGTTAAAATTGAATTCTTACTCAACAAAATGAAGATATTACCAGTTTTTTCGTTCTTCTGATCTCCTTCAATATATCCGTAAGAAGAAACCCATCAAACCCATCTTCATCCCTGCCTTTTTGTGGAAGACCGGCAGAAAAATACTAAAAAATAGTAAAAATGAAAAATCCTGAAACTTGATTGCAATATACAACAGATTAACTGTAAATAAATGAGTCACCAAACAAAATTGATGAGCAGCAATGTTAGACTTGACATCTTTAAAAAACTTTCCACTGACACCATCATCACCCCATTGACAAAAACAGCAAACTATAGATAAAAACCAAAAAATTCACAAAAATCCTAGTTAAGAGAAGTTAGTTTGTTACCAGAGATAGTCCTCTTGTGTTGACGTCTGTTTGATCGATCACAGTTCTTCCGCTTTCTTGTATTAACATTCGAGCGGTTAAACATTTTTACCAATGAAACCAATAACATTCAGATATAAATCAAATATTTACTTCCTTGCAATGCATCATTATCCTTACTGAAGCCATATAAAAAAATCTATTTTTAGAAATTGGTTTTAGAGTTCCAGTTATTAAATGTTATTGTTACGTCATAAATACGACAACAACTAATGATTTTTAACTTGTATTCAAATCAAAGTTAAAATCAGCTTTTTCAGATTTATAAAAAACGTTAAAAATAAGGTCCGTAATAGCTTGAAAGAAATGTTTTTGCAAGTACGACATCCATGATCTGCCATTGACCTACTTCATTCAGGAGAAAGACTCCTCCTAAAAAACACAACAAGAGAGTCATCCAATGAAAATTGCTTCACATTGACAGCCACAGATTTTGTTGAAACTTTGTAGATAGTTTGTATACCCCCTATGAAAAGCGAATCCTGACAATTCCACTTTGATGTGATTTTTAGTTCTCCAAATATGTCTGTCAAAGACTTATGATATTCCAGTGAAGTAAAGAAGGGGAAAAAGTGTTTAAAAATTAGATTTTAATAAAATATTTTGAACAAAAATGGATTAAATGTTATTTCTATAACTTTACTGGCCTAGACTTTAAGGAAAAATAAAAATTATTTTTTCAAAATAAATTAATCATGTAAATAAATACCTGCACCATATCATAGAGAATACGACCCATGTGGTGACAGGATATTTCATTTAATGATGGAGTAAGATGCTGCAACATGTTTATTGGTACACCTAATATGCTCTTTGACTTCAAAGTTTCATTAATATTTTCACTTTTAATGAATGGGTTAATGTTAGATATATTCTCTTTGTCTTCAGCAGAAACAATTTTCTCAACACACAGTTGGACGTGATCCTGAACATCTCTAGCAATTAACTTCTCTTCATAATTATCCTGTTCCTGCTTCAGACTTGTTTGCAGTATACAATGATTATTTTTACAATCTGTAGAGTCGCCACTACTAAGTAGTTTAATGTCTCTACCAGGATAGGCACATTGAAACATACCAGATGAAATACATTGTGTCAACGGCAAGTTTTTCTCTGTGCTAGGCATTGTCCCAGTGAAATGTTTAGTTTCGGGTTCGAATTTATTTGTTGAAAAGGTATCAACAGGACTTGGTAGTTCTTTAGTAGGCATAGATAGAGGTTCGATTACCACTTTAAATTCACAAATATTATGCTTTTTCTTCCAATAATTTGTGGCAAACACAGACGAAGACATGAGAACTGGATCACCTTTAGCAGTAAGATCCACTAACCTCTTCCTATGTGCTATATTCCTGTGTTCAAAACTATTAACAATATGAAAACTCTTTTTCCTGTCAAATGCAGCAACATCATTGCAGACATTACATACATAACCAAAACGAGGAATAAAGTTATTTGTTAAACATGAACGATGTGCCGCACTCTGTCCACACATGTAACAAAGGTAGAGGCGCCAAATCCTTAATAAACAAAAAAGATAATAGATTAAAATAAGGACAAGAGCACAAATAACATTTTAATAATAATCATTGTTTTCTTGTGAGTTATTAATTAGCCAATACTAGCATTCCTTAAAACTTGGCAATTCCACAACCTTTATATGCTACACAATTCCTGTTAAATTATATAATCACACATGCACTTACCCTCTATTTGCTGAATACATTCGTCCATAATGACATTGACAATTTAAAATATCACACTGATGGTATTGTTCAAGTAATTCAGAAAATGCATCCAGTCCTTCCCAAGCTGCATCACTATAAGTACCAAATTTAAAATAAAAATGAATTATAACCACAATGAAAGCAAATTTGTCTGCTAAACAATGATACCTAAGAAAGCTTTCCGTATTTAGAATTTTCCAAACCCCGACTGAAAACTAATGTAAGTACAATGTATGTAAAAATTAAGCAAAAATAGGGTAAAAGCAGTAAAAAAATGAAATCAAATTACTGTTTAAAAGATTTTCCCTATTATATATGTTATTATTATTATGTTTTGTAGCTCTTTACTCGCAAGTGGCCTTTTAGGCCTTGTTTTGATATATATATATATATACTGTTTTGTTTATATATAAAATTTGTCCCCATACCGTTGAGGTCTGAAAATTCCATAATTAGACATTTCGGCAGTAAATTTGTCGACGTTATTGCATGTTGGACAACGAAAAAAGTAACCACTAACATCTGCTTGCATCTAGAAAATGGAAACATAACTAAAGACAAATACTTTTATTTAAAAACTTTGCCAATGTAAAAAATTAGAAAGAATTATGTTAGAATATCCTAATCCTAATATCCTAAACCGACAAGCTGTGTTTGATAAAAATGATAATGAAATTTAGTTCTACGTATCTATTTTCATGAAACGTGAAAGTTTTAATTCAAAAGCATATTTTATCATAGTCTTCTAAAACCTTTAATATTACAATCATAATTAAGTGAAAAGATTTGGGTTGCAAGCTTAACTTACAACTCTTACTTATGTCATATTCGCCCGATTAATGGGGTCATCATCATCATTTACATTTTTCACTTTGACTTTGGAAACGTTTACAATGAATATCAGTGAACTTTCCGTTTTGTTATTAACTGTATTAGTAGCTGTGATTATTACAAAAACAAAAATGTTCGCCGCCACAATTATCCTCTATTTAAGCAATGATGTGTGATCAATATTTACATACAAACAAGGATGAGCTGAAAGAGTTGTCCGTTAAAGATAGTAGGAAGTCTTTAAAGAGGAAACTATAAAGAAGAGAGGATTGAATAAAGGAGAAAAAAGTAGTTACTTTTGAGTTTACTGTTTTTATTGCACCGTTTTTAAAACACTGCCTAAGAAGACATATATTTTTTTAAACTCAGAGGGGATAGTGGCATGCAAATAACCTTAGCCTATCTTGGGGTTTTGCGCAACGTTTATTAAAGAAAAATGAAAAAATATACAAATAAAATACATAAAATATCTAATTTTTGTTTTAGAATAATGCAACATAATACAGATTTTATTTCATATAAAATATCCATTCAAATCTAATGTAAACAAGCTTACTGTTGAGTTCCAGAAGCTTGGAAACCCTTTTATTGACAAGGACAATGACAAAAATTTGATCTAACTTACACAAGAAATGTAATGGGAGAAAATGTCATCAAGACTGTGAATGAAGTTGAAACCCTTGGCAAAAAACAAGCTCAAGTCTTCATGAACAAAAGACTGATAAAAAAAATAGAAAGCAATTGACGCGCCAATAAACAAAAATAAATTGTCACTATTTTCTTCGGCTAATTCCACATCATCACAAGTTGCTAGTAAGTAAAAGCAAAAAATGCAATTGAAAAAAGATAGGAAAGGAAGATAGTTTCCGCCATGAAACAAGAAAAGAACAACCAGCATTGTTGAAAAATAGAGAGATTTGTTCGGGTAACAAAGCAGACGTATTACCATGCCTACGAAGTAATGCTGATTTTGATGATGAGCAAAGAAGAATTTAAAACTGTGCTATGGTCGCCCTCTTCAAAAATCCCACCCTCAAATGATTATTCAGACAGATGCCTCCATGACGACTTTGGGGGCTTTGTTGCAAAGGAATACCTACCCGGTGTTCCTTTACTTTGCCCTTTGGAATTACGTTTTGAAACAAAAGATTTCAAATTATCTGCGGAGCATAATGAATGCATTGAAAAGGAAAACACAGGACTCGTCGGAGTGGAAACTAGACCCTCAGATCTTCAAGATCTGCCAAATTTATGGCCGTATAACAGTGGATTTGTTTGCATCGTTGTGATCAGCTCCCTTGCTACATAGCATGGAGACCGGTCCTCTAAGTCAGGGGACAGAAGAGTTGTTGATGAACCCTTCAGGGTAGATTCATCAGTTTATAGAGACCAAATCATTATAGTTAGCGGTTTGGAAGGTTTCAAAGCTACCTTATCTGCAAAAGGAATTTCAGAACAAGCTTCCACAATCTGTAATTCACGCAGACCAAGCTCAAAATCTAATTACAAGTGGGTCAATATTTAACATTTAGACACAAAGTTTACGTTTAAAGACCTGAATGATGGAGAATGGTGATTCTCAGCCAATCCTGAGCTTTATTAATCAGCATAAAGGAGTAGTTAGCATGACAATAGCAGGGTAGATTAAGCGTTTTTTAAACGAAGCAGGAGTTGATACAGAGGCATTTAAAGAACATTCCACACAATTAGTTCCTACTTCTAAGGCAGGGGTTTTTGGCGTGTCCGTAGCAGAAATCATAAAGAGGAGTTCTTAGCCAAGTAGTAATTCTTACTTTAGATTTATTTATAAAATCACTGTCAGTAGAAAATATGACTTACCTTAACACAATCTCTGTGAAGAAAGACATCAACACAACAAGGCGTTTTCAAAATCGCCTGCTTATCTATGACTGTTATATCTTCTATGCAAATAGGACATTTAGCAGGTGGTTGCATACGTAGAATTCTTCTTAAATTTTGATTGGAACGATGTTTCTTGCAAAATGATCTAAAAAATATAATGCAACCAATTGGAATTCACTAAAACAACATGCCCATAAACTGATGACTTTATAGAAAAAAAATACAGGAGTCTTAGGAATCCCATTAAGTGACAGCTTAAAATTAAAACACAATATTTGAAAATTAAATGAATTTATTTTGCTAAAATTTCTGTCATCCTTCAGGGGGTAAAATATTGGGTTTTTCACAAAACTAGCTAAAATGTGAATTGTTCAACAAATCTATATTCTAGCTTTACTCCATTATCCAAAGACATATCATGTATGTAAGCAACAAAAATCACTGTTAGGGCCTTGTCCATTATATACAAAAAATTACAAATTTTATAGGACTTTTTTTTAAATTTGAAAAAAGGAAATATGACTATGAATTATGATTAACTTAAGAAAAAAAATAAAAAATGTTGTAAAATATAATTAAAAGTGTTGTTTCATTGTTTGTTCTAGAAAAGTAACATAAAATATTTTACCCCCTTAAAAGTAGCAGAAATTTTAACAAAAGAAAATCATTTTATTCTTATATAATATCGTTAAAAATTTAAACTGGCTTCAGCTAAAAATATACCAAGCCGTACTGTTGTACAGTACAGTTTTTGCTATCATGTCCTGCGCACTCTGCAGCTGAATAATTAATTACTGCACCTCACGTGAGAATGCTTTTCGCATGAAAACAGTTTAGAAACTATATATTAAAATATATTTAAATATATTGAATACTACAGAATGTTTTAAATTCTCTTTTTATATACAAATTAACACTTAAAAATGTCAAAACAAAACTAGGAAGCTAGTGAGCTTTTTCAACGAAAACAAGAATTTAACAATGATTTTACTGACAAAATTTGTAATGATTGCTTTTTAAAACAATTTGGTTATCTTCGATTTTCAGATTGAATTCTATATTGAGGAACAATAATTTTTAATACAATATACAGACAGTTATGTCAGAACTTTATATGCTTACTCAAATGCCCCAGAAAAAACATACTGGACATTATGTTGCAAACCACACTTGTAATGATAAACAGATCGACATGTCCGAACTGAACAACCACCACTAGCACCACCTTTCTTGCAAATACGACATCTCTTTGAAAAAATATCAGTTCAAGTCATTTTCATTTTTCAACATCAAATTTAGACTTACAATGTCTTTAGCGCGATTTATCTCACTTAAAATATCGTTGAACATGAAACCATCAAATCCCTCATTGTCTTTACCACTTTGAGGCAAACCAGCTGAGAAAAACTGAAACATAACCATGATATATGAAAAGTAAGAGTTAGTCCACTTCTTTTCTTCAAGGACAGATCAACTAACTAATAGAACAGATAATAATTATGAATAATGAAGTCAATCAAAAACAATTAATATTTCGATCAGTGTTTACATTTCTAAAATATTTTTGCAAAGTTGAAAAATGATCAATACTGGCTGCATCCAAAATCTAAGCACATTTTATAAGAAACTATATTTATTCAAGTTAGGATTTACAAATGACAGGCAAAACTCTATCAACATGTTTAGAAAGAAGCAATAAAACAAACAAATATATTTAAAAAAATCTTTAATAAGACATTGATTTGAAAATGCCAAAAGTTGAATGAATCAACAAATTTTCCAGTTCTGTTAATTAATACATTATTATGTTATCACCCATTCATTGATATTTATCAAGATTATCAATGACTTTTATTATTTTCTATTGGAGATTGCTCAAAACAAGGCCTAAAAGGCCACTTGCGAGTAAAGAGCTACAAATTTGTTTTTTGACTTGTTTTTGTAACAACATTTATAATTTTGTAATTTAATTTAAGACCAATGCTTTATTAGTTTGGATTAGAATTTAGAATGCAGTTTCAATTTTTTAAAACATTTTTAAAAATGCCTTTCTTGACAATCATGAGAATAGAATTTGTGAAGTTTATCATAACAAAGAAAGTATTTTCTCCACAAATGAGAAATAGTTTTATTTTCAATCTTAAAATAATCTTGAAATAAATGACACACAATAATAATGGAAAGAGTAATGAGAAGCTGACTCCCATTATCTCATTTTCCGGGTTAAAATTGAAGGATATTGACTTGGCAACCTAGTACCATCTTTAAATACATACCAAACAAAACTGATGTGCTGCAAGGTTTCTGTTTTCATCCTGGAAAAATGCACCATACTCCAGATTTTCACCTTCTCCGCAGAAACAGCATTCTAATTAAACAATGGCCATTTGATAAATAAATTTGATTTCATGGTGATTTTTCAAGAAAATCTGTTTCATAAAAATATGTAAACTGTAAAATCAGACAGGATTCAATTCAATTCAATTCAATTGTTGTTTATTCACCATATAAAAAATACAAAATTACATAGAAGAAACAAATTACAAAAAATATATGGTTGGTGTCACTCAATAGCATAAAGCTGAACAATGTAGTGACACCACAGTAGAAATATACCTAAAAAATATCTAGAAAAAATAAATATTATATAATTTGCCAAGATACACACAACATAAAATACAAACCACCAAGCAAAATATATATTTGTTTAATAACACAAGCTAAACAATTGATTTACCCCTAATGCTAAGTTTGACTAAATTAGAAAATTGTTTACTGTTTAAATCAAAAATAGAATTTAACCAATGCATGCTTTTATAATTTACATCAAAAATATTTGTAATGTCTCTGATTGAATTGTTCCAATCAATGATGCATCGGTACTTAATTGAGTATTTACCATAAAAAACTGAATGATATGAAGAGATTTTAAGTTCATTAGCTAGGGCATTGCGAGATGGATAAGAATGAAAATGGCAAAGTTTTGTGAAAAAATTGCCAATCGAAGGGGGGATATTTTGGTTTAAAGAATCAAAAACAAACATAATGTTGAGGAGTTTGATAGTTGACGAAAATGGAAGGATGTTAAATTTAGTGAAAGCAGCAGTTACATTTGATCTAAAAGGTTGAAAATTTATAATTCTTAAAGCTGATCGTTGAATAGAACATAATTTATTTAAATTTAAGCTTCCTTTTTGGCTCCAAATTTGACAACAATAAGTTAAATGCGATGAAAAAATTGAAAAATACAAACTTTTTAAAATTTTATATTAACGTGGTATCTAATTTTTGAAAGCATGCTATTTGATCGGTTTAATTTTTTACAGAGTTCAATTAAGTGAGGTTTCCAAGTCAAATTTTCATCAATTAAAACTCCCAAATAATTAATGTAGGTTGATTGTTTTAAACGTGATCCATTTAACATGATTTTAATTTCAGAATCGTTTTTTTTATGACGTTTCTTAAAAATGATAAATTCGGTTTTGTTTGCGTTTAAAGCGATAAGATTTGCATTAAGCCAATCATTCAATCTTCGCAGATCATAATTTACTTTTTTACATAAGGTTTTTATGGACTTGTTGATGTATAAAAAATTAGTGTCATCTGCAAAATGATGCACGGTTGAAAACTTTATACAGTTATAAAAATCATTAATATAAACTAAAAATAGAAATGGGCCCAACACAGAACCTTGAGGTACGCCACAACTGGTTGACTTTAAAGATGAAGAAAATCCGTTAACCGTAACAAATTGCTGCCGATCTTGTAAATACGAGGCAAACCATTCATTAACAATGCCTCTTGCACCGATGTGATCAAGTTTTTTAAGTAGGATTTTGTGATAGACTGTATCAAATGCTTTCTTCATATCAACAAAAATACCACAAGCAAAAAGATCAGAGTCAATAGCTTCTCTCACTCTCTCTGTTAAACTTAATAAGGCATGAGCTGTTGAATACTTTGATCGAAACCCAAATTGTAATTCATTAAGGCAATTAAATTTATGTACGAAATTGTAAATTCGAGAATACATAAGTTTTTCCAAGAGTTTACTGACGTTAGAAAGCAAAGATATTGGTCTATAATTAGAACATTCTAATTTAGAACCTTTTTTAAAAAGCGGCAAAACTGACAATGTTTTGAGAATATTTGGAAAAACACCAGTAGTAAAAGATAAGTTAAATAACTTTGAAAGAACTGCAGAAATTGAATTACCCAATTCCCAATTGAAACACCATTATCATCCAGAATAATAGTTGGAACAGAATGTATTTTACTTTTTATATTTAACAAACTGTTTATACCAATCCAAATTTTCCGAAGGTTCATTGAGTTATCAATAAAGTATTTCTTAAAAGGGTTTTGTTTGCTGCATCTTAAAAGTTTAGTTAATAAGTTTCTATATGAATTATACCGAGATTTTAACTTGATTTTGTTATTAATATCTTTGGATCGAAGATATTTACGATAAATTTTATTCCTGATTTTTATAGATGTTAAAATACCTTTTGTTATCCACGGTTTGAGAGAGAGCTTGAAGCTTTTAATACTGACCTTTTTGAGTGGCAAATACTTGTTTAATAAACCGTTAAAAACCTCAAAAAATAAATTAAAACTGTTGTCGGTATTAACTTTATCAAATTCAAGAATTTCATTCCAATTTACGTTATTAAATTCAGAAAGAAAACCTTTTTTATCAAGATAAGTGGTATTTCTACGGAGGATATTGTGTTTACGAGGAACAAATGTGACATAAAAGTTAGGTTGAATAAAGAACTGAGGTAAGTGATCAGAAATTGTTGACGTTAAGTTACCAGACAACATATTTTTATCACAACAGTTAGAATAAATATTATCAATAATCGTTTTAGATTTTTCAGTTATTCTCGTTGGTAACGTAATATGAGGAAGAAAGTTATTTGAAGTTATAAAGTTGAAAAAATCTGAAGTTTCATTTTCTGAATTAACTTTAATTAAATCTATATTAAAATCTCCAAGTAAAAAAACACTTTTGTTTTCAGAATTTAACTTCGAAAAAAGAGGAAGAATAAAATCATTTGTAAATTCATTAATTGACATACATGGATGACGATAAATACACCCAACAACAATGTTAACTTTTTTTGGACGAATTATTTCAATAAAAATCGATTCTAAGTGTAATTTTTTATACATCAACAAGTCATTTCTCAGTTTATAATTTAATTTTTTAGAGACATACAGAAGTGCACCACCACAAGATGATTCAGTAGGAGTGTGTTCAATGTTATATCCTTCTAATGATATTGGAAACGGTGGTGGAGCGTCACGTTTTAATTTAGTTTCGGTTAAACCAATGATACCAAAATCAAAGTTAAGTAAACGTAACATGATACAAAATTCATCAAAATGTTTGTTAAGTGAAGATACATTTAAATGAAAAATCGAAAAAGAGTTATTGCTGTCAAATTTGGAGGAGACAAAATCATCAATATTGAAATACTTACACTTTATAACATTATGATATAAGTCATTTTCTTCTTTTGAATTATCAATGAAATTTGAGGTAAAAAAATCATTAAACATAGAAAAGAGTTCGTTACGATCATGAGAAGGAAAAATTTTCATATTACCGGGAATTTTGTTTGTGTCTATAATAATATCAGAGTTGAAAACTTGGAAAAGTTCATTATCCGATACTTGACTAAATGGAAAAATTTTCCTTATGCACAAAATACAAAACCAATCAGAGACGTTTGATTGTAATAAACGGTAATCAATGTCATTTAATCCATTGCATTTTTTATGTATCCAAGAGTTACAAATATCACATTGTATTGCATGGTGGTTGTTTTTAATAATTCTATTGCATACTTTGCAAAAACATCTTTCCATAGAAAGAGAAGAACTGTATATAAAAGAAAGAAAAAGAAGGGGGGGGGGAAATAAGAATTTTACAAAAATATTACTTTTAGTTATTCAATTATTTGCTGGTTTTGTTTCAAAGCAGAAGTTTTCAATCAAGGAAATTATATCATGCACAAAAATCGAAATCAGGATATAGATTGACCAAAGTGTTACAATGGTCTATCACAATCCTTTTCTCGTTAATGGTGCGTTTAATAAAAACCTTTCCATTAAGACAGAAAGTGTCGTTGATTAGGTTAGCCCTTTTTAATAAACGGCAATAATAAGAGAGCTTTTCAAAATAGGGACAAAGATTTTCTCTTATAAAAATCTTCGTCTTTTTATGACCAAGACTAGGTGATTTGAAGTCCTTAAGTTTCCTCCGGTTTTGAAAAGCTCTCATACAGAGCTTCCTATTTACAAACCGAACAATCGATTTCTTGGGTGACGATCTCCCGATGCGGTGACACGCATAGTAATGTCCATCGCCTCAAAAATCTCGATCACCGCCCCCTCCAGATGCTCGTCCTTCACAGAGTCGGGAATTCCGTCGATCACGATGTTGTTTCTGCGGCTGTAGCTATCCAAATTGTAAATTTCTTTTTCCAAACACACTTGATCTTCCTCCAAATTAACAACTTTCTGTCTTAAACGTCTGTTCTCTTCGACCAGATTTTTTATAACAACGTCTTTTATATGGGAGACGCTTTCATTAATCTCTCCAAGTTTGTCAGACATAAAAATCTCGATGTTGCTGACTTTAGATGAAATGTCTAAGAGATGTTTTTCGAATTTTATCAACTGATCCTTAAAGTCATTCATCCTGGTCATTGATGCAAAGTTAAGGCGCGATTAAAGAGAATGGAAAGTCAACAATGTGTGTAAAACTGTATCTGCAACAAAACCAGCTTTCCAGGAATTACATCATTACCCCGCTGTCAGAAATTTGTATAATATGCAATAAAAAAATTTCTTTAAAGGAAGATTCCGCCCGGTGGCAAGCAGTCGGGCGTTATAATCCAAAAAAAGAAATAAAAGCACTGCAAAGGAGATACAAGTAAGAAGTTAATGAGTTTAACACCAATTACTATTTAATTAATAGTAAGGAAGTGATTAAAAGATGTTGTGAACGGCGGGTTAGGAGAATTCAAATCTTAATCTGTTAGAAATAAGATAAATATCCAACCCAAACCATGAAATAATCCACAAATACTGGTAAAAACACACAGTAAACGGCAAAAAGGACCTCCAATGTAAATGCAATGTATAACGCCAATGTAACCAACGCCAAATATAACCTCCAATGTATAACGACCACACACAAAAAACACGCACAAAAAACACGTCTTGCTCTTAATGCGTAACGAATAATCAATGTTATTACAAGGATATTTGTATATTTTACAAGAATAAACTTTAGAAGTCAAACAAATTTCAACAGATCAAACTTTGAAATGGTTCATTCAGAAATTCTTCCATTGAATAGCTGAACAGCAAATCTCTCTGGTTGGAAGCCCTGTTTTATTGCAATGAGGTTTATATTATCAGCTCTTAAAAAATTCATTTTTGTTGATGGTATAGAATTGATTAATACCTCATTGGTCTACTCATGAGTAATAAATCCTGTAATGAATAGTATGTATGTGTTATGCGATGACACAAATCTTGGTTTTACTTTACTACTTTTTCTGGAAGCCAAACCTTGCATAGTAAATGGAAGGTACTAGCAATGAGCAAAGTATTTATTACTTCCTACGGTATATTTCACTGGTTATGGCTGGACCAAAGATGAGCAAAACAAAGTTATGACACCTGTGGGACTACATCTGGTATGTCTGCAGCTTCCGATGAAGTGTTGAATTTGGTGAAATGTGGCTGTTCCTCTTCCACACCATGCCGTATCAAAATATGCTCTGACAGTTCAGCAGGAAATGCTTGTACTGTAATGTGAAAATGCAGAGGAGACATCATTTTTGTCACATTGAGATGACAAGATATCTGACTCAACAACATGTTGAAAGCAAAGCAAAATCTATCAAATTTGAGGGGTCCGAAAGAAGCCATTATGGATTTACCCAAATTTCTCAAGCTTTCACAGATGGCATCAATGAGATTATGATTCTCCACTAAATTCTGATGAAATCAATTCCATGATCAATGGAAAATGGCAATATAATTGGGTATACAATTGGTATTTGAAACACCAATATCACTGTTGAAACAGTGCACATTCTAGAAAATCGTAATCAATCTTTTAACCAATACTTTGACAAGCAACCAGAAATAAACCCCAACAAATAATATTAACCTACCGTTGATTTGGAAACTATTTTCTAATAAATCCATGATCTTCTGCTTTTTTCTTCGTTTTCCACAACCAAAAGATGAGCTTTTACGTTTGCGAGACCGCGGCTTCGGTGAATGTTGCATGATTGCTTTAGTCTATAACAGTAACTTTAAAAGTAACAAATCAAGTAAAAATTGATAACGTATTAAAAATGATTGAATGAATAAATGAAACAACGAGTGAGATAAACATTCTAGATTGGTGGTAAAGATGTCCGATGTTACAGGACAACTGAAAACACCAAAAAATACAGTCAGAAAACCTATTTTTTAGTCAAAAACTTTTGTTTTTGTATCTATTTACAGTATTTATGATTTTTCAGGCAACTAACAAAAGACTAACTCTACACTGTAGATCAGCAAAATAATCACTCATAGCACAAATTGATTTCGTCACAAAATAATATCATGAGGCAAATGTTACCGCCAGCAATGTTATTCATTTAACTTCTTAATAATGAATCCCTAATGAGTAATAATAATGAGTCTTTCTTGGTTGCACAGGATATCAATCATGTTCTCTGGAGACACCCATAATATTATCTTGCATCTTGCATTTAAGATATAGCTTACTACCAATTTGAGAAGAAATAATGGTCATGAGCAAGGTATCTTAAACTTCCATGTCCCAGCCAATAAATGTTTTTGATGTTAACTTACCATTAATAACAAAACATTACTCCTCTCTCTGAAGACGTCTTTATACTGTATAACTGGGATGATGTTGTTGATATCAATAAGAATGATGTCAATTACTCAATGGATAATTATTTGTCCAAATTCAATGAAATTTTGGACACCCATATAGCCCTTATGAAATGTGTCTCATGAAATCATGTCAAAAATTAGCGAAAAAAAATAAAAGTCCTTACTAAAATCTAATAATTTAAGCCGCAAAGCAGAACTTCAAATTCGGTTTAAAGCCTTGAAAAATGAAATTACTGCCTTAACCAGGTCTGGAAAAAAGGAATATTACAAAAAATACTTTACTGAAAATAAGAATTATCTCCAAAAGTCTAGAAAGGAATTAAAGAAATTATTAATATCAAGTTAAAAAAATTTAATAGCCCAACATGTCTGCAAAACGGTGATGTAAATATAACTGATCCTATTGCCATATCCAATTCATTTAACAATTACTTTTCCTCTGTTGCTAATAAAAAACTGGAGAAACACAAATACAATGGCTCAAAGTCTTTCAGAGACTTCCTAGCCAATCGGATCACTGAGCAATTTATTTTCTCAGAATGTGATGACAATGAAGTTGCTACTCTCATTTCGGCACTCAATACATCGAAATCTTCTGGTCCAAATAGTATACCCACTCATATTCTTCAGATGTTAAAATATGAGATCTGGTATTTTATCCAAAATCTAGAATATATCTCTTTCAAGCGGTATTCACACAGACATCTTAAAAATCTCAAAAATTATACCAATCTTCAAAAAAGGTTTGTGACACTATTATTGGTGTCCAACTATAGACCAATATCTTTGTTGTAACTTATAAAAAAAATTTGGAAAAAGTTGCCCATAATCGAATCAAATATATACTTTTTTAGAAGATTCACAATGCATATATTCCCTACAATTTGGTTTTCGCAAAAAGCACTTCAATACCCATACCCTTATTGATATAACAGAGAACTTGTCTAACCCGTGCCAGCATGGAAAATAGACGTTAAATGTATAGAGAGAGAGAGAGAGAGAGAGAGAGAACACAGTAAAAAATTTGCTTGAGAAGTGGTTGTTGACTTCCAGAAAGCCTATGATACTGTCAACCATGACATACTTATGGCCAAATTAGACAACTATGAAATAAATGGCATAGCTAATAATTGGTTTGCCTTATCTTAAATGTAGTTCACAATTTGTTTCCATTTTAGGATTTGATTCAACCACTAAACCCATCTCACATTCCACAAGGCTCTGTCCTGCAACCACTTTGCCAATAAAATCACTCAACTGTGATAAAACTGAAGTAATTTTCTTCCCCAAACCTGGGTTTAAAGTACTGACATAAAAATCAAAATGAATAGAATGCGAATTTTCCCATCAAAAAGCATTAAATATCTTCGTAAATAACTAAGAAACTCTAAAATTTGGTCCTCATTGTAATATTCTCTCATAAAAACTTAAAAGAGCTAATGGAATGCTGTATAAAGCAATGCATTACATCTCAAAAGATGATCTGAAATTATCATATTTTGCAATTTTTCCTGTCACCTCTTGTGGTCAAGATATGGGGTCAAGTCAAGCTTCAGAGTAGTGCACTACGTATTATCACATTTTCTGACCTGCTGATAGCATCCTCTTATATCAAGATTCAATTTGAAGATCAAATCCAGCTTCTAAATTGTCTCTTTGTTCATGATGCATTACATCCATTTGCTTTCATGACTTTTTCAATTATTTCAAAATATACACTCCTTCGTCACAAAATCTGTCACTTTTGACAACCTTTATGTCCAACATTTATGGTACCATCCGCTATGGCATCAATTCAATTATAGCTAAATGTGTTCACAACTGGAATTATCCATGTCACTTTTAAGTTAGAGTTTTCTGCCATTTCTAGGATTAGGAAAATAACAAAATATCATTTTATAAAATATTATTTTTTTTTATTGGAGATTGCTCAAAACAAGGCCTAAAAGGCCACTTGCGAGTAAAGAGCTACAGGAGAAGTTAAGCAGATTTAAGGTAGCGATGAACATTAGATTTGAACAGTTGAAGGTTAAATTCAGGAGGAAAGCATGTAGATGGAAGTGAGTTCCAAAGTCTGGACGTACGCGGAAAAAAACTGTTTTTATAAAAATCCCTACGACAATTTGGAACACAAACAGTCCATTGGTGAGACGAAGAAGACAACCTAGTAGAACGGAGAAAAATTTTGAGAGAAGGTGACAAATAGGTTGTCTTGGCTCACATCTTTTCTCATTAAATTGACGATGATTGATATATATTGTATTTTTATTTTCATGGCTTAAAATGGGAAAAAATTATGACTTATGACTACCACAGAGTTTAAAATACAAAGTTGGTAATTTGCGTGGGTTAACCCATCACTGTTTCCCTCTTACTGGGGTTGGTGTTAGGAAGGGCATCCAGCTGCAAAAACATCTGCTTCAATAAACCCTCAGATGATTAAACCTACACAATTATGGGATGATAAAAATGTGAATGGATGTAAGAGGTTTCATCACTCAGTTATCACCCCTGAGAGAGTCTAGTAAAAAAAAACAATCTAAACATCCAAACAACATTCAACCTGACTAAATTCATTGACATTCCTAACATAGGCAGGTGTGATGTCAATATATGGAACTAAAATAAAAAAATGTTTAGTTAATATGTACCTAGCATGTTCTTTTTCAATCGAAATTGGTTGTTAAATTCGAATCATAGCATGGCGGTTATAATCTGCGGTAGCTAAGGTACTTAGCTAACTAGGTAGTTGTGTGAAAAAATGACAAAGCATATTAAACACCATGCAATATAGTGAGCAAATATGTACTTACATGAACCTCTGGGGAATACTTAATAAAACTTTTAACTAATAATAACTGATAGTGGACGTACACCCAATACTGTGTTGCATTTGCAAAAGTTGTATATTAGTCGTTGAGCATGTGGAGAACACGTTGTGTTTCCTTTGGACTTTTAAAATCAACTCTTAAAATTTAAAGTGCTAAGTCGTTTCTTCTATATGGCGCGAAATGGTAACGAGGCTGTTAAAAATTGTGCAAATATACAGGGTCTTCTAAATGAAAAAATAAGACCGGGGAAAACCAACATGTTCTTATTGTTATGTATGTTCTTTATGCTTGTGCTGAAGGCGCATTATTGTCACTACTTCTCATTTATTTGCTTAGTTTTATTTTTTCATATTTACTATTTTTATTGCCCTGTGAATTAAACAGGTTTATTTACCGCAGTCCTGAACTTATCTATTCATTATAGAGAAAAAAATCAAAGATGGTAGATGTCTGACCATTATTGTAAATTCGAAGATTGATACTTGCAATAAAACATTTTTTTAAAAAAACTATAAAACATTTGCGAGATAAAGTGAAAACGAGGCTTATGTTGAGCTTCTTTTGCTAGTTAGTGTTGAGTTGTCAATAATTTTATGAACTTCTTCTGTTGGGAATTGCTTCTTAGTGAATCAATCTTCTTAGTGAATATTTCTGTTGGTACCTGCCTCAAAAGTTCCACAAATATTAATCAAAACTCGAGACAAACGCGAATTCTTCAGCAAGTATATGTAGGCCAGGTCATGCAATTTAGTCACGTGATGAAAAACCTCTACTAGATCTTACAATTTCACTCACTACCTAAGTTGAAGGAAGTGAGCGCAACTAAGATCTGGGTTTCGTTTAGAATTGTTAAAGTTTTAATTAATCCTTTTCGAGATAGCAATGTAAAACTTAAGCAATTCTAACTGCCATTCCCAACAGAAGAAGTTTATAAAATTATTGACAACTCAACACTAGCTAACAAAAGAAGCTCAACATAAACCTCGTTTTTACATTATCTCCCAAATGTTTTATAATTTTTTTAAAAAACATGTTTTATTGCAAGTATCAATCTCCAAATTTACAATAAGAGTCAGACATCTCTCATCTTTAATTTTTTTCTTTATAATGAATAGAAAAGTTCAGGACTGCGGTAAATAAACCTGTTTAATTCACAGGGCAATAAAAATAGTAAATATGAAAAAATAAAACTAAGAAAATAAATGAGAAGTAGTAACAATAATACGCTTTCAGCACAAGCATACAACTAAGAACATACGTTTGTTTCCCCTGGTCTGATTTTTTTTGTTTAGACCTTGTATATTTTGCTCAATTTTTTCAAGTCTCGTTACCATTTCGCGCCAAATAAATGAATCGACTTAGCACTTTAAAAAAGGAAAGATTGACTTGAATGTGAACTTTTGAGGATCATCGCATTGCAAAGCATATAAAATCAACAAAATAAGACTTAAAATTTAAAATTCTTACAACAGAAGAAAAAAAAGAAAAACCCAACGCGGTATTTTGTTTATTTTCAAAATGATAAAGATGGTTAAAAAATTTAAAGAATTATTTTTGAGAATTTTTGACTAATTAGAGGATGCTGATTTGAAGTAAAGTACCAGAATCGGGATATTTTCACCTTCTGTTGGTGACAGTTACTCTTTGACATAGAAGTAATCAGTGCATTTTCTATTCGATTGTCATTTATTCAGTTATTATAATATTACTGTTCCTGCAAATATGTTTTTCAAAAGTTTACACTTTCCCGCTAATAAAACAAAAATGTGCTGCCGTCAAATACAATAAATAAATTTTCCGTGATTAGTTACACGTTATGACATCTTTAATCTGTTCAAAATAATAAAATTAACTGTTATAAATCTGAAATAGAAAATATGGTTATTCTAAAGAATGGTAAGAATTGTTTATGACTTCCACTTAGAAGTATCGATGTATTGTGTAAGAAGTGATTTCTACAATTTAGTGGGTTATCTAGCTATTTGTTATCTAAATTCACTCGTTTTTTCCAACGATTATTATTAATGAGCTTTTAACCAATCTAAAGATGGGTAATGTTTTACAAATAATAACTATTATTAGATTCAACTATGGTGGGAAATTCATATTACAAAGTCAATTAGTCTCAATTATTATGTGGTGCTTTTATAAATAAACTTTACTCTAGATAATTATAATAACGCCAACTCGTCGGGTGCTGATGGCTTTTCTTTCTTGTTTTTGTTCTTCAAGGCTGGAAATATAAATAGTGACATTAAAACATTTGACATTTGAATAAAATGAACTTAACATATATTATTATTGAAGGTTTGACAAAATGTCATGAAACATGGAAAATTTTAACACTATCAGGACTCTGGCCAAATAGTAAGCCTGCATTTTTAGAATTTTGTAGATTTTCAAAGAAAGTTTTCCTTTGGACTTTTGGAGCTTTCCTAAAATGTACCTGGAATTATTTTATTGAAAAATGTTTTATAATGACGTCACGCGACGTCACACACACGCCGGAAAATCTATTTGTCGAAAATTATGAAAATATAAACATCAGAAACACATTGATTTAATCGTTTGAGCTGCAATTCTGGTTATTCTTACTAAAAGAAAAATGTTTGGTTGCATTTGAGGTTAAGAATTTGTTTCATGTAACTTTTTAAAGATTGTTTTGCTCATAGCTTTGTCATACATCACGGAAGAGGAACTAGTCAAGATGATACGGGAAGTTGAGTCAGTTAATGGAAGATTTAAGCACAAAGAAAGCTGGAATGTGATTAATGAGATAACTGGGAGGAAAACAACCAAACAAAGTATCATAGTGCAAAGGACAAGAAGGATTGAAATAACAAATGGTATACTCACTTCAAAGATCTTCTAGGAAAAGAACTTGTAGTAGAAGGAGAGATAGAAACATAATTAACACCAGCACTACAAAAAATGCAGATTTGTGAAGAATCATTCACAGCAAAAGAATATGCAACAGTTAAGAAATCGATCAAAGAAGGGAAAGCATGTTGACCTGATGGTAGACCTCCAAAAGTGTTCAAACATGTCGACCAAGACAATATCATGCTTGGTTTTGCGAACAAGCTTCTCGATGGGGAGAGACGCGAAAAGTGGTCAAACAGCAAATTAAAACCTCTACCAAAATGAGGAGATTGAAGCAAAACAGATAACTACAGGGGTATATCTTTGGTTGAAAAGGTTGAAAAACATCTACGTCTAAATCAGAACGGGGTTCGTCCTGGGAAATCAACAACTGCACACATTCTGATATTGATGAGACTGATTGAAGGCGTAAGAAGCCACAACCTTAAGACTGTTCTTGTGTTCATTGACTTCAAGAATGCTTTCTACAACATTCACCGTGAAAGAATGCTTCAGATTCTAAGAGGTTACGACATTCCAGAAAAATTTGGTAATGCAATTGGTTTCATGTATTAAAATACGAAAGCGACAGTCCTAACACTGGACCAAGATACTGAGTTCTCCGAAATACTCTCGGGTGTTTCTTCAAAGGGGATACTTTGGCACCATATATTTTTGCAATCGTGTTTGATTGTGTAACGAGGAAAGCAATAGATGGAAGAGAAAAGGAATTTGGTTTCAAGCTTGAGCGTAGGAAGAGTCGTCGACACCATCCTGTGAATTTGACGAGCAGTTGTATTGAGACCTTCCACCAGTTTCATTAAAAGCGGGTTTCCGGAGACTAAGGTTGGCTGGACATTGTGTGAGACACCCGGGGGAACAGGCATCAAAATTGGTTGTCTGGCAGCCAACAATCGGGAGCATGAACATGTGAAGAAGAGCTATAACGTAGATAGACACTTTAATGAAGAATACAAACCTAGCAAGTGTGGGTGAATTGAGAATATCAATGATGAACAGGAGAGGGTTGGAGAAGGCGTGCTGATTTGAAACTGATGGAAACTCGATCGAATTGAATTGAACTTTTCATATAGAACGTCAGTATTTATTGGAAACCAAGACGAAGTGAGCGTTTGCGGTAAACGCCTTCATCACATGATTGACTTTGGAATATTGTCTTATTCCTTCTTCATGTGACAGCTCGCCATGTTAAAAGTGAAGTGCTACAAAGAAATATCTTTATTTTTAGTTGGATCATTAACAACACCCCATGTGTGCTTCGGCGTGTAACGGGGTACTACAAATTCTATCCATATTATAACGAAACGTTTACATCAACTTCCTTCATTATGCACAAAACTGTTTTGCCATATACACAAGTTGTGTCTAACATATAATACAAAGTCACCCATCGCAGTGGATGTTGCTTTAGTTGTGTAGTAATCCCATGATACATAAAAAATAAAATTTAAAGATCTGTAGCTTCTTCGTCGTGCTTTCTATGGCCGTGCTTATAGAAAGAATAACTACATTCTTTTTTACCCTTCGACGTTGTTAGTACAGTGCAGGTAGTTGCAAATAGATTCTTTTTCCCGAATTCAGTTCTGCTGATAACAATTTTTCTTTTGTTTCAAACAGTTCCGATGGAAATCCAATTCTATCAATTTTAACTGTCCTTATATTGGCTATGCTTTTATCAAGTATCCAATTAGCCCGTTATATGCTCATGTACAGACAAACTGTTGTGATGATTCTTCTTTTCACGTTTTGCTGCAAGATATTGTTGACTTTATATAGGCCTGATACAGGTTTAGCTATGTATGGAACTGCCCAATATGCGGATTGGTGGCGTGCATCATTTTGTGATTTCAGTAAAAGCCATATCAATGTGGTTTGTTTGGATTGTATTTTCAGAATGTAAGGCTCTCATACGATATAACATATCGCTATGGATAGATACTCACTCATCATCATCATCACTAGGTTTGATGTTCGTTTTCACAGTGCTTGAATGTTTTCAAAAGATTAGACTCAAAATTCAGTAGGTTTAATCATCTGACGGTTTATTGAAGCAAGCTTTTTTACTTTTTTGGATGCCCCTCCTAACGCCAAATCCAGAAAAATTCATACCCAGTAATCATGATCTAAAATACATCAAAGATTTTATTTTAACTGTCTCAGTCTCCTTGAAACAAGCATATTTATTTGAATTGTTTCGATATTTTCTGTTGTTTGAAAATTTCGATCAGTGTTTTGAATTCATTGGTCCATATGATTTTTAGGCATCTTTTTACGTTGTTTTTAAATACTTAGTTGCAATGCCATATACACGGTTTTTTGGTCAGTTGTTTTTGGAATTGTGATATTGGTGGTTGCCTTTCTGATTTTTCGTAATTGCCATCTTCATTATATTTCTTCCTATATTTGGGACTGGTGGATCATCTTCATGTCACAAACTTCTCCAATTAAATCCACAAATTCCTCATATAAAACGTTATATTCAATGTCTTCTTTGTTTAACAGTTTCTGTCACATCTTCGGGTCTCAATTGTTGACCACTTTTTACTACATATTTTCTTATTTACAATTATAGCTAGAAATATCCTGTTTTAGCTTCGTTTTCCCGATACGTAGTTTTATTTATTCGTCAAGAAAATTATTATGTAGCAGTTGAATATGAAAACTAATAGAGAAGGTGCAAACACTGTAAATGAATACTGTAACGTCAGCTTGTACTGATATTGAAAAGAAATAGGTTAATTATCATTGTTGTTGCATGCTTATTAGATGAATACTAAGGGAAATATCAACGCTCAGTGTGCTGCTGACATATTTTAAAGGAAGAAATTGTTGCGGGAAGAAAATGATGCGAGCAGCGTTTTTGCAACTTTCGCGACTTTTTCTTCCCGCAACAATTAATTTTTTTACAATTTGCAACTTTTTCTTCCCGCAACTTTTAATTATTTCCAGTGTTCGCAACAATTTCTTCCCGCAACTTTTTCTTTTTTTCTTGTTATTTTATAAAAGCATCCAAACAAAAATATCGTTTTCGTTTTTGGACCTTTTTTGTATAAGTAAAGTTATATGAAGTTTACACCTTTCTATGTACATTGAGGTATAAAAATATTAAAGTCTGGTCCGTAGAAACTGCTTATAAGAAAATCCGTTTCCGATTTTTCAAATAATCCGTAGTAGGTTGTATTAATTTTGAAATAAATTGATCGTCCAAACGCTAAGTTGCATGGAATGACAAGAAAAATTATCGTCAGTTCAACTTCACTCGCAACATTTTATGTACGCAACGTTTTATGAATGTTCTGTCTCGCAACATTTAATGTACGCAACTTTTTCTTTTAAATTTGCAAAAATAAAATCGCAACTTTTGCAACTTTCTCTGCCCGCAACAATTTCTTCCTTTAAAGTAGTAGGCCCATTGCAGTCCTCCCATTTTCTAAAAATTCAGTCCTGATAGTGTTAATGACGACACTAATCTCCTTTTTCCAATATAAATCTGTCTCCAGCCTATTAATCATTGAGGAACTTTAACCGGCAATCCAATAAAAGGTTATATATCATATAATAATTGTTTATGCTTTAAGGGTTTTATTCATCATTTTTTCTGAGCATAATCGACAGTTGAAAAAATGGATGGAAACAAATTTCTGTGATTAATTCTTGGTGTAAGCATAAGATATGAAAAATTCAAATTTAGTTACAAATAGGTTAAATTCATTTACAAACAAAACCACAATACTTCAAATCTGTTAAATGAAAATTGATGAACTCACCCACATAACGACGACAACATCTCTGTTCACTCTCCAATATTTTTCGGTCGCTAGAAACGTTCTTAAATATAGTAATATATATATACAAAAATCCACCCTACCAGATACAGTGGTATTTTGATCAAACTTTCTCAAACTGGACACATATCCACAACAATGGAAATCAGTTTTTAAATATCGAGACGGCAGATCAAGATCATTGGGGATGTCCTTCTTTGTGAAAAAGTACAATTGGGTTTGAAGATTGTACACTAAAGTTCTTCCCATAATGTTATAAAAATATAACTCTTGCATCGCCCTGCTGTAACCAATAGGTTCAATCATAACTGTGGGCAATACTAAAATAGAAAATAGAACACCAGAAGTGTAATGGGATCAGTTTACAAGTTTTCTCTATTATTCCCTTCTATATCGGAGGTTACTGGAAGTTTACTGTATTTGAGAACGCCGATTGTCTGATCAAAAATCTAACGATTAGCTAATTACAAATTCGTGATAGTTACAAAAAGAAGAATTGTGTATATAAAATTTTTTTTTTTTTTTTTTATTGGAGATTGTTCAAAACAAGGCCTAAAAGGCCACTTGCGAGTAAAGAGCTACAGGAGAAGTTAAGCAGATTTAAGGTAGCGATGAACATTAGATTTGAACAGTTGAAGGTTAAATTCAGGAGGAAAGCATGTAGATGGAAGTGAGTTTCAAAGTCTGGACGTACGCGGAAAAAAACTGTTTTTATAAAAATCCCTACGACAATTTGGAACACAAACAGTCCATTGGTGAGACGAAGAAGACAACCTAGTAGAACGGAGAAAAATTTTGAGAGAAGGTGTAAGAGATGATAGTTCGCTTGAACAAACGACCATAAAAAAACTTGTAGAAGAGACAAAGAGACGCTACGTTCCGCCGGTGTGAAAGGGAGTCCAATTTCAAAGAAAGGTTTTCGCCAATTGCGTTGCAAACACGCCGTTGAACACGGTCTAACAAATTCAGGCAATTTTTTGGTGCACCTGCCTAAATGTGGCAGCTGTATTCCATACATGGACGAATTGATGATTTGTATAAGTAAAGGACGCATTCAGGAGTGAGGTAATTCATTTCTCGTAAAAGAGAACCAACCTTCATGGCAGTTGATTTAGCTATATTTTCAATATAAGATCGCCATAAGAGGTCGCTGGTAAATATAAGACCAAGAAGACGAAATGAATTGCTTTCAGGCAAATGAGAACCATTCATCAAAATTCGAGGTAAGTAAGCATGATTGAGATGATTAATGGAAAGAAGATTAGTTTTAGATGGATTAAAATTAACAAGCCAATTCTTACCCCATTCAACTACTGTATTGAAATCTTTTTCCAGATCAGAGGCCATTCTAACTTTATCACAATCATCTGATTTATTAAGGCAGGAATACAATGTTGAATCATCAGCATAAATAACGGTTTTGGATGATAAATTGTCTGGGAGATCGTTAATGTACAGTAGGAACAGAGTCGGACCGAGAACTGAACCTTGAGGAACACCAGCATTGATGGAAAAAATGGAAGAAGAATGACCGTTAAGAACCACCTTGAGTTTACGATTGGAAAGGAAGGAGGAGATAATATTTAAAAATGGACCTTTTAAACCATATGCCTTAAGTTTGTGCAGTAGCCCCCGATGCCAGACTTTATCAAATGCCTTGGAGATGTCAAGGGCAACTGCTCGCGCTTCACCAGAGACATCAAGGGCACGATAAAAACGTTCACTTATAACTGTCAAAATGTCAGCAGTGGAACGCCCAGAACGAAACCCATACTGGAAGTCGTAAAACAAATTATTTTTTTCAATAAATTCAACTAAGTTCAGGTTAATTAAAGTCTCGAAAACTTTGCTTAAGATGGAAATGAGGCTGATTGGTCTATAATTAGAAGGATGAGATCGCTCACCACAATTTTTAAAAATTGGAATAACAGAGGCAAACTTCCAAGATGAAGGGAAACAGGATTCATCCAAACACTTTTTGAAAAGAGCACACAAAACGGGAGATAACTCAGTAGAACATCTTTGAAGTACAATTACAGGAATGCCATCCGGTCCAGTAGCCTTATTAGAATCCATTTTGTTAATAATCTTAGAAACCTTATCAGGAGATATAAAGCAATCATGTAAAGTCTGGACAGTTTTGGAGGAGAAATAAGGGAGATCATGACCAGAATCATCGAGGGTGGAATGAGAACTGAAGAGTTTAGCGAATAGTTCAGCTTTATCCTTAGATAGACTAATGACTTCAGGACCATTGAAAAGTGGAGGTACAGATGTTTTAGAACTACCCCGGACGTTTTTGATAATACGCCAAAATTTGCAAGAACCTATTTCTTTGGATTTGATAAGATCTTTAGTCCTTTCAGCAAAAACAGTTTTAGCTTTACGAACAACATATTTACAATTATTGCGCGAGGCAATAAACAGTTGTCTGTTATGATCAGTCGCATCACGACGGTAGCGATGAAAGAAATGATTGCGATGAGCTATGGCTGCAGCACAAGCTGGAGAAAACCATGACGAAGAATGAGGTTTTAACTGATATTTCCCTGACGGAACAAATAATCGTATTGCTTCAGATATTATTGAAGTAGTTACATTAACACAATCATCAACTGAATTGGAAAGAATTTTTTCCCAAGGGACAGACTGAATGTGTTCTTGAAATTTTAGCCAATCCGCAAGATCATATCTAAAAAAGGATCTATGCATGGGATGTTCATGGGAAACTTGCCTATTGAAATTAATTTTGACCTCCAAAACAACATGGTCAGAACGACCCAGTGGAGCGCTATGAGATATCTTACAAATTTCAGGGTTAGAGGTCAAAAATAAATCCAACAAGGAGGGCGATTGACTTGAGTGATCAGGAATGCGGGTTGGAAAATCAACCAATTGCGAGAGAGACTGAGATACTGCAAAGTTATAGGTTTCGACACCAGAGCTACTTGTTCCATTCGAGAATCTTAGCCATTGTTTATGGTGAATGTTAAAGTCACCAAATACAAAGATGTTGGTTGAGCGATGATTAAGAAGAGCTAAGTCAGCAGACTTTGAAACTGATTTGATAACAGAACAGTCTTGAGAAGATGGAGAGCGATAGAGAAAGAACAAAAAACTAGTTGAATGTAGAAGAGACAAACGAAAACACATGAAAGGATGATTGGGGACTTCCAGGTCAATTTCACGAAATATTGGTAAAGTTTCCTTGACATAAACTGCTAGACCATGCATATGAATAGAGGAGTCCAATCTAAACAAAGGTAGGTATCTAGGAACAAGGAAATCATTAGAAGATATACCAGCATATAGGTTAGATTCGCAAAGTGCTAATAAATCCGGATTATTTTTTATCAAAAAAGATATCGTGTTGATTAGATATACAGAGACATTTTTGCTTGAAAGGTACAAATTGAATTGAAACGAAACGCCGGTACTTCATTTTGATATTAATTGCTTATTAGTTAATGGAAATTTAGAATGAATATTTAAAAGTGAATATGTCCAATTACCAAAGATTTCATGCCGTTGTAGATCATATATACCACAGAAGTTATTCGTCCTAAAACCACAAAAGGAGGATTTAAGACAGTTTCAAAAGACACATGAAAATGTTTACCGAAACTGATCGTGGTAGCAGTATAGTATCCCATAACTTAAATATAGGAAATACACCGTGTAAATCTTTGCTTTGATTTCTGAAACAACAAAATTTAAACAAAATTACTTAAAAAGCTTAGAGATACGGTTCAGTTAGAGGGAAAGATTAAAAAGAGTATTTTTCACAGAATAAATCATCTGTTTTACGAGCATTCATTGACAAGAAATAATTTCACTATTTCTAACCACAACCTTTGGACGAACTGATGCAACTACTCTATATTACAAGGGTTTACAGAACAAACAACAAATTATTAGTTTCAGTCAATAAGATAATGGGTAGATTATTTCATAAGTTTAGGCGATGATATCATTTCGAGCAGAGAAAGTTTTAGGTGTTCATATATTTCAAATGTATTTCGTAGCTAGCTTTATCATTCCCGAAACAAAATCATGTTTGTCTGCAAGGAATTCATTCATCTTCTTCATTTTCAGAGATTTTCAACTAATGAAAGAAAGTTATTAAAAATTGATTTAATATATAAGTATATAAACGGCCCACCAGCCGCGTAAGGTCTTTCGAGTGGTTGTTGGTAAAAATGTTTTTCTTTGAAGCTTCCTTTTTTGTATTTAGGAGATTGGATTTCAGCAAAAACATTTGCTCTCAACTTTTCAATTGCATTTGGCAAATGTTTGAAATAGCTGGTTACGTCAAATGAAGCTCCTAAATCCATTGACGCCTGAAAATACATTAAAGAAATATCATCATTCTGTTATTGTTACCTAGCCGTAGGTGCGGCGGATGCCGTCGCAATGAACGTTCCCTAAGTAACATAAGCCAATACATGAAAGTTTGTTAATAAGTTACGCGCTAGAAAAACAACATAACAATAATTTTTACTCGCCTCTTATCTAAGCATTAATTGAAAGTATTTCAGACCACTTTAAACTCCTTAAAAGCTTTATTCATGGGTAATATCCAAAGGACTCTTTGTAATGAGATTGTCAGTGTGATAACTACTCACACCAAAGCATAACTTTTACCAGAGAACTAATGCTGTCGATATAAAATAACAATTTTCACGGCCCTCAGCTTATCTAATATTTGAGTCGGTTTCCCTGCTTCGCATTCAATAGGCTTCCAACAATGGCCGACAATGTTTTTATTTATTCCATGTCAAAACGGTTCCGTGATTTACGAAAATAAACTTTATTTCGGTTCATGAATCCAAAGTTTAAGTTAGGTGAGTGAGACCCCGGATTGAGCAAAAACGTTATACGACCAAAAAAAGAGAAACACAAAAGACAGGAGCCCATCTTAAACTAGATACTCCGTGGTAGAATAACACCTTTCAATAATTTCTTTAAAAATCCATGAATATAATAAAACGAAAAACTATTATTCTGTTTTAAAATTCTGTATCATGTTTATGTTTGTTTGTTTTTTAACGAGGCTTCCAGAACGCTCAATAAGCATTATCATGAAGACCTCGACCCGGAGTTTTAGTGTATTTAATTGCTCCCATTTGTGCTACGGTTATTTTTGATGAATTACGGCGTTTTTTATTGATAACCGCTCACTAAACAACTTTGTGATAGCATGATATCAATATGATGCTGTGAAACAAACAAATTTGGACAAAAGTAAGAAAAAAAGGTGGAAGTTAGGAAGCCTAACTTTTTGTTTGTTTCTAATTTAACCTCTTTGGGGTACATTTTAACCACTTATAATTTAACCTTTATTAAATTCTTGCCAGGATGCTCCATGAAAATACTAAAATAGTCAAATAAAAATACTAAAATAATCAAATGAAAATACTAAAATAATCAAATGAAAATACTAAAATAGTAAAATAATAATAATAAAATGAAAAATGTTTTACTCTTAGTTAAATCACCTTTTTTCCATTAGGTTTCATTGGGGAATTAAATCCATTATATTATGTATCCCCATGTATTGGATTTTCAGGTCACTTTTTTTGCACCATAATACAGATATTATTAACTTTTTTGTTACCTCGATTTTGATTGGATGTACACCGTATTTAGCCAACTTTGTATAGGTCTGTATTGTAGACTCTTCCCCTAAAAGCGTCTTGTTGTCATAGTAAATGGTGACAAAAACATTCGACAGATCTACGTTCGTTTTTGAGTGGTCGTTACTTACAGTGCATTTAATTGATAACCTAAGAAATAAAAATGTAACTATAGCAATAGGTAGGAGAAAGAAACATTTAAATGGATAGTGGTGCTATAATGTTGAATATATGGAGTTGATATATTTCTTTTTTAAGAAAACTTGTGAAACGAAGAGGACAGAGTGCCTGATATTTGTTTAAGATATAATTTAAGAACAAAAAGATCTAACATGAGAATATTGAAAAGTTGTATTTAGATGGCCAAATCTAATAGTAATCTAATGGCTTCAAGTCCCTTTTTACATCAAAAATAGTAAACGATTTTGCGAATGACATAATATCTGATAAGTTTATTACAATAAGCAATCCAATGGAAAACCTTGTATATATCTAATGGAATAGAAATTCTTACGAGTTACGAGTGTCGACGCGCCAGCACCGCGCTTGCGCAAAGCCTCTTTTCGGGACATTGATTACGGTGAATGGTTTGAGGCGAAATGTTATCGAGTTGGAAGTAGTGTGAATGAAAGCTAGTAATAAGTCTGTGGTTTTGTTCACAGCTCCGATCTATAAACGAGAAAAAGGTATTGAAGGATGATAGTTTATTGTGTAACAATGAACAAAAAACGAATCTTTTTATAAACGATTTGCGCTGCTAAGGAAGGAACGTGAAACATTACTTTCCGCGTGTTCTTGTAATGTTGTTTCTCACATATTCATTAGTTTTATAGAAATTTTTTGAAATGATTTTGATTCATGAAAATGCGTGACAACAAAACTAATTCAGGAGAAGTAAAATTTGGTGCATATTTTTACACAACGCTAGCCTTTTAAATAAAAACACTAACTGCTTCCCATTGTGAAATTTCCTACTCGAATATACAATTTTTATTTAACCGAGGGGGTGTTACTAAATTTTTGTTCATTTTCGGATTTAAGTCTAATTGGAATATGCTAATGTGAGAAATATAATCTAAATTAGTTTCATTTAAAAAAGAGAAAATTAATAGATACAAGGGAGAGACAGAAAAGCAGAAAGATTTCCATACCATGAATTTCTGTAATATTTGCGACTTAATGATACCATTATCAACTATTATCGGGGGAATAATCTTAACGATCTTTTTGCTCTGCGGATGCAAGATGGTGGGGATTTGTAGATTTGTGTAGAAGTACATGACGTCAGTGTAGTTCTGAATTTGTGTTAAATCAATCGATAACAGTTCCAGCTTGTCACTGCCAGAATCTTTTGCACAAAAGTTGATGTATATATAGCCATAGTTGCTTGGTTCAAAATTGTCTCTGGAGTCAATAAACGAAAGAACGCGTGCTGTACAAAAGAAAATATTTTCAAAAAATATTTTTAGGTGACGAAATGCGAACCGGAGACATGATAAGATGCTATGCAAATGAAAATGCCTCCTTGAGACTTTATTTGTATTGTTATTTGCGGAGTCCATAGACATGGAAGTGCCTTTCTCTTTTTAATTCATAACGACCTCGAAAACCTTTCATTCGTTTAAGAAGAAAAATGTTTAGTCACATAAGCAATTATAAATTATAAAACCTAAAAATTTCAAAAGGAAACACCTTTAAAGTGCTTAATAGTCGTTTAAGAAAACAACATAACTGGAGATTATCAAAGGATGAGTAAAAATTAAAAAGACGTTTTGTTTACTCGGAGTTTCCAGTTCATATGCATTCGTCTGCTAAACTGATTGAAAGTATAAAGATTTACAAAGTTTGTGCAGAAAGGTAATTAAAAGCAATAAAGAAAAATAATAATAATAATAATAATAATAATAATAATAATAATAATAATAATAATAATAATAATAATAATAATAATAATAATAATAATAATAATAATAATAATAATAATAATAATAATAATAATAATAATAATAATAATAATAATAATAATAATAATAATAATAATAATAATAATAATAATAATAATAATAATAATAATAATAATAATAATAATAATAATAATAATAATAATAATAATAATAATAATAATAATAATAATAATAATAATAATAATAATAATAATAATAATAATAATAATAATAATAATAATAATAATAATAATAATAATAATAATAATAATAATAATAATAATAATAATAATAATAATAAATATTTAATTAATAATTATCAGTCTTTAGATTTGTAAATAGCTAGGAGTAGGAGAATTTGTTCATGCGACAACACTTATTGATTCAGCGCGCTTGTTTAATAGCTCGCTTTTCGTCCGTGTAAAAGAGAATTTCACGCTTTTCGTGTAGAAAAAGAGGACAGTTGGGTGAATTATTCGTGTAACTTTTAGCTAGTTTCATGATTGACCATTTGAGTAATGGGCTAACGTTGTTTTTTTCTTCCGGTCCTAAGCGAGGTACCGTGTTGTTCTTGTTGTACAAAGATTATTTATGGTTCCTGTCCTGGACACTTTTTCCTTCAAAGGTCATATACAATGTGAAACAATAAATTTCATGAGAAAGGAAACAAACAGAACAGACATGAATTGTTGTTCATTCAACGTAACATTAGTTGCCAGTTGGCGTGACAATATGGCAAGAATTGCAAAGAAATTCGTCTTTGAAACAACAATTTCAATGGAGGTTTCCAAAGATTCTAATTTTCCTGCTATTGCAGATGACAGTTTATTTCATACATCATATTAAATAAGGAAAATGAACCCAATAATAATCATCACCGTGGACAACAGCCCTCTGATAGCCAGGAACTGTAACTGGTTGGCTGTCGATCATACAATAGCAATATGGTTCAGCATAGATAGCAATTTTAATCTTGTTATCGTTCAATTGTTGTTTCATACACAACCAGCAGCATTCTGATTGGTTGGTTGTCATCGATTTCTCAGTTTGATTAGTTATAGTTGCGTGACCTGTATTTTCCTGCCACTTGCAACACGCTGAAAAACGCACAGAAATGAATAAGCTTGAAAATTTGTTTGTTTATTTGTTTGTTTGTTAACGGGGCTTCCAGAACGCTCATTAAGCATTATCATAAAGACCTCCACCCGGAGTTTTAGTGTATTTAATTGCTCCCATTTGTGCTACGGTTATTTTTGATGAATTACGGCGTTGTTTATTTATAACCGCTCACTAAACAACTTTGTGATAGCATGGTCTCAAACCCAGAACCTTTCGGTTAAGAGTCGAACGCCATTACCATTGCGCTATCGCCGGATGAAGATGTTATTTACTTGGTACGTTTATCAGGTATTAGCTTTTTTAAAAGCTTTCAAACAAAAATGATTGTACCTTTACGAAACGTATCTTCCGTAGACAGAACTGAAACGCAAAGCAAGAAGAGGACACTCGTAGCAAGCCTTCGCTGAGCACTCCACATCATATCGCGCTGTTGTAATTATAACTTCCAGAAAATCGGCGGAAGATATATATTTCTTTTTTCAAAGAACTCGTTAGATTGTCGGCGTTCGAGCGGTGCTATTGATCGTATACACACAGTGAAACGACATTTTGTTGGTCGGTGCAAAATTGTCTCTGGAGTCAGTAACCGAAAGAACGCGTGCTGTACAAAAGAAAATAATTTCAAAAAATATTTTTATGTGACGAAATGCGAACCGGGGACATGATAAGATACTATGCAAATAAAAATATCTTCTTGAGACTTTATTTGTATTGTTATTCGTGGAGTCCATAGTCATGGAAGTGCCTTTCCCTTTTTAATTCATAACGACCTCGAAAACCTTTCATTCGTTTAAGAAGAAAAATGTTCAGTTAAGCGACTTTTCTGCGCCAATCTGAATATGACAATTGCGTTATTTCTTGTGTACAATCAAGTAGTTTCAACTTTCAGTTTCGTTTTTCAAGTTTTGTAGAATCTTATTTTTACGAAACTTATTTTACGATAAAATTAAATATTGGGCACAAAAATTGCTAGATCTAAGACGAAATACAAGGCTTCTTTATATTTAATTGGAGGACAACACAATTCTCCAAGGTTATTTAAATTCATAGTCTGATGTTTTAAGATGGGTTACATAGAATGGAAGACAACGTAAAATGTATGTTGGAAAATGGGGGAAATTGCATGGTTCGGAAAACGTTGATACCCTATGATGATGGTTTTACCATTTAAACACCCCAATAATCCACAACGGCTGAGATTAACATCATGGTTGATATAGCCATCGCACTAAAAACTAAATTTACGATAAATAAATGACGATAATAATAGATTCACTCTCTAAATATTTTCAGTGATTGTTCCGAATGGCTCACGAAACGACTTTCCATGAAAAATCCGTACATGTTGAAGATTGTCCACTAACAAGAAATGCATTCTTTTTTTAGACATTGGACAACTCATTAGATTGGTGGTATTCAAGCGGTTCTATTGATACTATATGCGCAGTGAACACAAATGCATTTGAATGTTTTCAAAGGAATATGCCGACCTTGTTATGTCTTGTGAGCAATAAACTAGTCTCCTGCAAATTGACGTATTGACGTGTCATACGTAGAAACCGTTCTTTGGCGTGAACACTGCCGTAGGTATTTCTGCTGGTATTACAATAAAATATATGAGAATTGTTCCGTTTGATTCTTGATTTTTTTGATGTTCCCATTTTTGAAGTGTGTAAAATGGAAAGATCTCTGTAGAAAGCATGCTATAAAAATAGAAAAAAATTGTAGGAACGCATGTTTTCCTCGGCAAGTTTTTTTTTTATTATTATTTTTTCTTGTTTATTTACAATAAAAATGTACAATAAACAGTTTGTTAGTATATAAATATGTAAAATGTTACAATAAAGAAATTGTAGCTAAAATCGTATAAAGTACAGTGTAGGAAATTATTGGCGTGGATTTAAAGAAGGGCTTGCTGTCAAGTCAGTCAATCCTTTTCATAAAACCCACTGTTGTTTATCAACTGTAGCAATTTACCATATTATACAATATGTAATATATATAATTCTGCGTCAACTAGATATTATCAACGTAAAAAAAAGACAAAGAATTTCTTTGTTGAAGATTTGAAAGCGATTATATTATTTGCGTTCTTTAGTGGCTCTTCAAAGTTATTCCAAATGAGAGGTCCTCTATGTAATATGCAAATTTCACATTTCTTCTTTTTAAATGATATACTGTTAAAATTAAATAATTCGTGAGAAGTCTAGTCAGTTTTGTTTTATAATTACTCGCCCACGTAATGTTACCGTAAGATAGATAACTATGCATTAAAGAGAAGTATATTTGTTTCATACAGCTTTCATCCAGGAAAAATCTTACTTTGTAAAGTAAGGCCAATATTTTGGATGAGTGTTTTTCTATGTAGTTTATGTAATGATTCCAGCTTAGATATTCATCAATGTTAAGACCCAGAAATTTTGTAGTCCTAACTCTTTGTATTTTATTATTACGTATAACAAAATCCGGTAATTTTAAAGGTATATTATCGTGCTGGTTAACGTTATGGAATAAAATATAATTAGTTTTGGAAACGTTAAGTGAAATTTTATTAGCTTTTAACCATTCATCTATACTTATAAAATCTTTGTTAGTATTTAAAAAAAGAGTTTTTATATCTTTGTTACTGTAAATAAGGTTAGTGTGATCAGCAAGCATGATAGATTGAGTTTAGTTTAAAGATTTAAAAATGTCATTAATATAAATGAGAAATAAGAGAGGTCCTAGAATTGAACCTTGCGGAACTCCACAAGTTATCGAAATCTGGTCTGTTTCAGATGAGTCATCGTATGCTATAAATTGAGATCTGTTCGAAAGATAGCTTATGATCCACTTGTGGTTCAGTTTATTGACACCATAAAACTTTTTCTAACAGTATTTTATGGTTAACCGTATCAAATGCTTTTGAAAGGTCAAGGAATACTCCAATACTGTAGGAGTTCTTGTCTAACGCGATGGATAAGGTATTTACAAGGCTGACAATAGCGTGCTCAGTAGAACATTTGGACTGAAACCCAAGTTGGCCTTCATAAAGAAGATTACTATTAAAAAGATAAGAATAGAGATTTTTATACATTGTTCTTTCGTAGTGTTTAGAGAAGACAGAAAGTATAGAAATAGACCTATAATTACACATATCAGAAGGATTTTTAAACACGAGCTATTTTTAGTTTATCAGGAAAAACTCCGTTTATAAAAGAAATGTTGATACAGTGGGAGCGTATTTCATCTTTTACAAAAAAAGAATATTGCATATAGTAATCATGTCATAACCAGGAGCTTTGTTTCTTTTCATTGAAGTAAAACATTCTTCTATAGATGCAGTTGCATTGATTTCTGGCATCTCTCCGTTAAAAATTGTCAAGTAATCTGAAAAATGCATTTTAGATGGTGGAACCTTTCCTCCAAATGTAGACCCAACGTTAGCAAAGGAGTTGTTAAATTCAGTAGCGATGTTACCTTTGTTAGTAATAATGGTATTGTTTACAGTTATTTTACAAGGAAGATTACTTTTTTTATTTTAGAACGTCCGGTTAATTCATTTATTACCGACCATGTTTTTTTAATGTTACCCTTAAATTTTTGAAGCAAGTCAGAATAATATTTTTGTTTTTTTGTGAAAATTTGCTGTTCATAAAACTTCTTATAGGTTTTATAAATAACTTCGTTTTGAGCAGTTCTAGATTTTAAGAATTTATTATAAAGTTTTTGTTTTCTTCTGGAACATTTTATAAGCGTTTTGTCAAACCAGTGATTTAAAAAAGATTTTCTCTTTAAACTAATTTCTTCTACCGGACAGCAATTATTAAAAAGCGTAATAAATTTGTTATGAAATTTATTAAAAGATATGTTTGCATCATTCGATGAAAGTGCGTCATTCCAATTTGTCTCCCGAAGACGTTTCTTAAAGTTATTCAAGTTGCTATTAGATAGATTTCTTTTTTTTGTAGTAATTTTTTCGTTTATATTATTTATTTGATGGTATACGGACAAAGCCCCCCTAGGACAAAACCCCTCATAATCTCTTCAACATTACAAACAACTCAGATAATGAAGTTTAAAATATTTTGTTTGCTTTGAAAATTGGTAGGTTTACTAATTAAATGATGCTGATTTCAGATCAAGTACCAAAATTTAGATATTTTTAACCCTAATACACTTTTTGGGCAAATTTGGGCCCAAAGTTTAAAGTATTCCCTTTGCTTTGAAAATTAGTAGGTTTACTAATTAAATGATGCTGATTTCCGACAAAGTACCAGAATTTAGATATTTTCAACCCTAATACCATATTTGGGCAAATTTGAGACCAAAGTTTAAAGTATTCAGTTTGCTTCGAAAATTGGTCTGTACGCCAGATTACATATATCTAAATTCTTGTACTTATTTATTTATGACCATATGTGTTTATTTTTCATCGAAATAAGCGTCATGTTGAAACGACCTCATAAAACTGCTGTAACGAGTTCTCGCCGCGCCTGACTAACTTTTCGATTACGAGACATGTGTTTGGCGTGGGTTTGAAATGAATGCATTGCCATGTTCCTTAGAGGTGTTACTTTTAGGAAATATAAAGGTTTTGATTGGTTCGTTTATAGAAATTAAGAAATAGTGGCGCGTAGGTTTTCGAGTCAAAATCTTAAGAAAATATTTTTAAAGTTCTTGATTTGAAATCAGCATCATTTAATTAGTAAACTTACCAATTTTCAAAGCAAACTGAATACTTTAAACTTTGGGCCCAAATTTGCCCAAAAAAAGGAATTAGGGGTGAAAATATCCAAATTCTGGTACTTGATTTGAAATCACCATTATTTAATTAGTAAACTTACCAATTTTCAAAGCAAACTGAATACTTTAAACTTTGGGCTCAAATTTTCCCAAAAAAAGAAATTAAGGGTGAAAATATCCAAATTCTGGTACTTGATTTGAATTCAGCATCATTTAATTAGTAAACTTACCAATTTTCAAAGCAAACGGAATATTTTAAACTTTGGGCCCAAAATTAATTAATAATTATCTTTCATTGTGAAATTTTGTCGCGTATTTTTTCCAGGACTTTGTTGATGCGTAGATTTTAGGTGCCTTGACTATATAATTATTTTAAAATAAGAGGTGTTTTGTCCTACTTTATAAAAAAATGGGGGTTTTTGTCCTAAGGGGGTTTTGTCCTAGGGGGTTTTGTCTTAGGGGGTTTTGTCCTACACCTTATTTGATGCTGATTGAATGTGTAGAATATGGAAAAATGGTCGGATATATCGGTTTTAATAATTCCAGATGTGAGCTCAAGGTCAGAAAGGTTATTTATTAGAATATTATTGATAGCTGTTGCTGACGTTTTAGTTACACGAGTGAGCCGATTAATTAGGGGGAAAATGTTATGAGCAAGAAGCATGTTAAAAAAGATCTAGTTTTAGGGAAATTGTTGTACGTCAGAGCGTTAATGTTAAAATCGCCGGCTATACAAAGAGATTTCTTTTGTTGGTAAGTAAATTTGAAAATAGATTTTAGTGCGTTTTTAAAGATTTTTATTTTTCCATTTGGTGGTCGATAAACGACGCTAACTATAATGTTTTTCCTGAACGACAGCTGTATTTCCACAAATAGCATCTCAGCATGCTCGTTTGACGTCATAAAATTTTTAAGAACAATGCAAGTAAAAGAGTAAAATAATAATAAAGTAAAATCTTAGGTTTAAGTTTATTTCAGATGAAAAATAAGATGGCTTCTTTTTGTCTTCATTTAAAGCAAGTTCATTTGACAAAAACGATTTACTATAAAGGAATCATGATAAATGTTATGTTTGTTTGTTTTTTAACGAGGCTCCCAGAACGCTCATTAAGCATGATCATGAAGACCTCGACCCGGAGTTTTAGTCAAAGCTGGGTCAACAGTAGGGCCCATAGGGCCCCCAGATTTTGAGGGGCCCCCAATTTTTTAGGTCCCCTAATTTTTTGAGGCACTTCAACAGTTGTTTGCCTGGCAGCATCAAATGTTGTCTTGGACATTATTTTGGGCCCCTAAGATCTTCTTGTGAAAAATATTCAGACAATCTCTTCCTGTTGGTATACCTTATTACACGAATATAGCCCGGTACACCAAATAATGCGGAGTAAATTAATGTGATCACAAATTAGCGCGAATCAAGAAAATTCAAATATTCAATTGATATTTACTTAACCCCATTCACACCGGCAGCGCACAATGAGCGAAAAGTATTTACCATTTCTATAGTTTTAGAGGTACCGACCTGAAATTACCAAAACAAATTTTTCGTTCGGGTGCAGTGATCTGTCGCAAGTACCCGGAAATCTGATTATTTTCTTCTTTTTGTTGTCGCCGAAATTTGTTCAAAAATCAATTATAGGCCATTATGTCTTCCTATAATCACAATTATTACTAAATAAGGTAACTTATATGATAAATAGAACATAATTTTGACTTTTGCTACGATCCCTGTCTGTTGACAAGTATTTCAACAAAAGCACAAATTATTTCAAATACCTTCATATAAAAGTGCATTTTTATACCTTAGGCCAATTTATATGAAAATAAAGATAAAAAATTCATAAAACAGTTGCTGAGATAATTTGACGGATTTTTTTTTTGCATTTTCTGGTTTGGTGTACTGGTCAATATTTTAAACTTTTTCACATGTAAATAGTTCATATCAACGAACAACCAATTACGATACATAAAAAATAAAAAAATATATTTAAAAAAACTTAGCGGCCAAATTCCGGCGATTTTAGTAATTTTTCAGAAAAACCGTCACTTGGGCCGGTTTGCACCCCATCGTACACCCAAAATCCTGTTTTTTTAAATTTAATTTCTTTTTCTAGGTAAAAGAAGGTTCAATAGACCTTCAGTCAAAATTTGAGATCAATAGCATTTTCTAAAAAAAGGTCAAGATCCCCGTGCCCTTTGTGCACACTACCGGTTTAAAGCGGCCTAAAAAAAACAGTATGAATAAGGTTAACACGAATTCCACTGTCAACAAAAAAAGTTTTATTGAAACTTGAAATCAGTACAGGTAAAAACAAAACAACAAACAAATTGTAGTCAATTTGAAGAATTTTTTTGATAATCATACAAAAGTGTTTAGCCCTATAGTTTCTCGTATTTTTTTATAAGAAACTAAGCAAAGGCCCTAGTAGTTGCTTTTCCTTAATTTTCGGAGGTGTTAAGTATCAAAATTTTGTGAAATAGTTTCTTAAATCGTAAAATTGTTAATAATGATAATAGTACAAGTATTAGTTATCATTAACAGACGCATGTTAAAAATTTGTATCCTGTATTTATTTGGTTCTTTTTGAAAGGCATATGTACCTTATACTTATTACGTACCTTATATTTATTTTATTCAGACAACAATGTCTGCTCATCCCGTTAAAACATTCGATTTCAAGTTACCATGTTTACGACGCTATTGAGAACCAGACTAAGGTTTCTTAGGAAATATTTTTGTAGTACTACAGTTTCTTAAATATTTGACTTCTTAAACTAGATCTAGTTTCTTATAAAAAATACGTGTATTTCTGTTTTTTTCTCAAGCAATTTTTAAAATATCTGTAATTCCTGTTGCCTTCCATCCCGCCTTGATGATCTCTTTTCCCTTTTCGGATTTAAGATATTGATGCATATCTGACATTACTTTTGCATGGCGTGGCTTTAAAGTTGATAAACGAAGATCAACTTTTATGTTTGTGTCATCTCGATTTGGATCATTTTTTAGAGCTTCGATAATACAAGACGTGAAATATTTACTGAAAACCCGTTTTTCATACTTTTTGAAGGAGGCGTTTGTTGTTAAGTCCAACGGCCGCAGTAAATCAGTCATATTTTTTGGAACTATTACAGATTCTATACCATAACTTTCCAAAATGTTCATTACAATTGGTGATGATTGGGCTTTGAAAGCGTCCCACACTAGAAGGCTCTTTTGAGTGTGTGACAAAGCCTTTTCTTCTTTTATCTTTTCAATGTACGCACCAAATGGTCCTCTATCAAACGAATGGTTTCAATGTTTCTCATTGAAAGCTAAGCAGAATCCATCAGGAAAAGTGAAGTTTGGTAAAGATCTTTCCGTTTACCCGGTATAAACGAGCTGGTAGCATGCAACCGTCAAGGGACTCACAATGACCTATTTATTGTTTGCCCCAGCACGCGAAATATGCTTTTCCCCTTTGGCAGCCATTGTGATCTTATCGGTAACGACAAACCTCGACGGTGTTTGATCAACATTTATAACAAGCTCGTCTGGAATGTCATATTTCAGGACTTTATCAGTAATTTCGTGTAGAAATTAAGATCTCACTTCAGCCCTAAGAGGATGTAGTGACTGCGCGACGAGAAAAATTGATCCTGTGAACCCATGATCTTGTTACTTTAACATTCTGGATTTGCGCGAATCAAGCCATTTAGTACACCAGACACTGCATGAATGTTGATACCAGCACCGGCTACTCGTTGACTTACGAGCATTGAACGTAACTTGAGATCAAGACCTTTATCTAAAAACAATGGTTGATCTATACTTCTTCCACATTTTAGTATCTTTGTGAGGAGATCATTGACAGATTTGTACGAGCAAAATGCCGAAAAAAAAACAATGTAAAGCTATAAGCTATTCTGTTATAATATATGAGAATGTGTACTGTAAATATTTGGGTTTTTTCCGCAGGAAGTGAAGTGGACATGGGAATGTATTATGTCCAAGTAAAGGTTCATTCGGAATCATTATTGCTCCCCCCATTAATGTACATTAATGTATTTAATTGCTCCCATTTGTGTTACGGTTATTTTTGATAAAATACCGCGTTGTTTATTTGTGATGGCATGGTCTCGAACCCAGAACCTTTCGACAGCCGTTGGGCTATCGGCGGAGACCCGGATATTAAAAATGCTGATTTTACTCCCGGTTTAATATGCTCAGTGCTTTTACTCTCGCGCTACAGCAGAGCTATTTACCTTATTCTGTCTTTATATCCTAAACAAGAAGCCAGTCGGCTTGATGATTTCTGCTTCAACAATAGAAATTTATCAAAACCTAAAAGCCTAAGAATTTATACAATACATATCGTATATGTTGTTAACAGAAGATTACGCAGTTTGGATACCATACTGTTTTTACAATCTTTGCAAAATATACACGCTCTTTTATAAGAAACCAAGCAAAGGGCCTAATAGTATAGACGTAGAGCGAAACGTCAAGAACCCCTTGGACTAACTAGGAATATCGTTGTAAAGCGGACATAAACATAATTCGTTGTTAAGCGGACATAATTCGTTGGTCAGCGTATGAAGATTATTGAATTTCATTGGTCGGCGTAAGAAGATTATTAAATTTCATTGGTCAGCGTAAGGAGATTATTTAATTTCATTGGTCAGCGTAAGAAAATTATTTAATTTCATTGGTCAGCGTAAAGAGATTATTGAATTTCATTGGTCAGCGTAAGGAGATTATTAAATTTCATTGGTCGGCGTATGGAGATTATTAAATTTCATTGGTCGGCGTAAGGAGATTATTGAATTTCATTGGTCGGCTTAAGCAGATTATTGAATTTCATTGATCGGCGTAAGGAGATTATTGAATTTCGTTGGTCGGCGTAAGGAGATTATTGAATTTCGTTGGTCGGCGTAAGAAGATTATTGAATTTCGTTGGTCGGCGTAAGGAGATTATTGAATTTCGTTGGTCGGCGTAAGGAGATTATTGAATTTCGTTGGTCGGCGTATGGAGATTATTGAATTTCATTGGTCGGCTTAAGCAGATTATTGAATTTCATTGGTCGGCGTAAGGAGATTATTGAATTTCGTTGGTCGGCGTAAGGAGATTATTGAATTTCGTTGGTCGGCGTAAGGAGATTATTGAATTTCGTTGGTCGGCGTAAGGAGATTATTGAATTTCGTTGGTCGGCGTAAGGAGATTATTGAATTTCGTTGGTCGGCGTAAGAAGATTATTGAATTTCGTTGGTCGGCGTAAGGAGATTATTGAATTTCGTTGGTCGGCGTAAGGAGATTATTGAATTTCGTTGGTCGGCGTAAGGAGATTATTGAATTTCGTTGGTCGGCGTAAGGAGATTATTGAATTTCATTGGTCGGCGCAAAAGTATTTTTCTCTTCTATCTTTGTTTTTGGTGGTTTTATGCAACTCTTTAATAATTCTTTCGATCTAATATTTTTTTGTATAGCGTTTTCGCGTTTTCCCGTTGTTGTTGTTGTTGTTTTTTTCATCTTCGCTAAGTGTCGTCAAGAATACCCGACAGATCAACAGCCTTACTAATAGATGCGATGTGCTTTCTTTGCCTCCAGTTACCTGTGAATAGTTTAATTGCTTCTTTTTCGTTTGAAATGTTAACTGGCGAAATTAATGCTGGCTACAAAGTATCAGAAAATACTCAGACATTATCCTGACAAGGCACCACTAACGTGCCGAAAAATTGATGCAGTTTTTATAACGACACCCAATGATTTAGTTTTCATCATACTTAATATAGATTCGTTTCGCGTAGCTTTGGTAAGTCCAAATTCTTTAGAAATTTATATATTTTCTAACCTTTGAGTTCTTTGTTCGTCATGAATATGGATGTATTTTAATAATACGTGCATATTTCACACCGATGTTGCATCACTAAAGTCTGCGCTTTTAAGTCCTGGCGTGGATCTGAAGTTGTGCTGTCGTTCGATTTGAAACTCTTAATTTCGAATTCATATCTTGTGTTCATGCTTGGGTATTTAAACTACATAATAAAAGTGTACTTTGCTGAACGCATTATCACGAAATGTTCCCAAATTTTCCACCATCCCTCTCATTCTAACAAAAAATTTGTCGAGACGTAAGCACAGACAAAACCATTTTAAAATAGGCGACATGAACCGATAGGCAAACTATACTTACCATTTACTCAGTAACTGATAAAATACGAAAATAAAGACATTTGCTTCACGACGGTGACATAAAAATCGATTTCTTAAAAAGAATTAACCTATCAAATGGACTTAGTATAAATAAATGGATAATATAAATGCCGTACATTGGGTATAGACATGCATATAACATTAATAAGTCGCCTACGATAACAACTGATACTCGAAATACTCTATGAAATGCTTGTATTTTGCAAATCTTTATCTCCAAAACCGCGGCATTACCCTGCACTGATTGAAATTCTTCGGCTTACGACTCCTCACTTTGGGCGTGTTCGGGTGGTTAGTCTGAACACCTTCAGAGGGTGGGGGTGAGTAATTGTCGGCGTCTTTTTCCTTCTCAGCGGTATCGATGCCCAACGGAACAATCAAACACTTGGTCTTTAATAAGTTGAAAAACATCTTTCCTACTGCATAAGCGCCTTTTTTGTCGACGAATGCAGTGCTCTGAAACACATAAAATATCTTCATGCATTACTGGGAATGTTCAAGTGAACCTACTTTAACCTATGAGTGCTTAACTAACAGGCCCGCCATTATCCGGCGATAGCGCAATGGTAATAGCGGTAATAATGGTAATATTCGGCTCTTAACCCAAAGGTTCTGGGTTCGAGACCATGCTATCACAAAGTTGTTTAGTGAGCGGTTATAAATAAACAACGCCGTATTTCATCAAAAATAACCGTAGCACAAATGGGAGCAATTAAATACACTAAAACTCCGAGTCGAGGTCTTCATGATAATGCTTAATGAGCGTTCTGGAAGCCTCGTTAAATAAGAAAGAAACAAAGGTGCAGGAACGAGAATCAAAATAGTCTTGGAAAAATGGAAAATCACATGAATCCCATTGCGCGTTTGAACCTGTATTGTCTGTCATATATATATTATAAAGATTTATCATCAATTGACACAATCATATCACATATCACAAGTAAATGTTCAGAATCAACGCCACTCATTCCCCAAGAAATCGTACAGTTTAAAAATGAAATTTAAAAATCCTAGAAAACAACACCATACGTCATTGTTGCATGTGGTATTGAGGCAAGTGAAAAATTTATCGTCACATTTGCAGTCGGAGATGGTGTAACGAAGCGTGTTGGTGAAGCCCCATCTTTGTTTGTTTTTGTGAATGTGGATCTTACATTGATCGTGTTCCCGGCAGCACATGTCCACCCTTTTTAAGCTTCCTAAATCGTTGTAGTCTTTTGCTACGTTTCCTTGGCCACACCACTTTGTTCCTTTGGAAGAGAGAAATAACGCTACAGTCACTTGTCACATAATTCGCGCCCGAAGTACGAACTTGATGTAGATACGTTTTTTTAATGTTATTATTATATCAGCATAGCAGTAAAACTCGTCACAAATTCAAGTGATTGCACGGTCAAAGATTGTCGCATTTACGCGCAAAAAAAGGAAGTTTTTCCAATTATTTATTAATTTTATTTTTTTATTTTTACGCAGACAGGTCTGACATTGATAGCAGCCGATATGTATATATTGTTTATATTTTAGACGCTGAAGTTTTTTGCACCTGTATAAATATTCTGTATAAGTAAATGAAACAAGGATATTTAAGCAAAACTAATTCAACCAATTCCATACTATACCATCGTCGCAGTAGATCCGCAAGCCACCACTGTCTGGCGCAAAGGTTCCTGCCGTAATTCATCGGATTGTCTAGCAACGATGTCCTAGCATCGTAGGTTTATGAAAGTAGTTACAGAAATGGTTGATAAAAGAGCCACCGGCCGTATTTATTCTACCTTCGCGGTCTTCTCTAAATCGCTTCATTATGCATCTTTTCTTTAAATTTTTTTATGTGTGTGGCTTTTTTCAACAATCTTATGCATTGCAGATTAAATCGCCCATTTACCTGGGAATATTGTCCTTTTCATTGAATTTTCCGATACGCGTTCGGCTTCTTCTGTGACTAAAGAGCGATAAGACAAAGATATTCAAAAGACTGCGGATATTTCGGAGTACGACTTAAATTTACAACCCTGATCCTTTATCCATATTTGTTTACATAATAATATTATCTGCTGGAAATTTCTGAAAATAATTTTTTCATTTAATGAATCTGCTCGATGTTTATTTAATGAGAACACGTATATTCTAAGATGAATTAGGGAGGAGGGTTGTATTCACAAAATGTTCACCCTGCTTTTTCGCTGCACTTTTACTTTCTATCGCCTTTTTGTACAAGTTCCCTTCATCCATGTGGATGTCACTTTGCTCTGGCGTGAAATCATGCGGCTGGTTTGGAAAAGAGTTCGTACACTCACAGAAGAAAGCAATAACAATGAAAAGGATTCTGAAACAAAATTGAATATATTGCATGTTTTTGCACAATGCTTGATGTAGAATGATATATTCAGCGGGCATTTAACTTCCATATAGTTATACATCAGTTAGTAGCAGAAGCCTCCACAATAAAAGGTCCCGTCATAGCAAAACGCAGTCGAGGGGTAGAGACAGAACCTCTATCTTATGGTTCTCCTGAAAACTTTGGGATTGGGACCAGAAATGCTGTTTTTAACTGGTAAACCCCAGCATCAGTTGTGCTCTTCCTCTCTTGCATACCTTGGTTTGCATTTTACAGGAAATTTTGCTTCACAAAGTTGTGGTACACGATGAATATTCCCGTAATCTTGTTAATTAGATAGCTATTACCTATAGACAACTCTAAAAAAAACATTTTAAAAATGAAGACTTACATTGCACTCATGATTAGCGATGATAGACTCTAGTAGGCATGTTGTGAAGAACAGCATGTAGGTCTATGACAGTCTGTTCTGAAACTGATGTTAAATGATTGGTTGGTTCTGACAGCAATACTGATGTGTTAGTTTGAGTAAACTAACAGAAAGATTTGTTTAGATTTCGCCATTTCCAAGCGCTTCAGGATGTTTGTTTTATTTGAATAGAAAAAATATACAAAAGTTAGAACACCGATTTGCGCGGATTTCAAAGGGTGAATGTGCGACTGACCTTCCGACACTTACCCGATAGTTGCTTACCGACACTTATCGGAAGTTGATTACTGACACTTACCCGATAGTTGCTTACCGATAATTACCCGATAGTTACTTACCGACACTTACCGATAGTTGCTTACCGATAATTACCCGATAGTTGCTTACCGACACTTACCCGATAGTTGCTTACCGATAATTACCCGATAGTTGCTTACCGACACTTACCCGATAGTTGCTTACCGATAATTACCCGATAGTTGCTTACCGACACTTACCCGATAGTTGCTTACCGATAATTACCCGATAGTTGATTAGCGACACTTACCCGATTTCCTAAACAACCAGAAGTACGATCTCGATAAGTAAAGGTTATTCTACGTGATAACATTCCTGACCATTGTGATACCGTAGTTTGTAGTAAACACCGACCAGTTGGAACACCTATGATAACCGTCACTGGAACGTTGTGACCAAAACCCTTTCCACTTTTTAAGTATACGACCAAGCATGATTTCAACATTGTCAGCTGAACTAGGTACAACATGCATTAAAAGCTCTTTCGTCTTCTTCTTTCCTGTACTGACAATATAGACTTAATTAGTAAAGGAAATACGATCTTAATTCGTTAATTCAAATAATTTGATTTGACGTGTTTATACTATCAACAATATCATAGTAATTCTATCAAAAGGTCAAACGTCAACCATCATGTATTCCAACATTTTTATTGCAGATATGTGAAAAGTTTTCTATTGTGGTCTGCCGTGTGCTTATTACTTCATTGTTGTAAAAAATGACGTAATATTATGTATGTTTTGTTTTTAGCGCACGCACTAGTGCCAGTTTTTTTGTGTTATTTTAAATTTGTTTTAAACTACGTTGTAAAAAAGAAACGAATGAGAACCTTCGTGTCGGTCGTGCCTCTCAAATTTTTATGCTTTCTAAAATTGTCAAACAATCCATTTTATAATTGTATCAATTTTTACAGGCTAAAGCTTTACTCTCTATTATTTGAAGATTTAAGAAGCTATCTCATTTTTAAATTCATACGAAAAAGTCAACAACCACATTTAAATAGGCTTCATCAATGTCTCCAGCTTGCGTAAACAATAGACTCCTTTCGAGATAGCAATGAAAAACTTCAGCAATTCCCTGCCGGCCATTCCTAACAAAATAGGTTCATACAATGATTGATTCCTTAACTAACAAAAGAAGCTTAACCTAAACCTCGTTTTCATTTCGAGTTCTTCAGCGCTCTTTTATGATTTACCCCTAAAGCAAGCAATGGTGATTGATAGAAGTTTATTGACATTTTAAAGACAATTTTTTGCTTAAAAATATTTTCAGACGATATTGTTGCTGCTTTGAAGGTTTTACAGACTGGACAAGAATGTTCAGTAATGATCAGTTTTCTAGTTAAAGAAAGTTAAAAAAAATAATTTCCCGAGGTTGAGTCAAATGAGTTGAGGGAATATTGGCAGGCATTACAGTCAATAAACTAAAGCTCAACATCAAGGTTCACTTCTTTTAAACAAACAATGCAACAATTCTTATGCTGAACATATCTTCAAATCTTTTGCATTTCTTGTAGATTTCATTGTAGGATTCAAAGTTTCTGTTATTCCAAACCATTTCACGATCGCCTCCTTTTGATTGCGCACGTAGAGTTACAGATCACTTATTTTAAGGGAAACTTAGCCACTTTCACCAGATGAAGTCTTAATTCTTAACTGATTTCTTACTCGTTTGACATTTGTTTAGCTGGCGAGAAATGAACTTCTTTGCCTTCTGCTGGTTAATGGTAATATCAATGGGTTAAAGGTTATTCGTCAAGTTATGAGGCGCAATGACCAACTCGCATTTGTTTTCCAAGCTCATCTGTGTTGTCTTGACCCTCGTAGGTATCCATGATGGTTAGGGAAAATTAATTGTCCGGATAACCAAGCTCTGCTTTCTTTGCTCGTAGTAATTTTCAGTGAAGGTAGCGTAAAAGTCCATCAGGAGGTTTGGAAGTTCCACTGGTGCTCGCAAAAATAAACTTATTTCTGGAGTTTACTCAAGCGTGTTTCCATCATGGGGGAAGTTTTACATTTCATGCACTGAACGTTTCAAAAGAAAAAATAACAATTGAAAGAAACCAACATTTTTCCCGACGAGGTTTTCCCCGATAAGGTAAAAGATATGTTAATCGCGAAAAGATTCGCATAAAAAGGTTACCTTCAGTGAAGTCTTCGGAATAACCTAAAATTAAAATTAAACAACAAATTGAAAACCAGATCGATCTGTTATTCAAAACTACCAAAACTCAATGATAAATTTCAACTAAAAAGTACAAAACAAACAATGTTACCTGCATCTTCACCTGTTGATGTGCCTGTGGCAATTGAGAAAAGGAGAAAGTATGAAATTAAAGAAGCTATCAACAATGGAAGTTTTACTGGAACTTCATCTCAACAATGGAAGTTTTACTGGAACTTCATCTCAACAATGGAAGTTTTACTGGAACTTCATCTCAACAATGGAAGTTTTACTGGAACTTCATCTTAACAATGGAAGTTTTACTGGAACTTCATCTCAACAATGGAAGTTTTACTGGAACTTTATATCAACAATGGAAGTTTTACTGGAACTTCATCTCAACAATGGAAGTTTTACTGGAACTTCATCTCAACAATGGAAGTTTTACTGGAACTTTATATCAACAATGGAAGTTTTACTGGAACTTCATCTCAACAATGGAAGTTTTACTGGAACTTCATCTCAACAATGGAAGTTTTACTGGAACTTCATCTCAACAATGGAAGTTTTACTGGAACTTCATCTCAACAATGGAAGTTTTACTGGAACTTCATCTCAACAATGGAAGTTTTACTGGAACTTCATCTCCAATTGTGTATGATACAGGGCCACAAACGCAATTTAACGACCTAAAAAAATTTTTAAAATTTTTTAAAAATTCAAGATGAAGAATAAAGAACCAAAATTGACTGAACTGTTAGGGAATCAAAATTTGAAAGATAAAGTTATATATTATACCGGACTACCTCAGTTACAAACTTTGATGGTACTTTTTATAAGTAGTAGTTATCGCGAAATACGAGAAAAATATGACGAACATATTTTTGAGCCTTTAGACGAGTTAAATATTTAAGAAAAACAAAAATATACCATATTTTTCGAGTATTTCGTGATAACTACTTTATCAATAGGTCTATATGATATCTTATATAACACGCTTTGAGAGCGTGAACATTAACGTCGCAACTCAATGATTTTACGATTACATTATTCTAACATTCGCACGTGTCATATTTTGCACTCTGTTTTTAACCAATAGGAATCCCGGGAATAGTTGCTTTAACCAATCAGAAAAAATATTGAATTTTGCACTCCTTTTTAGCCAATCAAGAAAAAATATTGAGTTTTGCACTCCGAAATATAATATATACTTCCTCGTGATTAGCCAATCACGTTACAGATATTCAAGCAACCTATTGATAAAGGATTATATTACACCAGGAAAAGTGTTGACTAGCTTTGAAAAACTCATTCTGTGTCTTATACGATTGTGACTTGGGTTGGGAATAATTGATCTTGCAGAACGATTTCAAGTATTCAAAACTCCAACAATATTCCTTGAGGTCTTAGAGGTGTTGTACATTAGAACAAAACATAAATTTTATCAAAACTCCAACAATATTCCTTGAGGTCTTAGAGGTGTTGTACATTAGAACAAAACATAACTTTTATCAAACTTCCAACAATATTCCTTGAGGTCTTAGAGGTGTTGTACATTAGAACAAAACATAGCTTTTATCAAAACTCCATCAATATTCCTGGAGGTCTTAGAGGTGTTGTACATTAGAACAAAACATAACTTTTATTTTTTCGAAATGTCTCTTTTTGGAAAGAGGGTCTAAAGTAAATATATAATCCACAGAAGCCGTTCAAAAAAACAACAACAATACTTTTGATTAGACATGCAATCATTTTGCTTTTGACCGGAACGCTCTATTCACCTTCCTGCTTAAGCATTAGCCAATCAGATTAACGGGTAGTATAGAAACCTCCAATTACTCAGATTGTTCCTTACCTATATATTATATATTACTCTGGTGCTGTGCATTTCTATGTTGTGAGTTGTATTTTAGAATAATAGCAGTAAAAATAGCAATTTTTTATTGATTATTTCGCCCAATATTATGTTGACGTCACAGATTTTTACATTTTCTTAGAAATCTGACTCTAAACGCATGCTACGAAGAAAACATTTCTTTGAATCGTCTCTTTCGCACAATAAAAAAATATTGCATAACTTCCTATATGGAAGGATATAATACGAGCTAAGCTTCATTTAGAAAAGTCTTAAGATTTTGCACAACAAAAGAGCCATTTGATTAGATTGTTAAAGTTTTTGAAAGGGATTTAGACGTTGAAAGTTAATCGCTTAAAAGTTGTATTGGAAAGAAAAGTTTTTTCAGTGAGTTTTTTCTCACTGTCCTATTGGGTTGGCTTTAGTTGCTTGCTAATATTTAGTAAACATAGGGCTCTAATTTAACTCGTTTTGTGTTCCAAAAACCATGTCTTTATGGTTATAGTAAATAGGGATAACACATAGGAGATGACTATTTTGTTTACTTTTCAGGAAGCTTTGTTAGGAATGAATGCATGTAACCTAATAATTTCCATCTGCGTTGGAACTGTCTTTGAATTTGGTTTGCTTGCAAAAATTCCTGATAATTATACTTATGATGAATGCTCGCCAGATGAGAAAGAGTGTGATTTTTGGTTGACCATACAACAACTTGTAACAATGGAGCTTCGCGGTTCTGCTGTTTACTGGGAAAATGAGACTTTGTACACTACTAATTCAACTGAGGTATATATAGTGGGGTTGCTTTGCACAATTATACTTCAAATAGAAGCATGAAACCTTCCACAAATGTTGTCTATGATGTAAGGATAAATATTTGTGAGACGGACACTGCTGGCGTCAGCATTTCTTTTTGCAAAAAAGTCACAAAATCATAAATTATTAAATACTGCTGGAAAGCTGACATTCTGAACAAAAAATTTGCTTAGGTCATGTTAAAAAAGTTACGCATCAAAAGTTGTTGAGCATTAACGTATACATATTTATATGTATTACATGCTTGTATATATTTGTATATATATAGTAGAGTTATATATATAATTAAATTAAGATTTAAAGTAGAACAAATATTATTTCAAGTCAAAAGTTGAAAGTATTTTTGTAAGAGATCTATTCAAGTATACACCAATACCGGATGGTATACGTAACCATACCTTGTAGTAGAGAACATAGGAATACTAAGTTTCCCATGACTTGCACTGTAGGTTTCATATGCGTGGTCTAATAATAATGATTCTTTGAAAAGCTAAATCTTGCATAAAAATTTTTAAATCTTAAACCATTAAAAATCATTTTCGAAAGTCACTCGGTGTAGGGTTGTGTGATTTCCTTGTGTTACATTATTTATTGAATGTAACTGAGTTCCTTTGTGTTAGATAATTATTTTGTAATTCTCATTAACGGATCAGATTTTTATTGAAATACGTTTGTACACAGGTATACTTACTTTCTTGATAAGTTTTGAAACATTACATTCGGCTTCATATATTTTGCTCTGCTTAAATTCGTCCTCTAATGTTTTTGTAAATGTAGGGTATTGCATGTGGGAAAAAACACACATAAAATTTGATTATGTGATGTCAGATTGCAACTGTCATTCTAACGTTTTGAAAGAACTATACAATGAGAAGTATATAGGTGTATATGTTGATCCTGAAATTAGGCACACATGTTAACAACAAATTAAAATTGCCAACCGAATTGTTAACCTATACGACGTTCAAACACCTACTTAGATCTAAACTCCTTCAAGCAGTTGTTTGTTTCATTTGTTATGAGTGTACCGGCCGGTTTAAGCTCAATTGTTAACCCGGAAACATAAAACAAATCCTAGTAACTCTGGAATAAGCGAATTCAGTGAGAAGCAAACTGAACGCAGTACTTCTGGGGACATGAAATGATTTGACCTTGCTGGGAGTCGAACCTCTGTTTGATCTAGGACTAGCGCTTATTTCACTGCTGCTTAATAATGAAGTTAAGCCTACCAATTCATTTTTCTTATATTTTCCATTTACTCAAGTTTTCATATGTGCTATACAGAACTTTTGTGTTTCTACAGTTTTATCATTTTGTAATGGTAAAATTATTTTATTACCTAAATAGTTGCAAATTCATAAAATACTTATACTTACGGTCCATCTTACAAAACAACAAAGCTAGCATGTTTTCACAATAGTATAAAAACTCTTTTTAAAATGCTCAGCAATATTTTGTCGTTTCCCATTTCAAAGATTATCCAATTTTTCTTTTTCGTTTTTAATTCATTTTTTTTTTGCTTTTTTTTCAAGGTCGACTTTAATGAAGTTGTAACCGCTGATGGTTTTTCGAGACTGGTGGTTACGGCAAACGGAACTATACCTGGTCCGCCAATTGTTGTGTACGAACACCAAATTTTGAATATCCACGTAAAGAATTTGATGTCCAGTCAATCTACAACCATACATTGGCATGGTATGAATCAAGAGAATACATGTTTTATGGATGGTGTAGCGTGGGTGACTCAATGTCCAATCGGCCCTGGACAGATGTTTACTTACAGATTCAAAGTATCTATTGTTTTGTTCTTCCATCTTTGGGATGTTTTTAGTAAATTTAAAGGTTCATCGTCTTCAACATTACAAAATTAGCTACAACTTCGAAATAAAAACTTTTGTGATAGAAAGAGAGAGAGAGGTAAAATTCTTAAACAAGACATTTGATGTTATTTTACACCTCATGCATTTTGGTTACTCTGTTGTATAACACTTTCCTTTAGGCTGAGCCATGTGGCACATATTGGTATCACAGTCACATTGGTGCCCAACGTACAGATGGTCTATTTGGAGCTCTCATTGTAAAACCACGACCAACAAAAGATGTGAAACTGCAACCAACTGATGTCATTATGACTATAGGTGATTGGTATCATCAGGTTTCCGATAGGGTAGGAGGGTACAGCTTGTTGCACATATAAATTATATATAAATTACAACCATTTTTACTAGAAATTTGCAAAAAAGATTTGATTTTAGATTTGCTTCACTTTGTTTCGTAGATATATCTCCAATCTTTTGACAAGTTATCGAATTGGGAATCAACTATGGGTATTGACGGGGGGAAGTTTACTCCGATTCCGTGGATTAGCGCATTGATTGAAGGAAAAGGAAGAACGTTTGATGGAAATGGTAACTAATACACCCTCCGAGGTTTCATTTTCATAATCCACCAAAAAGATAGAGTATGGGATTTTTGTTTAGTACAACGTTTTGTGTTTTTTAAAAGATTTTGAAATGTTTCTCTTTTATTAAACCTATAAACTTAGTGATGGAAAATCATGCTCCGTTATCCACATACGTCGTTGAACATGGTAAAGAATATCGGTTTCATATCATAAACCATGGTATGGTGTATCCATTAAAAGTGTCAGTTGACGACCACACCTTTTATGTTGTTGCCAGTGATGGCTATGATGTTAAACCTATTGAAGCACATTCTGTTATTGTGCATCCTGGCGAAAGATATGATATACTTCTCAAACCGAAAGCTAAGATTGCAACCTATTGGATAAGAGTGGAAAGCATTGAGGTGAGATTCTCCAGTTGATGTTTTTAAAACGTAACAATCTTCTTTTCTCGCCCCTAAGGTTAACTTAAAGAACCACTACACATTGGCCGTCTTACGATATAAAGGCGCAGTTTTTAAGTACCCTAAAACAAAGGGTAACAAGTGCACTGGCACTAAACCTTGTGTCGTTGTCAACTGCCCGTACAAATATACGCCACATTTCTACAATACGACCTGTGTAATTGTTACCGAGCTAGAAAATATAAATGAAGTGCCTGCACCCACATTTACTGAAACAAGTTCGGAACATTTTCTGAACTTTGGTTTTCCCGGATCAGAGGATAGAACGGCAGCAATCAATGGGAGGAAATTTCGTTTCTCTGGTGTTAATGCCTTGACTCAGGATTCGGCTATTGGCGATGGAAATTGTGATCGACAAGAATGTGGCGGTGATAAAGTTTGCGAGTGTCAACATGAAATCTTCCTGCCGTTCAACAAAACAGTCCAAATGGTGTGGGTGAACTTAGGCATGGGTGCAGGGTGGGGGCACCCTATACATTTGCATGGGCATAGTTTCCAAGTTTTGAAATTAGGACTTGCTGATGTAAACAAGACTACTGGGAAAATATTTGATGTATTTGGCAATCCTGACATTGACTGTGACGATAGGGCAAAGTACTGCAGCAATGCCAAATGGAAGAATCGAACGTGGACAAATGGAAATGTTCCTGGACTGAATTTAAAAAACCCTATCAAGAAAGACACATTGATTGTACCAACAGGTGGTTACGCTGTGGTTCGAATTCACACTTTAAACCCTGGTAAATGGTTCATGCATTGCCACATTGAAATTCATGCTTTGAATGGAATGGCCATGATACTTTCAGTGGAATCTGACAGACTACTAGACAAAATTCCCATAGGATTTCCCAAATGTAGCAACTTCTTCAATGATCCCTCCCGAGACCAAACAGGTAAACTAGCTATGTTTCTGCATTTATTTGCAATGTATGAGTATAGTTTTAATATTAGCAGGTTAGCCATTAAACCAAGTGTTATAGTTCAGAGGGTTGTTTTAGTTATTCCGACTTTCATTGCTTTAAACCACGTGTGTAGGTATAGGTCCCCCAAAAATCTTTTCAATTATACTTTACATATCATTATCAATAGGTTGCGTGAATATCTGTAACGTGATTGGCTAATCACGAGGAAATATATATCATATTTCGGAGTGCAAAACTCAATATTTTTTGCCTAAAGACTCGTTGAATATTTTAAAAAACATAAAAAACTCAAAAAAATATTCGCCATATTTTTCTCGTAACTCGCGATAACTACTACTTATGTTTTATGGAAGTGAAACATTTCACACTTCTCCAGGGATGAAAATTGTTACGGCCCTGGTAACGTTTTTGGGAAGGCCAGAAATTATGTTTAAAGATGTATGAATGAGGAAATTTGTTTCTTGTAGCAGTCAACCAACCTACAGATAATCATGCGCGATTTTACACTAAAGGTATATTTTATGGGATCATATGCAACGTATTCATTTTGACCTTCATTGCTGTGGTGGTTTTCAAGCGGTATGGAAAAGGGTATAAATACCAGGTAATTCGCTAATGCATTTACCAAGTTCATAATTTCGCCACGTATTTATTATTCAAGTACTACACCATTTACCATTTTGGGTTTTTATAGGTAATAATTTCTGACGTTGTATGCTTTTTTAGAATTTGTTTTATTCATTATTTTATCTTTATTGAATTTTTTATTTATATCTTTATCACAATTCATTTTTATAACATTTCTGCATATTGATATTTAAGCGATATTTTGCAATCATGTAAATTTTTCTACGAAGTTTGTAAGTATTTTACCACAACGAAGAAGATGACTGTTCTTTTTTCCAATGTGTTGACAAACCACTAACCTATCGAGACTCGATCTTTGTTAAATTTTGAAGACAGGGAAATATTTTTGCACACATAACTTCTCGGAAGCTGTTTGCAATTTGTTACTGTGATTTTGCATAAGTGTTATTTGTCTCAAATTGGATTTGGCTTCACCTTCTCCGATTTCCTTATGACCATCTAAATCTCGAATTGATGGTTCTACCACGAAGTAGATAGTTTCAAATGGGCTTTTTCTTTCTTTTTTTGGTCGCCTGCATGTCATACTATGCTAGCTGTAGTATAGTAAGCCACGGTCGTGTGTAATGTTTTAGGTAAATGCTGGGTTTTACTTTCTAAAATTAAACTTCGTTTTCGGCGGCCCACCAGGCAGGATGGATGCTCCAAGTATCCTTTCTTTCTTAATGGCAAAGGAGAGAAAGGTGAAACTTCCAATACACAGGACTCTGTTGAGTCATAAGCACTGCCTCTCCTGTGTATTTCCTTCTTAAAAAAATTGTCTCTCTTGTACTCCTTATCTCGTTTTATTCACTACTGAATCTCTTTTCTCCCTGGCATTACTCATGCAAAAAGGTTTACAGTTTTCCTTGCCACATCCTTCTTTTGTGCCCTGCACAGCCCCGAAAATACCTGCATGTTCAAAGTTCTTGATTGCACTATCTACAGCTTTCCACTTTCTTCCAGTTCACAATCCCGGTGCTCTTTCAGTAATCCCCGTGTCATTGGAGAACACAACACTGTTCGCACCTTTGCAGCTATATATTCCTCCACAATCGATGCAATAGGTAGCGTGGTTTTCCATTCTTTTCAAACATTGCAGTGTTGCTCAGCGATCTTGGTAGCAGGGGTGGCGCCAGTGGGGGGCTAAGGGGGCTACAGCCCCCCCGTCGGAAGTAAAGCAATATTAACAAAATACTGTCATTTTGTAACATTAGGTCTTTTTTCTGGTTAATACAATTATCATGATATCAAGTTTCATGGTAGGTTATGTTTAAATTTAGAGGTGCCAAATCTGTAATAGATTTGATCATCAATGAGTTTTGTGTTAAACTTAGAATCAAGCAATTAGCCCCCCCGTCGGCGCTGTAAGCCCCCTCGTCGGAAAAACCCTGGCGCCACCCCTGCTTGGTAGTCCAGCTATTTCCTGATATAGACGACTGAACACCGTTTTTACATTCCCTCTACTTGATTCAAAGGCGCTACATGCAGCTGCAGAGGCTGCATTAATCTTGGTAATAATTCAACAATTCCACAAAGCGCCTATGGTGTAATTGGGATTTTATTGAGTAAAATTGATTAAAAATTGAAATTGAAATTTCGAATAGGCAGTTTCTGAACATGCAATCTTTTTGTCTATCTGAAAAGCATAAACCTTTAAGGAAGGAGAAGGTTCACATTTGCGCCAGGACTTATGCAATTTATGAGAATGGAACTCATAAAAATTAATTGTTTTAACTATACGATTTAAATCTAGTAAATGTAACACTGATAACCTTGAGGAAGTAGTTAAAACCAGGAGAATAACTAATTTTAATGTTAATTTTTTATCAGATAATTGATATTATTATAATTACTTAACTAACATCCCAAGTAATCATGTATCTTGGTTGGGGTGGCCTTAGGTTAAAGATACCAGTTTAAAAATCACGGATTAGTGGTGACCTGTTTCCATCAACATAAACATCGTAAGCAAAATTGCTGATCTATGACTATTTAAAGTTCTAATTGTAGACATGTCAACATTTTGAAATTTGAAAGTTTGAAAGAGTTTAGGGTAGGAAGCTTAGCCACGAAGGTTTTGCTTTTTTTTTTTTTTGGGGGGGGGGTCGTTAATAAATAAAAATATATCGCGAATATCGTTTGCTCTCGTGATGCAAGGTGTTTAGATAATTTTAAATGCAGCTTGTAGGTGCCTGAATTAGGTCAATTTTTTGTCCATCGCACCAGCTAACCCATTTTTGCCAAGATGATTCATAGTTGCTGTTTTCCTTCTGGAATTTCCAATAATGTGGGCAGCTACTGTTGAAATGCCTTGGTCTGATATGCTTGCCCTGATACAACCCAGATTGCTAGTCTTAGGTTGTTCTCCTGTATTAATGGATGGAACATTTCCTGTGGGTTTGTTACAAGATTTTCCCATTGTGGTAATAAAATTGGTTCCCGAATTAAAAGACTTAAAAGTTCTGGATGCCAGGGTAGTGCAGACTGGGGGAATCAAAATCAAGCTGGGTACATGATATAATCTTATTTTCCTCAAAAGTCTTGATATTACACTGAATGGAGGAAAAGCATAGAGTTGGCTGATGTTCCAGTTTTGTTGAAAAACATCCGTTTCCTGACTCAAGGGATCTGGATGCCAGACAATATACTGGGAGACTTGGTGACACAGACGTGATGCAAAAAGGTCTATTGTAGGAAAATATGTAATCTAATTAAACTGTAAAAATACACTGGGTTGAAGAAACCACTCTGACGAGACGAGTCTGCTTTCTTCCGTAATTCGTGATCAGTTGAGAGCAGACGGTAGATACTTTCGGCTGAAATAGTTGTTTTGTGATTGATCAGATGGTTCGAAATTTCTTTGCTTATTTGTATCATGTGGCCAGTTTTTGTGCAAAGTTATTTAGCAAAAATATTCAAAATAAAGAAATCTCTTTCATAGACTTGAGAGACATGATGAAATAATTTTATATTTTTATTTTGACATATTTTGAAACCTATCCTCCCGTCTTATCACAAAATGTATAAAATTGGACCTCCCACTATCTCTTCTGTGACGTCACAAAAAGTTCATTTTAACAACGTGAAACTGCATTCTATTTTGCCCAAGACACGTCTAAACGTTTTCGTAGATTTGGAATGTTTAACGATTTTGAATTTTAATTTCAATCACGCGTTTTCCTAGCGGAGCAAGATTTGCAGAGTTTTTTGCTGAATTTCGTTGCCGGTACCTTTAAAGCTAGTTGATTAGTGTTTGGTAACAGAGCGGTTTATTGTTATTTACTCGTTTGATCGTCACTTTAATACAATTGGACGGTGTGGCGTCACAATCTCTCGACAAACCATTCCCCCTCAAAAAGTGTCACGAACTGTCATAATTTGATTAAATCCTCAATTTCAAAATCAATTTCGAAATAATCGGACCACAACATTTTTCGATTTTCAACATGTTTCGAATTTACCAAAATCATTTACAAGAATAATCGTTGTGTACAAGTTTGGCTGTGAACCCATGCAAATCCCATTTATTAAGCATCGATGCTTATTAAAAGAATGTAGAGATGATTCCACCAGAAAAATTAAAATGTTTCACGAATTCACTCGTAAAATAAAATATAAACATAACACAATAAGGCATCGCTTTACAGTGGCGGTTGCAGAAAATAATAAAGGGGGGTTCGAAAATTTTTTGGCCACGCCCCTTTTGGGTGTGTCTTTGGCCACTTCTTGGGTGAATCCCTCTCAATACAAGGGAATATCCCTCAAATTATAATTGTAACGTGATCAAGAAGTAGCTAATACTGTGCTAGCTATTTTTTCTTGGTTCTACTGTTTTCTATCGTGATCTGCAAGCAGATTCATTGTCAGTTATGTGTGTAGAATAGGAGCATACACTTATAACATTGAAAAAACACAATTTCAAGTTTTTGACTTGACTCGGCTTCAAAAAGGGTGGTTCCTTTGCACCCCTGGATAACCCCCCTGCATCCGCCACTGCTTTAAATTACGGTATACATCTCAATAGCCCGAACACCACTCAAATAGTTCGAAATATGGGGACAAACCATGGCGATCTTTACTAACAGGCCTCGGCAATTTGATTTACAAAACTGGGGGCCGATTTTTTGTATAAATATACAGCTATTAGAAACACAAATTGTGTATTTTTACTTAAAGAATGAGACTTTTAAACAAAAAATGACACATAGTTTCGTGAAAACTACATTTTTTTTATTTTCCAAAAACATATAACAAATATATATAAAAATTGCCATATTAAAGCTAAAAACATCAAAACAACTAGCTAATTATGTAAAGTAGTTATTGCGAAATACTCAAAAAATATGGCATATTTTTCTCGTTTTTTATGTTTTTCTTAAATATTTAACTCGCCTAAAGGCTCGATGAATATTTTGAAAAACATAAAAAACTCAAAAAAATATTCGCCATATTTTTCTCGTAACTCGCGATAATTTACTTTATCAATAGGTCTATATGATATCTTATATAACACGCTTTGAAAGCGTGAACATGAACGTCGCCACAACTCAACGTTTTACGATTACATTATTCTAAAATTCGCACGTGTCATATTTTGCACTCTGTTTTTAACCAATAGGAATTCCAGGAATAGTTGGTTTAACCAATCAGAAGAAATATTGAATTTTGCACTCCTTTTTAGCCAAACAAGAAAAAATATTGATTTTGCACTCCGAAATATGATATATATTTCCTCGTGATTAGACAATTACATTACAACTAGATAAATTATATATATATATATACATTCTCATTCATATTGACTTTCAGTATATTAAGTTAAGCTTCCCCTAAAAACAGTATATAAAATATACTAAATTTAACAAAAAATAACAATAATAAATATTTTAAATAAAAGTAATAAAGAGGTTTTATTGAAAAATGCATCATGGTGTGGTATATAGCTATACATATATATAAATAAGATGAGGCAAAATGTTAACTATTTACTATTTTATGGTTAATAATGAAAACTTTAACATTTTAAGAGTACTAAGTATATTTAGCGGTGTTATTAATTAAAGAGTTATTTTATTAAGTTACTGAAGTACATGGACATTATCCTTGATTATATTAAACATAAACAAAAACATGTTCCATTGACAAGAATTATCTGATGGATTAATTATATGATGATTTAAACCTTCCCGATCAATACTATCGATAAAATTGCCATATTTGTTATGGTAAAAAGTAGTTACGTACAATTCACTGGGTCCCTGATCTTTTTGAGTTTTACGTAACCTGCTATATAAACAAGAGACGTTTTTGTTTGTAATGGAACTGAATCCTCAAACAAGGCAAATTATCAAAAATTTCAGATTAGGATTCATTTAACAAAAATACAAGACATATGAATGACCAGATCCAAAAGAAATCTCCATGGCATTTACATTTAATGATAATAAATGAGGTATGTTTAAAATTGAAATTTTTCTATGACTTGCAGAACATTTATTCTCCAGAACTCCAGAACCTTGCCTCAGTTTATCTAAAGGATCAGTAGAAAACAACCCCAAAATAACATACTTACGAGAATTTAAAAAAGAAATTTGGATAACTCAACTTAGTCCATAACATGTACGATAAATGGAAGAAGAAGTGTCACAGGTCAGCTATTTTATACGGTTACCTTGTTTACCACCCATCGTTAAAGCCATATCACCAAATTCAAGGATTACATTTAATTTAAAGTCATTTGGATCTGAAATCACACTTTGTAGCATATCATTCTTTCTTATATCTGCTCCTAAACCTTTGACATTGCATTCAGTATTTTCCACCAATTTAAAACCTTTGTAATGAAAAAAGCAGTATCACTGTGGTCATCAATATCTAGCATTTTGAGATGTGTCAATAATTAACAAAATAATTAATAATAATTAACTGTTATTCCATTGTATAATTTAAATGGATCGAAGTAACACACTAGTAGTGATACAAAATGAATTAAAAACAAACATAAATTTTAAACTTCGAAGGAGGAGCTGTAAATTGCATCATTGTAAATTCCACAACTTTTGTTCAAAACTTGTTTTTGTGTAGTGTGAGTGACACAGCAAAATTATTTCGAGCTAATCTTGTTTGTTTAAAGGCTTAACATAACATCATTTTATCGTTTGCATTGCCAAATATCTTTTTATATATTTTTGTGGAGGAGGGTGTCATAGTTAAAATCCGGAATTTTATTACAAATCGAACGTGATCGTGTTTGGCATGTTGTAGAAATACTATAATCTGATTGGCTCAACGTGATTTGTTTTTGTTGATGCTATTGAGATCGAAAGCTTTCGTGCAGCTTGCAAACGCTTTTGGGTCGTTAAGTGGAAGGGGAAGTTTAGAGCCTCGCTTATAACGTCTGCTAAGCCTGTTTGAAAGCTGGACTTTACTCATGGGTCTTCTGTCTATTGGAACACCACTAACCTGGGAAGAAACCAAAAAACAAGCTGCGAAAGTTAAGAAGCATGGTATTATACAATTTATAAGCTTATACAAAAAGCTGAAAGATCGGGAAAGAGATACATTAAAATGGGGTGATGAGGTAATTATGATTTCGTTTTCTTAGGTTTTTGCCAACATGGCTATGTTAAATACTTTTGCATCATGGTGAAGTCTTATCAGTGTAAATGTATGGTTTTCTTGAGTGCACAATTACTGAGAGGTGACCATTATGCTATATATATATATATGCCTTATTCAGGGGTGTAGCCAGAAAATTTTCTTGGTCAGTCAAAAATTTTATCTTTCAAGGGCATTGTAATAGCGGTGAGTTTTAAAATGACGCGTCAATGATTATTATACAGTGTACTCTCTCTATCTCGAACAAAAAGCTCGGCCCCTTGGACATTTGTGTACTCTCTAAGCTATTTTTATCTCTTTATCTCGAACAAAAAACTTGGTCCCTTGCGACTATTTCTCTCTATTCACACAGCAAATAGAACAAAAATGTTCGATATTTCAAAATTCGATTGAAACCAAAATAAAGTGTAAAGGCAAGTTGTTGGCCGTTAAACAGAAACTGAAAACACACAAAATTAATACAAAAGTGTCAAATCATTATGCAAATTGAGAAGGGAATGACCAACAAGGAGGCATCAGAGTATGGTGCTCAAAAACACAATATTCATGTGGATGAAAAACAAAGATAAACTGTTTGAAGGATTAAAACCATAGCTCTTCTGATGCAAAGAAAAGGACAAAGCTATTTTTTCTCTATCTGAAACAAATCTGTTGGCCCCTTGCAAGTTCGAGATAGAGAGAGTCCACTGTAATGACAATAATATCTCTTTTATCGTAGAACATGATCTAGTGAAAGATACAGCTACCACCTACATTCAGTATTCCCTGTACAATGTTGTACATATACATAATTCCACACGTTTACTGAAATAAAATATAATTAACTACATTGATGGTCGTAGCAAGTATAATGATGCAGAACATAACAACCAGCATAACGTCAAGAATCTCGGAAAGTCTTCCAGCCTCATCAGAAATCGCTAGAATTCTTGGTTTCGCATTCAACTCATTGTCTGACAGGCCAGTGTCTTTCTCGAGGAGATCTTTGAGGGTGGTAACTTCAGAGATGGGATATATATTTTTTGATTCTCTCTAAACATGGTAATTTCATGGTAATCATAAATATCATAGAACAAGAAAGATGTTTCGCTCAATGTCAGAGCTCATAAGCATAATAATAATATTCATATTTTAAGTGGATAATCCAGAAAACCCAAACCACGAGAAAGTGTTGTAGTTGCTTCCACTGGGATCCACTGAAAATATTACTGATAACAATCCAGACATGAAGGGAAGTTGACAAAACAAACAATTGAAAGACAAAATATCCTGCAAGCATGTTATACTGTTTCTTGACAGTGTCGGAAAGAGAAGGAAATTGATAAATGAAGTCAAGGATATATAAGTAAAGTACAAGCTGATGAATGCAACAACACTGGTTCACATTGAGCACTGAGAGAAACAACAGTAGACACTGAAGGAGAATTAAAAGTCAATTGTTTTGAAATGTTAGGTTTTAAAAATAAAGGTAACCTAATCTGAAATCTAGATGTTTCTTTGAAATTAAAGATATCTTAGGAAGCAAAACAACAGGGACAAAACGATTAGGTTGGTAAAGTGAGGACGAGGGCTTGTTAAAATTACCTTCTCTACATAATAAAGAATAAATAGCGGATCTGAGTCATTATTAGTACAAGCATTCTCATGAAAAATGCCCTTACCAAATAAGTACTTAAATTTTTGCTGTCCACAGTCAGGATATAAATAGAAAGTGGTCTCTTTAGTACATTTGCCAAACATAATATGCACAAATAGAATGTCTGTATCGTAGACACACATTGAAATCGCCTCTTGCTTAACATGATCAACCAAAGAAAGTCCAGAATCAAGAGAATCATGCGATACAGACAGGTTCAAAACATCAACACACAAGAAACTATTACTGAAATCTAAACATACACTTTTAAAAATTTGGTGACTACGTAGCTCATCAACTAAAACATTGTCACGTGAAATTAACATTGAGATAGAGCTGAACAGGCAATTTCCATTTATTGAGGATCTAAAATAGAAAAGAAAAATTATACTATTAAACTTCTATCTATGTCTGCGTATTTTTAAAAAATATAGCTATATATAAATAAAACCGTATTTTGGCAAATAAAGAACAGGCAAGTACATATTTGTATCACTGAACTTTACTTACTGTGGTAGAAAATTAATAAGAAGGCAATTCAAAACAAATGTTGTAACTGGCATCTCATCTATGTTATGACCATCATTATTGTTTACCACAAAAATTCATTCCTTCCCGTTTTGGTTCAATTGAAATTGAAATTTATGATTATTATTTTGATAGTCATCATTGACGCAGTTAAAAACAAAACAATTATAAAGATACTAAAACCTAGCATGTGATAGTTGCGTGTATGACAATATTTATGTGTTTTTTTCTTTGAAAAATGAAAATGATTAACAATACCTGAAGGCAACAGCTGACAGATCTTTTAGGTAAGGGTTGATTATGGCAGAATTTTCTCAGCATTTTTGCTACGTTTCACAGCACCTTTCTCTAAAAGCTTTATAATGTCAATATTTATTTGCTTCTGAGAAAGTAAAGTTCTCAAAGAACTTGAAATTTCACGAATTGCTTCGATATCTCCAGAAATTAAAAAAGACTTCAATTTTTCAAACATTTTTTCATAGACATATGTCTCTTCTGCATAAAGTTTGGAAAGCTAACACTTCACATGCGCTTTTTCTCGCACATTCTCAATATTTTTCTGTTTGTGCTTTTGAATAATGGAACTCAAGGGGTCGGCAGAATACTGCTGAGGAATGCAAAAATCTTCTAAGAATTGGCAGAAAATAGCTGACTAGTGCAAAAATGTGAAAAGAATCAGCAGAACAAAGTGGACATAGCTTTCCTAGAATTGTCAGAGAATAGCTTAGCAATGCAGAAACAAAGTTGTTTTTTATTCTGCGCAAGAAGAGCACACATGTGCTATGCTTACATGCACACTGTTTACGTGTGAGCACGCGACGACGACTGGAAATTTGAAAAAACTGAACACGGAGAAAGACAAGATGAAGATATTCAAAGTTTTTATTAGACATCTTGGTCCGTCGTTTGCCGACTCAGACTGACATTGGCTACGCCCCTGTTATTTAATAAATATTTATATAATTAATTTATGTAACGAAGATTGAGGGTTGTATTTTTTTAAAATCAAATTTTCAATCTTGTTGAATTTAATGAATACTTTTAGATTGAATACACGTTGATACATTTTGATCATGAAAATAAAATCGCGCGTCTTCTATTGAAATGTGGACAGATTTTGCCTGGACTACAGGCAGATGAGAATGACAACCCAACGTGAGTTTCTTTCTTTTTGAAGTATATAGTTCACACACAGGGCGTAATAGATTGCTTGAAGTTTGATTAAAACCACTGCCTCCTCCTCTGCCACTGTATTTCCTTCTTAAAAAAATTGTCTCTTTTGTACTCCTTATTTCGTCTCATTCACTACTGAATCCCTCTTCTCCCTGGCATTACTCATGCAAAAAGGTTTAAAGTTTTCCTTGTCACATCCTTCTTTTGTGCCCTGCACAGCCCTGAAAATACCTGCATGCTCAAAGTTTTTGATTGCACTACATCTACAGCTTTCCACTTTCTTCCAGTTCACAATCCCAGTGCTCTTTCAGTAATCCCCGAGTCATTGGAGAAACACAGCACTGTTCGCACCTTTGCAGCTATATGTTCCTCCACAATAATAGATTGCTTGAAGTTTGATTAAAAGCAGAATTTTTAGAACTTATGATTTATTATTTAGGACAAATATAAACGCGTGGCGAATGGAATATGCAGATTATATGATTGAAGGCAAGTTTGTTAAAGTATCATATTAACTTAGAGCTAAATACTTTTTTATCCTATAGTTTATGTCGATCGAAGAGTCATCATCTTATTTTTATTAAACAGAACCCTGAAAAAGTGATTAAGCGAAAATTCAAAACCTAACCAACTGTATTTTGCCACTTGTAGATGTTGATTGAATATGCTTACTTCAGGCACGCCTGGACAACCATTCGGTGGTTGTTTAACGCAATTCAATCGAGTGGAAGACAGTATGAGAAGCAGGTACTGTTTCAAAGAAGCATCCTTCTTCTCTTGTTTCTGTACCATTTAACTTTTGTGTTGTTGTTTTTTGTAGACGGGAAGAGCTTATGGCAGTGTTGGACGAAAATGAAAGCATTGTTTGCTTTTCAGCTTTCCCAAGGTTTCTTGACTTAAACTTTTAACTTTTCGTTCACGTTCTTTGACTATAACAGTTATAATATAATATTATATTAAGTATAAATTTCTTGTTTTAAAATCATTCACTCACTGTAGTGAGATTTTTATTTAATTAACTTAACATCATTTATACTCATATAATTGAGAGAATCTTTTTTTCAGAATTGGTTGTCCTGGTTTCACTTATCCACAATGCAAGGCTTCCCCAAGTTTGAACCCAGCATCGAGGTCGTTATTTTACCCCGATAGCGTCATTTATCCACTTCACCCTCGATTTAAGTGAGTCTTGTCTTCTTAGTAACTTCTTCTCGCTTTGATCTATTGAACTCTTTAAACAATTAGTTGCGATAAAGAATTAATGTTAATAGACGAGAAAATACCATTATGGTGATGAAAGTAAATCTTGTAACAGGCTATCTGTGATAGTAAAAATATTCAAAATGTTTAAGAATTCGTGAAGTTTAATTTGTCATTTGAGATCTTGAGCTGCCCAATTCAATTTCTTTTAACATTCATTTTAACTCTCTTCTCTATGTTGAGCTCTCAACTGATCATTTATTAAGCAAGTTATCTTTTAGCAATACATAGTCATTGTTATAATACAAGACAAGCTTCTGTTGATAACCTTTATTGTACTTTTACTCCTAATAAACTCTCATCTCAGTCTATCAAGTGAATTAAACCACAAATATGGGATACAATTAAAAGCGTCCAAAGTTTTCTTCTGTTCAAAAGCAAATGTTGGAAACATTATCTAATTATATCGTGTTTTTTTTTGTTTTATAAATATTAATCATTTTTTTAAATTCCTTTGTTTAACTTATATATAATTCTTTCCAACAGTGGGGCCCCAGTTGAAACAATTACCTTCACTTTCTTTTTCTGATCTGGGTTTTATGGGTTATCCACTTAAAATACGAGGTGTTAGTATTACTCTTTTCATGAAAAAGATATCATCAAAAGATTTTAAGTATACAATTGCAAGATTTATAAAAAGCGACTATTTATGGGTAACGTTTTCCCGAAAGAAAACGCTAAAATCTAATTGACTAACTCAATTCTTCATCTCTCAACAGAACTCTCACAAGAAACATACGATCACGCAGAGGTGGAAGGCCAGCCATTAACTTACCAGGTGAAGACCTCAGCTACTTTCAAAACTTTGATAAAAGAACAAAAATAAATAATCAGATATTTCAGTTTTTAGAGATGTAAACACGCCTGACCCGTTCTATCCAGACATCCCAAATGATGATGGTGAAGCCAAGTCGGCCATCAAACCAAATCATGTTTACATGGATTGCATGGGCTTTGGTATGGGGTGTTCATGTCTTCAGGTAATTTTATTATAGACGCTAACTTTCTAAAAAATCAAGTTTTTGTGTAAAATATTTATAGTTATTTTTATTATATTTATTTATGAACTTTCAGGAGTAATAAATATCTGATTTTCTGAAATATAAAACTTCTATTTTTAAAATATATTTAAAAAGAAAGGCGGAAAAGTATATAATAGAGATTTTAATTTTTAATAAGGTGAATAAATTCGCCATTATTAAATTATAATGATAAACAACATTTTATATAAAAGATTTATTTATTTATTTTTAAGTAAAATGTTGTTTATCATTATACTTTAATTTTTCTTTGTTAATATTTGTATTAGGTAACTTTCCAAGCTTGCAACATCAATGAAGCTCGTCTACTTTATGACCAGTTAACCGTCTTGGCACCAATCTTGGTATGAACTGATTTTCATAGCTTTGGTTGCCTTTTTGTTTGAGTGTTGATTTTTGTGATGTATTTCAAATCAAATTTTTTTAAATTAAAAGAAGATCAAGCAACAAACAAACTTGATTCTTATCACTGATTGAATTGACTTAACCAGCTAAATCTTCAGGCAGTTAATGAATTTGATATGAATTTTAAAAATATGTGTGAGTAATCTCAGGTTTTAATATTTACACCTTTCCGTTATAAATAGGACTAGCTAATAAATTTCCGCTTCAGAATTATGAGCTTTTTAATTTGTATTTTGTTCAATTCAGTTGTTAACAAACTATTGAAATATTTTAAAAGTAAAGAATGAATTAGAAAAATAATTTTTAAAATCGAATTGTTGTTAAAACAACCGACTCTCATTTTCAGATGGCATTGAGTGCAGCTTCTCCGGCTTTCCAAGGAACTCTCACCGATGTTGATTGTCGATGGGATGTCATAAGTGGATCTGTGGATGACCGCACAAGAGAAGAGAAAGGAGAGTTGGTGAGAATGTGATGATTCTAAATGATGTTGACTCAACTGTATCTTTTTTCTTTACTGTATTTGAGCGGATGACTTGGATTATATGATTTTTTAGAAAATTTGCAATGGTTAGAAAGGGAAATTATGGGGTTTTGGGATTAAAAAATGTCAAAATAGCATGTTACGAAACCTACATTAAGAGCGGACAAAAAATTATTATATATAAACACTAAAAATAAAAAGATTTACTAAATAATATTAATGATTAGGCAAAGATTAGTCATGCCACGATGCTTCTTGTTTAGCCATTGAAAGAGGACAAGTTTCGTATCGATAAATCCCGATACAGCTCCGTTGACATGTACATTTCTCCCTGCTCAAAACGTTACAACGATATTCCCGTGAACTTTGAAAAGGAGCACAAACAGATGTTGCTAGACAATGGTAAAAATATCTCATTATATAAAGGTAAACGTCTGACGTGTCTTGCATAAAGGTGAACGTCCGACGTGTCTTGCACAAAGGTGAACGTCTGACGTGTCTTGCACTCAGTTACAATACATACATGTCACCATTCACAATATTTGTTAAAGCGAATTTCGTTCCTAACTTATTTACAATATTCGTTAAAACAACATTTTCGTTAATGGCCGAATAAGAGGCCCTGAATAAATAAATAAATGCCCTGCTAGTAACTTATATGACGAATTTTAAATTAGGTGAATAAATAGAGAAAATTTATTTTGAGAATGTTTTTCTTTTGTTTTTTTAAATAAAATTTTGAATTAGAATTTTAAATTATTTTGACATTCAAATAATATCCCGTGCATGGAAACACACAGTCAGTCCTGATATTACTGGAGGTTTATTTCTCAGTGAAGGGGTTTTGGCCTTGAAAGAAGAATATTGTAACCCTTGAGTGGGTCTTTGTAGAAATTGAAAGTACGCCAAAAATTCTTCTAATCTCCCGGCAGCCGATACCTCCCACAATCGAAATATTAACTTTAACTTGCAGGCGTGGATGACATTCTCGCCGAGCACATTGCACATCTTTTCATTCGCGATCCAATCTCGTTGTTCGGAGAGAAACTCGACCTTGATGATACCGTGGATACCGACCATTTTGAAGTAAACAGCTTCTCATTTTTTTATTCTTTGTTTATTTTTTTTGTTAAGAGTTTGTTTGTTTCCTTGTTTTTGAGTCTTTCTTGTTAGTTTTTAAAGTTTTGTTTTTCCCTTTGTAAAATGGTGAGATGTTAATTCGTGCATATCAATTTTCAAAATTTTTTTATCTCCAATCTTAATGATTTCGCTTTTGATTCATCGAGATTCAGTTTGCTTTTCGTATTGATGACTCAGTGAATTTCTGTTGTTGCATATTGCATATGTGGTTGAGAATATTCAGCTTTAAAATGTTTGTCTCAGTTGAACATCACACTAAATTCTCTAAAAGAAGTGTTGGAAATTTAATGGAACAGTACATTTCATTTTCATGATTGGCGTATTTAGAACATCCAGTCAACAAACTGGCAAAGTGTACGTTTTAAGCCCCCTCCTTCGAACAGTTCTATAGGATGGAGGGTGGAGTTTCGCTCGATGGAGGTAACAACAATCTTTTGTATTTGTGTGTACTGACAACCGAAATGTCTTTCTCTCATTAACAAATATATTTTTAAATTTCTTCATTTATTTTGTTATTTATTTTATTATTTATTTATTTTGTTTATTTATTATTTATTTTAAATTTGCTTAAAAGCAAAACTCACTGAGTGCATCTATGCCTTCGTTTAAATACTTCTTTTTTTGATTTTGCTTTTCCTTTGATGAATTTGAGCAAGTCTTTCTTTGTTCAGGTACAACTTACCGACTTTGAGAATGCCGCCTATGTAGTATTTATTGTCTTGCTTACCCGTGTGATACTCTCCTACAAGTTGAACTTGCTCATTCCGATTTCAAAGGTACGTTTAGGACTTAGTGTGTGATTTAATAGGTCGCTATAAGTAGCGTCTTTTTAAAACTGAACTGATCAAAATGTGAACAATATTGATTTTCCTTTACAGTTGTTTGACTCCACTCGCAAGACATATTGACTAAATCTTTCATCCATCATTTTCCCTTTTACGGTTAGACTATTTGACAAATTCCTTTCATTTTTGAACAGGTTGAAGAAAACATGGGAACGGCAATGAAAAGAGATGCAGCATTGAAGGAAATGTTTTATTTCAGAAACAATCTGCCATGCAGTAAGGAGATGTTAATTATATTGCTGACGTCATCAACTATATGCCTCCTTGCAAAAATATTCTAAAATTTACATCACAATGGCCGTAATCATTTTTCCCTTTTTGCGAATTCTTCATTATATTACTGTTTTGTTGTATATAATTGTTTATATCTGTATTCCATTATTTCTTAAGGCCATTCTACTGAGGACCAAGTTGAGCTCATGTCAATAAACACAATCATCAACGGAAAGGTTTGTGAAGGATATTTTATTAACTACGCTGGCAAATCATTGCAGTCTGACATAGAACAATGGATTCCCCGGGTTGCTATCTTTAATGTGATCTCACATAGGACAATGGATTCCCCGGGTTGCTATCTTTAATGTGATCTCACATAGGACAATGGATTCCCCGGGTTGCTATCTTTAATGTGATCTCACATAGGACAATGGATTCCCCGGGTTGCTATCTTTAATGTGGAGTTACATGGACACGATCGACGTTGATGTGGACACTGGATGCACCGTCAGTCAATACCTCTCACTCATTAGTAAAAGAGCTTCTGGTATGTTTTGGCTTGTGTTTACTAAATTTGTAGCTGTATGGATACGCGCATGCGCGAACCCTATTTCCCTGTGCGCGCTTTAAAGTGCCAACATACATAGATATAAATATATAGCTCCCTAAATATTTCAGGGATTAGCTGTTCTTATTACTGTTTTGTGATTGTCTATTTTTGTTTCGTTTTTTTGTTAAACATTTTGTTCGTGGTCACGCAGGTGCCTATCTCACTACGGCTTCTTACATGCGCGACTATATACGCGGGCACGCAGATTACAAAGGAGACTCTTGCGTCTCGGAAACTACAATGTACGAGCTTACGGTACACCTGGACAAGATATCTCGCCAGGAGGTGGGCTGTCCGCAGTTGTTTGGCACACCGAAAACAAAGAGCTTAAATGTAACTCTGCCTAAGTGTATCAAGGTTGGCGAAGAGGTAGAACAGCTGACTAAGAAATTACTTAACTTGCGGGACAAAGAAAACGAATTCGAGAGAAGCGAAGACGATTTCCACGATCTTACGAGATCTCTGGGTGTGAAAGTATTGAACGGCGGCTCCAGTGTGCAAATGTAGACGCATGCTAGACACTATTTTAGAATATACGCCGTGTCGAGTTCTTTTGTTGTTATTTTGTATTTGAAACTTTATTTTAGTCCCGTCTTTATTTACGTCCATATATATATATATATATATATTGCGTTAATTTTTTTACATTTGGAAGGATGAGTCATTTTTGCTCGTGACAAAATTTATCAATCGTCGATATGATAATGTGCATATTTAGGAAGATTTTTGTAGTCTTTTTTTGTGAACATTTTTTTGTATATCTAGGTCAATTAATGCAACGCGAATAGACAATTATCAGAAATATTACTACGGTTCTTAAATTTTACGATTTTGACAATTGGCTTGTGATGAATGAACTTAATGTAATGCTTGGGCCGTTCTCCCGTTCGTGTCTCCTTGACAAATTCTTCCCACCTGTTCTGTTCTTTGTGGGTATGCAGGTCGTATAACTTCTCTGACCTTATGGGCTTAAGCATCCATGCCCCTGATGCATAGCTGCCACGGAGTTTTAAATACAAAGTTGGTACCTTGCGTGGGTTAACTCGCCACTGTTTTCCTTTTTCTGGGGTTGACGTTAGGAAGGGGCATCCAGCCGTAAAAACATCTGCACCAATAAACCATCAGATAATTAAACCTCCATAATTGGAGAAAATCATCTTTTGAAACCGTCCAATCCAAAGCGACGTTAAAAGGATGATGATGATGATGACGACCTCTTCCAATCCAACCTTACTGTTCGAATCTCTTGGATGTTGTTCAGTCCTCGATCAGCTTGATTAACATTTTTCCACGAGGAGCGTTAGCCAGTCTACAAACTTTCAGGTAATGATGTTTTACACTTTCGCTGATACGACGTAGTGCGAGGATATGAGAGGTTGTTGAACGGTTTGTTCTGGTTGTCATGCAGTATTTAAGGGAGGTTGTATTCTATTTAGTCTTTTGACACCACTGCTAGAAGACTTATAGTTCTATAGTTTGTTGTTTTACTTAAACCACCAGGTTTGTTAATGTCTCGCCATTGTTGCGGTTTTCGCCATTTATCAAAAGTCTATGCATATTCCAATATTATGTCATCTAGGTTGCAAAATCTTTGCTACAGTCCCACCTTCTCCTGTTGACTTCCCGGTTTTAAGTGAACTCAGCAACTGTCTCAGTTATGAATTCTCTACTTTTAATACACATCGTTGGTATTTGTTCACCTAGATAGTTTTCCAGGATATTAGGTTCGTTACCAAGTAAATGGAATGTTTATACCAACTTAAGATGCATTCTTTGTTTTCCCCTTAATTATTTCCATTTTTGTTTTCTTAGACCACTGATCTGATTTATCAATTGCTCTTCGCTCGTCCTCCACCTGTGAGATCACAACTTCAAGTTCGTCCTCAAATAGAAGCACGTGCTCCTTAGTTCCTAAGAGGCTTTCCGCTGCTTGATCATTGGTACATTTCGGTTACATAATCTCCACGCACAACGGTCAGTGGTAATATGGAGGCTATGTATGGTGCATCACACTACCCTGTTTACTAGGTTATTATATAGCACCCCTGACCCCGGTAGAACTGATAAATTAGCACCTGGTCAACTTTTTTCCATATTTAGATTTCGTGCATGTCAAACCGACGCTATGCTAGAAATACACGAAAATCATTGAAATTCTAGAACACGACATGTCTCTCAGATGGTAAGGTAACCTCGAAATATTATACAAAACACATATTTCTTCCCAATGTAATTTTCGAAAATAGATATTATACAATTTTTACCCGAGAAATTCAATAAATACGGACGTAAATTAACAGCTTAAGATAAATAGAATAAATAAAGTCGAAATACTATCCGCTTTAAATATTGGATAATCCATTTTGAATAAGCAAGTCTGGACAAACAAGGTAATTATGCGCGTGCGATAAGCAAGTCTGAACAAGCGAGGTAATTATGCGCGTGCAATAAGCAAGTCTGAACAAGCGAGGTAATTATGCGCGTGCAATAAGCAAGTCTGGACAAGCGAGGTAATTATGCGCGTGCGATAAGCAAGTCTGGACAAGCGAGGTAATTATGCGCGTGCAATAAGCAAGTCTGAAGAAGCGAGGTAATTATGCGTGTGCAATTGTCGTCCATTATAAAAAATATTCATATAGCCGTCAGAAAAATGAAATCCCCTCATGTTTAATAAAATAAAATTAGTAAGATAGGCAACAAAAATGAAAAAAATATAGTTGACATACATCTCTTTACAGCAATAGTCTCTACGTGGGTTTGATGTATGAGATTGGATTGGTGACAGGAGCTGAATGATGCTTCTTATCCCTGTGGTCATAATCGGTGTTGTCTTCCGTGACCTGGTACATGGAGATACCATATGGTACACCGTGGTTGTGAACTACGACTTGATCAGCGTACTCTCTGCAAAGAAACAATTTGCAACTGACGTCGGAGAATTGAAAGTTTGATTTTTTAAAACACATTTTTACTGGTAATGATAATTGTATTTAATTCAAAAGGTTTTGCTATTCATCAACGAATCTTGACACCATACCTTAAGGACAGAAAATAAGTCGAGGATAAAAAAGTGCGGAATAAATTAGTGGGAATTAAGAGCCGAATTTTTTATATTAATGCGGAATTAATTAGAGCGAATCGAGGTAAATGTCTAAATTTATTAGTGCGATTTCGAAATTTTTATGAAATTTTCTCTTAATTTTCTAGGCCCTATTTTCTAAGACAACTTAGATATCTGAAAACGTGTGGAAGTCCTAAGTTCATGGTGAGTTTTACGGAAATTTCTTATGCCGGCCAATTTTTTTACATTGGGCGGATTTTAATAGTGCGAATTGCTAAATTTTTTTCGTTGCGCAGAATTTATGAGTTCGATCAGATTTGGGCGGAATTTATTAGTGCGAAATACACCCTAATTCGCACTTATTAATTCGGCACTATTTTATTCCGCACTATTTTATCCCCGCCTTATTTTCTGTCCTTAAGGTACATTGATTCGATCAAACGGGCAACGAGTTGACAATTCAACAACGAAAAAAAGAGACATGGCACTTTACATAATTTGTGAGGCAGAGCGAACGAGAGAGATTGGTCATTATCCCCTAAAAAATGTCTACTAAAGGAATAGAAAAACTTGGTATTCTACGCAAAGAGATCACAGACAAAAATGTAGCGGCGAGCGTTGATGCTGTAAAAGCTATGAAAGATATCAACCTTTTTTTGGAAGAGAAAAACCTTTGTAGAATACAAACAACAGGTACAATCTCGCACCTTTTCTGACCGCGCGTACAAATTGAAATGATCCAATTGCTCAAACTGAAGTTGTTGGCCACACCACGTGACAAGCCCGGACGCGATTGGCTAATGAAGATGTAGAGTAGCAGAGTAAGCACTAGATTGGATAGAGCATACACCCAACTGATGCAAAACGACAACATGAAGCATAGCAGGCTCTGCAATCAACAATAAAGCTTTTAAAATTATTTTTAAAGAACGTTAAGTTACATAGCAATCTTCTGATATGTGAACATGTATTTCTTACAACTCTACTTTTGAAGGTGGTTAGGACATAGCCAAGTAGTGTTTACACAAATTGTAATTTTTAAGCGAACAATTTTGAACTTCCATTATACACGCTTTTTTATAGACTTTATAGATTATATAGACTTTCTAGATTTTATAAGCATAGACTTGATTCGGTCAGGGTCAAATATTCTTAACTTTTAACTCCAAATCAGGCTGAAATATTCTTAGCATAATCTTATTTATTCTACTTAAAATAGGTTGTATTCTTATTTTTTGTTCCATAAAAAATTTTCATTTGCTTGTTTAGTTGTTCAAAAAAGATATACTGAAGAACTTGTCACAATTTATAAATACATATCTTATTTTCTTCTATCAACTTTTGAAAATTCGGCTATATTTCGCAAAATATTCCCAACACAGTAGAATTCTCACCCTGGGCATATTCTTAGAATATTCTTCAAAAAATGTCCATTTTCACCCTGCTATTCTTATAAAGCGTATTCTTATAAAAAGAAAAGCGTGTACAGCAAAACCTCATAAAAACCCGCAACGTACCGCCATCAGAGATACCCATCTATTGCAAACTTTGGCGTAAAACTCATTCGGTTGTTTTTGTTGGATCCAAACTATTTGCGTGTAGCCTGAATCCTGCCGCTTCATTAGTGCCACTTAATAAAACAAGAGAAGAAAGAATCAGCACTGATTACTTCCTCCCTATGCATATAATAATATTGATTTCGCACGGGTTCAGTCACGTGATTCAGAGGAACAGATTAATATCGATACAAATTATTTTTTTTTACAAATGACTCTTAACTATTCATTTCTGCCGATTTGACTATTTTCTGGCCCAAGAAAAGTACATAAAGGTAGCATAGACCACGGAAATAATAAGTTAAGCCAAAATTTAAAAATAGGACAAAACTTTAAAAAATAACAAATGGCAAGGACGTAATAGGACAAAACAAAATTAAAAAATAAGACAAAACTTAATAAAGAGAACAAATAAGAAAAAAAGTAATAAGTTAAAATTAAAAAATGATATGAATCCACTTACAGTTATTGTCTTGTGCGTGTTTCTCGTCCTCCTTCTCTTTCAAGACGCGATCCACATCATCTGTAATCACCTTCATAGCATTCATCTTCTGCATGGGATCACTCTCAATCGCTCCGTAAGCTGAGCTCTCTTTTGTGGTGTCTTTATCGAGTAGGTCATAGCTCATCGCCATGGCGAAATAGGCGTAGTTAATGGCAGAGTAGGTGGTTAGGAACGGCATGGTAACGATGGGCGCAAGTGTGTTTAAATTACCCACAAACAGAAACACGAACGCAATGGCGGCCACTAATAAAGTGGCGTTGTGAGGCTCTTCATTGACGCCTTTCTATAAACAAAACGAAGTTCTTTGATGAAACAACTGAATGTACATAAAAAAAGAATCCTACAGGATGTTATGTTATTATTAACATAATATTAATGGGCTAGCATTTCTACATGAATCAGATTTGATGAAAATAATCTCTGAATAGCTTTAAAAATACGCCTTGAAATTCTCCAGCGAATCATTTCTTGCAAACAAACAAAAACTATACAAAACATTATGCTACATACATTCGTTTTAACATGAAGCTATATACGTACTACTCTCACGAAAGGCTTGAGAATTGGCAGAACATCATCTTCGGCGATGGATTGAAGAACTCGTGGCGGCCCCACTAAACCTCCCAACGTGGACGAGAGCGCTGCCACAAACAATCCAAAGATGACGAGCGCACCGACGATGGAGATCTGTAGTAATGATCATAACTCGTAAATACTCGGGTATATACAGTAGATCAAATCATCAAAAAAGGGTGCGTTGATGTTTGAATTACAGGTCAAAACGTTGCAGTTTCAGCTGGAAGAAGCTGAATTTTGTGTTAGAACAAGCATCATCACGTGGTGTTTTATTTAATACAGTAATAATAATAGTAGTGACATTTCATTTCATTTTTATTTTAATCTTGCGGTTCTCGTAACACTTGACTAAGAAATACTTCAGCCTGCAAATAAAGATGTTCCAGCAATACTTTCATTTTGAAATTTGAATACAAAACAAACATAAAAATGAAATTTGATTGTATGAAAAAAATAAAAATAAAACAACGTTGCACATCAAACGTCAAATCCAATCTCCTTAGATGCCCCTGAAATCTTTTTCACAGGTTGGCAAGCAATGCAAAAACACAACAACAACATTCACCTTCTCCATAATCATGTAGTCAGTTTGCAGTGCCACCCTGGTGCACGTGGAGCCAAGAAACAACACTATGATCGTGTACAAGGCACCACTGAAAGAAACAGTTTTCATTGTTTTAGATTTATCAAAAAATTTAAGAATCATAGTATTTGTGTTGGACCATTAAATGAAAACAAGGTTTATCTTGAGCTACATTTGTTAGTAAGGTTGAGTTGTCAATCATTTTCTGAAATATATTTAAGTCGTTTCCAACTGGCTCCCATTAAATAGGAGCTTGAATTACAGAGTCTACTGCGTGGACAAAACGATGAATAAGACTAAGTTAGGATGAATAAGTTAGGAATCACCACAAGTAATGAAAATAAACAAATAAAAAACTTAAAAGTCCAAAATTCCAGAAAGATTTTGATGTTAGCTAAATAGAACTTTTCTGAAATTTTGCCAAATTAAATCATCAAGAAAAAAACATTGAAGAAAAAATATATGGAGATATTTATAAACATTTATTTATTTATTTATTTATTGTTGTCTAGCGAACGGATCTTACCAAACGCCCAGGCCAGCTACGGAACCCTCTGGAATATTTTGATCCGGATCCTTCAAATCACCACTCATGTTGATCCCGGCCATGACACCGCAAGCACTTGGGAAGAACACACCCAACACAACGAAGAACGAAATATCATCTGTGAACTCTGAGTTGAGATTCTCCAGAAAGTTGTAGTTTGAGAAGCCCGTGAAACCAGCCTCTGTAAGATCGAATAATGCAAATTGTCAAAAGTAACAATATTTAGGACATAGTGGATAAAAAGAAAAACCTCTGTTCTGATGGCCACCAACTTATTTTTTATAAATGTTTTCGTTATTTTCTTCTTATTGATAACAAGTTTTGAAAATGTTTGTGGTTTATCAACTAGTTTCGATACACGTAACATTCTACAATGAACCAATCACACACCTGGCTTGTCCTGCACCAGAGTGCCGATAATGAAATCCATCATGGCCAAAGCCAGTATAACGATCAACAGCAATTGAAACCTGATGATCCACTTGACACCGGATATAACGATGCTAAGCATGACAAAGAGTGTGATAATGCTGACACAGCGTACCGACCATGCGCTCTTCCAGTTAGCAAGCTCAACAAGAGACTCGGCGAAACCAGTGCAGTACAACGCAGTCGCTGTGGCCTAAATAAATCTGAAACTTTAAGAGAAAGATAAATGCAAAAGTAGGAAGTAATACAAAATAGAAAGAGTTTCAGTTTCTTCATCATCAGTGGTGAATTAATCAGCGATTTAAAAATAGGAGTACGTCTAAATGTTACATCAGTACAATGAGAATGTCAAATGAGTATATTATTGGACACACTAAATCAGGTTCCATGTGCTGATACCAAGCAAAAGACGGAAATAAACCAATGATATAGAAAAAAAACGCTAGATGTCTAACTCGCTATTTTCCCCGCCTAGTACACGAGGCAAAAAAATAAGTGGCAAAATAGTGGTAAAAAACAGCGCTGGCTGGCTAAAGTGTGTTGTAAACTGTGGTTTATTTGGAGTTTACTGTTTATATTTTTGTTTTATCCTTCACATTTCGATTGAAAATCAACACTAATTACAGTCTTAAATATATAAATATTTAAACTATAAATAAAACTAGAATAAATTTACTTTGGATTTGCCTCACTTATTTACGGCGAGTTAGACACCTAGTGTTTTTTCTCTATATCACTGAAATAAACGCAGTAACATTCACATGCACTTGTTGGGTATGTAGACTTTATCCACATTCATCAAATTAAGAGAACGAGGTTACGACAGGTTACTACTACTAATCAAAGTTTTCAACTGTCTACAAAAGCGTACGCAGATTTAAAATGATTTTTAAGGCCTGTTAATCAACAAAATTAATCATAACGTCTTCACAACAAACTGCAATAAGGGACAACTTGCGTGATGATGCATCCCGACTTTGATTAGGGCATTAACTCAGTTAAAATATCGTATTCTCAAACAGATGTATTCCTCCTTCCTCCCATTAGTAATTTAAGCTCTGCAGTAGGGAGGTGAAAATTGAAAATAAATGAGTTTTCTATGACATCAATTAATATTTTCCACATTATTTATTTAAGGATCTCTGCACGCTGTTATTCAAAACAAAACCACTTACGTGCCCAAAACAATACAGCAGCCCGATTGCACCCCCGATTTTTCCGCCCAGCACATGAGTGATAATGAAGTAGACACCACCTTTCCCGATGTGACAACGATCGCAAATACCTACAGCCGACATCACTGTGGCAAACGCAAGAAGGAACGAAATAATCACGACAAGCAGAGATAAACCAATTCCAGCGTAGCCCTTAAACATAAAAAGTAAGCAAAAACAATTATTTATCTGTCCTCTGACAAACGTAAAACAACAAGGGAAAAACAAATGCTACTTTAGTTAGTATAAAATCATATGCACCATGCATGTCATGTTACCATGGCAAACCAAAAACAACTAACCACCATCCAACCGGAGCGAAGGAAAACAACAACTCCCACCATGTTCATGACACAAGACGTGAAAACACCTGGTATAAAAAGAAAACACCAAGTATAAAAAGATATGCGAAGCCACTAGACAATCAAGGTGATTTTATTGAATAAAAGCACAGATACACGTATGTTTTGATCATTTTTTATTTGCTATGAAAATCCAAGAACAGAAGAAACAAACAAACAAAAAAAGTTTGAATTGCTTATAAAATATAACATTTTTCATATTAATGAACACTATTAAAATATGACATTGCTATAGAATACAACTTTGCAATTTCATTATTTATACTCATTTGAAGCAATATTCTAGTCTTCCTTTGCATTTTGCGATTGCAAAGTGGCGATTTTGAACATTGCGCATAAGATCATATGATCTCAGTTGAATAAAGTACATCCTCGATTACCCGGTCGTCTTAGTGGTGCAAAAACCTGTAACCCGCATACTCATCGCTTATCCGAAAGAAATGTTTTGAAAGCCTACACTTTATATAACTGTCTGCAATACATGTTAGGGCGGGTCAAAAAATATAAAATTTTTGAAATTCAAAATTCCACACTATGCCTGGAGTTCACCATCGAACACTGATTCCAACAAGTGGTCAACCACTTCTGTGCGACTTGCTTCTGGCTCGCATACTTTGTTTAAATTTGCTCATATTTCCCTATACAGACAATATAGGTAATACTATATGGGCCTATAAAGCTGGCAACGGATAAACACAAAATGTGGAATACACTAAGGGAATCTATGTTTTGTTCATAAAGCGACCTTTGCAATCATATAAGTCTTCTAGCCTACTAAGAATTTTAAGTTGTTTTTTTGGGAAGCAAATATATCGCAAAAAAATGCTGTAGTTAATCAAAAAACTTTGTGAGAGCTAGCTAGCTTTAGGTTTTAATGGCGTGCTTGCTGACTTATCAACAAATGGTCTCTTTTCTGATAAGCTGATAAATCTTTGTTAAACTGATCTGATCAATCGCCGTAGATTGTAACTCCCATGGTCCTTTAACACTGCTATAGATTTTATATTAGCTTCCAGTGAGCACACAGATGGTAAACTATGCTGACTTAAAAGAGCTTAGGATCGTAAATGCTGTAAGGTATTAATGAGTGTTTTTCGACAAGTTTCAATTATTAGCCTATTTGAAGTTAGCAAAATTAATAGCTTAGTCTACATAAAAATTCCTGCAATGGTGAAAACTCAAAAGAGGTTGTTTAATTCTGCTTTTGGATTTCCTACCAAGTTCAATTCTTCAATGATCCCTACCAAATCTGATGTTTTTCTATATTACTTGTATGTTCGTGAAAATGAGTTGACTGAAAAATATGCCAAATTAAGTACTATCGATTTGTTGCTACTGAGGTGCAAAATATTTGGAATGCATTTTCCTTTCCAACAATATCACATGAAGGAATATGTTTGAAGATAAAATGATTGATTGAAAGAGCTAGCAATTTAAACAAGATTCCTACCCAAAGAAGAAATACCAACAGTTTTAAGAAAAATTTGGAAGAGTTTAATGAAATGTTTGACATTTGCACTTGTAACTGTTACAACAGAGGAATAGAAAGATCTTTATGCAGATGTGATGTTCGCTTACCTACTCTCGAATGGGATGCGTTTGTTGACCAAAAAGTGAAGAAAATTCAACTTGGTAGATTGGATACTATCGTCACTGCTGCTCGAAAAAGAACAGAATTGAGAAAAAAGAAGGAAGTAAACGTTGATCTTGAATATGCTGCCACGAATCAACATATGCAACATCCAAATCTGAAAGCATCACCAGCAGTTCTGAAACTTTCGCTTCGGAAACTGATGATGAATATGAAGTACCTATGGAATTAAGAGAAATCGTACAAAACCGACATTCACATGATAAACTAGCCATAGTTTCTGATCGTTATTGAGTCAGCTGTCAAGCAACTATTGTCAATGCTGCATTGGAAGATATTGGGTTATTGAATGATGCAAATACACTAAATCAAAAGAAAGTGGCTAGAGAGAAGGTACGGGTTGGTATGGAAAATGTGATGTGCAGCAAGATGGAAAGTTCAGGTCTTGTTTGCATAGGGTTTGATGGAAGAAAAGATGACACAAGAACTGCTCCTGGTACCATACGAGAAGAGCACTATGTTATTGTAAAAGAACCTGGCAGTGTCTACGTGGATCATGTAACACCAGACAATGGGTCATCAAAAGCCATATCCGATGAAGTCATCAACTGCATTGTACAAACAAACAGTCTGGAGACTTTGATGGGAGTAGTTTGTGATGGAACCCCCGTTAACACTGGAAGAGTCAGGGGCATTATAAAACACATCTATCTATTCTATAGAATTATTTTTAGAACAATCACTCCAATGGATAGTTTGCTTGCTTCATCTAAATGAATTGCCCTTTCGCCACCTGTTTGATGATATTGATGGAAAAACTACCGGACCAAACACGTTTTCAGGAGAAATTGGAACCAAAATCAAACAAGATTTGTCTCGATTAGATATTGTTAACTTTCAACCAATTTTGGGAAGAGTACCTCATATGTCTGCTGAAATTGCAAAAGATTTAAGTTGTGATCAGCGATATTTATATAAAATGTGTGAAGCAATTAAGACTGGCAAAATATCCAAAGAGCTGAGTCAACGTTCACCTGGAACTATTCACCATGCTCGTTGGTTGACAAGAGCGAACAGAATTCTTCGTTTGTACATTTCTACATTAAATCCTAGTGAATTGTTAAAGAACTTAGTCCAGATTATTATGGATTTTTATGCCCCAAAATGTTTTCATATCAAATCACATCCAAATGTTAGTGATGGTGTGCAACAAATTTTTGGTTTATTTTGAACTCTTCCAAAGCATTAAAATCCAGCTACCAAGAGGTAGTTTTGAAAGTGCTAAAAAGAAATGCTTTTCTCGCTCATCCCAAAAGTATTCTTCTAAGCATGTTGGCTGATAAAGATGCAAATGTAAGGCACAAAGCTATCAAGCTGATTTCAAAAACAACCCCGCATGAAAGAAACTTTATGTTGCCTAATCTAAAATGTGATGCTCCGGTTTATCATGAAATGATTGATTGGAATACAGAAGAAAAAACATTCCCACCGTTGTTGCAGATTGAACCTGATATGACAAAAGCAGTTGACAAGCCGCTACGTTTAGGTGGTATTCCTTGCCACAGTCAAGGCGTTGAACGGACTGTTTCAATCGTTACACAAGCAGCCGAAACAAAAATTGTTTACGAAAGCAGACACAGAACCATTCTAAATCGAATTAAGTCCAGAAACCTCCTACCAGTTTTTGAAACCAAGCACCAGTGGATTACAAGTGGGAGTCAGGATGCAACTGAACAGTTGTAGATTAATTGATATCAACAAATGCTAATAATCCATTCAGTCTAGTAGTTTCTTATTCATGTTACCTGATGTTGTCCTACATATTTGCCAATTACTGTGTGTCGTTGAACAGCAATGTACCGGAAATGCATGCGGCAATGCAAGTGTATATTACAAAGTGTAAAATGTTTGCCTTTTCATTTCTTTCAGTCACTAACTGAAAAAAATAGTTACAAAATGCAGTACAAATTCATAAACAAACGTCAACCCCCCTGAAAAAAAGTGCTAAAATTCGATTTTATCCATAATTTCAAAAAAATTGTGCGAGCTAGAAAATAATAGCACAACTACAAAAATATGCAAAATAGGCTTCATACAATGTGCCTGAACCCCGTGCAATGTGTGGAATTTTAAACTAAAAATTTGACCCACCCTAATACACGTGTAATTGTACATTACTAGGTAGTTGCGCAATTCCATTTTTGTGTGTTTAAAATACAGATCTTTTTAGAAGCTTGTCATGTATTTTGCTTTTGGTTTTTCGCATCTTAATTATTCTAATGAATGTGTGAGTTTCTTTCACCTTTTCATGCTACTTCATAAGAAAATAATATGAGAAAAAAAAAGTTGGCAATTTTAAAAACTTTATAAAAAAAACATTGGTCAGCTGTCATTTTGTGTTGAGTTTTATAGTAGGAATCATCATGGTAAGACCGTAGCTCTAAGTGCTCTCTTTTGTGTTGGGTTTTATAGTAGGAATCATCATGGTGAGGCATCATCATGGCTCTAAGTTGGATGGAACTTTTAAACAACCTGTCGTACAATATATGAGGAGCATGTCTGTCAGATTTCTTAGAAGATCTTTCCTCTTTTCATATTTTGCAATACGTAACAAACTTTTTGATTAAAAATCATTAAGTTTTAATTAAATGATGGATTTCGGCGCTCAATAACACTTATTGTTATCGATATTGGGTTGCATTAGTCTGTGTTTGATATTTTTCACTCTTCGTAATAATCGGTAAAATACGAGACGAGAAATACGTTGGACGAGAAACACAAATTTAAATTTAGAAATTTGACTCGTCCCTCGTACCGTCGGACGAGCGTAAGGATACACCACTATGTCTTTATTTAGGTATTTTCAAAAACAAATCAAACACTAAACTAAATTTATACATTTTAAAAAGTTATATATAGTTATATAATATTCAAAAACATTTTCTTAGAAGCTAGCAAATATAACATTTGTTTTCATATAAGATAGTTATATAAGATGTATAATAAAACTAAAGCAAACTAGAAGTTGGTTTTGTGAATATAGACAATGGCTTTCATTATGTAAACAACGCCACGTTTAAAAAACACCTTAAACAGATTTAGAACATATATAATATTTACTCGCACAAAGAGCATAGAATTGCGTCAACAGAATCTAAAATTATAGTAAAGCCAACATTCTTATTTCAATTCACTCTTAATTAAAATCCAAATAAAAATTACGTTTATATTTTTGTGGCAAACACTAACAAAGGTGATTTTGCAAGTTTTCTAGGGGACAAGAAGCAGGAGAAAGAATTTCCGAGTCATTCAATTGGTGAACTTAACTTTCAAATGAAAGAGACAAACAGTTCTGAAAATCATAATTTTCTTTAATATGAGCTCATAGTTTGATTCTTTGAAGGAAGAGCAATAAGAACATAATGAACAACACATCTTGTAATATGCATACTTAAACATTGTGACTTTCACAAAGGTGTCATCATCATCATCATCATCATTTACATTTTTCACGTCTATTTTCTATGCTAGCATGGGTTAGACGAGGTTTCAACAGATTATATTCCCCACAATTTTGTAGGTTTAATCATTTGATGATTCAATGGAGCAGATGTTTTTTACAGCTGGATGCCCTTCCTAACACCAACCTCAGGAAGAGAAAAAACAGTGGTGAGTTAACCCACGCAAGATACCAACTTTGCATTTTAAACTCCGTGGCAGCAGTGCATAAAGGGCATGGGTGCTTATATCCATGAGGTCAAAGATGTTACATGACCCGCATACCCGCAATTGTGTGTTCATTTTATTTTAACAAGTGTTTTAAATTATAATGTAGCATACCATCCCATGTCCCAAACAAGAGCTTTGATGTCACGAAAAAACTAGATTTCCACCATGGCTGATTAGTCTCAGTTTCAGATTGCTGTCAAAAAAAAATAGTAGCAATAAAAGAAAATGAGTGCAATTTATAAGTAATAAAATCTTTATACATTATAAAAGAGTAGCATATGTCTTTAAACTGAAAGTTATTTTATAACTCTTTCTTTTCAATATAAGTCGCTGAATGTCATGACGGGCTTAGTTTTTCGATAAAGATATAAATTGTAAGTTTATAGTGGTTAAGTTTTAAAGCAACATTGGTTATCTGATAAGAATAGTTACATAGTTGAGTAGCTATTGCCCTGACAATTTCATTACAAAAATAAGACTTTCTACATGTTTTTGTAAGTCCCTTGAATATTACTCATGGATAAAAGAGGTTTTTTAAAATTTGACTGAAACACGTTCAATCAATATTTGGTAGAGAGTACAGTAAGTAAAAAATATAATTGTTTTTTCTTGTGCGTCACTTATTTGCAAAATTTCCTACATTGCTTTTATCTTACTTAGAATGGGCAATGCTGGGGTACTTCTGCTAGTATATATATAATTAATTCAAATATTATATCTGTATAAATTGCAAGCTTTAGTGGTTTATGGATAAATTGTTGAAGGAGTATTTGAATTGATTGAAACATTTTCAATCAATGCTTTGATAGTAGGCGAACAAAAAATATTGTGATTTATGTTGTTGTTTCCCGTGTGTCACTTGTCATAAGCTCGTTCATACCAGGAGTTATTCTATGACGTTCAAATTGATAGATGGATGGATAGCATGATATATTATATATATGATTTTTACCAGTTACTGTACTTTTACTACTACTACCAGCGTACTTTTGTACTTTTATCTGCCCCAAATATGGTTATATGATATGTGTGTTTGTCTAAATGTTGAAGAAAAATAAATAGCCAAATTTAAACCTTTAGAAGTGATCCTGGCAATTATTTTAGTTCTTTCTCCTAGAATTTTTTAAGAAGATTTCGTTAAAATTGTATAAACACCTTACCATACTCAGACTCTGCTTCTGCAGACCGGTATAACTGACTTTACTTTGTTATGTTTAATAAGCAATAGGTTTACCTGTTCCTGTTCATCTTCAAACAGTTCTTTGACATCTTCTTTTTTCTCTAAATCGTAAACGTATTCAGCGCCAGTATTTTGATTTGACGGTCTGTTATGTCTGTTACTTGTTTCCGATAATCCAAAACGGCCCCAGTCTATATCTTGTTTTCCGGTTAACTTAGTTTGGGTAGAGGTTTCTCCATTTTTTTCCATGCTATTTTTGTCGGATTCATTAAACAAACATATGCTAGCAGCAAGCTAGCAAGCGGAGCGAAGAAATTTCCACGTTTCCACAACAATATGATTAGCTTTATTAGACAACCTTTTGAACTGTTCATGTAACAAACGTAAATCAACTGATAAAACGTGTGTTTTGTGAGCAAATGTGTGAAAATCGTTGTTCAATTAAATATCTTTTCTATCAAATATTTTGTTAAAAACAAACAAACAGAATGAACTGTTCCACAAACCTCTATATCTAGCCTCGTTTCGGTTTCAAACGTAAACAAAGAATTTTGTTTGATTAATAGAGATTTCCTTTCGCAATAAAAAGGCAAAACAATCAAATTTGTAAAAAACGAAAACAACTAATAATTGAATTATTCATAGGTTATTTTCAATTTCGTTGGATAACATAAAATATGTTGATCTTAGATTTTGATTTCATTACAATGACTTGCTGTGGTTATTTCGTCGTTTTGGTCGAGTTTATTTGATGTTTTGTCGTAAAATTTCTTGATAGTACTTTTTACTGGTGTTATGTGTTGATGTAAATTTTGAAGAAAAAGTTTAATGAACTTATGTGTCGATTTACGTTATACTCTATGCTTTGACGAACAAATCATTAGTCATAATGTCATTATCTATATACATTAATGTCAATCCATTTAACCTTTCATTTGTCATGTGGTTTCTAGCACAATGTTCTTCGTAGAGCAGACAAAGGTCTCTCGCATTGACATGGTGTTATTCGAAGTGTAGCTAGAATTATCAATGCTATTTGTATGTTTTCAAAATCTGGGAAAGATATTAGAATTATTAGTAGTAAGTAGAAATATTATTATGTGGACGGCAACCTTTTGCCAAAAAATTTCCCCAAATGTTTCCCCAAACTTTTCTATCATCTAACAGATTTTAGGTACTTTACGCAAACACAACGGAGGAGCTTTTCGACGGTGCACAGAATGTAAACATTTATAATGTGCAAGTAACTTTAAAGAATTTAATCAAGGCTTTTGTCTACCAAACCACGCTTTTTATATTATTATTTTTAGGTCCAGCAACCTTTATCTTTGCATTTCCGCCCGGGCTATGTCGCCTCTTGGCGTCTCGTGTTCTTGATCAAATACGGCGTTTTTTATTTATAACCGCTCACTAAACAACTTTGATAGCATGGTCTCGAACCCAGAAACTTTTGGTTAAGAGCCGAACGCTTTACCACTGCGCTATCACCGGATATTGCGCAAACGATGTGTTTAACCCATTTAAGAAAAACTTGTGTCATTTTGAATCTATTGGTACAGCCCATTTCTTCAATGTTGGTTAGAAACGCTAATCAAAACTACATATGTGCTTAAGCAACTATTAAGCAACTTTTAGGGCTGAAATTCAAGTAGATGCTAAGCAACTTTGAGGCCTGAAGCAAACCTTAGTTGCTCTATTAAAAAAAGTGTATTATTGGAAAATTTGGGGAGGGCTTAAGCACCCAAGCCCCCCCCCCCCCCCCCCCTAATTTATGGGCTTGAATCGACTGTGTGAACTTAAGAAACTGTTTGAATTATCCTTGATTTGATACAAGAAACAAAATAAAAAACTTTTAGAACTAGGCCCTTTGCTAGGTTTCTTATAAAAAAAACGTGTATAGGGTATCACTATTATCTCTCATACGAAGTAAACTTTAAATAATCAACCATAAGTAGAATGACAGCTAATTTAAAAAACCTGCATATCTAATACCACGACGAAGTTGTCTTACACAAGTGCGCGATTAATATACAATTATTGACAAAGATCCGTGTTACTGCCGATCAATTTATTTCAACGCTTCTTCGTGAAGGCTACATAATTAAACAAAATAACGATGGCTAATTAGAAAATACAAACGAACAAAATTTACTACAAATCAATAAACAAAATTAAAGACAAAAAGTTAGCAAATAAACAAAAATAAAAAATATAACGTAACTTACTGAAATACAAATTAAAAAGTTCCAAACAGCAACATATCGAAGTAAATTCCAAAATATATACAATAACAATAAAGCAAACAATTAAATTTCTAATACGCAACGACGACACGTAACGCTGATCTACAAACGCTAGTAAGCGAACTAAAAATGCGAAACGAGCGAGAAAATGCCAAAAACAAGCATGAAAGGAATACCCTAGGGACGTAAAAGAGAAATAGAAAGCGTGCGACTGAGCGGTAAAAGAACGAATGAATTAACAAGGGACAAACGAGAATACACGAATCTATTATAAACACAAAAAATCAAAAGTTCGTGTCGTACACTAACAATCCGTGTCAGAAATTCTTTCTACACATCTACACATCTTTTAACTTGGTTCTTCTGGATTTTGGACAATGTTTCTCAATGCAAAAGGTTACCACAGCTTGCCGTGGATCAGAGTTATTGAAAAAGGCTTACCGTAAATAATCGAATAAGCGCCCGGGGCGCTTATTTAAAATTTGGATTTTCAAGGGTTATTCGAGAGGGGCGCATATTTAAAAAATGAATTGCGTGAACATCATGCTTATCAATCAAGATGGTAGCTTACCATGAAACTCAAATGTGTATTTGACAAGAGAGCTGAAGCTGCAGAGTATGATGAAAATGCCATCGGCGTTTACTTGTGGGCTAAAGAAGGACAAGATGGGGGACTTGTTGGACATCTTCCAATCGAATTATCAAAATTATTAAGGCAATTTCTCGACGCGGATAAAAAGAACATATTGATTGCAATGCAGTTATAGGTAGAAAGAGGAAAAGAGAGGTTGGACTTGTTATTCCTACCAAATACAGTGCGATGACAGAAAAGAAAGAAAAATATAAATATTTTGAGATGAAATTTGACTGTAAAGGAGATAAAAAAGAGAGCTGTGTTCTTAAAAATACCTGCTATTCTCTTTTTTATAAAAATTCAAATAAGCACAACCTTTTGTTCTAATGTTATACTCGAATAACCGCCCGGGGGCGCTTATTTGAGTAGGGGCGCTTATTTTAAAAATTCAAGTAAAAAGGGGCGTTTATTCGAAAAGGGCGGTTATTTGGAAGGGGGCGCTAATTCGATCATTTACGGTATACATAATCTTTAATTTGATCTATAACATTCCATTTGAACCTCACATCATGTAGCAATGCAGAAATTTAAACTGAGAATTAACTGAGAAAGTTGGTATATAAAACTTTTTTGGATGACACGCCGATAGATGCCAAGATGGTGCTTTTGTTACGTCACTAGGAGGCAGAAATGCTAATACACAAAGCATCGGAAGATTTCAACACAAAATTTGATATGTTTCCAAATATTTGAGCGTATGTAGTAGAAACACCATCTAACATATTTGCAACATCAGCGATAAATTAAAACATGGAAAGGACAGTCTAGCAAATAGGCCCAATAGGTTGTCTCCATTAGCTTTGTTTTTAAAGTCAGGATTTCAGATTAATATTACGTTTCCCTGTACTTAATTAAATTTAGAATCTTTAAATCGAGTGCTTAATTAGCTTACAGTATACGCTCGATAAGTGGAACCCCGGATCATTGGAACTTTCATGAAGTGGAACCAATTTTTTCCGGTCCCTTGGATTTGCTTTAACAAACCCTTCTTGTTTTAGTCGGATAAGTGAAACCCTCGATAAGTGGAACTTTCGATAAGTGGAACCATTTTATTGGTTCTTAAGAACGTTCGAATCATTTTAATCAATACATTCTTTATTCGAATATTCTTGCGAAACATTCGATTGCTATCAAGTAATCAAAACATAAAAACTATATCAGTGATCACATTTCAAAAATGGCAGCGGTGCAGTCTTCTAAACGTAAACTTGCTTGGTTAACTCTTTTAAACAAATACAAGGCTTTAAAAGAAATTGATGCTGACTGCGAAAAAGACTGCGACATACGAGGAGTTGGACTCTGCCGTTTGTAAATGGCTAAAATCTGCAAGATACAACAATATTCCTAGCAGAAAGAATAAGCTCTAAAGTTTGCAAAAACCTTATTTTTCGGTCCCATGGAGGTTCCACTTATCGAGCGTGTACTGTATTATGATTTTATTTGCAGCGTTTCTACCTGTGATCAGCATTGAATATAAAATATAATTCAAAACTTGTTCTTCAACTTGAAGTCGAATGTTCCTAGTTGCGTTGAGAGCGATTCATTTGAAGTCAAACAAAATGTCATTCGGATCATTCCCGTTTAATCTATTAAAATACTCCATGAAAATAATCTGTAGCTTCCGTTTTGTTCGGAAGAAGTGCAAACACGCACCACGTACGGTGTATTCCTGGAAGAAAATCTCAAAGTGATGCAAACCAGGGTTCAGAACGTCATGAAAAACGGGAATGCGTGCCGTGAGAAAACAAGAAAATCCCGAATCTCCAACACCATTATCAACAAGTAAAAAGTCATCTCCAGTTCATTCATTGGTTGAGACGTTTCTTTCTTGTCGGGCATCACTTATGTTTCTGTGGAGACCATCTACTGTTGGCAAGGTTACGGTCTCACTTTGGGTATTACCACCCAAGCTGTTTGCTGGTATCATTGCTTGTTCCCGCTTTTTGTTTTAACTTTTATTTTCACCTTCATAGCGTAGATGGGTACGAACATTTGTTTGTTCGACATATTGATCCGTGATAGTTAATTTGCCTAGCTCTTTGCGATCTCCTTTTCTTCTTAAGGTACAGTCCCATGAGGTTAAATGGTTTGCCATGTTTTTTGGGTAAATGTAGATATATCTATCTTTAATTTAAACCACACCAATGTAATCATTGTGACCGCAAAATTACATAACAGCCAGTAATATTACCCGTAGGAAAGAATACAAGGCGGTTGCAGAATGAATACAAAGCGGTTCTAGGTGTACTATAAATATTCCGAAATGTAGTTCGTGAACAGTTCTTTTCATAAAAATACTTTACAAAAATACTACAGATCGTTTTTATTGAAAAGATTTCACTAAAAATAATAAAAAATACAAGTATATATATATTCATAAATAAAATAGAAGAAAAGAGTCGCGTAAACCGGACTGCTATATATCCGGTAAACCGGACTGTTATATATCCGGTAAACCGGACTGTTATATATCCGGTATACCGGACTGCTATATATCCGGGTAAAAAAAAGGACTTGTCAAAATCTATTCTGTCAAAAAGGGCTTGTTATAATTGTTGGCGCGTCATCGAAAGCTAGTTGATTTTTTGGTTCCTCACGTTAAGCAATAATTCTTTAATGGTGGCCTCCATTCTTCTGCGATCAAAGTTCAATGTTTCGATGTTGCTCTCATACCTCGCCACTTGCTTCTCTAATTTCTCGATGCGCTGCAGGGCACCCTCTTTTCTGCGCATCACAGCTTCCATACCTCGCTCGATGTCGATGCAAGTCTTCTCTGAACGGTGCGCCATATCTATCGCTTCTCTGCAACCTGGAAGGAATTATCGATGATTTTGAATCAATTCATTTTCGTTGAAAATGAGAAAAAATGCAAATTGTGAGTAGAGAATGATACTTGCTTCTTGACCGATATTCAAAATACTTGGTTTAATGTACCATAAAAGAAAACCTACGGACACATTGTATATCGCAAAGACAATCCAGCTTTACGATCAATCTTAATCGTACTGCAGCTCCATAAAGTATATATTCGGCATCCATTTAAGAGTATTATCTAAGTTCCCTTACTACTGTCTTTAAGCGAAGACAGATAATGCTTTGTTTCCCATTTCAATGGTTTTAAAGGATACCCCACATCTTAATAACCCATCTCCAACAGATAAAGCAAATATGCTTTCAACGGTCACACTTGCATACCTTCACTCCGCCTCTGCTCCTCCCTTTGGTTGTATTCTAGATTAGTAGTAAGTGCATCCAACCGTCGCTTCGCGTCTTGAGCTCGGTTTTCTGCGAATTCCACTTTCTGCTCCAAATCGCTCTTCTTTTCCCGCGCTTTTTGGTGCCGCTAAAAACTTGATTGGTTACTTTTCAGAAATGCAACAACTATAGGTTAATTACAAAAACACAAACGTGGAAGTAGGCATTTTCCAAGTTTCACAAAACATTTTGCGAGCTCTATCGAGGATTTAGGCGCTTTTTGTTCTTTATGATAAATTGCCGAACACACTATGAAATGTGAAAGGAACAATGCTGATTGATCCAATAAATCATCGATTGATTAAACCTACACAATTGTGGGGAATATCATCTGTTGAAAACCCGATCCAACCCATGCTAGCATGACGATGTTTACAAGAGAAAAATAAAACTTAGAAACGACTATGAACACTCACCAACGAAAAATAAGCAAGTCATTTAAAGCACCAAAAGAAACATACCATATAGTTTTTAGAGTAGATATCTTTGTAGCACTTCAATCTCTCTTCAACTTCCTTCACCCTCCCTTCTTCCGGGGTGCTCTTTTTCAGACTATCCCCAAACTTCTTCGATTCCTGCAAGAACATCGCCTTCTCATCCTCTCTTTTGACGATATCTTTCAGCTTCTGTTGCGTCTTCCGTATATCTTCCTCGCGCTCTACAATCTTATCGCGTAGATGCATTTGCTGCGCGTACATACGCGCGTGTCGCTTCTTCACTTGAGCGATTTCCTCGTTTGTTTTATCAGCCTCCTCGTTTTTTGCTTTGGCCGTCGCCTGCATTTGCTGCATGGCTTTCTTAACACCGCCTATTCCGCCTGACATAGTTGTTTCCAGTCTTGCAGCAGTGGACATTCTGGATCAACCTTTTTACTTTATTTTTAATAAGAACAATTCGTTATATTTTCGATACGAAAGAAAACACAAAATCAGCTTTGCAACAACAACTAAAAAACAACAACAGTAAACTTTGTTTATCAAAATCAAAACCAGTTTAATAACAGCAACACCTTTAACTAAACTTACAACGCGCGTAAGTAATACGGCCTCGATAAAAAAATATCTGTTGAGTGTTCTGATAGACACATAAGTTGTTTGCATTGCTTCATCAAATGTCAACAAACGCATTTAATGAATTTATACTTCAGTTAAATATTTAATTAAAAAATAAGAAAAGAAAATAGGTTAGATGTTAAAAAAAAACTCTCGTGTAATAGTTTTTAGAGACGACTAATTTCCGGTTGCGTTATTTGTAACTTTATGAGCAACTATACTACGGAGAAATTGCTGCAAAAAACGTGTATATTTGAAAGATTTTGCTTTTCTCCGAAACAGAATTTTGCAGCGCGACGTACTTAAAAGCATCATGTATCCATTGAAAAAATATCATGTAAAAATCAAACAACCAGTTACTTAAACGAAGCAACATGTCCAACGTCAACAAGTTTTCTAGAACAGCATATGTTTTTAAAATCATCCCATCAAAGTTGACACGCTCGAGTAACTTTCAAAGACTTTATCTCATTTAAGCGAGTTACAAAGGATCGATGGGATTAAACGAATGTTTGTCAAATCTGAAAAGACAAACACTAAAGTTTCACGCTTCGTTTTACAAATATTAGTACGGTTAGCAGTAATTAAAACTTTAGTTAAAATAATCGATAGCAAAGGTTATATTGAAAAGTGCCTTCTATTTTTCAAATGCGCCTTAAGGTCTGCTTCTTGCTATGTTAAAGAGGAGCGGGTTCGGGTCAAAATGTTTCTACCTAATGATATTATCTATATTCATTAAAACACATTCTTATGCAATAAATATGCAAAAAAAAATATTTATTTGGACTTTTTTACTGAAGCTGCGCAAAACTCACTCGAACTACGCTAAACTACCAGATGACGTCATTTCGAGAACAGCTGATTCTTTAGTGTCTTAAAACAATGAAGATTTCTTCAGTGAACGATTCTAGCAGCGATCTTGAGTCCAATGCAAGGGAATTCGTCGATTACGACAATGAAGATAATTCAGAAGATCACTCGCCTTTTAGCAAGCCCACTATTGTACTGATTCAAGTTCAACATGCAGTCCTCCGTAAAGTGTTTGTGGCACAGGACACTGGTCTTGGATGGCTCCCACTTGTCTCTCTTCGTCTTGACAAAGAGCGTCCATATAAACGACGCAATTCTACGATTCCTATCATCCTCCGATAAATTTCCTTTGTCAGGGTCCAGAAACTTAAATAGGTGCCGGTGTTTGTTGGTTACAATTCGCAGCAACGCACCGTCTAGGCATATTTAGGCACAAAAAGAGACAAACTTCGATTGCTTTTTTACGTGCGCGCTGTGTATGTCCAACGCAAACTGATGTGCAGCAAGTAAATACGCGTTCTCGGAATGACGTCACGGATAGAAGTTTTTTGGCGCGAAATTTGAAATGCGATTTTTGGATGTTGTAGATTTAGATGAGTATTTCGTAATAGTGGTAGAGAGCAATGACTTGTAAATTTGAGGTTTTAGTGTCCTCTTTAAAGGTATGTTATCAAAACAGTAACTTGAGATCGCGGTAGCTAAGTACCAGGAAAGATAGCAAACACTTCAAAGATATACTTATAAGTGGAGATTTATTTTCAAAGCAAAAGCAAACTAACTTAAGTCTATTTTATTCTTTCTATTTTAGTTCTTTAAGAAGTATATTTGTTTCATACAGCCTTCGTTTAAGAGTAACCTAATTACTTTTCTGTGACGTCATCAACGATATATTTGTGACGTCATCACCAATGTATTTGTAACGCCATCGGCGATATATTTGTGATGCCTCATCAATATATTTGTGACGTCAACACAGATATAGTTGTGACGTCATCACAAACATATTTGTGACGTCATTACCGATATTTCTGTGAAATAATCAGCCTTCGTTTAAGAATAACCTTGTAATTACTTTTGCTAGTCGGTTTTCTAATTTTAAAATTTGATGATTCCAGTTTAAATGTTTGTCGATCCGAGATATTTTGTTACTCTATTGAACATGATAATCAAAATATATATATATATAAAAATAGAAATGTTGTGTTCATAATTATATATAAATAAATGAACAATTTAAACTATTTATTATATGTTTTCGGTTCCGTTTCAGGTTTTTGTGCCATCAATTTGGGAGGCATATCGATGCTGTAGAGTAAAGTAATGTTCAACTCCAACATTTTCAAATAGAGTTTAAGTTTATTACCTTAAGGACAGAAAATAAGGCGAAGATCAAATAGTGCGGAATTAATTAGTGCGAATTAGGGTGTATTTCGCACTAATAAATTACGCCCAAATCTGATCGAGCTCTGTAATTCGCACTAATAAATTCCGCACAACGAAAAAAAAATTAGCAATTCGCACTATTCAAATCCGCCCAATGTAAAAAAATTGGACAGCATTAGAAATTTCCGTGAAACTCATCATGAACTTAGGACTTCCACACGTCTTCAGATATCTAAGTTGTCTTAGAAAATAGGGCCGTTTGAGGACCTTGCTTCCGAAGTGAAAAAACGTGCGGAATCGCATAAATTAAATCCGCAAATTTCATAAAAATTTCGAAATCGCACTAATAAATTCCGCACATTTAGCCATTTACCTCGATTTGCACTAATTAATTCCGCATTAATATAAAAAATTAGGCTCTTAATTCCGCACTAATTTATTCCGCACTTTTTTATCCTCGACTAATTTTCTGTCCTTAAGGTATTGGTGATAAACAAGTGAACCAGTAAGAACTTTTCAAAAATATATATACATTTAGCGCTAAGATATTCAACTCTGCAATATTGCTGGCAGAGGTTTGGCTGGTGTCAGAACCATCGACGATTGGTTAATTATATCATTAGCGTTTACTAATGGTTGACCTATCTCACTGTTGATTGGCTGCAAAGTGTGTCCGTCGTTTTGGTAATCCTAAAAAGAATATTTAAAAATATATTACTTCAATTGAATAGTTTTGGTAGTTAACAACTTTCTTCTAGTTTTATCGGTGAACAGGGGAGGCGAAGATTTAATAATGCACGCGTTTACAGTCTCAGTTCCGGTCATTGTTTTTATGCAAAATCTATTGTTTTCATCTCATTTTGCGACCGAAATTTCGAGCAAACTCAACAGTCTTATTCAGAATTGGTCGAAATTTTGTCTAGAAAGCAATAGAAAAGGTTAATAATACAGACCGAAACTGACGCTGTAAACGCATGGATATATACGCTTACCAGTTTTGGTCCCCGTTTTATGAACTGACCCTCTTTTACTTCAACTCCAGGTGATACATCTATTGTTTCGATCTTATGAAAAGAGAAAGAAGATGAATTGGATTTCATGTTATATTTTATGGTGTTTGTTATGTTAAAAAAGGGAATGAAAACACTACATGTCTTGTCTTTTCTGACCAATGATATTGTTGATATTCACGTGGTTTGTAAACAGTTTTACTTCCTTATACTCGTCATTTTTGTTGACAAGAATGCCAATAATTAAAAGGTGCCGCAATTGATTTGGCATGGAGTAAATAAAAGTCTAAAAATAGCTGTTATGCCCGAAGTGCATTTTAAAGCGCATCAATTCATCCAATTAAATTTATCAATGCATTTATAACGAAGCAAGAGTTTTTTAGATTTAAAGTAAATGGTTAGTATTTTCTTGCAACGTCCTTGAGAAAGCAGGTCGGAAACGGGAACTGATTTATCTAATTCAAGAATTTAGCGTAAAAACACTTTATTCTGCACGGTTTATGAATAATATTTCATATTAACTATGTCCCAATTTGTAGGTGAACGACTGGTATTTGCTCACCAATAAAGGCAAAGACGGTAAAGATGTTTGCGAGACCTTCTGTGTGAAGTCACTATGGTGTAAATTTGAAACCCTAGGTACAGTTGCTTTCTTGCGTGTTCCAGTCTTCTTTTCGACACGAGGCTGATCAGAAATGGCGTAACGCGGGTGAATTCTAAAACGAGAGGCATGTACATGATTTCACATGTCGTTGTATCAGTTAGTAACAAAGAATTAAAGTAAAATAATGGATAAAAAATAATTACATCTTCTTCGGGCAAAAATATTCACGGACTTGATTTGATTTTAATGTTTTTAACGATTTTCCATAATTTTTATGGGCGAAAACGAAAGTGACCAGTACAGACCCTCTATCTACAAATCCCCGTTTTATTTTAAGCACCAAGGATTTCCAGGGCTTCTATCGCAAAGCTTCATCAGCATATATTTTTCTTTCCGACGCTTTTAATATGATCCATTTTGAAAAAATATATTTTTTAACAACAAGCGTTGACTTGTTGATCACCAGCCATGTAACCCAGCCATGTTAAAACCGGATTCATGTGTGTAAAGTCTTGATTTCATAATAATCATGCTGAATGACGCCACTATTCAGCAATCATATGTCTTGTTTAACTCTGACAGTAGAACTCCCCCCTAATAACTCGAACCCTCAAGGGACCGAGTAAAATAGTTTGAAATTACGAATGTTCGAGTTATTGGGATTTTTACTCAACTAGGTTCAAGTTATCGGGGTTGTACCATATTTATATGAGGCAATTGACTAAATTTAATAATCAATATTGACTAATCGCCCGTCTGAGTACCACCTCAGTAGATTTGAACAATTCTTTCTCATGAAAATAAGTTTTGAGAGATTCTTGATGATATTCATGAATTTTAGTCTTCAGTTGAATGTGTTCATTATTTGTTTGAAATTATAAAATAATAACAATAATTAAACCTGTGATTGGGCAGTTTGTCTAAGGTCAACTTTTCATAAGAACAGGCGTTGTTGTCGAACAGAAAGAGATCGGAAGGCTCCACCACTTCCGCTGGGCTGCTTGGAGCAGATCGTTTCGTTGTTGATGACGGTGTCCATGATTTCGTAGACAATGTGTTTTTACATCGAACTTCTCTGGAGTGCTTCTTAATCTACACGAGATCAAACTATTTCCATGTCATTATTGTTTGATATATTTTTTATAAAATAAACACTTGGTTGGTGCGGGTACATGCATTCGCAATGATTAGTGTGAAGCCAAATTTACACGAATTCAACTTTTCCGTATACCTTAAGGGAAGAAATTTTCGCGAGAAGAAACTTTCGGGAAATTTATTTTCGCGATTTTGGCCCCAAATCGCGAAATTAAATTACGCGAAACTTAATGAAAATATCTTATCCGCGAAAAATTATTCCGCGAAACTTGATGAAAATGCCTTATCCGCGAAAATTTATTCCGCGAAATTCAATTTTTTTTCTCTTTTTGTAGTGTTGCTTAACATGCAAAGACCGGTACAATTAAAGATATAAGAAAATTCAGTGCACTCCCGATAACTCGAACCTTCAAGGGACCAAGAAAATGGTTTGAGTTATTGAACGTTAGAGTTATCAGGGAAATCATCTTCCGCAAAAATTTCTTCCCTTAAGGTAAAGAAGAAGCTAATCAATGGAGTAGAACTAATCAGTCTAATCAGATTTCGTATTTACATCAAAAAAATATTTTCAAAATTATATTTTTTATTCCACTATTCAACAGTGTCTGGGACACCGGCAGCAGTATAATCAAAGCTACAGATACTCACTCACTCATTCCAAAAAGGAAACTAAGTGACAGTAGACCCTCATGGGATCCCAACTTCGATTAATTGAAATATCGAGCTATAGAGATTTATTTTTTTAAATAGTCATAATCATTGATATAAAAATAATAGAGGCCTTTAGCAAATATTTCTCTCAAATATACACATGTAGCATCCCTCTACATATCATTTCTCTCAAATATACACATGTAGCATCTCTCTACATATCATTTCTCTCAAATATACACATGTAGCATCTCTCTACATATCATTTCTTTCAAATATACACATGTAGCATCTCTCTACATATCATTTCTCTCAAATATACACATGTAGCATCTCTCTACATATCATTTCTCTCAAATACACACATGTAGCATCTCTCTACATATCATTTCTCTCAAATATACACATGTAGCATCTCTCTACATATCATTTCTCTCAAATAGACACATGTAGCATCTCTCTACATATCATTTCTCTCAAATACACACATGTAGCATCTCTCTACATATCATTTCTCTCAAATACACACATGTAGCATCTCTCTACATATCATTTCTCTCAAATACACACATGTAGCATCTCTCTACATATCATTTCTCTCAAATATATACATGTAGCATCTCTCTACATATCATTTCTCTCAAATATACACATGTAGCATCTCTCTACATATCATTTCTCTCAAATATACACATGTAGCATCTCTCTACATATCATTTCTCTCAAATATACACATGTAGCATCTCTCTACATATCATTTCTCTCAAATACACACATGTAGCATCTCTCTACATATCATTTCTCTCAAATACACACATGTAGCATCTCTCTACATATCATTTCTCTCAAATACACACATGTAGCATCTCTCTACATATCATTTCTCTCAAATATATACATGTAGCATCTCTCTACATATCATTTCTCTCAAATATACACATGTAGCATCTCTCTACATATCATTTCTCTCAAATATACACATGTAGCATCTCTCTACATATCATTTCTCTCAAATATACACATGTAGCATCTCTCTACATATCATTTCTCTCATATATACACATGTAGCATCTCTCTACATATCATTTCTCTCAAATACACACATACCTTTGTACTGTTTTGAGTCAAAGGAGAGTATCTTTCCTCATTAAGCAGCTCTGGTGAAACCATGTTGTCCACAGGTTGTTCAGCGACTACATCTTGTAGGCTGGAAGCAGTATATACATATCGTTAATCAAAAGTTCAAAATAAAGACATTCATTAAATAAGGTTAATATCGTTTCATCTGAAATTGGTTAAAGTACTTTTTGATACAAAAAAATAGTTTCTGATTATAAACAATATTTTCATGTTACTCATGAAACGTCCATTAATATGTAGTAGTTATCGCAAAATACGAGAAAAATATGCCATATTTTTCTTGTTTTTCATGTATTTATGCTTTGAAAGTGTGAACATGAACGTTGTCACAACTCAATGATTTTACGATTACATTATTCTAACATTTGCACGTGTCATATTTTGCACTCTGTTTTTAACCAATAGAAATCCCGGGAATAATTGCTTTAACCAATCAGAAGAAATATTGAATTTTGCACTCCTTTTTAGCCAATCAAGAAAAATATTGAGTTTTGCACTCCGAAATATGATATATATTTCCTCGTGATTAGCCAGATATTCACGCAAGCTATTGATAAAAGAGATTATCACTAATGTGATATGTGGCATGCCTGGGTGTATGTTTATAATCCTTTGTAGCATTGACTTCATTGATGCTGGACGATCTGCTTCCTTCTGAAGAATGTGCTCGTGAATACGATGACAAGGGGACGGCACCTTGTGCCCAGCTGTCCAATATACATGTCGCTGGCTCTGAAAACACAATTGCTTATTATGATCCATTGACGGCACAAACAAATTGCAATAATATTATTATTAAGGTTAAGGTTTACAATAAATGTATAGGCATATAGTTGTCTGTCAAAAATGAAATATATAAGCAGTTATTCTCACAAATGACAACATAAATATTTCACATAAATATGAAAACATAACACACACTAAAATGTGAGATTTATAAAACAGTCGTTTAAGTTGGCTAGCATAGTGTCAGGTTTGGAAAAGGTAAGAGTTGAGTAGAAATTAAAATCAATCAATAATAAATATTTCCTTGCTCAAATGTTTATCAAGTAGGGCTTTAAATGTGTAGTAGCTATGGAAGCGCATAGTAATTCGTTGGGTAAACTGTTCCATTAGTAGATAATCCTGTTCTCAAAAAAGTATTTTCGTATATCGAGTTGAGTGGATTCCTTCTGAAGTTTGTAGTTGTGACGACTCATAAATCGTCTGCTTTTCACATTAAAGAGGTTGATTTCACATTTATAGTGTGAGCATTTGAAAACTTCGATCATATCATATCTCCCCGGATTCTTTTGTATCTCATACTAGGCATCCACATTCAAGCCCTATTTCTGGCATTAGTACCTAATCTCCCAAAAATCCCCAACAAACCAGAAAAATAAGTAAAGGAAAATGAAACAAGTAAGCTGAGAAAAGAAACAATATGTATTTACGAGTCAATTTATATATGTAGAATATGGAATGTAGGTAAGATAGGAGTATATTTTTTTTTTATTTTTTTTTTTTTTTTTTTTTTTATTGGAGATTGCTCAAAACAAGGCCTAAAAGGCCACTTGCGAGTAAAGAGCTACAGGAGAAGTTAAGCAGATTTAAGGTAGCGATGAACATTAGATTTGAACAGTTGAAGGTTAAATTCAGGAGGAAAGCATGTAGATGGAAGTGAGTTCCAAAGTCTGGACGTACGCGGAAAAAAACTGTTTTTATAAAAATTCCTACGACAATTTGGAACACAAACAGTCCATTGGTGAGACGAAGAAGACAACCTAGTTGAACGGAGAAAAATTTTGAGAGAAGGTGTAAGAGATGATAGTTCGCTTGAACAACGACCATAAAAAAACTTGTAGAAGAGACAAAGAGACGCTACGTTCCGCCGGTGTGAAAGGGAGTCCAATTTCAAAGAAAGGTTTTCGCCAATTGCATTGCAAACACGCCGTTGAACACGGTCTAACAAATTCAGGCAATTTTTTGGTGCACCTGCCCAAATGTGGCAGCTGTATTCCATACATGGACGAATTGATGATTTGTATAAGTAAAGGACGCATTCAGGAGTGAGGTAATTCATTTCTCGTAAAAGAGAACCAACCTTCATGGCAGTTGATTTTGCTATATTTTCAATATAAGATCGCCATGAGAGGTCGCTGGTAAATATAAGACCAAGAAGACGAAATGAATTGCTTTCAGGCAAATGAGAACCATTCATCAAAATTCGAGGTAAGTAAGCATGATTGAGATGATTAATGGAAAGAAGATTAGTTTTAGATGGATTAAAATTAACAAGCCAATTCTTACCCCATTCAACTACTGTATTGAGATCTTTTTCCAGATCAGAGGCCATTCTAACTTTATCACAATCATCTGATTTATTAAGGCAGGAATACAATGTTGAATCATCAGCATAAATAACGGTTTTGGATGATAAATTGTCTGGGAGATCGTTAATGTACAGTAGGAACAGAGTCGGACCAAGAACTGAACCTTGAGGAACACCAGCATTGATGGAAAAAATGGAAGAAGAATGACCGTTAAGAACCACCTTGAGTTTATAATGAAAAATGTTTTTTTGATAATAGATGCTATAACTATAAAAATATATAAAAATAAAAACAAATCTGGACACGTCTAGACACATCTAGAGCAAGGGCGCAATATAGTTTTATCAAAAATCAAATCAAGCAAATTGCTATAATTTTTAAACTTAGTTAATTGAAAATCTGAACAAACAAGTAAAGAGACAACGATTTATGCAGTCAAAATATATATATATCACACAAACAGTCTTTCTTCAGTCCTGGGAGTATGAATATTTACTATGCATATATGTTCAGGGTCGGGATAGCTCAGTTAGTAGAGCGCTTGCAATTTCGGATTTCTGAGGTTGCGAGTTCAAATCCTCCCAGCCTCGCCAACTCAGCAAATGAGTAGCATTTCAATGCGGTAAAGTACAGGTGTTGGTGGTAGGAGTGGCGCCCGCCTCAACAGTTACACCCAACATCTTGCCCGTTACCAACATTAGGGTTAATTCGACCACTTTACTTTTACTTTACTTTTATACATATAGTGAGTGTTGAATACTGTTAAATCGTACCCCGAATCAGTCTGACTTTCAGTAAGTTGTATTGATTTGATGTTTCTTTTATCTTTTATCTCCCTTAAGGGTGTGATTTAACAGGATTTAACTGTATACGCGCTTTTTTTATAAGCATAGACTTGATTCGGCCAGGGTCAAGTATTCTTAACTTTTAACTCCAAATCAGGCTGAAATATTCTTAGCATATTCTACTTAAAAATATTCTTATTTTTTGTTCCATAAAAATTTATGTTGTATAATTTAATATAATAGTATAAGTCACAATTTCTAAATACATATCTTATTTTCTTCTATCAACTTTTGCAAATTCAGCTATATTTTGGTAAAATATTCCCCAACACAGTAGAATTCTCACCCTAGGCATATTCTTAGAATATTCTTCTTCAAAAAATGCCCATTTTCACCCTGCTATTCTTATAAAGCGTATTCTTATAAAAAAAAAGTGTGTATTGTACTTTATACTCAATTAGTCTGTTATTTTATTACCTTCATCCTCATTCCACGATAGATCATCCATACAATCAGAATTTCCAGGATCACACTGTAAAAATCTGCTCTAAACATTTAACAAAACATTTCAAATTTTTGTAACAAAAATTAACAAATGAATGACAACAAAAACCCTACGCAATATTCTTAAACTCCTAAAATAATGTTTAATTAAATCGGAACTAAAAAAACTAATAATATTTTCTGTAAATATATGTCTGAATAGTGTCTGAATAATAAATATCTAAAATCGGGAAAGAAATTGTACACCATTAAGGCATCAAAATTAACTTTATTACAAAACTTTTCAAATGAATACGTGATAAGGAGTGACTATTTTATATTGAAATGGCAATAAAATTATACGCATGTATTAACCTGGATTATTTCTAGAAGAAGCGATTTAGCGTCAAACACAGCATATGGTTGCGTTCTTCCTGCTATTACACTTTGGAATACTTCCTCGCAAGCACAATCTGCAATCTCATCAACAAGATCAGCAATGAAGTTTTCATTATTCTCTTTTTCCACCAACTCAATCCTAAAAATCACAGAAGTAATTGCTTAATATCCAAATATCCTTTTCTTTGTTTCAATTACTTATCAAAATACATTTTCTAATTTATATCTATATATAAATGTGTTTGAAATATTCAAAATACATCTTCAAGCACCAACTAAATACATAAAATGTGTAATAAATGTTAAAATAAAATTTTCAATAAATAAAAATATAATTTATAATTATGTAACATAGTAATTTTTAATGAAGGGAACCAAATAAGAGCACAAGGGAACAAAAGCACCACATATTTTTAGGGGCATTATTATAGGAATAAGTTCTATTCAAGCTGATGAGAAAAAATTTTGATACAATAATTTCTTATAGAATACCTAATAATTTGAAAATTTTCACTTAAAATGTTAACATTTAACTGAGCTTAGCGGTCAAAGGGTCTTAAACGGTTCGAAAACATTTTCTCGACGGTTACTTAGGTTTGAACCATAGTGTGTAACATCTATAAAATAATGGATAAATGAATACCAGTTGCTTTCCATAAACCTCCCCGGTATGATAGCATTGAGAGTAGCTGGTATTGGAGCAGACTGGTTTGTGACGGGAGTTTTATTACCTCGCTCGTTTTTGGATTTGGTCATGTTTTAAATTTGTGTTTCAAATGTAACTCGCATTGCAAGCTTTCTTTAAACACTTATATGATTATATGATGATCGCTATACACATGTAAAATTTCATTTCAAAACTAAATTGAAGCTAACTTTTACGTTGAGAAATCAGATTTGTTTATGTTTATTTTAACTCGATTTGTGTCTCGATTACTTATCAGACATGCTTTTAAAAATGCGACACCTGATTTTAACATGGTGGGAAAATGTTCTGACGAAGAAATTTGGCAAATTTAAAGATATTTGCCGAATAGTGAGAAGATATTTCCAAAATACGATGTAGCTTAGTATATCTATAGAAATCAAGGCTTGGTAGCATATACTTGTCAAAACTCCAGAAATATCTATGTAATATAAAAAGTATATTTTATTATATATTATATATATTGTATATTATTTTATAGATTAAATTAAAAATGGTGTCATGTCGCTGCGATAATAATCAATGTAGTACTTGTGCTTGCGCAAAAGCAAAAATCAATTGCACCAGTGAATGCCACTGGAAAAAAGATTGGAAAAATGTGCCATGTTTAAACACTGATCTTGGTAAAACTGTGAAAGTTATGTCAATTAAAGATGTCAGAACTGCTCTCTGTGCAAACAGTTTATCTCCTGTAGGTGATAAAAGTGAACTTCAAAAACGCTTGGCCATTTTCTTTGAAGAAGAGCAATTTGCAAAAGCAAAAACACCAATTGAAGACACATCGAAAGAACCATCTACTGCAACATCATCCACTAATAACAAGCATCTTTTCCAAACAATAGCGGAAAGTGAGGGTGACCATGCATTCATTTTATCTTTGAGTGGTCGAACTATTACAAAATCTTCAAGTAAACCTGAACTGCGTAAAGCCTACTTGTTGTTGAGTACTAAAGTTCATCCGGACAAGAATGGAAACTCCAAAGAGTCGGTTCAGGCATTTCAGATTTTACTCTCTGCATTTGAGCGTTTGGCAAACCCTGAGAAATTTGAAGAAAATGAAGGAAAGCCTGCGAGAAAAAGACAGAAAACTGAATATTTCACCCGATCAAATAATGGTTGCTTCAAAACGAAAATCCAATGCCCACAGTGTAAACAAACATGGGGTGGAAATGAACTGGGATTAGAAGAAGGAGCTTACAATTTTTTCATGATGGCTATTAAACAGTATATCTGTGGTAGGTGCTCGTGTGAATTTGGTTGTATGACAGCAATTCATTACTGCCCGAAATGTAGTAAAACGTTTGATTACGACCCTGAAGATTATCACAGACAGATAACTTGCGGCAATGGAAAATGCAGCAAGAAGTTTGGTTTTATGATGTTTAAAGTTTCCGAGCGACGAGAAAAGGAGGTGAGAGCTGAAGCTAAATCAAATCATGAAAGATATTTAAAAAGGATAACACAGAAAAACCGACGGGCAGCTCGTGCCGACCGTAGAACTGTAAAGGACGATGTTGGTGAAGAGAGATTGCAAGAAAAGTTATTCTTGATCGGATTGAGAGATGAGTGTCCACGATGTGGCTGGGAGTTACAACATGGCCAAGGTTCAGACGAAGCTAATGAACATTTAAAAGGATGCAATGACAGTAGCGCTATTGAAATGTACAAAAAACAGCAAGAGGAAAAAACATCACTGAAAGCAGAAAAAGTTCAAAAACAGGAAAACCAAGCCGAAATGATGGCTATAAAACAATGGGAGCATAATGGCAGGCAGGTGGGCCAGATCTGGATGCTTAGCGATGCTATGCTGGAAAAAATGTGTCGGGATTCTGATTTAAGTTGCAAAGGGAAACGCTACCAATTGATTGCACGGTTATCGAAATACCTTCGATCTCGTCAACCTCTCATGATTACAGATGGCAAAAAAAAGTCTGAAACTGTAGAAGTAATGTTTGATACATCTACATTGATGGAAGCAGATGATGATGACTTACCAAGTAACGTCCACACGATGGAGAGAGATGAATTGCAAGAACTTTGCGCGAGTTACAGTCTAAAGTTTAACGTCAAAAAAGATACAAAATCTGACTTGATCAAGATTTTCGAAGCTGCTCGGTTAAAAGGAAGAAATCATTTAATGATTACTGATAACAAGGCTGAATCTATATCGGAGTGAGCGACTGATTTTCTGTCTAAACTAATGTATAAAAACATGTTCTCTTGAGGAGACATTTTGTTGTTTATATTTTATTTCTTTTTTTATTCATCCACAACATTTGCTGTAATGATGTGATGTTCATCATATTGTTGAGTGGCTGAATATTCAGCAAAACACTACTTTTATTTGCTAAGACAAGTAATGTGCATGTTTTGAACGTAGATGATGTTTATGATGTTGAACGTTTGATGTTCTGAATGTGCATTTTGTTGATGTCAGCGTACTAACTGAGATATCTTTTAATCTCATCCTAACTTTTAATCTATCTAACCATTTTTCATTGTTACAGCTGCTATTTGAGTGATTTACATGACAGTTTCAGATATATATATATATAATTGTATGAGAGATATATTGCTGGAGTTCAACATATTCACCCTTAAATATGTCATACAGAGCCAAGGTGTGTTATATTAAAAAATATATTTGGCTATAAGGTTAAAAATGGACCTTTAACTGCATAATTAAGCAAATTTCACTGCATAATTAAGCAGGGCGCATTTATATAAGTGTTTAAATAGTTTTTTGCTCTCAAGCCTCTGCACAAATGAACTCACAAAACGAATGCCAGATTTGTGATTTGTGTGAACGAATTACTGTTTTAGGACAGCCAGTTGTGTCATGTACATTATGACGGGGTTTTAGTTGACATTATTCTTCCGGAAATTCGAAATGATGTACTACCTGATGAAGGTGGGTGTATTTTTGCTCTTTCTTGTGGATACTTAGCTAGTTATTTTTTGTTTGCTTAGATGTTCCTGTCCCTGAATGGGAGCTGCCTCCTGCAGACCAAGAAAGTACGTTCATTATCGTTAATGTTGTCAATGTTTAGTATTTAGAACCTCAGTTCCAAGTAAAGTACGGGTGTTGGTGGTTGGAGTGGCGCCTGCCTCAACAGTTAGTCTTGTGCTAACGAAAAGGGGATAGACACCCTTGTTTACGCCCATTACCAACATTAATTCGGTCATTTTACTTTACTTAGAACCTCATTCTTGTGACATTTAGTGTTTTATTTTCACCATATTTTCATAAGAACTGCAAAGAATGGGAAATGTCCTCACCAAGTTATGTGCGGTTTTTCCCTACTGCATTGCAATATTTTTATACTGTTCATTCTACAGTTAAAGTATAATTATCCAAGAACTTAAAATGAGGTTTTTATAACTTGCTTTCCGATCTTAATATTTTGGACATTCAAAGTAGATTTGTTGTTTGAAAAACCTTGTCTCAACAAAAACTTTTATAGGTGAACAGATAAACGAGTCTATAAAGGATCGAGACAATAAATGGAGTGAGCTACGAACTGCTGCTGCGGAGAGCAAACTGATGTAGAAACAAAAGACGTATTCACGTAGGAATTTCGTGCACGTGTTACTTGCTGCGATGCATGATTGGTCATTGGTTGGTTATTTAAATCAGCGTTTTTCAAAAACTCACACGGATGCTAAATATAACAGCGTCCCTCTGAACTGCGGAATTGGCGTGGTTTTAGATGTTTTTTTTGAAGAAAGCTAAGAATAGATGTGTAATTATTGTAATGGTTTGAGTAAATTTTATCATGTAAGCTTTGACGTTTTTCCAGGGTAAATTTAATTCTTTTTATGAGTTTCCAGTTTTTAAGCGTAAAATAAAACAATTGACAACTTTTTTATATTTTTCGATTGTATACCCCTTTAGTTCCAGACACGTAGGTAATATTTATGTCAAGTTTCATCCAATTCAATTCGAATGCAATTTCGGATTTTTATTTTCGTTGCTGTTGACAAAACAGGAACTGCCTCTTGGAGCAATACTAACCTTAGTTTAAATATCGGAGTTTTCCGAAGCAAAATAAACATCATTGGCTTAAAAGGCAGGAGAAAATGTATTCCTAATGGGGAAGCAATCGATTGATAAATGCATACAAAGTATTTGGATCAAGTTAAAACCCACTACAGCGATATCTACTTCAAAATAAAATTATTCATTGTCTAACTTCAAGAAACTCCTTAGTGACACTGATGCTAATAGGGAAAAGTTTTATATTCGTTGTTTTAGAGTAGTTGCTAACCCGGTATTTTACTTTCTTTTTTTACATACAAAACACTTTTTCTATTATTGTCTTTAGTGGAAAAATTTCTGCTAATTACCGAGTAATATTTTTAAGTTGTTAAAATTTTCCCCAGATTCATTTTGCCTTTTATGTATTTTACGGAACACAAACGCAACAGGAATAAAATATGCGGACCGGAATAAGGTTCATCAACATGCATCTTGAGCAATAACGTTGTTACCATTCTTTCTTATCTTGTACGCTTTATGTAGGAACGTTTGACTTGCAATTGGAGCCGTTATTTTCTCTTTTTCCTTGGAGATTTGGTGCGAGATCTTTTCATGACCGTCATGCAATGCGCTCAAACTACAGGTTGTCTCCTCCAAAATCCTCTCCATTTTCGTCACTTCATTTTGCAACAGATTTGTTTGCAATTCAGATTCACGTTGTTTTGCTTTCAAATCCGCGATCTTTGTGCTTTGTTCGGCTTCTTGTTTCGCTAATACGTTTTCATTTTGGCGCATGTCATTTAGACGTTTTTCAACCGCGATCATTTCTTCAGTCAACACTCGAACTTTTTTCTCCTCTTCATTGCATATTTTCGCTTCCTCGCGAAGCTGCTCCTCAATTTCTGCAATTCTGACGTCTAGGTCTGAGTATCGAGGCTTCAATTTATTTGCCTCGATTATCCAATCACCATAGCGTTCTCTTTCCCATCGTGTTTTTTCTGATTCTTCTTCGGGCTGTTCTCTTCGTTGATATTCCTCAATGGCTTCTTGTTCATATTCTTTTTTTCTCATGTATTGCATAAGTTCTAAGTTTTTGTTTTCCTTTTTTTGTAATGCACACTCGACTTGTTGCAGTTTTTGATGCAATTCCATAACATGTTGCTCCTCAAGGATGTTCTGCTTCTTGTTAAATTCTATTTGCAGGTGCAGTTCCTTCTCAATAATTTCGGCGGTTTTTATCTTTTGCACGAGTATATCCACTCTGCTTTTTATCGCCTCCTCCATGTCCAAAACAACAAGACTGCTGAATTTTAAAGTGCTATGAGCGGCTTTCTAAGTAGAAAATAGAATAATATATGTTTAAGACATTTGTGCCGAAGACAATATTCATTCACATATAAAAAAAAAACTACTGAAATTATTGGTTATGAGAATCTTCTGATCGTACGCACTAATTAGTAATTCATGCCCTTACATGTCCAAATAAACAAAGAGTGAGCCGCGAAAAAACAGCAAGATAAAAAAAACTGTCGTCCAGCTTGCTACCAAAAACACTTTTGGAATTACATCAAGCTGATATTTTTTATGGCAAATTTTTTTGTTTTTAATCAAATCCGCACCTCAAATTGAAAACCATCTGCTTCAACGGCTTTAATTAGAGCGAATAATAGATTCTGTGGGCTTTGTGTTTGAATAAAACATTTGCCTATATTGTTTACATGAAATGAATTATCTTTCTGAAAACATAATCCTGAACTGCAATTGGACGCAAAGACCGTAAATAATTCAAAGGTCGATTCTAACGAAGGAGTGGTGGAAAGAAAGAGGCTGTCACACTTGCAATAACGTTGATACAAAGCACAAGAATGCATTCAGTTTGTTGAAATACCAAAGGCACATTTAACTTAGCTAGCTATTAATAGGTTCATTTCTCTGATATAAGGTTAAACTTTTCAGATGTTTTAGATTAGTTAGGGAACTATGATTTCATCAATAAACTTGATTGATTTAGCCAAGTTTGAGTAATGGAGTCGGCTTTTTACTCAATCTAAATTCTTCGGGAAATTTAAAACGCGGAAAAACCTAGGTATTTTTACCTCAAATCAATCCAGTGGATAGATAAGAAATTACCACTGTTGCGTTTTTCGACCTTAGTAGTACGAGAAACTTACTTACTTTATTTCCTTTCTTGCTACGTTGAGATGTTTTTATAGCTGTCTAAATCCAATTCCTTTGAAAAAACTCTTAATCCCGCTTGAAGATTCAATATCGATATTGAATGCATACAATGTCTGGATACCTCTAAGTAAAAGATTTCCATTCGCCGTTTCCAAATTTATAGTGATTACATCACCACGATTGCTCATCGCCGTTTCCAAATTTATAGTGATTACATCACCACGATTGCTCAAAGCTCGAAGGAGTGGTGAAAAAAAATAGGCTTTCACATTTGCAATAACGTTGATACAAAGCACAAGAATTAAAGTAGCGGAAAATTAAGACCCCAGGAAATTAGAACTTCAAAATCTTGGTTTCCTGGTAAATTCTGACGTCACGAGTGAGTCGGTGCTGTAAATTAAGACTTGCAAGTCTTGTTTTCATGGCAAGTTATTCTATTGTAAATCAAAGTCGACTCGAACGCGAATGCATGTGAAAATAATAAGATATGTAACTTGTATCAAATAAACACACGTGCGCTGTATCATGACGAAGGTAAGGAAGCATAGATAGAAAATAAAACATACCCTTCTACTATACCTGCACGGGATTATTTAAATTAAATTTTCGCAATCACTTTATGAGATGCTTGACAGATGTTCACTTATAACATTTGAGAAAGCCGTTGATGTTTCAAGCAACAGACCTAATTTTTTCCTGACTAGTAGCAAAATGATCTTTCGATTTCAATAGATTATTGGAGTCTTAATTTAACGATCCACTCTTAATTTCCTGGTAAATTTAAACTCAAAATGTTCTTATTTCCCGGAAAAACTAGACTGAAAAGTTTTAATTTCACGGTACCGCGACACCGGTCATTTGAGAACACCAGAATTCTTCGTACTCTTGATGTATTCGAAAAAGAAGATGGCCGATAGCGTGCAAAATTACGTCAGATTTTAAAGATGGTTATTGGTTTTTGTAATACTTAAGTCAGGGATTACATCTTGAAGTATATAGGTATCAGATCTAGCCTATTATACAATTTTAAATGTTAGTTATTAAAAATATTAATTAGATCATTACAGTTTTATTGAAGGTTTTTATTGTAAAAATTCTTTATGATTTCCACTTTAAGTATCAATTTGATGTTGCTTATTAAGTTATGATTAGTGCAATCTAGCTAGCTAGCTAGCTTTTTGTCTTACTTGAACAATATCAGATGGAAACACAAGTGGATATCTTAAAGAATTCTTGCTATATATATAACTCTAGTTATGATGTAAACCTGTGTCAAATTGCACTCCTTGGGATAACCGTGGCAGTTTGCATGCGTTTTGATAAAAATGTTAATTTCACATTTCATTTTTTAGAATAGCTGAGTCTGTCATTTATTTATTTCTATTTTCTCGTAAAGTAGGAAGTTGTAAACACAACTTTTATTTCTACAGTTGTTTTGAATGTCTAATACACATGGAAAGTTCTGATGAAAGTATGGGTGTTAATCCGCCTCGCAATCGATACCCATACTGCATTGTGTGGACACCAATCCCTTTGTTGACTTGGTTATTTCCATTTATTGGTCATATGGGTGTAGCATATTCCTCAGGAGTTATAAGAGATTTTGCTGGCCCATACTTTGTCTCGGAAGATGACATGGCTTTCGGGAAGCCAACCCGGTTTATACAAATGAACCCAATGAAAGTAACTCGCAGTGAATGGGATAATTCAATTTCGGATGCTTCTGATGAATACAAAAAACGAATGCACAATTTATGTTGCGATAACTGTCATTCGCATGTTGCCATGGCGTTAAATATGATGGCGTACAATGGTAAAAACAATTGGAACATGTTCAATCTTGCAACCAGAATGTTTTTCTGTGGGAAATATGTCAGCATTGCTGGTGCGCTAAAAACATGGTTGCCATTTTTAATAATGGTCATCATCATTTTGTCCATTGTGATTTACTATCAATATTTTAGATAAATGTGTTCTTTGTATACCCTTAGATTATAAAGTTATTATATTCTTCCAAATTTCTTATTTTATTTTATTCTCATATTCGTTTAATAATTTTCTATCCTTAACCCTAACAATTGAAAAGAAGTTGTGCTTTTGAAGGGCTTTTGTCCGTTTCCCACTTTTTTAGTGTATTTGATTAAAAGTTTGTTTTTCCATGTGTATGCACCCATATAAATTGTGAATTTGATTGGATATCACTTTCATAAATTGTGAATTTGATTGGATGGCACTTTCATAAATTGTGAATTTGATTGGATATCACTTTCATAAACTGTGAATTTGTTTGGATGGCACTTTCATAAATTGTGAATTTGATTGGATGGCACTTTCATAAATTGTGAATTTGATTGGATGCCACTTTCATAAATTGTGAATTTGATTGGACGGCACTTTTATATATTCATCTTGTTGTAGAAGTTATTCATAAATTTATGTTTGGTTTATTTATTTGAATATATTATATATCTGTTAAGTTAACAAAGTTTGACATATATATGATTATACGTTTACTCGATTACAAAATGGACTGCCATTAACTTTCAGTTATTTATTATTAATTGTTGTTGAAAATGTACTTTCACTAAATATAGTAATATTTATAATATATTTTTCCTCTGACTAAAGTTGGCATTAACTAAACTTTTAAGCTTATTAAATGACTTAATCACTGAAGTGTCGTAAAGGGTATAGTTTCAAAAAGAAGAAGATAACTGGCTTTGACTACATTATAGGGAACGTGATGGACCCAGCTAAGCTAATAAAGTAATAGATGATTTCATCTGAAAATATAATTTTTTCTTGTCTTATATTATTCTTTATTAACACAGATACAGTTGACTTGAAATTAAAGATGGTGTCTTGCCCCGCAATAGAGGGTTGGCGCGCACTGCAGCTGGCTGCGCGTAAGATAACTCATCGTGACATAAAGAAACTGTACATGAAGAATGGGCTACTTGCCATCCACAAACCGTATGGGTTACCTGTTCACGGAGGGCCAAAGGTAAAAGAAAGTATCAGCACATTGTTTCCAGGTTAGATGGGATTGCTTAAAACTATTTCCCGCTTTAATTATGTTTCTTTGTGTTGTTTCTTTTGCGCTTGCTTAATGTTTTAAACATGTAGCAATACTAGCCATATTATGAAGAAAAAAATTGCAAGTTAACAGGAAGCAATTTAGACCTGTATATGGGAAATGGATTAGGTTTCTTTGGTGCATGTCTGACACAATAAAGTAACAAATTCTCAGATGTTTATATAATTATTTCCCTTACCACTTCATTAATGTTGGTACTTACTGTATTGCAAATTTTTATGGGAGCTGTATATCTTTTCTATAGTGTATAAGTATTAATATTCATGTATAATTTCTTTCTTCAAAATAGGTTTGGAAAAGCGTTACCATTTACCATCAGGTAGCCTGGAACTAGCCCATCGATTGGACAAAAACACGTCTGGCGTGTTGTTGTTAACGTACACTCACGAAATGGCGCAGCGGTTAGCAGAGATGCATCATAGCAGAGTGATTGAGAAAACGTACCTGGCCGTGTTGTTGGGAAACATAAGGAAACGTAGCGGCGTACTGAGAGGTGACATCACTGAAACAAGACAGTGGAACGGGAAGTACAAGCAAACTGTCGTGCCTGATGTGGTGAGGGAGTGTTTTCTTTGTGATCTGGATTTGATGAAACCACAAACTATATGAGATCTTCATTTGAATGATTTTCTACCATGGTAATAATAACCGATGCTGAAATGTGTGATTCTTTGCTAACTGTCAAACAAAAACCTTACAAAAACTTGAAAAATATCAAATGCTGTCTGTCTGTCATACACTTTCATCTCCTAAAAAAACAACCCTGCAGCTAATTCTTTGACCTAAATATAAGATCATGTTTTGTAATAATTTATGTTGATTATATTCTTAGTTATTTAACATGTATTAATATGTTTTATTAATTCTCTTCGTTCATTGCTTTGTCAGACACAGATTGAATTATATCGTATAGATTTTAGTTTTTTTAGTTTTAAATATTAAAAAAAAAAATTTAAACTAAATTTACTAAATCTATCTGGAACTGTATTTGCTGCGTTTAGCCTTCTCCGAAGAGTGCATCAACAGCGTTCACTGTACTAGACAACAGTAAGAATACGTGTATGCTATGCTCCTTCAAAACGACATCCGGGTACAAGCACCAGATACGTGTACACTCCAGTGAGCTGCTGGGCTGTCCCATATTAGGTGACCATCGCTACCATGATGGGGTGGGGCCACAGTTGCTACCGCTAAGAATCATTCAAATGTTGCGCATGCGCGGCGTCGACAATAACGATACGCAGTCGAGAAAGATTCGCCCCTGGCAACGGGGCTTGGTGCCCATGCATTTGTTGACGCAAAGCATCTACCTGCCGGAACTTGACGACGGTGAGGACGTCACTATTTCAGCACGTATCCCAGAGTACTTCCAACAGACCATGGATCTTTGTGACGTTGTTGTCAATCGTGACGAAGTGGACGCGATGCTTTTGAACAAAAAATTGAAAATCTTGAAAAAGATCAGAAACCGAGAGAGTATTCTTGTTTCGAAGGGTCCGACGAATTTGACGCAAGAAACTAGTTTATGAGTTCAGAGATTGTACATTATGAAATACTTTTAAAATGTATTTTGCTATTGATCCTGTGTTATTTCGCCATCAGCTGGACAAAAATATTTTTTGAAACGCAAATAGAGAGCTTTTTTACAACAATTTTTAATATCATGCCCAGGTGAGTTGCTTGGTGGAATCTCAAAATCTAAACTAAACCCTGTTCTTGTAGGTCCTTTCTGTACACCTTGGGGTTAAAATCAACCCTTGTTACTTGCGAAACTCAGTGCAGGGTTATAACTTCTTAATGTGATCATGTACAGTCACCAAAGTGATATTTGGTTGTAAGATGCCTCTAGAATCTTCAACGATCTACCACGACAATGTAGGAACATCTGAGTGCCCTACTCGACATTTTGTATCAACGTAACACTAACGTTGGCCGTTTTCACAAGCATTTTATTGATTTTTAACTGACCACAGTATACTCTCGATGACCTCCAAGGGACCGAGTAAAATAGTTCGAGTTATCGAGAACAATTAGAAAAGGGAATCGAATTATTTTTGTTGAAGGCGGGTATTTCTCACCGTATTGGCTATGATTTGTCAAAGAAACTTGAGTTATATTAGGGTTAGTCACGAAAAAGGTATATTACGCAAGATGAAAATGTTGCTAAAATCTATTGTAAAAAATGGTTTACTCAAAGATGGAGTATATCACTGATTCATTCCATCAACCGAAGAAAAAAGCAAATCTCTTGTGGAGAATAGTGTTGTTTGGACAGCTGATATGGGGTCTTCGAGTGAGCGTTCGGGATACATAAACCGAGTATCTGGTGCGAAAGCATCCCAGTGGATATCATTGTTTCCAGACTTGTGACATACATGTGTAGAAATCGTGATGTTGTTGCTACGAATGATGATGAAGTTTAGGATTGTTTCATCAACATCACGATCATCATCGAGGGGAAAGAATGAAGATGCGTAAATTAACTTATATCAATATTTAGAAAAAGTAATGTCCCTCGACATTTGCTTTGATTTTTTCCTCTCCGCTATTCAGAGATCAATTTAAATGGAAAGGTTCAACCGGGGCTTAACTTTTCCGTCCGCGATTGGGAGGTCAGACTCCTGAAATATATATATATTATATATTTAGAGGTTTTTATAGTAAAAAAATTGACGCTGAGCATTATTAGATTATTTACGACAAAATACTTAAACCTATTCCTATTATATTAAACATACGCGTAAACAAAATATATTTTACAATATGTAAAAGCGGCATCAAATACATACTTTTGCTGCATAAAGAGCCAAGTTTTGTGGATAAACAAATTATAAACTATATACTCCTGAAATGGATTTAACCAACCATGTGTTTCCGCCCTACTCTTGCTTTATTTTGTACCCAGACTCCTGAAATTGTAAATAGCTTGGTTTTGTTCGTATATAAACAATTATATGTCATGTATGCGCATGTGTGTGTGTGTTTTTACCCGTAGTGGTTACAATGACTTTACATAAGAGATATTAGAATTTTTACATAAATATTAAAACTTCAAGAAGCAACAATAACTTCTGACAAGTTCGAAATTGGTGTAATTACTTTTTAACTTTTACTTGTGATATGCATACATAATACACATTTTATTTCAATCACAGGTCACGTGACCACATGGGAATGAATTAATTATTATCGAAAAAATATATATACACGGTATAACATAACGCTGGCGATGATTGGTTACAATGGAGTATCTTTTACTTGATCCAAATGTTTTTGCACCTCTGATCCCATTGCTTGGCACTTCTTGGCTAGTAATTCTTTATTCTTCTGAACACTTAGAAGAAGGACAGCGATGCAGCATCCCAACAGTAAAAGTTCAACGATATAGAACACGCATTTTGGTATGCTTAAAGTAGAGAGACGTTACGTAGAAATGATCATTCGGTGTTCTGTTACTTAATATATATATGTTTTATTATTTTATATTATAGAGTCTTCAATAAAATTTTTGTGTAAGGTATACACAACCGAAAATCTTTGTAAACTGAAAGAAAAGTAATAATTAAACTCAATGACTCAGTGTTAGGAATTGTTAGTAAAATCCATTTTTCCGTCATTAAAAGTTAAAAATCCTAAATATACTGGCAGACTTACTCGATCTTCATCGCTTTTCCTTTACTTTTTGTCACACTAACTGATTCGTACTATCGTTTTCGAACTGTTTTGAAATATCATAGACAACAATAGGTCGTTCAGCTAGCTATTGATGCCAAAGATTATCGCCAGGGGAAAGTCCCAACCTAATCTTTATCAATCTTGAATGACATTTTGAATTTATTGCTACGCACTTATCCGATAAGCTAGAAAGAATTTAAAAAGCGAAAGTCTTATGGGGACTACTCTCATTTGGGACACGTGATCAGCACATTTGGGACGCGTGATCAGCACATTTGGAACACGTGATCAGCACGTGTTTTCTGATTCATGACACGGCTTTGTAAAGAGTCTAAAAACTATTATATCAAGTCATGCTTCTCCTATGGAAGGATTTATATTTGGTTGTACTACCTTAAAAATGTTTCATTATCAAGGAGTAATTTACAAAGAAAGTAAAATTACAAAACACTTGTCTTTACAACAGGTTATTTACAACGAATGCTTTTGATTTTAAAACAGTTTCATTTTTGTACTTTCCAAAATTAAACCCTTCCAACATGGTAGCACAAATACAATAACATAATTATTTTCGTCAAATAGATCACGTTGGTCTTTTAAGACATCAAATCGAATCAAAATCAAATCAATATATTTCGTGCTTTTATAAAAGCATTGGATAAATATCTGTGTACAAATACAAATAGCACAGGAACGTTGCAAATAGTGAAACACTACAAAATACGCAACGACCTCATATCGATAATAATTCAAAAGTAAAAGTATATCTGCAGAGTATGATCAAAAAGTCTAAATTGGAAGTGAAATGGATTTGGTGAGGAAAAATAGGAATGAAAAAGTCAAAAAGCGAAGAGGAACAAAACAAAACAAAACAGAAACAACAACAAAAATAAAAACAAACAAACTAAAAAACTGTATATATACACGTGAGATAAACTTCCCTATTATATAAGATAAAAAAAATATGAATTTTTTTCTCCAAAGTAATTAAGAAGGGCTTTTGAAAATTTACTTTTAGATTGGAACCAGTTCTGGTCCATTTTAAGTTCTTTAGGCAGGGTATTCCAGTCACGGATACATTGATATGTAATAGAATTGATACCATATGTAGATGTATTTTTATGGGGTACTAAGAGGTTGTTGTTGGCAACTGAAAGATGGCATGATAGATGTTTAATAGTGTATCGAAAGATACATAGTGCCTGACCTTAGCCAACATTCCGTTAGAGCAAGACAGTTTTAATGAGATATTATGAATATGATCTTTAAAATTCAAATTCTCATCTATATGGATACCAAGATATTTAATTTTGTTAGATAAATTAATTTTCTCTCCGCTTAGCCTGAAATTTAGATGTTTAGGGATATTTACATTATTTTTTTTATTAAGAAGAGTATTAAGGGATCTAAAGATAATTATTTCAGTTTTACTAACATTTCGAGAGATTTTATTGGCTCGAAGCCATTGCAACAGAGTTGATAAGTCATGGTTAATATATTTGTTTACTTTTTTAAGAGATTTTTTTATTATCAATAAGTTAGTATCGTCTGCAAAATGATAGCAAGATGAATGTGATATAGATTTATTTAGATCGTTTATGTAAATGAGGAAGAGCAAAGGTCCAAGTATGGAACCCTGGAGGACTACTACATTAACAATGTGTGTGTCAGAGAAATGGTTATCAATGGATACAAATTGTTGACGGTTAAAAAGATAGGAGACAAACCATTTGGAAGGTATACCTCGGATACCATAGTAGTACAATTTGGAGATTAATATGTCATGGTTCACTGTATCGAAAGCCTTCTGCAAGTCCAAAAAGACACCACATGCATACTGACCCTTATCAAGAGCAAGTCTGATAGATTTGGTGATTTCAATTAGGGCATGAGTTGTTGAATGCTTATTCCTAAAACCAAACTGATACTTGTACAAACATTTGAATCTGGATAAAAATGAATAAAGCCTTGTGTGCATAAGTCGTTCAAATATCTTGCTGATATTAGATAAAAGTGATATAGGCCTGTAGTTACAGCAGTCAAGATTGGATCCTTTTTTAAAAACAGGGACAACTTTAGCAGTTTTAAACAAGTCAGGGAAGATGCCTTTTTGGAAGGAATTATTGATAATGGTGCTGAGGGGATTACATATGGATTTAGAAACTAGTTGAAGGAGTGTTGTAGGTAGACTATTGGGGCCTGTGCTCTTTCCTACTTGTAGATTTTTTATAAGGTTATCAACCTCTTTAGTTGTTGGCGAAATGAAGAAATTATTGGTATTAGGTTCAAGCAGATATTCTTTAGAATCCATTTTAGACTTTTTAATTTTATTTGAAAGCTTGTATGCTATGGAAGAGAAAAAATTATTAAAATGGTTGGTTATATATGTCCTTTTTGTTTGTTACAATGTTATCATTTATGTTAAGACTATTTATGTTATTTTTAGTTTTAGATTTAATGTTTATGAGTTCTTTTATGCCCATCCAAGTCTGTTTTATATTGTTAATGTTCTTATTAAAAAATGCAATGTAATGATTTTTTTTTACTTGTTTTAAGGAGGTTGCTAATGTTATTTCGATATATTTTAAATTTTTTATAAAGATTATTTTTAGTTCTTATGTTAGGAGCTTTGAGAAATTTTTTATGGATTTTATTTTTTATTTTAATAGATGTTGAGATGCCTTTACTCACCCACGGTTTGTCATGGTATTTTAATTGCCTTTTAGTTAGATTTTTATACAGAGCATGTTTATCTAAAATACTCTCAAATTGTTTAAAGAAAAAAGCTACCGAGTCATTTACATCGTCAGTCTCCTTAATATGTAAATCCAAGTTCACACAGGAAATATCATTTACAAACTGATCTTTTTGAAACCTTTTGAAACAGCGTCGACTGATGGTTTTCTTTTTAGATTGATTGTTCCTTTTAAAATTTTGGATAGTTATAAACTGAGGCAGATGATCAGAAATTGTATCATTTATATTGCCAGATGTGATATCTTCACTGTAGAAATTAAGGAAAATATTATCAATGAGAGTTTTTGAATGGGATGTGATGCGAGGAGTTGGGTACAAGACAAAAGGAAAAAATGTGTTTGAAGTTAAAGTATCTAGGAAATTGGCTACAATGCTGTTTTTTTCATGTTGGAGAAGGTCAATGTTATAATCTCCCATTAACATAAACTGTTTGTTTTCTAAAGATATTTTTTCCAATAAGGGACCAAAGTAGTTTTTAGTAAAGTCGGATGCACACATTGTGGGATGACGATATACACAACCGATAACTAAATTAGTTCTACCAGGATACATTAGTTCAATAAAGCTGGATTCAAGTTCCTTTGGTTTATAAATGTTAAGTTCGTTGAGAAGTTTAAAATTTAACTCAGATTTAATATAGATGAGTGTTCCACCCTTTTTGGCCTCAGTTTATATTGATTCTTAATTTGTTTTTATTTTGTATATACACCAACTTTAATTTTTACGAGCATGTATATATGCACTGTTTATATTGATCTATATAGTATATACCTGTGACAAATTTTGTAAATTTCATGAAGTAGAACAAAAGTTATATATACTGGTTTTACCCCTAAAATGGTGATGAGTGACGTCATCAAAAATTTTAATTTTCATGATTTTTGTCTTAGTAAGATATACATTTTGAGCAAGTTTTGTGTAAATCTGATAACTAGAACATAATTAAATACCCTCCTCATATTAGAATTCAATGGCCTCCAGCCGCACGTTGGCTAGGCCCGTTATTTAAAAGCCATGATTCGAATGCATTCTGGTCTTTTTGTTATTATCCACAAGCAAAGAAACAAGATTTGACTTTAAGTTATTTACGGATGCCGTTGATGATGCTGATAATCACGGAAAACATTTTACAGTCACAGATTTCAAATTAAACAGTTTTCAAGAAACAAGTTTTCAAACGAGAAAAAGCGAGGTTCTACCGAGATTTGAACTCGGATCGCTGGATTCAAAGTCCAGAGTGCTAACCATTACACCATAGAACCGTGAAAGTTGGTTTAACAAGTTATATTATAAAACCATTGTGCAGTTAAACTTAACATCTTATTCTAGGAAATAACGCGCTAGGGTAACCTAGGTTACTCTAGTAATTACGTTAGAAAAAAGTACTTAGCAAAAATTCGTGTTAATTTTATATACTTTGAAATCTGTTTGCTTGATTCGTGTTAATTTTATCGGAAAATTTAGGTCAATGGTCTTCATTCGTGTTAAATTCCTTTGTCTTAAAATCATTGCGCGTTAATTACTTAGAATAAGGTAACTTAAAACTTATTACAACAAACGACACTACCTTATCGGCCCTTTTTACGCCGGTCCTTAATGGCGTTAAAAGGGCCGGCGTAAAAAGGGCCAAACTTTTGCTCAAACCGGCGTTATTTTTTAAGACGAATTTTGCTATACCAAACCATGCTTAGGGCGTTTTTTTATATAAAAAGTAGTTCAAAGGTTAAAAACTTCTGAAAAGCAAAAAAATGACAACAAAGAAATGAAATTAAACAATTTTTTCTTTTTTCTCAAACCAAATATCAAATATGAAATACAACACAAAGTTCCTCAAGAGTTATAGTTCAAAACAACGTTGATCTCGAAAAATGCATTTTCACATAAATTTGCTGGATTCTTCAGCCGCTTCTGTAATGTGAGCCTCTCTAAACCCAGACAAAACAAGCTCTTTTGATTCTTTAAGAAAATTATACATGCTATTGATCCACTGAGCATGAAGTGGTTTGATGGTACTCAATCGAACATCCACTTTGACGTCATACGCTAAAACCCCTCTATTTAATCGCTTCAGCACTTGCTCTGCGTACCAATCTTGGTATTTTTCAGCAAGGTAGCACTTTGCACTCATTCACTGCACTTGTTGTCTGCCCTATGAACACATAAAAGTAATACTTTTGTACAGGCCCACCGAGAGGGGGGGGGGGGGGACCAGGGGAGGCAAAGTACCCGGGGCCCATGCTTAACAGGGGCCCATAAATATTTAAAACAATTTTTATTTTGTTTAGCAATGGGTTTAAATGCTTTAAAATTAAATAATGATTTGGTCTAATAAGTTGGTAGGCCCTTTTCAATAGCCCCCCCCCCCCTACTAAAATATTGTTTTTTGAAAATAACACTCGCGCTGCGCTCTCGTTCTAGGGCCCAACTACACTTCTGCCCCCATGCTTTTTTTCTCTTGGCGGCCCTGCTTTTGTATCGCTTGCAATCTTCAAATCTTTTCGTTTCTTTTCAAGATATGGAAAAATTAATTTCTTGAAATACTCGATTACGATAACCTCGTTAGACCAATGATTCAAACTTATATGGAATGATTCTGGGAATTTCACCCTAGGATAACATCTGTCAGTCAACCCCGCATATATGAGTTGGATTGGCAAAAACTCGCCTGACAAGTTGACACAAAAAGTACCGGTGATTTGACGCTTATCGTCTACATTCGCAATAGGGACGGAATTTGCACCTCTTTCGGTGAAGGTTGCTTTGTTTGGTGCTGTACAACCGAGTGGTGTCTGATCAAAGTTTAAAATCATTTCATTGTGAATGCGGTGTTTAAATACTAGCAATTTTCCTTTTCCAAGAGAAGGTTAATTCTTCATACAGTGCAGGGTTCATTTCTCTTTTTGCTGTTGTGTCTCGTCTTTTTACCCAATCAAGTGATTTTAAAATCCCACGAACCCACTTTGTAGAAAGCGACACACTTCCACCGTTTTTTTAACAATTGTTCTGGGCACCGCGAGCTCAATACTCCATTACCGATTGCTATTACAGTTTTTCGACTGATCGCACCACCACTCACACGAAGGTTGTTAAGAATGGCTTTTATTTCTGTAACTCTTTCGTCATTTACCATTGCAGGTCTGCCTTGACGAGGCAAACTGAAATACTCCGGTGTTTCGTTACTTTCAAAGGTGCTTTGGTATTTTGATTTCCGGTCTCTAACAGTTTCTCTTTTGTACTTAAAAGTCTGGTTATTTATTCGATGCCCATCTCCTGGCTTCAGGAATACCATATTTCCACGAACAAAAAGCTACTTCTCTCATTCCTTCCTTCATTTTCTTGTAGATTGTTATGCTCTTTTCCGGCTGATAGTAGCGATGCAGAAGAAGACGAGCCCGGAATAGAAACGTTTAGAACACGACCATCCAATTTATCGTTTTTTGACTTCGTAAAATAGTTAGTGATATCCATTTTAAAAATTGTTTTTATTTTTGGGTACTGTCATTTTGCGCAACCACTACAACCACACTACAACTACCCAGACTTTGCGATACCACCCCAAAAAACATTACTACCACCCCAAAAAAGACTACTACCGCCCCAAAAAGCACTACTACCACCCCAAAAAAGACTACTACCACCCCAAAAAAGACTACTACCACCCCAAAAAAGACTACTACCACCCCAAAAAAGACTACTACCACCCCAAAAAAGACTACTACCACCCTATAAAAGACTACTACCACCCCCCAAAAAAAAACTACCACCCCAAAAAAGACTACTACTACCCCCAAAAACACTACTACCACCCCAAAAAGCACTACTATGAATATGAGAATGGAATGCCCTGCAAATACCAGAACACAATAACCATAATTACAAAGGCTTCCTTCAGTATTTTACTGTGGGCCATTTGTGATGCCAAATATTGGAAACGATTGAAAATGCTTTTGGAATTTTGACAGTAAGATGGACGATCTTTTCAAAACCTATTAAAGCCTCACTCAAAAATATTCAAAAGTATTTTCTTACAACAGTTGTTTTGCATAACTAACTTGCGCCAAACTGACAATGCCAGTTGCTGTCCTGTAGGTTTTGTTGATTCAGAATGTGAAAAAGGAGAGTTCAAGTCGGGTGAATGGAGAAATAGAGGTAAAGGCGGAGCTCTTACTGAAATTTCTAATGGAAGAGTTCAAGGCACAGAAAACATTCGAAAACAGTGATTTCACGATGGAATGTCGGCGTTTCTTTGGTATTTACAAATAGACGATAAACTTACGCGATTAATATCAAAACATTTTGTTATTCATCGCCTCGTTCATCGCGTATAATTTTGGCAATGAATTTAAAAAAATACAATTTCTTCGTCGCGTTATCGCCTCAGTGGGAACCAAGCTTTTTGAGCTCCTGATTTTGTTTCTGTTAAAGCCAATTAATTTGCGTTAATAAAATGAGCTTTTCGATTCCTTTTGATTGTCAGTAAAACTGCCTTCCTTCCTTCACATCCGAGATTAAAGCTTCCGAAACACAATGGAAGTTCCTAACAAAGGAATGTCTTAATACTTGATGATTCAACCTTTAATCCAATGAAATAAACTTAAACTCCGTATTGTTAAGTTTTAATACCAGATGTAGGACATTTTTTATTATTATTTTTCGTCTTTTATATAAAAAGCTACATGTTTATGAACCTTAAACTGATGGCGATCTTTATTAGATCTAGGTTAGTAAAGATCGCCTTGCTTAAACTACATTGTCTCAGTACTATTCCTACAGGATTTGGAATATTAAAACAGCATGCTTTTTATAATCCCGGAGTTCCCTTATAATCTCTTAAGAATATAGATGCTTCATCGATCTTCGCAATTTCGCATGTTTGTCCCAATGTTGTCAACCAAGAAACCAATTGAAGTTAAATAAATCTTGTCATAAACCTGTAATTACATTATTTTCGTTTCATCAGAAGTTGCGTAACACTTCGTGGGAATTATTACGAGCTCTGTTTACACGGTTCGAGTTTTTCACACGAACAAGCTTTCAAAATTCCGATTCGTGAAAATCTAGCTTTAGTCGCAAAACATTAATTTTAAAATTGCAATCGTGTCATGAACAGCGGGTCAATTTACTCCTTCAACTCAAAAACAACCGTTGTTCATTTAGTGATTTCAACACCACGTACCCTCTTGGTTTTTAATCAGGTGATCCTTGTAGTCCGGCAAATATGCACTTCGAAAAGAGGCTCGCGTTGTTTCGTTTATCGACGACAGAATGTTGTCAACGCTCGAATGTTTACGATTGCAGTTCTTCAATATACCACGTGGGTTGTGTTCAAGGTTCTTTATCGAAACATTCGATCGAAAATCTCGCCTCAGCGAACCATAGCGGTTTAAATATTTCCCGAATGAATCCGACGGGAATCCCTTATGAAAGTTCAAACTTTGCACCGATCCCGAGTCGAATTCCAAGTCTGGAAAGTGTGCTTTTAAGTCCGTATGATTTAGTGAAGAGTTGGAGTTAAAGAGGCTGCTTAATGAGCTCCGTGAAGCGTACTCGTGCTTCAGTTTCATGATCTGCATTTCTTTATGCAGGTCGGGTCCTGGTTTCTTTTGCATCATCATTTGCGTCGTTTCCAGCGCCGTTTGGCTGTCGATGCTGATTGTACGCCTCTGGTACTGAATCGTATTGTATTCGTTTTTAAACGCGTGGTAAGTGGACGCCAGAGCCGAGTACGGTCTTTCTTTTCTGGAATCGGCTGCGTTGCGCAACGGTACCGCGGGCGCCATCACTAAGTGGTTGCTAGGCACAAGTCCTTCTCTTTTGTCTGACGTCATTACCCACCACCAGTCCTCGTGCGGTTTTTGTAACACTTTTACTTCCTGACCGGCTGCGACTGTGACGTCATTGATTTCGGAAGCTATGAAAGTGCAAGCCACTAACATTCTTGTGTCTTTTTCAACTGTCTGTTTAATCTCTGATTTCGTTTTTTCTGGATTTTCATCATCGGCGCATGATTTATTTGCGATGGCTTCTTTTATCGACTGACGTTTCCTGATACTAGACCGCAATTTATTTTTGACGAACGTTAACCGACGGCTGTTCAAAGAAGCCTCAACCTTCTCTACCACAACTGTTCCTTCTTCAACGCACATTTTTTCTTGAGACCGCTCGCCTTCCGATCTTGCCTGGATGCTAGGTTTATCTTTACCTACACGCGGTATCATTTCATCGCCCGCGCTATATTCCCTCTTTTTCCCGTCTTTTTTGGCACACTTTATTTTGCACGCACCTGCCGGCACAAAACCAAAATTGCCTTTTCTGTTCTTCACATACAGGAAATTGTCCTTTTTGTATAAAACGCAAACTTTTTCCCTTTTTCTGACCCGCAACCCATCGCTGGTTTTCAGATCGTTAGTTACGATCACGGCTTTGACGTTAGTAGGGTGTTCGAGAGATGCGGACTCCAGGAAGCCGATTAGTTCGTTGTAACTCATAGAGCGCGAATCCACTTGTTTAGGCACTACAAGCGCCCTTAAATCCACATTATTATTTGTATCCTCGTCCTTCATTATCGATTTTCCTGCGTTTTCGTTTCCCGTCATTTATTTATCTATGATGCGGCTAGTTTCGATACGAGACGTAGTCATAAGTATAATTACGCCGTTAGTCACACGCATTAGTCATTGTCCGTTGAAATCCATTTACTTATATCCATATTTCCTCCTGATAAGCAAAACAAAACACGGTTTACCCCTCTAAAAGTCTCCTTTGTTGAGTTCTGATCCTATAAGTACTAAAAAACTGCCAAATCCTGCGTGATCAGTTTCACCTCCCACACTTTACCGAATCGATTGCGTTTGCAATTCTGAAAACCGCACGAATAAACCGTCGACAGAAACACAAGTGGCTGTTATTCCACGCGTTCGTGAAAACAAAAACAGAAAATAGTCGCTTCAGCTTTTATCCATTCACCTCAATAACACACTATCAAGAATGCTCTATAAAATGAGCAATTTTAACTTTCAACAAAACGGATTATTTTGCGTGTGAATAGATCGATTAAAAACGAACAGCCTTCCATTCAATGGAAACACAAAAACACAAAAAACGTGAAACGATTCTAACTGCACTTTGCTGGAGTTTTCGTTTCATTTGATTTGTATAAAAATCAATCATTTGGACGAGCCGCGGTCGTATACACTCCATTCATGGCCCGCTCTAGAGTAGCCCACTACTACTGTAAATTCGCCATTTAAATGTCCACTTATTTCCGACCTTTATCCTCAATGACAATGTCCGTTGTCTAAAACGGTATTAGCGTTTAAGGGACTCTGGAAATGGCGAGATTTGATGCGTTACTGAGGTACGATTTCGTACTGTTATATTCATAACGTTATATTTCAACTCCATAAATGTTAGATGATATGTTTTTGCAAACAAATCATCAGACTCTATGGTGATTAATCGTCACTAAGCTTCTTTCATGTGAGTCGATTACGATGTTGCCTATAATCTAATGTCACATCGTGGTCGATAGGTTCTGAGGCAGATAACGTAAACATCATAATTTTGATCAATATCGTACAGCGTAGCTTAAATGATTCTTTGGTAGACATTTTTATTTGTGACATGCTCGATGATTTAACCCGCATCCCATTACGATTTCACTGAAGCGATAAAGTTCAAGCAGGGCCGTGTGGAGGATCGGCTATTTCCCATGCAGCAGCGCATTTCTTGAGTTGTAGCTCAGTAGAATGAAATTGAAATGTTCGGAAAAAAGAGATAATTTTTAAGTAGCAGTTAATTGCAATCAATTTGGATTCATGCCAGGTCTTCGAACCACAGATTCATGATTATTTAGATGGCTAAAAAAGAAGTACATCGCAAAATACCAGAAACCGTATTTTTTGCATTTGTCGACCTGAACCTTTGACCGGATATCAGTACCGTGATGTACCACTTGCGTAAAGTTGGAATTAATGAATGGATTGTAAAGCTGTTACAAGTGATATATGGTGTATATATGCAAGGTCATAATGAATGATTCTTATACTGATCGTCAAGACGTGCTCGATCCTCAGTCACTTGCTTTTTATCAATGTTTAGAGGCATTATCAAAGGAATTTCGAAGAGGATACTCCTGGGAGTACACTGGTGACCTAGTTGTTGATGCGGAGTCAGTCTCATGAAGTGAGATGATAATTACGGATCTGTTTTGGAAGGAACGATAAGCCGTGGTAGATCGCAAAAAGACGGGAAAGAGGTACTTTTAAATGACTTGAGGATTGAGATTGGAACTTTCAAAACACCGATCCTGCCGACATGGAGGATGGCATGTAAGAATACCATGGAAACGTCCAAACCCACCAAAAGAAAGAGATGATAAAAGGATAAATTGTAATCAAAGATCTCACAAAATCATTAAAAATCCCTGTTTTCTAATACTCGCTACGAATCATTTCGTGATGCTGTCTCTCATTGGTTCGTTCACTTTGTGATGCAGTCTCTCATTGGTTTGTTCACTTCGCCACAGATGAGCGGCAGAATTTAAAAGTTCTTCTCAGAATTTACGGAAAAATCACCACGGCTCAGCATTTAAGCGAGTATTGATAATCTAGTGCCAATATTAATTTGGAACGTCAACCCTGCGGAAGTATCACTAAAGGAAACGGGCATCAACATCAACGTCCTTCGACGCAATTGATTGGAAATATTTAGGTCTACTTTAAGTAGGTCAACAAAATATAACGTATGTTAGACGTAAGAAATGTAACCGGGTATTCTGCACACGGAATCACGCCCCCTAAAGCATTACCAATTCATGGGAGTCTCTTATACATAAATGTCGCGTATTATTCGACATTTGTTATTCGAGTTCCGACAGCGGATCTTATATTTCTATAAGTATGGGTTAGGGTTAGGGATAAGTTTAGGGTTAAGTTAGGTTAGCTTAAGTTTCTTAGTAAGAAAATAAAATAAATGGCAAGATTAAAAAAAAATCTGATATGAGCACCCCCGTCCCATCCCACGTTATGAACACTCGTGACGGCTGAATTATCCTTGTCTAAAATCTAATCTTTGGAATCTCGATAAAATTCGAATTTTTGATAATTGAATATATGTACATGTTAAAGCTCTCTGATTTTGTTAAAACGACGGTGCAGGATATGCGAAAATGTTTTAAAAGGATTGGCATTTGAAATGTCTAAAAACAGATTATAATGCGTATAAAACCTTCTCTTGGTGGTGGAAATGGTGGTGGTCGGTCTCATACCTTTTTATTCCGTTGGTAGATTTGTATCTGAAGTTTTTCTGGGAAGCAATTGACCCACACTAACCACGCTGTGGTTTACTTGCACAAAACTGGTACTTGTTTGCAGCCATCGGATCGGATGACGTCTTATTGCTTCATCTCTTTCTTCACATTCATTCTTCTCCCTTTGTTTCAAATCCACTAGCCAGCTGGTACGTTTTTATACAACATCGTAATGAATAATACAACAGAGGGAGCAAATTCATTGTAAAGCTATATATTTTGACGTCATTTGCAATTAACATTCCTTCGACCCGGCCTACATATTTTATTTGTTTTTTGTAATCTTTAATCCTGAAGTTGACTCAGGGAGTTTTAATTCATTTTGAGGTCATCGGTAATTTATCAATCCGATAATAAGCGATATTTGTAAAGTTAACAAAACAGTAAAACCAATAGTTTACAACTATTTAGAAAATTTTGTATTACAATCACGATAGTGACATCTCCATCTTCCATCCCTTATCGTTGTAGGGGCATTCGATACTTACAAACAGTTAGGGTTAGGGTTTCGATTAGGGTTAGGGATTCGATTAGGGTTAGGGTTTCGATTAGGGTTAGGGATTCGATTAGGGTTAGGGATTCGATTAGGGATTCGATTAGGGTTAGAGATTCGATTAGGGTTAGGGTTAGGGTTTCGATTAGGGTTAGGGATTCGATACTTACAAACAGTCTTATTGTGAGTACAGTTGTTTTTATGGAACAATAAATGTTATGCAAAACACCGGAAAGAGGTTCGTTTTCACTGAACCCGAATAAGTGCACTTTGTATAACTGCACAATGCATTCGCACCGCGAATAACTGCACTCTCACCGGATAAATCGACTGAAAAAAGAATAAAATATTCCGATTATTTTTAACTTTTATTTTCTCCGTAATTTATAATTTTCATTAATTATGTCATTACGTCATTGTTGAATATTTTGCTTGACAGATCTAGAGATATGGCGTATAACAATTAGATGTCATGATAAAAATCTTTCTTCCGGTTCACTAAAAACGTGCATCATTTTCAAAAAGATTTCCGACACTTTTGCTCGCTAAATTTCATAAAATTGTTTTCAAAACTTTTATTATTACAGAAATTTTTCCTCTATGTTCTATGGTTTTGTTGTTGTTTTCATATGAAGTGCTGGACTTTACCATTAGCTAACCGAATCTTGATAAAAGTACTTTGCTTATCCAAAATATGCGGTAAAGTATTTATTCAAAAGCAAATATAAATGTACATTTATTGTTGGTTAATTGTCCTGCTCTTCTTTGATGTTATTGTGATATGATATGTACTTAATTTTATGATAAAGCACTTTCAATTAATCGATACTAATAAATCCGTTTTTCATTCAAGAAAATATTTGCTAGGGCAGAATGAAATGTTTCTGAATAATGAAACAAACTGCGGGTAAGATAAATTAAAGTTTTTTGTTTTTTTAGTATATTGAGTCTTGTAAGTAAATGTACAAATTTGAAATATTATTGAGAAAAATTATCTGCGAAGAAGAGCTAACAGGGGGAATATTTACTTTTTCAAAATTTATAATGGCGGATGTGTTTCCATTATCCCGACATTTTTTTTAAAGCGAAAAGGCTCTCAAATAAACAGAAGGTTTGTTTTGTCTTAATTTTATATACATCATTTTGCCGTCTAATATTAGCTTGGTTTTGCGGTTTTATACTTTAAATGTAAATTGTTTTTGCGTTTTTATATACCTGTTAACTTTGTTTTGCAAAAAAAATTATCAAATAACTTTTCGTGACATGAGTATGAGTCACCCATCATTGCTATAATGTACTAAGCCAAGTTCATTGTATTCATTGTTTTTAATGTTTTTGAACAATGTTTTGTAATTGTATATAGTTAATCACAGTTTTGAAAGTGCTAAATTTTGAAAATAAAAGCTGCCTGTGATCCTTACAACTTAAAGTCTAGTACGTCTGCTGAGATTTTTCTACTTTTAATATGGAGGTGGTAAGGGATGAGGTAGAGTTTGAATAGAGTTAGGTAATTTATAGCTGTATGATATCACTTCTTCATATACTTTAGGAATGAGTGTTTACTATTGACACAGCAAAAGTATCCTCTTGAATTTGTTGTCCATATGCTCTGTGATGGGAGATGTGCCAGTATTCAACAAAATTCTGAATATCTCAAAAACTATCAAATTAAGGCAAATCAAATTTAGAAGTTGTTTTGCGTGCCTGACTGACTCTAATTTTTGCAATATGGAATATTAATGTTATTGGCACTTCCAAAAAAACATTTTCATTTTTGTTGCTTACCGCCTACAGATTAATAAAAATCAAAAAAAAATTTAAATGTTAAGAAACTGGTCATATATAACAAAAAATGTTGTTTTGCTTCTGAGTGTTGTACATGTTTATGGTGATATTGGGAAATATCCTCAAGAAGATATTTGAATGGGCATTTATCTGTACAATTCAGAAAATCTGGCTGGCTTCTTTCTTACATTTTGTTTTTGTAATTTTTTAAAACTTTTTCTTCAATTAAGATTAACCTTAACCTTAAGATTTCTTACCTTGTTGATATTTGGATCAACTTTTTCTACATTTATTACATGAAAAAAGAAATTCATATGAAATGTTTACTTTTTAGCCGTGTCAATAATCTGTCTCCGTGACTGAGCGGCATGGTAACCTACGGGACAGTTGCAACGTTATGCATATGCATCATCAACCTCATTTGATACAAAAACAAAACAAATAACAACTGGGGCTGTTCAGTAAAACTCATTTTTAGAAGTAGACAACTTTCTTGAGAAAACATTAGATGTATTTTGCACAATAATTAAAAACATGGCATATAAAGGCTTTTAAGAAAATCGCGATTATTTTTCACAACAACAATTTTTTTTCTTTCTTTCCTAGTGCAGCAAGTGTTGTTGTTGAGATTGAGAACTATCCACAAGAAGATATTTGAATGGACAATGCAGAAAGGCTTTTTTCTTCAACTAGTTTATTTGCAGTTTAATATTTTTTCTTCCATCCAATGCAGCATAATTCTTAGGCTCTAAGTTGAATAGAATTTTTAAAAAATCTATAGCATCGTATGCAAACACGTCTCTTGGTTCTCTTTGAAAATCTTCATCCAAATTGTAAATGTTATGTAACGTAAAACAAAGGTAAAATATGGCGATCATTTATTTTGGGCTTGTCATAACTCTGGAGGCGATACTCTTGGTGATCGCCTGCCTCATTTTATAATGACAACACTGCATGTATGTAATGGCAACAGTCACCGTGGAGTTTTAAAATACGTTTATGAGTTAATATCTAAAATCGTGACAGCAGGAGGCTTCTTCTTGTTGTTGTTTTTGTTTTTGTTGTCAGCAGTGACATTCCTATTTGTATTTGTGATGTCTTTGTGTCATTTGTGATGTCTTTGCACGATATCTATTTTACCTTGGTTACATTTTTGTACTTAGTTTTTCGAGTTGCCTCACCCTCTGTGCTTTTTCATTTTGGTATTTAATATATTTATATTTGATTATTTATTATAATACAAGGGAGCAATTTTTGAGAATCAGGTCAATAGACTTTCAAAAAAAAACAAGCAATGTTCATTTGAGGTGTATAGAAAGGTAATAAGGACTGATTTGCTATAGAGAAATTTGGATCTTCAGACGGAAAGCCATTAATATACCCTGTCCAGCTCATGCTAGCATGGAAAATAAATTTGTTGTAAGCATAAACATTTGTGAGGGCTTTTATCTTTAAACAAAAAACTTTTTATAATTATTATACTAATTCTAATTATTATACTTTTATTACTCTCTGATATTATATATCAGATATTATATATCAGGGGGTAATAAAATCAAATCAACTATCATAACGGAATATGCTTTTGGTGCCCATATTCTCAAGACATTAGTGTTTAACTCTTTCATTCTCTAATTGTTCATTTCTTCCTTAGGATAAAAATAAAGTTCGAACATTGTCTGTTTTTAAATATTTTTATTTTCCTATACAAATTAGAAGTAAAAAGCTGACAATCAGCACCTTGATTTCTAAAGATTTTATAATACAAACCTCATTTCCAAAGATCTCAAAAACATCTTTATGACAAAATTTGTCATTGTTTTAAAAGTTGTGTCTATTCATGTATATTATGCCCTCTGAAATAGAAAAAGCTTTACAATTCTAAAACAGTAATTTTTTACTAAATGTAAATGAAATTGAATTTATTAATCCAAATATTGATTGAATTACAAAAAAAAACGCATTTTATTTCTAAGATCTGCTTCTCGAATGATTCGGTATTTCGCAAAGATTTGTTAAGAAAATAAAAAAAAAAGATTTTGTTGATGCAGAGATCAGTGGATTAACACAAACCAATTGTATAGATGTGTTGTTCTTGAGGTTTAACTTGTAAAACAGGAAGCTTGCACGACGTCATATTCTTTGTATTGTACACATCCCTCGCGTTGTCAAAGATTGCATAATTAATGACTTTGCAGGGCATGCTTTATGCAGCTGTCCCTGGGAAGATGAACATTGCATTTCAAAACTCAACTAACATCCATTATTTATGAGGACCAGGATTTATTTTCCTTTTCTTTGCGTAACGGGCACGCATGTTGGGAATTTCATCGAGTGCTAGGGTTTGTTTCTTAACTGTTGCCATGGAAATATTATTCAATTTTTCAACGACCTGCAATAATTGCTTATTTGTTATAATTACCGAAATGAGATAACTTTTGCGTGATTATTAACAACCAATAATAAACCGTGTTATATTAATAACATCCCCGTATTGTTTGCCATATTTATATTCAAACACTGCAATTTAATTTGACTTCAAAATTGTAAATATGCAATGTTGTTGACGAAAATTATTGCTTGAAATATATTGGGAAAAGTGTTAAATGAGGGAAAATGCCTAAAAAACTCTTTTTTTGTAAGCAAGACAAAAAATATGTCACTAATTTGATGTGTCTCGCTCAATCAATGTGTTTCATATGTAACCAAAACTTCAATTTGTTCCTTGCTTCCAATAACACTAGGAATAACCTGTGTCCCTATGAACTGATGTCTCCTACTGGAGAGTCGTTTTGTATGTCTCCTATTTTTCTGATCTCAAATTTAAAACAAAAAGAATAATTCAAGAGTCAAATAAATAAATAAAGAATTAAATAAATATTCAACAAACATTACATATACAACGCAATCACGGGTATGCGGGTATGTAACATCATGTAACATCTTTAACTTCATGGACATAAGCATCCATGCCCTTTATGCACTGCTACTACGGAGTTTAAAATACAAAGTTGGTATCTTGCGTGGGTTAACTCACTACTGTTTTTCCTCTTACTGGGGTTGGTGTTAGGAAGTGCATCCAGCTGTAAAAAACATCTGCTCCAATGAATCATCAAATGATTAAACCTACAAAATTGTGGGGAATATCATCTGTTGAAACCCCGTCTAACCCATGCTAGCATGGAAAATAGGCGTGAAAAATGTAAAAGATGATGATGAAGATGAATCACAATTTTCGCATTTTATTTTTAATATCTTTTAACTTTTGCGTTACAGGGAAAGTTCCAAACTACGAATAATGAGGGAAAAGCAATATATTTTATCGTTGTGGTGAACTGCTAATCATTTTAGTTACGCTTACGTGATCATCATCCATTAATTGTTATTTAACAAATAAATTCCATGAAAATTTTACAACTTTTGATTGTTCAGGTTGGCAAGCCATAGAGAGTATGTCCTGCTATGGATAACTCCTATACGCACCAAAGAACGCCTTTAGTGAAACCAACGTTATTGAACCAGTTCGCGAATATTCAACTGCAACAGCCAGAGCATTATCCGAGACAAAGATTGCCATCGATAATCGAGGAGGGAAACAGACTGCAACCCAGTCACCAGTACTACCAGCCTAAGAGAGGGAATTACCCAAAGTACCAGCAACAAATGAGTAATAGCAATCCACCTCTGCAACAGACATATAGAGTGGATGTGGTCGAGGGGTACGACCCCTCCCCCGGCTATTTTGTTCCGCAATCGCACTCCAACAGATCGTCACCGCAAGCTTCCCCACAAATCACCCACGCCCAGTTTAACAAGCCCGCGATGACTGTCAGTAAAAATGGTGTCGGTTCACCGGACACACCATCTACATATTATCCTTATCACAGGGACATAATAAACTCTACCCCTGAACATCACTCTCCTGACGGTTACTCAGTGAAGATGCCCAACGGTGTTATTCACCAGTACCCCAGTCCTGACTACAGCTCATCGGTTTACGACACACCGCCGCATTCAACGTGCAATGTTGAGACTCGCGCTCGATATTATTCCTCGGAGATGAATCCAACATACCAACAAGACGCGTATTCGAGCCAGCCGGACATTTTTAATCTGCTACGCGATAACCCACCAGCGTTCGAAGCGCCCTTGCCAGCACCACCACAGAGCACGCCCTACTCCGTGTACAGATCTTCAGTTGTTGATTCTCCTCAGGGAAGTCCGTTACCGGTACAAGACAGCGTCTTTCGCGTTCCCTACGGTACGCCGCCGCCGCCTCAGAATAAGCAAAGTAGGCCGCCTCAAGATATTTACAAAGTGGATTCTCCGTTGAACCAGTTGTATCTACAGGATATGTCTTTGAACAGCCCTCGACCGCGACCCGAAACCTTCGATATGAAAGCGCCTTCGCCCGCACCTAACAATGATCAGTACCAAACTTACCAAAAGACTGCTCAGCAGCCAACTCCACAACAGCAACCCCCACAACCCTACAATCAACAATCTGGTCAGATTTACGCAAATCAGCCTTCCCAACAGTACCAACAGCAACAAAGCACTCAACAATATCCACATCAACAGGCGTCTTCTCTAACAAAGCAACAGTATCCACAGCAGCAGTATCCACAACAACAGTATCCTCAGCAACAACCAGCTGCCACGCAACAAACTCAGCAGCACCCGTATCCACAGCAACAGCAGCAAGTCACTCACCAGTTGTCATACCAACAACAATCATCTCAGCAACCATATTCTCAGCATCATCAGGTTTCCCAACCTCCATACGCACAGCAACAACCGGTAGTGCAGCAGCCGTATCCACAGCAACAGCAAGTCGTTCAGCAGCCGTATGCACCGCAACAGCAAGTCGCCCAGCAACCGTATCCATCGCAACAACAAGTTGTTCAGCAACCGTATCCATCGCAACAGCAAGTCGCTCAGCAATCGCTACTACAGCAGCAGCATGTTGCCCAGCAAGTTTATCCGCAACAACAAGAGAGTTTCCCGAACCAGCGGTTGCGCTCGGGCACGGTGGAGATGGCGGATGTTCCATCGTCAAAGCAGACGCGCAGTCGAGCCGGCACGGTGGAGATGTTGGATTCGACTTGTTCCCCAAACATCAGTGGACCGGAAAGACGCATTCGCTCTGGAACTGTGGAAATGGTGGAAACGGTGTATAACTCACCGCAGCACTCAGTGAAGCATGCCGTTAAACAGGACAAAGTCGCCGATCAACTGCCGTCATATCACGCCGCGAACGACAAAACCAACGCACAGCACAAGACCGACCAACATCACGGCGTTGAAAAGAAAGCGGATCCGGTGACGCCTAATCAATCCGCACAACCGCCTATGGCGTCAGTCGAAACACTCCAAAAAGGTGACGTCACTAATAACAACAAGCCTCACTCCACCGCAGAGTGCAAAACGCAGGAGGAGTTGGAGCGCGCGCAAAAGCTCATGCAGCAGCAGTACGTGCAGCGGGTGAGACAGGCTCAACTTCAACAACAGTTGCGCGACATACAGAACGAGTATGATGCCAACCTGCAGCTGGAACAGGACATCGCGCAGGAGTTTTTACGCGAACAAACCAAAGGTACCTACGAGTGTCAACAGCGCCCTGTATATCAACCTCGGCCCCCCTACCGCCCACCTGTTCACAGACCCGCGTACCCCCGCCCGCCCATGAACTACCCACATCAGCAGCAACAACAGCCGAGAGTGAAGCAGCCCATTGTCATCATGCCAGGTGGTAATCCCAACCAGTTCGTTCCTCCCGCTAATCAACCTTATTTACCGCCAGCCAACCCATCTCAATACATTCCCCAGCAAACACCGCCGCAGTATCTACCTAGGCAAATGCAATACGCGTCCGGCCAAAACCTCACTAAGAAGGAAAGCCAACTTCCTGCGACTGGAGGTGTTAAGAAACAACCGACTCCGTTCCAAAAGCTCCGGAAAACAGCGGAAGAAATTTCTTCATTCGTTGACGATATTGTGAAATTCAAGGGGAAAAAAGGTACTTTTATTAATATACATTTTCTCTCTTGACTCGCTATGCTTTTACGTAGGCGACCACGAGTACAAGTACTTAGAAGAAATGCTGACGCAGCAGTTACTATCTCTCGACATGGTTGCAGCCGATTCGAGCGACGAGTTGCGGTCCGCACGTAAGGCACTCGTGAAAGAGGTGCAAGAGTTGTTAGAGATCCTCGAAAGACGAGCAGGCAATAAGTGAATACCAGGTGACTATCCCTTTTAATATTTTTATTTATAGATTATAGATGTTTACAAAAATGCCTATAAGAGAAAAGAGACACTTGATTAGCTGTCTATATTTGGTGATAGAGTATACAGTATACACCTCATAACTCGGACCTCCAAGGGACAAAGAAAATAGTTAGCGAATGTTTGAGTTATCGTGGCACTCTTTAACACAAACTTTTGCGATTAAATGAAAGTAGTCGGAGTTATTCAAAAAAATTCTTCTTTTCTGACTGTTAATTGACATAAAGTGTTTAAGAAGTGTTTTTTCACTTATTAATGTGAACTGATGTCTTGTTGAACCCGACGTCTCTCGACACTGTCGGTATTATACCGTCATTTCATTTCGTATATAAGAAGTGTTTTCCCTGCTTAATTTTAGGACTTTTCGTATGATTGAACACTTGGCACACCGACGCATGTTTACCATTGATCGTATATATTTTTTATTAGCATAAGTTTGTGTCTGCTATTCTCTCTGAATCTTTATCACGTGGTGTACACTTATAAAAAAACTTTCCCATATATTTGTGTTTTTTGCTTTATGTTTTTACCAGTGCATTGTGGGAACAACGATGTAAATATATGAATTATGTCACGATAACACGTGTTTAAAAACAAAAACGATTTTTATTTGTGAGGTGTTATGTTATTGTCTGTGAAAATGCCTGGTTTCGTGTACCCGGAGTGCTATTGAACTCGAAAATTTTTTTGAGATTTTACGCGCTTGGAGAGGGCGAAGGAGGAAATACAATGCGAGATCTTTAAAGGGATCATCGTAATGCTGATTGCAGATTCCTGTTTGACTTCCGAAATGCCAGCTTTCGCAAAACAATTTACGATGACTTGCTGAGAAATTCTCTCCCATGCTATGACCAGCATTTCCAAAGCGTCCAGTATGGAAAATGTAGGAATAGGTTTCTTCTTGTCACTTGCTTTGATTAACCTAAAAGATACACGATACTCCATACCTAGCTTTTAAGAACCTTATAAATCCCTGATCCATCGGCTGTGTAGTTCTAAGGTTGTATATGGTGGCAAAACACGAGATTTAACGACAGATCGTTAATAGGATGTGACAATTGTCCACCAACAACACAATCCTCTTGCCTTGAGATGCAACCTTTTCATCGATCTCTCGAGAACACTCCTCCAATATAGAACCATCAATTGAATTTTTTTCGCGAATGATCAATTACGAAATATTTCGCGGGCATTTAATTTCGCAAATTGAATGCCTACGATAGTTCTGAAGGCCACGTCACTTCCGCTTTTCATTCTGAAATTTCTCAACTTCAAAATATATTTTTTAAACTTCCGCGCTTCATAAACATTTCTCAACTTCAAAAAGTATACTGTTTGCATACGACTGGATAATATTCCCGTCGTCTGCTAATAAGGAGAAGCCTTGCAATGTCTCAATAACTTGTTCATTTCTCTCGAGCCACTCCACAGGTTTGTCTTTAATTTCAACTTAATTATCATCGTCACTGGCGTTTTCCGTCTCTAAGCAGCCCTGTCACAATTTCAGCATCAAGGAAAACTGGTCGTTCCACCTAAAAGCTATTTAACTACTTCTACGTAAAAGCGAGGAAAATTGTTGTCACATCGAAGTTACAGACAAAAGATTGAACTTTCGCGATGAGGAAAGACATTCGCAAAATAGTAACCCTAACCCTAATTCTCATCCATGTTTGCGATCATTAATGCACGGATGTTCGAATTAAGAAACATAAAACATGTCTTTCTTAACGCCAACTCAAGGAACTTAGTTCGAAAGTTGCTGGATATTTTAAGTTGGTCGTAATCACAGTGACGAGTGAACAAATATATCTGCAGAACAATTTACCAGTAATCATTATGTCTAACCCTGACATCATGTTTATAAAAATATCCTTGACTCCTTGTATCAGTTTTTATGTTTATTCAAAGCGTGACCATTCGAGTTATCGAAGAAATCTTTCCAGGGGTTGGAAAAAAAAGGTTCGAGTTATACGGTATTCGAGTTAAACGGCAGCTTTTTGAAGGAAGAAGAATCCAAGGGAATCCCAAAAACAGTTTGAGAACGTGATAATTCCAGTTGCCAGTCGAGTTAAGCGGGGGTACTATATATTTGACAAATGTCTCGCATTTTAGACCATTAGTAAAAAGATTCACTCCTTTGACATGCATTCCGTATAGAATCCCATAGCACCAAACCAATGATGGTGTGAGGTCCAACACGAAAGTAATGCGCTCCCGATCCCTTATAAAATCCAAACACTCCCTCTTTCTTGTACACCTGTCTGAAAACGTCAAAGAGGTTGACGTAGATGACCCCCCTTCCACAAGACAATACGCCCTGATTGTAAAGACGAGTCGACACCACATCGAACGGCGTCATGGCAACCACAACAAACAAGCTGGCTATCATACTCGATGCTACGGAAAGCATGAAACTGTCGGCTCGACACAGTCCGTTCTTGACTACCCAGTCTTTTGATATTGAAAAAGCAGAAAGCTGTGCGGACGATCCGACGCTCACACGTGCAATTGAACTGCTCGCTCCACGCCACAATCCCGAAATGCCGTGCGAGCCGTAGATCGTTTTAAAAGCATGACGCATGCTTGTGACGTCGTGCTGCGTACCCACGGCGATGCGCGATTTCGATTGCATGTGAATTTTTACCTGCAAAAACACCGAAAGTTACAGAAATTGATTAATGATTCAGTATTTTACCATAAACATCGGGCTGGAACACGTTGCACCAATAGATCCTGATAAGGCACCAGCCAACAAACACCTGACATAGCTTATTTCGCCTTTACTGTCTACTGTAAATCGGGCGTTTGTCATTATTTGGTACGTACCTAAAAAATTGACAGGAAGGGAACCTTAATAAATCAAATTTTCTTTCTTGAAACCATTCCAATTTAAGGAAATTCCTTACCAAGGCGAATCCCATTCACAACAAACTGATAGGAGAGGGCTGGTACCAAGCCGTTTTGTAGCGCTGCAATCCCATCAACCTTTGCGATCGTGTAGAAAGCGTGGAAAACGTTTCTGTAGTGAACGGTGTATGTACCTCGCATCTGAAAAGAAAACCATGCTTCGATTGCTGGATATTTAGAACTAGAACAGCCACAACTTACCGAGTAAGTGGTTGGTTTGTATCCATTCTAGCTTATATCTGGTGAAGTGATGGGATAAACAGACATAATTGAGATAGAATCACACAAATAAAAACAAAGGTTTAGTCGCTACAAATCAGCATGGGAGGGGAACTGTTGCCAGATGCTATCATCATCATCATTTACATTTTTCGCGTCTATTTTCCATGCTAGCATGGGTTAGATAGGGTTTCAACAGATGACACTCCCCACAATTTCGTAAGTTTAATCATTCGATGATTAATTGGAGCAGATGTTTTTACAGCTGGATGCCCTTCCTAACGCCAACCCCAGTGAGAGGAAAAACAGTGGCCTGAGTTAACCCACGCAAGTTGGTATACTTTGCATTTTAAACTCCGTGGCAGCCGTGCATATAGGGCATGGGTGCTTATATCCATAAGGTCAAAGATGTTACATGACCTGTATACCCGCTGACCCGCTATCGCCATAGTTAAATCACAGGAAAAGGATATTTCAGTGGTCGAACATTTAAATCTCCAACAAAACCATGCAAAGATTGAACTTAAAATTCTAATTTTTAAATTTAAAAACATTTGTTACAGTTTCCTGGGTAGGTGAGGCATTTAAACGTATTTCTCCTGGCTGGTTCAGGTTCTGAACGTCCTAAGTTCCCCACGAAGGAGAATTGGTTGTGGTCTGGAACTCACAAAACTGTTTGACTACGAACTATAAACTAACGAAATAGACGTTAGAAAACATATGAAACCTTACTTCAATAAATATTATCAATACCTATGAAAAACCAGGTTTAACTTTTCGATTTTCAAGTAGGTGGCCCAAATGTAAACACTGAGCATGAAACATTGTTTACGTCAATAGACACCTGGTATTATAAATTGAGACTCAAAAAACATTTGCTTCTTTCTTGTGTTTTTTTTGTGTTTTTGGATATTTCCAAAATAAATATACAACTTCAATAATGTTTCAACTGGGAAATTTGCTTAAAATGTCTTTCCTGATCGGCAAGGTTAAAGATTTTATGTTGTGTTCAGACTCATGCATCTGCACCTTTCCACAACAAATCTTTCACAACCTAGTGCGCTCTCATTTTTAAAGAACGCTGACATGATGAGAGATCTTTTTGCGGTTTCAATGTTTTATATATCTTATTATAATCACACAAGAACGTAAATAAACAAGCAAATATAAGGTTCCACATTATATTGTAAAGATTTCAGAGAATAATTTTAACCTGTAATTCACCTTGCAGCTGCATTCGAGTTTTCACTGTCTCCAAGGGATTCGTAAACAAACAAGCACCACACATGGCTAAACCACCAGCCAAACATTCTGCCAGTGGATTCATTAAATCTTGAAAATAGTTAGTTCTTAGGGTCTGCCCTTATTTATTGGAAATAAATATTTATTTATTTATAATCATGCAGAAATATATTGTTTCTGTCAAATACTACGACAATAAATCCATAAATACAAGACAATCGGACGTTCATAAACTATGAAGACAGTCAGAAGCGAGGTTTTCTTTTCACCAACATCCTCTTTCTATTTTGTAACACAATTTTAATTTTGATTCCATTGTTGACAGATTTTTTATCTTTCTGACAACATGCTAGTTTATTGTTGACATCAGGAATTATCTTGTTTTTGTGGCCAAACATGCAAGAACCAGAATTGCATTTTCCCAACAAAAAAACACCACAATAATAGCGTAAACAATGTACTTAAGAAGTACTAGCTTGGAAAGAAATTGAAAACAATTTACTATTTCAAACATTCAGAAATCTAGAACCGCCGTAGTGTAGCCCATATTATCAACTGTATCACATAGTATTACAAATCCAAACAAACCACCCAAACCACCTAAGCTTAAACTATAAATAGCAGGAGATTGATCATGGGATCACCTCAGAACAGCACGGTGATCGACAAAAAGTCTTTCATTATTTTTTTTAGAAAAAAGTATCATGTGAGACAGGTGTATATAAACAAGAAAATATCAAGTTTTTCATTTGATTTCAAAATGTCTACATAATAAAGTTTTAATTTTTTTAATCTTTATTTTGAGGAAGTTGACATCGATGTGCATTGCCTTAACAGGGCCTGCACCATTAATTGTCAATTGAAGTAGCCAAAAAAAGTAAACTCTTTGCACATCCGTAGAGGTGTTGAGAAAATAGCATCACATTTATGAAACATATTGTTTTCAAGACGAAGAAAGTTTTGCCTTTAGGTGCTGGTTCTTATTTACATGTAACTTTAAAACTAAAATAGTTACAAGCTAATTACAAGGTGATGTTTCATATGTTTTACAAATCATCAGATGTAAATTGTCAAAACTGATTATAACAAATATTGCATATATTATCCTGAAACAAATAGAATACCTAGCAAATTCATTTATGGGAACAGAAACTAAAAGAGAAAGTTTATGCTAAAAAAAGAGCAACTTAGGCAAAGATCACAGATCTCTAATTTTCATGATGGTTTGAAAGTAGTTAGTTTACTAATATCCAGAAATCATCAGCAATGTTTTTGTTGTAGGGGGTTTGATAAGAAAACGCAACAATTTCCAAAACAACAAATTAAACAATAATTTCCTAAACAATTTTGACTGGCACTAGCTACTACGTCAACGTTGGATGTTATAGCTAGAAATAGTTGACACAAAAGCCAGCTAAACTGCACTCACAATTCAATTGGAAACTTATGTAGAAATTATCAAAAATTAGTACAATAAAAACTTTCAAACCTTTAAAATTAGTACAATAAAAACTTTCAAACCTTTAAAAAACAATATTTTAGAATCACGTGGTCGCCGCTATCAGCCCATTTTTATTTTCGTATTAACTCTGTTTAAACTCAAAACAAAATCAACTCAAAAAAACAAACACGCGCCTGCGTTTTTTGTTTGTTCTGAAAACCAATCAAACGTCTTGTTTTTGCATTCCTCGTTCCGGTAACAATGCAAATAACAACTTGATTGTTGCTTTGTGCATTGATTGGTACATTTTAAAGGCCGATTTCCATTAAGCGGGCGGGCGGAATTTTCCGCGCGGAATTAGTTCTGAGCATGCGCATTTTAAATAATGAGTCATCGCTAGCGTAAAAATATTTTGCGAGCGGAAGATTTTGAAAGTTCAGAATTCTGAACTTTTTCAAGCGGAAAGTTGATAGCTATAATTAGCGACCAATCAAATATTTGTATTTTTGAAACAGCCAATCAAATTAAGACAACAATTTGCGATTGTTGCATAGTTTTTAAAATGTAAACATTTAAATTCGAGGTTGAATTTTAAAAAGAAAGACAGCGCAGATAAAAGTTATTCAAAGTTCCTTGTAAAATAGTTTTAAATAATGGATAAAAATAGTAATTCATCTTCAGCAAAAAAACAAAAAGGTGTCCAACACCTTTCCAAAACGTTGTTAGTATGATTCCAGCGACTAAAGCTCTGTTTCTGAGCTCGTTTTCTTTCCATTTGATAGAGCGCTATAATTAACAGCAAAATCTTCTTTTTGTATAATATCAAATTTAAAGCAACCATCTTTTTTTGTTGTAACTTTTTTCTGATAATCATGTATGTTTGCACATTTGTACAGCAAGTTCAATGGAAATTAAAAAGCGGACGGAAATTGCGCTTGAGCAGAAAATCCCGCGTGGAAAATTCTGCCCGCCCGCTTAATGGAAATCGGCTTTAACACCTAAGGGCAGCCCTTTTAACCCATTCTCTCCCCTGGGGTCAGATATGGAACCACCTAATTGGGAGGCGAGTTTATGCACGCAACTCTGTTTACGCTTTGTTGATTGTAACGAATTTTTACCTTGTTTAAAATAGAAAATTCATTAACTTTGAAAGTCTTTGAAACATCGATTTGTTGATTCAAATTTAGGGAACACTTTTTGAAGTGGTTTTGGAAAACATGGCAAACAGGTAAGCAATGTTAAAACAGGAAATATCTAAATGAGTTTGCTCTAACCTTTAGTATATATTTGTGTTAGAATACCCTGTCATATAGAGTAATAAAGAAATATATGTCTTCTGTAACTTTTCCAGAATAAACGATATAAGCTTTTGGTCCCATATATAGGTCCCATAACAAGGTCACTGTAGCTTAGTGGTTAGTGCATTCAACCCACAAAATCAAACGGTGCTGGTTCGAAACCCAGCTCGGAAATATTCTGATTTCTGAGTTACAGTTGAGTTATTGAGCGGAACTCATTGCGTAATGCAAGCCTAGCTCAAATGGCGGGTTGTCTGGTGAAGCGACTTCGTAGGTGCAAATTATTATTATTATTATTATTATTATTATTATTATTATTATTATTATTATTATTATTATTATTATTATTATTATTATTATTATTATTATTATTATTATTATTATTATTATTATTATTATTATTATTATTATTATTATTATTATTATTATTATTATTATTATTATTATTATTATTATTATTATTATTATTATTATTATTATTATTATTATTATTATTATTATTATTATTATTATTATTATTATTATTATTATTATTATTATTATTATTATTATTATTATTATTATTATTATTATTATTATTATTATTATTATTATTATTATTATTATTATTATTATTATTATTATTATTATTATTATTATTATTATTATTATTATTATTATTATTATTATTATTATTATTATTATTATTATTATTATTATTATTATTATTATTATTATTATTATTATTTTGTATAGCGCCGTTAAAATCGCTGTTTTTGAAAGATAACTTGACGAATCTGACGGACAATGAATACAACAAAACACAGGGCCGTAAATGACAAAAATATTAGGGGGCTTATGAATAGGAATGGTTCGGGTAAATAGTGACTGCCATGGTTGGGGCCGAGAGGCCAGAAAATTTGGAAAAGATTCCCAGATTGACTAAAAAACTACTCAAATTCTGAAATTTCTTAAAAGGAATCCTGCACAAAATACAAGTTGATCTGTAGTTGTAAATCTGTAAACTATTAGGGGGGGGGGGGGGGGGGGGCTACGGGGGCTGAAGCGGCCCAGGAATTACGGCCTTGAAACACTGTGCGAGTTTTGAAAAAATAATTCCAACCATATATTTCAAGCAAGTCTCTTTCTAGATCTTCTTGTTAAAAAAAATTGCATCATATCCATCGATTTTGTACAAATTATCAGATTAAGGTAGATGGGTTTCGGATAGAGTTAGATGTCAATATCATGTATATGATCAAACATAAGTTTTCAAAGTTTGAGTGCAATCCACGTATATTTTGGTCTGAATAAATAGCTAATAAATAGCTAATAAATTTAGAATAACTGACAATATAATTTCAATAATTTAGAATAAGTGACAAGCCTCTATCTTTACAAAGTGCGTGAAGCTCCTTTATACTCTGGACCCTATATATCTATGCTAATTACGTAAAACAAGTTAACAATAAACACAATAAACTGTTGCGTCTGCAATACTTGTCTCTTGTTCGATAAAAGTGGATTCCAACATGGTAGCCGTTCGGTTTGCGGATCTAGTTCACAATGGTGGCTCCCTGTTTATTCGCATTGTTACCGCGACGAAAAAAGAAGCAGCAGAAATTTTTTAACAACTATTGTCGATTTAATAAGGGGGTTAATGACAATTTTATTGGTTCAGAAGGATTTCTTGTTGACCTCGTAAATATTCGTATAATATTACAAGCACAATTAAATATATAGAAATATAGAAACAGCGCGTGGTATATAATGTATCTATCTACTTATGAATGGTATTTGTGTCAAAAAGTATTGGTCGTAGACCCCTAAAAGTAGATATTTTTTTGATTCAGCATCAGCAAGCTAAGATTTTTTTAAGTATAAAAAGTTTAAGTTTTAAAAAAAAAGTATTAACACTATGCACAACATGATGCATGTAGACAACGACATTAAAGGTTCCCGTGATCACGCTTGTTGTAATAAAAAGTAAAAGATACGGAACGGCAGTTTAGTGTGATGTGTGTAAAACCTGGTTTCACACTGTTTGCCAGTCCCCTCGAGGCATACGCTGTAATATCAAAATAATAAAAAGTAAAAGATACGGATACGGCAGTTTAGTGTGATGTGTGTAAAACCTGGTTTCACACTGTTTGCCAGTCCCCTCGAGGCATACTCTGTAATATAAAAATACTATTTTGAGTATGTGATCAATGCAAACCACTTTGCTTTAAAGTCAATAACATACCTCTAAAAATTCTGTACAAAGTCAATAAAATAGACGAAAATATTTTTCAAATGGAGAGTTTCATCAGAGAAAGTCAGCAAAACCTCAGTCTTGTCATTAAGAGCGTACAAAACGAAAATGTCACCAAAACACCTGAAGTTCCGATGCAATACGAATCTACAAAATCTCTCTTTATATAAGCCCTTAATGAAATCGAAACCGAAAGGAGGGAGAAAGAAAACAGAGAGTTAAATTTTTTTTATTTTTTTTTTTTTATAATTTATTTTCCAATTGCATATACATATATAAATTTTGTACATACAACTGCGGTACTCGTAGAAGACCGTTTGATTGGTCTTATCGTCGAGAACCGTCTTTTATTTTTACAATCATAGTATAATGAACAGAAGTCAAATTTACAAAAGCAAATGCCGAGAAAAGAAAAAACGATTGTCAAAGTAAGCGAAATTTCAATTCAAAAAGCTAAAAACATATAAAAGATCAAACAAATGTTAATGCTTCAAAGGTTTTGTTCAGCATTTTGAGAAATCAAAAGAGTTTTCAATTTTTTCTTAAAAACATCAAAACTTTCTGCATTTGTAAGAGTACTCTCCCCCAGAATAATGCTATTCCATAAATGCGGACCACGATAATAAATACAAAACTCTTCAACTTTGGATTTACACTTTGGTTTGAAAAGTTTTTCTGTTCTCATAGTGTATTTGGTTTTCGGTTTAAATTTAAAAATGTCACTAAAAATTTCAGGTGATACATGGAATTTACATGAGCACATAAAGCATAAAACGGCATAAATGTTTATTTGATAAATATCCAATATATTTGCATCAATAAACAAAGGTTTCGAGTGTGTTAATTTGTCTTTGAAATAAATTGTTCTTACTGCATGTTTCTGACAACGATAAAGAGACTTTAGTTTTGATTTGTGCGTACTGCCCCATGCTATATTTGCGTATATCAGGTAACAATGAACAAAAGAGAAGTAAAGTTGTTTTAATAAACATTTGTTCAAATAACTCCTAGCTTTATAAAGAATACCTACGCTTTTAGAAACCTTTTCACAAATGTAAGAAATATGAGGCTTCCAAGTGAAATTCTCGTCAATAAGAACTCCCAAAAACCTAGTGACACAGTCTCTCTGAATTATCACGCCATTTATTTCTAGAATTGGTAATTGTTTAGGAATAAAACTTCTCTTTGATGAAGGGTGAAAAAGGGAATACTTTGTTTTTTGAGTGTTAAGGGTTAATTTATTTGCGTAGAGCCAATTAGAAACATTTTCCAATTCCTTGTTCATTTTTAAGAACAGCCCATCTATGTTTCTATCAGAAATAAATATATTGGTATCGTCTGCAAACATAATAGGTGACAATAACGTAGAGGATTTATGGAAGTCATTAACATAGACGAGAAATAAAAGTGGCCCTAATATAGAACCCTGCGGCACTCCACAAGTTATTTTACAATAATTGCTATTATTTCCTTCACACATAATTATTTGTGTTCTGTTACTTAAATAACTTTGAAACCATTCCAGACATTTACCCCTTACACCGTAATTATCAAGTTTTTTAAGCAGTATTTTGTGATCAACTGTGTCAAAGGCCTTTGAGAGGTCGAGAAAAACGCCAAGAGTAAACTCATTTTTTGAAAAGGATTGTGTAATTTCGTTTGTTAATTGCAAAATAGCATGTTCAGTTGCAGTGTTCTTTTTAAAACCAAACTGCTTGGGGAAAAAAATGTTATTTTTACATATGTGGGTGTGTAGACGATTGTACATAATTTTTTCTAATATCTTTGAAAAAAAAGGTAATATAGAGATGGGTCGGTAGTTGCCTAGGAAAGAGCTGTCTCCGGATTTATAAATAGGGCAAACTCTCGCAACTTTAAGCATATCTGGAAAGATGCCATCAGTTAACGATCTCTTAAAAACAATATAGAGAGGATGTTTTACTTCTTCATAGCTGTCAATTAACACATTGCAATTTATATCATCAACTCCACTGGCTTTATTTCTCTTAATAGATTTATATGCAGTTTCAAACTCTTCAAAAGTCAAGTCATTATCTAGCATGGTATTATTCACTCTCGTTAAATATGTATTAAAATCAGTTCTAATTTTCGGAATTTTATTAGAAAGATTTTTTCCAATAGTTGTGAAAAAGTTATTTAAATAGTTGGAAATTTGTTTTTTATTTGTTACTCTTTTGTTGTTAATGTTTAACGTATTAGGAAGGCTGTCTGAAATTACTTTTTTTTTCCCAATAATTTCTTTCATCACCTGCCATGTCTTTCTTTTGTCACAATTATATCTGTTTATTAGATTTTTGTAGTAATTTTGCTTACTTTTCTTTCGTAGTTTCTCAAATAAGTTTTTGAAATCTTTGTATTTTCTTTCTGTATCGTTTGTTTTATTTTTGAGATACTTGATGTACAATCTTTGTTTCTTTTTGGAAGACTTTTTCATACCTTTTGTTATCCACGGTGATAATATATCCTTAGATTTTATATTATATTTAATTAGCGGAAAGTTTTTGTTGTAATATGACATAATAAGGCCATGAAATTCATTATATAACGTGTTTACATCAGTATGTCGAAAGAAGGGGAAATTACAAAGAACCATTCGAAGATCAACGCGAAAATTGCTTATTGATTTTTCGTTGAACTTTCTTTTCATTAAATAGGTCTTCAAAGTGTTAAAAAATTTACTATTATTGTTTTTAAATGCAACAAAGATAGGGAAATGGTCTGATATAGATGTTTTTATAATTCCTTTTAGCAATGTTTTATTAAAGAAGCAGTTAGTAAATATATTATCTATCGCTGTAGATGTGTTTTTTGTCACACGTGTAGCTTTTTTAATCAATGGTATAACACCATGCAGAGATAAGTTATCATAAAATTTCTTAATAACTGCATTGTTGTAATAATCAAGATAATTAATATTGAAATCTCCTATAAAGTAAAATATCTTGCGATTGTGAAGCGCGTAATTAAAAAAAGTATTGAGCCAATTTGAAAACATTTTTATGTTTCCTGATGGTGGTCGATAACAGCAGTTAATTATAATGTTGCGGGAACCCTCGTTATTTATTTCGACTGAAATAGTCTCTTTGTCGCTGTCAGAATCGCTAAAGTCATGCAGAACTCGGTAAATCAATTGTTTCTGTAAATAGATCAAAACACCCCCGCCACGCTTCGGCGACATTCTTTCAACATGAATTGCATTGTATCCAGACAGTTCGAAAAGAGAGTTATTGTTAAACTCTTTGTCACGAGACCATGTCTCAGTTAAACAAATCACGTTAAACACACTTGAAGCCTCGTTAAGCATAATTTTAAATTCTTCAAAATTTTTGCTTAGACTGCGAATATTTAAGTGTAAAATATTAATACTATTCTCAAACTCGTAGTCTGCAAGATATTCTCTTATTTCATCAGAAAATAAATAAGGGGTTTGTTCAAAATTAACAAAATTAGAATCTCCAAAAACGTTTTCATCAGGATCGTTTTCAGGCGAAAGGATGTTTGAAGTTAAAAGCGGTTTAAAACTAATGCTTTCGTTATCAATTGCCATAGTGATAAAAATTTCGATTTAGTTGTAAATGCGTAAGTATTATTAAGGCTTTTTAAAATAAATTATTTTGTTATATGATACCTTAGCGTTAATCCCTTTTTCTTTCAACTCCTTCACCTCCCGGAACAAAACCTTTCTCTTTTCAACGGTCTTTCTCGAAAAATCTTCGTTTATAAACAGACCCGCCTCCCATAACTTCCTTCGTCGAAATTCTTCCAAGATTGTTTGCCTGTCTTTAAAGTTCAAAAACTTTGCAACTATTGTGCGTCCAGTCTTCTTCCGATTTCCACCATCATGTCTCCCACTTCTATGTGCTCGTTCAATCTTCACCACATCACTCATCCCCAACCGTTCTTCGATAATATGTTTGACTTTACTCTCCGCTTGTTCCCACGTTTCTCCGTCTTCTTCCGTTATACCATTAAATCGTAAATTGTTCCGTCTGCTACGATCTTCAATCTCTGCCAACTTTTCTTCAATGTCTTTAACATTATTGCTTTCCGTACTTTCAACTCTTTTTTTAAAATAATATTTTCTTCCTGCAAATTGTCTATCTTTTTTTCCAGACGTTCAACCGTTAAGTTAAAAAATTTCATCATTGTTTCTTCATTTTTTTCGATAATTTCTTTCAGTTGATTGAAGGTATATGTTTCGTTCTTCGGTGGCATATTGTCTTCAAATATATTTATATTAAACGTCGAATATTAATAAGAAAAGCGCAAAAATTGTTAAAAGATGTTAAAATCTCGTGCGTCTCTACAGCGTCGTGCGTTGAACGTAACTACTCGACCTTACTCGACTTATGTTTTTGATTTCGACTTATGTTTTCGACTTATGTTTTTGAAAAACATAAAAAACTCAAAAAAATATTTGCTATTTTTTTTTCGTATCTCACGATAACTACTACAAAACGATCTACACTAATATAGACTCCATAAATAAACGTAAAACAAACTGTCGGAGAACGTCAACCCTATTTTATTTGCCTGACTGAAACCCTCCCTAAGAATAAACGAATAGATGTTGAAGATTACGAACTTTCTATTGTTGATTATACATTACTAACAAACCATAAAAATACTTCTTGTCACAGGAGGAGTAGCAATGTTCATCCATCGCACGCTACAAGCTATCGCAGTAAACATTGACATATCTCCACGCGAATTTATTAGCTGGGAGTTTAAATTCAAAACTTCAAGTTTATTGTTAAGTTTATACTACATGTCACCAAACAGTGACAAAGAAAACGATAATCTAAAAAACCAACATATCAACAAATGTTGTGAAAAGTACTCGAGCGTTTTGATCCTAGGGGATTTTAATTATCCAAATATAGATTGGAAGGGTACGCAAAACCTATAGGAAAACGTCACCACCATTTCCTACTTTCCAACTTATTGTTATAATATCTGAAATCATTCTACTCAAAATACCATGCAATATCTATACTCGAAAGAAAACTATGACAACATTAATGGAGAATTAGAACTCAGTTCTCAACCCAAATAAACTCTGGAACCTTTTTCATAACAAACTCAATTCAAACATACACAGAAATGCACAAAATCCTTTCAAAATAGCAAAACACGTTCCAATTGGATAGGCACACAAACAGCTGAGGCAATAAAATCGACGCCAAAGAAATATCACAAATATCTCGCCCACAGAAACAACAAAACATATATTGTAAAGCTAGAAACCGTGTCCAAACAGCATGTAGATTGGCTGTTCATCATGACAGTCATAAGTTTGAAGTACTATCTAAAAATATCAAGACTAACCCAAATGTTTTTTATCCGTACGTCAAGTTCAAAGACCTGATCCAAAGAACTATTTTCTAATTTACAAACAATATGGACTCAAAAGTGGGGTATGATTTTCAACGTCAGTAAATATGCCGTTTTCAATCTCGATCAAAACAACAAACTTCATGTTGATACGATGTAGGATTCGAGTCCATGAGAGTAGAGCTCAAGTCTTCCAAATGCGAGCGTGACCTCAAAGTTCACATAAATAATCAACTGAAGTTCTCGTTGCATACAACTTACGCAAGTCAACAAGGCCTACCATCTAGTCGGCTTAATAATAAGGCTTTCAAACTCCTTAATTGTTAGGGGGTCATATATTATACGTGCCTCATTAACTGAGTGGTTAGAGGGTCATATATTACACATACCACATTCATGTGTCGATTGAGTAAGATAAAACTACTTTAAGGGAAAAAACTTTCGCGGTACCTTTTCCACCGCGAATTTTTCCGATTTAACTTTCGCGTTTTTAGAAAATTTGAAGAATTCGCGGGAATAAACTTTCGCGATTTTTAAAATTTTGCAGATTTCGCGGGAATAAACTTTCGCTGATTACGATTTTAGAAATTAAAGTTCCAAACATTGTGTCGGATTGCAATTTTTTCACTGCAGACAAAAACAACTCAATTTTGTTGACCTAAATAAACTGCAAATAAATATTTTAATGTTAATGCTATATTTTCGTACTTTTAAGAAAGTGCTTTACATGTTTACTTCTCGTCATCAATAAAGTCTTTGAAAATAGCAACAAAAGCGGACAAAAGAGAAAAGACAGCGATAAGGTTATAATTTTAGAATGATTGTAATATTATGATATATATACAAAAGAAGGAATGAAAAATTAAAAGAAGACTTTTTTCGCGGGAATTAACTTTCGCGTATTTTTCTAATTTGGATATTTCGCGGAAATAAACCTTCGCGGTTTTAGTTTTTTAGCTTGATTTATGGAAGAAACTTTCGCGCAAATTAGGATAAAATTGCCGCGAAAGTTTCTTCCCGCAAAAATTTCTTCCTTTAGAGTATGAGAAAGATACATTTAAACCTACAAAATACATCAACACGACTGAATCAATTCACTTCATTGACAAGCTTTCCGTATCAAATCCCATAGCACTAAACCTATAATAGTGTGGGGTCCTAAACGAAAGTAATGCGCCCCTAATCCCTTATAAAATCCAAACACTCCCTCTTTCTTGTACACCTGTCTGAAAACGTCAAAGAGGTTGATATAGATGACCCCCCTCCCAGTCGATGATACGCCCTGGTTGTAAAGACGAGTCGCCACTACATCAAAGGGCGTCATGGCAACCACAACAAACACGCTGGCTATCATGCTCGATGCTACAGAAAGCATGAAACTGTCGGCTCGACACAGTCCGCTCTTGAGAACCCAGTCTTTTGATATCGAAAAAGCAGAGAGCTGTGCGGACGATCCGACGCTCACACGTGCAATTGAACTGCTCGCTCCACGCCACAATCCCGAGATGCCGTGCGCGCTGTAGATCGTTTTGAAAGCATGACGCATGCTTGTGACGTCATGCTGCGTACCCACGGCGATGCGCGATTTCGATTGCATGTGAATTTTTACCTGCAAAAACACCGAAAGTTACAGAAATCGATTAATGATTCAGTGTTTTACCATAAACATCGGACTGGAACACGTTGCACCAATAGATCCAGATAAGGCACCGGCCAACAAACACCTGACATAGCTTATTTCGCCCTTACTGTCAACTGTAAATCGGGCGTTTGTCATTATTTGGTACGTACCTAGAGACATCAGTGAATCAGAAATCAGTGTCAATTTATTTACATCAAAAGTATTTCAATTTTTTCTCCATATCTAGAGTATCCGAAAAGTCGAACTCTATACAAACCATTTATAGAGACATTCGACATTTATAGAGACATTCGACAAATTGATAAATCTGAAGGTCCTTTTAAAGCAGAACCCATAGAACTTCATATTCAGTAACACTATCCTCCCTTCATCGTCCGAGTTATCGAGAGAGAAATAATTGCTTTATGGGCTCTGATCAGCTGTCATTTTATTTACTGAGTGAGGGGACATAAGTAGTGTTACTTCCAAATTTTGTAAAAAGTCAAAGGCTGACAAAAAGAAACTTAAATTAAATTAGAATTTCGCGGTTTTCAAAATCTGATATTTTTAGCGACTTTGAATTTCGTGAAAATGGCAAAAAGTCACAAAAAAAATACTTGGCTTAAGGTAGCCCTTTTAAGCAAATTCCTTACCAAGGCGAATTCCGTTCATGACAAACTGATAAGAGAGGGCTGGTGCCAAGCCGTTTTGAAGCGCTGCAATCCCATCAACCTTTGCGATCGTGTAGAAAGCGTGGAAAACGTTTCTGTAGTGAACGGTGTATGTACCTCGCATCTGAAAAGAAAACCGTGCTTCAATTGCTGGTAATTTGCAGTATCTTTTATGAAGGATTATAACAGAAGAAATGAGACAATAAGTAATTCCTTTCTGATCAAGCTAATATGAATTTTATCTGACAAGCAAGGTTTCTTTATTCTAGATTGTAACGATTTCGGAAACAAGGTTTATGCTAGATTGTAACGATTTCGGAAACAAAGTTTATGCTAGATTGTAATGATTTCAGAAACAAGGTTTATGTTAGATTGTAACGATTTCAGATATAAGGTTCCACGTTATATTGTAATGATTTCAGAGAATAATTTTAACCTGTAATTCACCTTGCAGTTGCATTCGAGTTTTCACTGTCTCCAAGGGATTCGTAAACAAACAAGCACCGCACGTGGCTAAACCACCAGCCAAACATTCTGCCAGCGGATTCATTAAATCTTGAAATAAATATGTCTTAGGGGCAGACATTGAAAACAAATTAATAGGAAAATAGAAATCTTTTGTAAATAAATATTTTTTATAAGTTCATTTTTAACACGCAGAAATATTTGTTTGCAGGGAAAATGTTATAACAGTGTGACTGGATATTCTAAAAAAACGATGGACGATCACAAACACTAGAAGCCGTCATGTATGGAAATATTGTAGTCAACAATGGGCCGGGCTTTTCTCATCTACAACGTCTCCCTTCTTTATTTTAACCCAATCCTCATCTTTCGCACTTTCAACGCTTTCGTTTCCATCATCGACAGGTTTCCGATCTTCTTGCTGGCGCGTTGCTTTTCTGCTGACGTCAGAAATCGTTTTGTTTTTGCGTTCGTAGGTGTAGAGAGGCACAAACGATTCGAAGAATCCACACTCAGCGGTTAAGTTCGGCAAGAACCAGAAACGCATTTTGCCCAATGAAAGCGCGAAGACAATCGCATATACAATATAGCGCACTAAGAGAGAAGCGATTAATTTATAATAAATTATATTATTAATGATATTAACTTTATATTAAAAGAGAAGCGATTAATTACCAATTTTAAATGAAAATCTATCTCCAAGATTATTTTAAGATTAACAATCAAAGAAAAGTAAAACAATTTCATCATTTATTTATTTGTATGAACCAGCAATGTAATAACAATATGTGACTTATGGGTAATATCGTGTGACTTATGGGTAATGCTGTATCAATAATATTTTCTGTGATCTTTTCAAAGTTATATTAAAGATAGTAGTATATTAAAGTTGCTCTATGCTAGTTAACACAAAAACAGTAGATACAATCATGTCACGAAAACAAGATCTACTTTTCCATGCATTTACACCGCTAGCCAACTAGGTGGCAAAAAACCTCTGTAGATAAACAGCACTTACACACAGCCAAAGCAAGGATGAAGCCAACAAAGATGGCTCCAGCGACACTCAAATACCAGCTGTATTCGCGAATACTCTCAGGCCAAAGTGGAAAGAGACAGACCAGTATAACAAACAACACTGGAAAAACATGAAGCAAAGCAAACAGATTAAGTATGGAATACATCATTACATGATTATGCTTCAATCTCCATATAGGAGGTAGAAAATCGTTTATTCTAAATTAATATGCTATTGGTAGAAGCCAATCTGGGAAACCAGTATTTCGATAACCAACACATAAATACGAACTAGATTCAGTGCTTATAGTAGGCATCACATCTTTAATATTAGGAGAGTTGAAATAATACTAACCCAACACGACGCCTAAAACAAACTTCTTCAGACTGACCGGATCGTAAATCCATACATATGCCTGAAATGAAAACAATAGCCGGTGATGGAAACATCTCATGTTCTCTCTTGACAATGTACCCTTCTACAACACCCACACATAACACTTACATCTTCTTCGTTGTCAATGAAAACCTGGTACTCATGTGGTTCCAATGTAACCTTCACTTTCTTTTTAACCTTTTTACCCTCTCTACCATCCTAAAGGAACAATGTAAACAGCCATATTATAACAACTGGCTGACAAAGAAAGGACCGCACCTTTTTTGCTCTAGGACTGCCTGCAGGCCTCTTATCATCTTTGAGGTTACTCTTCTCGTCTTTCTTCTCAGAAGCATCTTTTTTCTTCTCTTTGACTTTTTTCTCGATTTTAATGGCATGCACGCGATTAAAGAACTTCCCATAGCATAACATTCTGCGCATGAAATTCAAAGCATGATTATCGTCAGCAGATTTTCTTATCGTACTAGTTACCCTATTTCCTCTAATATAAGACCACCTCTGAGAGGGGGCTGCAATTAGAAGAGAGCTAGTATTTGAGGGGGTCTTTTATCTCTAGAACAGACCTCTATGAGGGGGCTACAATTAAAAAAGGGTCTAGCATTTGAGAGGGTCTTTTGTTAAAGGAAATATACGGTATATAAAATCAGCAGAAAATGCACTCTACAATACACTGCAACAAAAATAGAGAATAACCTAGTTCTTTTTGTGACATGAAAAAGTTTGTTTTTTCAATTTATTATTTAATATCTTTAATTTTAGTAAAAGTCTGCAATTCAAAAGATTTGTGCATTTCAGACCACATCTTTGTTGGGAAATCTTTGTTTGAACTAGAGTATAACCATTTCAGCCCGTCTTAGGTGTCTGTGACAGTCAGTTAGTAGAACGGTTAATAAGAAATCAAAGTTGTACATTCTAACAGACATTGCACTTTGTTCCTTCTACCGTGGAAACAACTCAACAAACAGGGATAAAAGTAAATAATCAAAACTAAAAATTCCTTTTCAAATCAAGTGTTTCTTAAAAATAACGATAGCCAAGTGTAGAAGAATGCATCAATTCTTTACTTTGCTTTGCAACTAGCCGATTTAGACAAACAACTGTGTTATTATTATATGTAATTTTAATTTATGTTTTGAGTGAATAGCCCAGAAAAAAGCTGACCACAAGAAAGTGCTTTAGTTGTTTCCACAAGGGGTTCACCTATGGTATGGTTTTCAAACACTTCTCAAAGGTGCCGCGCTCAGATCAGCAAGAATAGAACAAAAGAAGCATGAGTTTTAACCACTAAACTACGTGCACCGACACGATGCAGTAGGGTGGAGTGAAAAAAAAATAATTGAATTTCAAAAAGGTCTTGATATATAGCCCCAAATATCAAAGATTTTGGGTTCTTGCACCCTCTAGTGGCCGTGCAATTTCACCAGACGAGCTGAAATTAGCTAATTTTCATATCTCAATCCGCTTATACTAGAAAGCTAGTTTTTGGCTTAAAAGCTGCAGAAGTAACATGTTTCTATCATATTTCCATAGAACTTTGTCTTAAAATCTTAAATTAGTATATTAGTTTACTTAGTTAGTTAGTCAATTACTTAGATTCAACTAAATTAGATTAAGAATTTGGTTACTGTTGTTAGCTAATCCATATTTAAAATGGATTTTTGCGAGCAGAAGACACGTTAAAAGTCTAATATGTTATGTATCCACTTTCTTTTAGACGGCGATTATTTTGAGTTATATTCAATTTTACAGTAGTTATTTCTTTCAATTGAAATAGTGTGATTTTGTCAAATTCAAAGAAAGGACAGGAACCTTTGCACTATTTATCATGGATAGTATATAATAGATGCGGAAAGAAGGTCTACGAAGTATAGTTTAGGATAAACCATCAGTGTTTGTATTGTAGGAATTATAAAAACAACAATTAAGGGGATCATTTGACGCAAAAACAAAGTAGTGTAGTTTTTCACCATTGATTCCAAAATGTTCAAATCAATGCTATAATGTTCTACAATCTCAGTTGTGACCATCATAAATTCATCCAGTTTGAAACCCAATGGCCTATCTTTCTGACAGTTGAATTCTTGAGTCAAACCCATTGTACAATCAAGTCTAGCTCAAATTGGTTGGCTGTCTGATTAAGTAATTTTGTAGGCAACAGCACTAACCATGGGACGAAGGCCCTTTTACTTTTATGCAAAAATCGGTCTTACAAATTATCATTATATACCCATGGCACAATATGTATAATGAGACATCGTAAGAATGAGTCACCAAACCTGTTTAAGAAGGCAACAATCGATTCTCGATGAGTGAAATGTATTGAAGATTTGTCTTTCCCACTAGCCCATTTTGAATCCAGAAGCAAATCAACAGCTTTAGATCCTGGATTCATAAAATACAAGATTAAGAAGGCACTTAAAATTATTTCTTTTTAACTTTGGTATATCAAATGGTAGATGCAGTGCATGGTGTTTGAAGGCACAACATTTTGCTTCCAATTACACCAAAACCTTTATATTATTGATGAATTTACAAAAAAAAATTAAAAACGATTGAAAAGCAGATTTTATCGGTTGAAAATAAAAACTACAAACAATAATAAAAGTTGATCACGATATAAAATATGTATGAAAAAACATTTAAAATGTATAAAACAATAAAGGTTAACACGATAAAAAATTACATCCATTCCAAATCACTCACCATAAAAGTACTGTGATTCATCCCCGTACATGGTGGCTTTCTTCGTCTCCAAATTGAATCGCAAGTATTTGCACACAGCTGTTTCGTCTGCAGTTGGTTTAGCATCTTCATCAAAGTCACCCTGAACAGCAAAATAGGGTGTTAAGGAAAAATTTTAATACAACTTTCTTAAAACTAATTAATTTATATGACATATAAAAAAACAAATTGAATAAGAAACGTGTAACACCATTGGGAGTAGACGCTTCTCCAGGGCATTGTAACGTGAGACTTTGCATCATTCATTTACATACTTATTTGTTAACAATAGTTTATAAATTGAACAATGTTGGTAATGTTATATGTGCAAAATGGGAAGCTCTTTTATCAAGATTAACATACCGGAAGTATATAATCCAAGGCTTCAAACTACATTTCAAACTCTTGACACTTACCTTTCTCTGTGGAGTATGTTGATCTAAGAGTTTGTCAAACTGATGGAAAAAGTTGTGAAAGCTTGTACCCACCTCTCCACGTTTAATATTTATAGTTTCATCCCAATTTATTATGTCATTCTTTTTCAAAACTTTTAAAATCAACATTTTTGAGATTTCGTCTGTATATATTGTTTTTCGTCAAAAATTGTTTTTTTAATTTTGGATATATGTGAAAAACTGTGGTCAGAAATTGAAGAAATTAAATTGCCTGAAACTATATTAGGATATGCAGTATTCCATAAAAAAGATTTTATAAATTAATGTTTTTGATGAGGGAGTTATTTTTGTAGGCGAGGTTATAAATGTTTGATTGTTTAGGATAAGTAAAATTAGTATCGATTAGTCTATCTATCATTACCAACGTGGAATTATTCCCTAAGAACTTAGTGAGAAAAAGAAAAAGATATAGAAATTTCAGTATTGAAAAAATAGCCATTGTACCTACAAAAATTCGCACCTTTCCTCCGGTTTAAAAATTTGATATTCAAAAATATTTTTTTCCATATTTTCATAAGTTTTACCTTTTTTCGGCGTTTCACTGATTTTTTGTCAGCCATTTTGTTTTTTGTTATTATTATGAACAAACCTTGAATTTGACACGTTCGGAGGAGGTGCAAAAATTTAAGGTAATCAACTCTGTTATAAATTTTAGCTGCTAAAATTGTTCAATGCTATATATAAAATGATATTAAATTAATTTTCTACTTCTTTTTATATGGAAAAAAACATATGAAACACAATTTTTAACTATGATTTTAAAATGGAAATATTTTGAATTTAAAATGAATACTACCCCCTAAATTACCCACAATGCATATTGATTTTTATCGTCGTTGAGAAAAAATCGACAGCATTATTAATCAAGTTTGGGTTGAAATAACTCAGAATAAAAAACGCTGTTGATATCATATTGTTAATAGTTAATTCAAGTTGTAATGGTATTTACGATGAAAAGATCGAAAAACTTGCGAATCGCAGTCACTTGCAGCAGTAATCAAAATCGAAGCATGGAAGCACACAGTTTCTTAAGGTTGTTAAAAAGAAAATTAATAAAAGCTATTTTTACTTCTTTTTCCCATTCGTTTAAGGTTTTTGTGTTATTATAACGTTTTTATGTCAAAGTTGGTAAAATTCTTTTATATATATGTTAAATAATTCTAAACAAAAGTTATACTAAATATATATTCTTGTCATTGTAATTAACTTTTTCGTTATTTAATTTATAATAGCAAGCGGGGTTTCAATGTTCAATCCTACGGTGCAGGAACCCATGTAAAATTACCTGGACCATCGATAGATAAACCAATAGTTTATCCTTTCAACACCCCATATGATGTCATGTACAAAGAATTGGCTCGCAAAGACTCAGCACTGTATCCAATTCATTACAAACCAACCAATATTATTAGTTTCTCTCAGTAGCTAAGTTTGTTAGTCGCTAGTTTTTTATTATTATCTCCTAAAACATGCATACTAAAATGGAATAATTTCAGTTACCATTTCTGTTTGTTTTTCTTTTACCAATGTTTTACCAAAACAAATATTGTATTATATGTAATAAAACTCGTAAACTGAACTTCCTTTAAATAGAATTAAACCTTTTAAGTTGATAATTAAATATAATAATGGTAAAAATAATGATGTTGGAGTAACGTTTTGTCGGTTTATATAGATCTCATTTCGAAAACAATTTAATTTTCAATAGTATATGGAGGAGAAGTAAAAGACTTGGCAAGTTCAGAGTCCCACTTTGAGTTTAGATATTGGTAAAGAGCAGTACAAGAAATGTATAATATTTTTTCTTAAAATTTGTTACAAAGTTATTAATTGAAATGAAAATATTTTTAGGTCCGATCCCATGCAGGTTAAAGCTAATTAGTTGACTTTGTAATTGGGCAGAAGATTTATGTGTTCCTTGCTCTTAAGTTATTTTAGAAACGGTTTTATTTTGATCTCGTCAAAATTGGTCATATTCTGCAAACGGGAAAACCATTAAGCATTTGTAAAATATTTTTTATATAAAAAAGTGGTTTGTGTATATATTTAAACTGTAAAATAATTATTTTTATTTCTCGCAGGTTGGGTTGTGCGTAATAGTGTTTTTGTTAGGGATTTTTGTTTAAAATTTTATGTTAAAACCCTAACCCATTTTTTTTATTTATGAGATGATTGAGTATATTTAGGTAATCAATGAAAATTATCTGTTCATACATATATTGCTTATTTAGGAATACCCAGGGTCTGTTTTATACACAATAACTTCGAAAGCCTAATGTCCGTTGTTAGGTTATGGGGATAGTTTTTACATAATTTCAAGGCTCTCTCAAGTCGACATTCGGAAATGAAGAACAAATTTACTGTTAAACGATAAAATTGAAGATTGAGTTGGCTCCTGTGCAGGAAGAAAAAAACTGTTAAACGTCTTTAAAACGAATAGTGCTTCACATTGACGCTTCTAAGCTTTATAAGGTAAGATATGATTTGGTAAGTTGTAATAGAAAAGTTGTAAAGAGAGGAAAAATTGTGTGTTGTAAATGACTCTTTAACTTACTCCTCTGGTCATTTTTGTTTGTTTGTTAAAGCGTACTGAGGCCATATCGTACATTACACGCGTTGCTTATGCTGTGAAAAAACCTCTGGATTTGACAATGTCGATATTGTCACATTTAAACAGAAATGGCAACAATATTTTCGATTTAATTACCGTAAATGATCGAAAAAGCCCTCGCTTGATTAAGCCACACATGTTTGGATTGTGATTTAAAGTAACATAAGTGTAGTACTCTTCTAAAAATTTTTAAAAACAACCTCGGTCTTCAGCTGTATTTTTCGGCGAGGGAGTATACTAGGGTGGTAAACGTTCACTACAATCCCATTTCCCAGGGGGATATTTGATTAAGCGAAAGACTTTAATAACACATTTTACTCTTTCAATGCTCTGGTGTTTTGTTTTCAAATTTGTTACACAATTCTTTTCCGACTTCGATTTCAAAGTTTGGATTTTTCTCGTTTTTCATCTTGGAAACAATTGTTAGTGGAACGATAAGTCATATTGTTTCTTTGAGTTAAAACTCAGCTAAGTTTCTTTCCTCCTTTCTAAAAGTATTTCGTCTGTAGTTTTATGTTTTATTTATTCCGGGTAAAGCCTCGAATCGAAGGTGATCATTTGCGGTATATATTTGTAATAAATCGACGGAAAACTTTATATACAATATAAAAATTTTGTAAAAGGTAGTACTCTGACGAAATGGTTTTCGGATAAACTTGTAACTTATAGTTCGAATCCGTTTTCTATGTAATCCAATCAACTTTTAAAAAAAAGAAGGAGTGCTGGTCGACTGTTACGTCTATGAAAGGATCTCCATCGCAGATGAATATTTTTCGGCGAATGTTCGAAGCCAAAAGCATCACTTTGCAATGAAAACTAGTATGCCTATTTAATTCACGTTTTAGTAGGAACATAAAAAATAACCATGGATGCGAAATCCAAATAAAGAGCGACAAATACAGTGTTTCTGAAACTGTACAAGGTGTCATAACTTCTGGTACCTTTGCTTTCGTTCCCCATTTTTCTGTTAATGTCACTCGAATGTGTTTATAACATCATTTTCTGGAAGAAAATTCGTGGGGCGATTGCGCCATGGGTACTTCATACCTAATGATATTACGGCGTGTCGATATCAATGATGGGAAAGTGGTTTCTACGCTGTCATTTGCTGCCGGGGTTAAATTCTGCTGAGTGACTACGCAGAAGTAAAAATATGGTTGTATCAATTACTTTTCGTCCCGATCATAAAGTTTTTAATGACATTTTCCAGCACGAAGATAACGATACCTGCAGCAAAAAAGTAAATATTTACGTCTAGGAAGGAGACGATCCGTACATTGTGGTGGAGAGTTGTATTGTTCACAAAGTTTTATTTACATTGAATTTGTCAATTTTTTAATTCTATGATAAACAGTAGCTAGCTGCCTGTTGGAGTATACTGCATCCTATCTAACTCGGTCATGAAGGTGCTCAACGAAAGTAATTTTTGTTGCTTCTTATAGATGAATTTTAATATCTATGTTTTTGCAAAAAGTTGCGCATGCGCATACATGACAGAATAGTTACTCAGATTTCGCGTGAAAACAGAACATTTTTCATTATTATCAGCAAAAAGAGTGTGGTATATGATATATAGTTGTCACTGGGTGTTAAATAGATATATCAACTACGAGCAATAAGTGTTCTGTTTTCAAAAAAATATGTTGTAATGCGCATGCGTAAATTTTATGGAAGAACAAACTTAGAAACTCCTCTATATTTTGACAGCTTCGTATGCATCAGGTCAGTCTTCGCTTGTTTCACATGGGTGATAAAGATTAAATTTAAAACTTCGTTGTTTCATGGTATGCAGCAAGTTCTCTTTGATCTTTCCGTTGGCATTGTTTTGGCGTCGGAATAAAACAAACTTGCTGTTTTGAATTTTAAAGCAACTTTTTCCGCCATTCGCTAGCTGTATCACGTGATTTATTTTCTTGCTGACCTGAGTGTTTTTTTTAAAAAACATTTTGTTTTAGGTGATGAAATGAATTTAGTTCTGTGTCATAAATAATTGATAATGAACTTCATGGTATCGTTTGAAGCTGTTTTAACTCTTCAAAAATATTGGTAACGTCAAATTTATTGTCTTTTCTCAGCACTAGTTAACTTGGATTGTTTATACGATGATCGTGTCAGTGACAATCGAACTGGGCGTCGTGGAATGAGTTGTCTAAATACATTGTCAATTTAGACTGATATGGCAAAAATCGAAGCTGAGATTTCATCGTCGAGTTATTGCGGCGTCTTGGTGTTGCTTGTTTTTAATTAAAGTTAGTTCTCAACAAGCGAAACCTTGGGTCTCATCAATTCAATACAAGTGGGTGTTGTTACCTTACAAGTAAAGATCTCAACTGGTATACGACAGTCAAAAGACGGAAATACGTTAATGTGACACCAAATTTCTTCATTCTTGAGCAGAGAAGCGGTATATTATCCAGTTTTATCAAAGACCTAACTAAAGTTGAACTTTGAACCGCAACGTTACGGGATCTGTCACCACATCGTCGTTTCCATTCTTCCAAACTGGTTTTCTCCAAGTTGCTCATGCGACTTAAATTTCTATATTTAGTACGGGTAACTAACAAATTGTCTTTGACAATATTTCAAGAAGGGTCCACGTGGCTATGTGCCAATGAAATTGATCAATAATCAACCGATCCGTGATACGCTTCGCTCATAAACACACGTGCATCACGGATTTTAACTTTAGCTTACTGGGTGACAGTAAAAAGCATCAATCAATCTTAAATGGTTTGTTTCGGAGCCTGTGTGGCTGTGCTGAGTCATGGTTTCTTTGCATTTCCTTGGAAATTCATCCTTTGCAATTGAAACAACGAAGTTTTAGCACGCCGTTTTCATGAAGGAATGTGACTTTCTGTAGAATTATCTGCTACTATGTCAACCTTCACAGTTTTCAACTGGTCTTACCATCATACAGTGTTTTGTGCAATCTTTGAGTTGTCATTCAAATGCGAAGCGACTGTTCAATATATTTATGGCGTTCCTATGCTGATTGGCTCTTTGTGTGATAAAATATGCAACATCAGCATGATTGATGTTCTGCTCAAGGAGTCTTACAGGTCATCACACCAATAGTATAAAAAAAAAACTGGTCATACTTTGTCTATATATTTACAACAGATGGCTTCTTCCTATCACGCTGTATTAAGTCGCAACATATCACCATTCCACTACTCTCTTGTGTATCGTACATTCTAGTACGCTGTTTAACGTGAACTTAATTGTTCTTTCGCTAAACAAGCTAAGTGTCAATAAACTAAGTACCGTCTATTCTCGCCACATGTTTTTGTTTGTTGTTGTTGTTTTTTAACGAGGCTTCCCGAACGCTCATTAAGCATTATCATGAAGACCTCTACCCGGAATTTTAGTGCATTTAATTGCTCCCATTTGTGCTATGTTTATTTTTGATGAAATACGGCGTTTTTTGTTTATAACCGCTCACTAAACAACTGTGATAGCATGGTTTCGAACCCAGAACCTTTCGGTTAAGAGCCGAACGTCATTACTTACCATTGCGCTATCGCCGGATATGGAACATGGAACTCGATATTCCGTTCTTCATTCCATATTTCCGCTCAACAGGGTGTGCTATCAATCAAAAAAATGGAATTGAATAGAATTGAACAGAAGCCACCCAACCCCCTTATTTGCGTACATTCAAGACATTCAATTTTTTTAGGAACAAATGTATTCTTGCTCAAGAACGCTCATTTATGTTCTCATGATGTTGTTTCACCTAAAACGACCAACCCTGATTGCTGTTCTTTAAAAAACAGAAAAGGAGATAAAATTCCTGTTTTATATTAGTTTGTAAAACTGTTTTTTACTTAAACATTGAAATTCATTCACATGGAGCTTTTCGGGGACGCGAACAACGTATCCATAGCTACACGTTTTTTGTTTTTTTTATAAGAAACACTTTTTGGCTTCAGCCTGAAGTTTCTTAAATTCGGTGCAATTTGAACCTCAAATGATTCTTAATAGAGACGCTTTACAGAGATTTAAAAAAACGCACGCAGTTTAGTAGTTTGGTTTATTTTCGATGACTTGCTCGATTAACGTGGACAGTAGAACTATTTTAAAGTGTAGATAGTTTGTATAATATGCAGCTTGTTAGAGAAGTGTTTCAAGCTTTATAAACTGTTTTCTGGGTTCCTGAGAACAGGATAAAATTATTTGTGTCTGGCCATGTTTCTTATTTGTTTCTTAATTTTTCTCATATCTCAGCCTCGTGTTTCTTATAAAGATGTTAAGGTTGACCCTAAACGTGCAGTGATTGTTGATTGCTCTGGAAGTCCTAATAGGTTTCATTGAAATATGTGTATTTGAGAATGTGATGACGTACTGCCGCCATCTTCAACAATTTGCTGAACAATTCGCAGCACTGTATTTAAAAGTCTGCACTTGTTGACTTCTCAATCTGCCTTGAGTTGTTATTTTAAAACAGTTTTTCTAATTGTTCGTCGTATGACATAACGTTTTTGGTTCCGTTTGGCGTGAAAGTTTATCGTTTTTGAAGAGTGGTCACACGCGAAATTGCTAAATTTTCGTAATAAGAATAACGTTTCTCCATTTTTAAGTATAGCAAGAGTAGGGAGTAGTAAAAGTATTCTTTATAAAAAATCTTCCTTAACCAGAATCTATTAGGTACACACAAAACGGCATTTTACACATGCTCGACAGAAACAGGCGCATCAAAACATCACCACAAAGATTCCAAGATGACTTGGAATCGGAGTTTGATATCGTGATTACTGCCGAGGAAAGAGTCTACGATCAAGTAGTTGAAGGTATAACGGACTTTCTGTGTTTCAAATGTTACCCTTAACCCCCTGTAATTTATTTTACAAGTGTCGAGTTGTTTGCTACAGTAAAATTTTAGTGTAGGGTTTTATTTTAATAAGAAGAAAAAGTCAGGAAATCAGCCAGTTTCCATGTATGGTAAAATGTCCAAAATTGTTGGATTTTGTTCTGTAAATTATATTTTTAATGTTAACAGCTGTTAACTATTATATGTCAGATGTAGCATATTTCCGTGACCTCCATCATTGTTTTTTGTAAACTAAATTCTAGATTTTCACAATCGCGATCCGAAATCGTATACACCCGTCCATATCATCAACATCGACATCACCGACAACCACGAGGAAGCAACTTTAGGAGCTTTTCAAATATGCGAACTCTGCGAAAAGGTAGCGTTTGATGTTGCCTACATAAACCGATATATATTAAGTTGTGAGCGAACGCCATTGCTTCACCTTCGATGCATATTGTAGTTCTGAGCTACAACAACAACAACAACAACAAAACTTTATTTTCCAAAAACAACAAATATACACATTTTTTCTCTTAAATATAACATAAAGTTTTACAATTATTAATTAATTCTACAATTAACCCTCATCGATGAGAGGCAATCTTTTTTCATGTGCTCAACATGTAACTCTTCAGGGTTTTTTCAGCTTGAGATACCGGATGATTTGGATGATGATATCGCTGATATACTCGAGAAATGCGAACAAAAGTTCAAGCGACACATACTCCACACTGTCGCCTTTTACTGACCGCCGTGTACGCTGTAAAAACTGACGAATCATTGGTTTTTCAAATCAAAACACTCGGCGCCATTTTGAAATGGTCATATCGTAAACATGTGCCGGTTCGTTGGTTTCGTTGATGAAGATTTTCTTGTGGTTTTGAAATTCAGCTTCTTGCTTATTCGTGGTGGATTTCGTATTTATGTTTGTTTATAAAAGACAGAATTGTAAATATTTTTTTATTGAACGAAAGTATTGAATAAAGTTCTACTTTGTATGTTTTGCCCCTCTTTCCCCGGACAAAGTTTGCTAGTTTCCTAGTTTGCTCCTACTTCCCCGCACGAAACCCCCTAGTTTGCCCCTACTTCCCCGCACGAAAACCTCCTAGCTTACCCCTACTTCCCCGGACAAACCCCCCCCCTATTTTGCCTCTATTTCCCCGGACAAAAACCCCCTAGTTTGCCTCAACTTCCCCGAACAAAACCCCCTAATTTGCCCCAACTTCCTCGGATGAAAATCATTTTACTTCAAGGACATACAAACGTGACGTTGGACTCTTTCAGGAAATAGGGACGTTAATCCTAGCAACAAATGCACAATGAATATTATAAATGCCTATATCACGTTTTTGAGGTAATTCCATCCATGCTGAACAGAGTGGTTGAACAGAACACACCTTCATTGAAAGGGTAACTGATGCACAATCTCTTTCCGCTAACAACCGTTGTCTTATCCCTGTTAATAAACTAGTAGAGTTGTTTAACTAATACGTCATTGTAGTGTCGTAGTGGAAAAATTAGGAAGCGAAACAATAATGAAAATATGTTAATCAACAACCAACAAGACTTTCTGTAGAACAAAGAGCCTTTAATCAAACCAGAAAAAGAAAGGACGATTTCTAAAAAAACTAAAAAATAATGATCCGTTCCGCTGAAGAACATGAAAGAATTGTGCACGGTGGTCATGATCACACCGTTTCTTGTTCAGGTAGAATGAGATATGAAAACAATTATGAAAATCTTGTATCGCATAGAGACAGATTATAGGGGGAAGGGGCTATAAGGACTACTTTTTATAACTAAAGAAAATATGGAGGGGTATAGGTTGGAAAATAAAAAACTTGCTTCATAGTGTTGCTTTCATATACCGCTGACAATCCAAGTTGTTGGAATTGTTCAAATTATAATCCCCATAATGGGGTGAAAAGTTCACATTTCCCCCTCCACTTCCCAAGGACACGTCGATATATATTAATACCCGTTTACAAATAGTTTAGTGCTTGGGTTATACTAAACTACGAAACCACCCAAAACGAGCCAAATTAGAGCGAAACCACCCAAAACGAGCCAAATTATAACGAAACCACCCAAAACGAGCCAAATTAGAGCGAAACCACCCAAAACGAGCCAAATTATAACGAAACCACCTAAAACGAGCCAAATTAGAGCGAAACCACCCAAAACAAGCCAAATTATAACGAAACTCTCATTTCTTCTCCCATATTCTCAAAATATCAATCACAGAAACAAAGTCACATGAACGCGTATGTGATGGATAAACCTTTCTGAATGATTAAAAATATAACTGTGAAAATATAAAAGTGAAAAAATAGGATGTTTAATTGAATTTAGTATATACACAAAGTGATTGCATTGTTTTGGGTGGTTTCGTAGTCGATTTTGTTGTTGTTGCACTCTCTAAAGGCGGGGATACACGAGCCGATTTATCGGATTCCGATGAATCGGTTCGTGTATCCCCGCCTTAAATTGGCTCGTTTTGGGTGGTTTCGTTATAATTTGGCTTGTTTTGGGTGGTTTCGTTATAATTTGGCTCGTTTTGGGTGGTTTCGTTATAATTTGGCTCGTTTTGGGTGGTTTCGTTATAATTTGGCTCGTTTTTGGGTGGTTTCACTCTAATTTGGCTCGTTTTGGGTGGTTTCGCTCTAATTTGGCTCGTTTTGGATAGTTTCGTTATAATTTGGCTCGTTTTGGGTGGTTTTGCTCTAATTTGGCTCGTTTTGGGTGGTTTCGTTATAATTTGGCTCGTTTTGGGTGGTTTCGCTCTAATTTGGCTCGTTTTGGGTGGTTTTGGGTGGTTTCGTAGTTTAGTGTAACCCTTTAGTGCTTAACCTTTTTGACTTGATTAAAACATTTTCAATCGATGATTTGAGTAGGAAGGCATTGTTATGTTTCTGGGATGTCACTTATTTGCAGAATTCCATACAGTGACTTTGAAGGGCACTACTGCAGAGCTACTGCATCTTCCTCTCTCTCTCCTTCCACTTCCAACACGGGAAAGACACATCCCTCTGTATTAGGATGCTGGGGATGTCTAGTAAATGCACACGACATCTGTATATACGGCTAGTGCTAAATATATCTTCTGAAGTCCATTGTGAACGTGAAAAGTCACATTTTGAAAAAAAAACTGTTGGCATGGAACACGATTGAAGCGAAATGAAAGACAAAAGCTTCAAACACTACTAAAAGAATAGCTGACCTTCAATTTTGGATTGGTCAGTTTGATACATTCGATTCGAAAACAGATTTTAAAGAATGAGGCTGACAATTTTGCTTCTATCGAGTGATGCGTTGTACAGTATAATTCCGATAACTCGAACCCCAAAGGGACCGAGTAAAATAGTTCGAGATAACGAATGTTCGAGTTATCGGGAGTTTTTTTGAGAAACTATTACGAAAGGGGAATGGGGAAACAGTTTGAGTTAACGTCAGTTCGACATAACGGAGGTTCGAGTTATCAGTTTGTACCGTATTTTTATGTTTTTATGAAAATCGACTTGGAGTAACCGCCTGTATCTATTTAACGCCCTTATTCCAAAAACGCCCCCTTATTATTTATAAATTGTATATCAATAATACGACCAGGGCGTCCATTTTTCATAAACGCATTTGAAAATCAGGGTAACAACAAAGCTTTTTCTAATTGATAGTATGATAAACATTATTTTGCTGTGTTTTTGTGCGATTGATGTTTTAATTTAGAAAACCCGCTGAAATGAAAATATGTATTTGTGATATTTCTTCAAAATCTGTCCAGACATTCGAAATATTCGAACATTTCTTCGCTTTAGGAAATTTTTGCAATGATGCATAAAATGTTAGGTAAAGGTGGTTTCTAACTAACCATTTTTTTCTGCTTACTTAATAAATAGGGTAATAATAGGATTTATCAGAAAGAATTAGTTGCAGTTTTTCAAAAATATGTCTTACGAAAATATGTATTGTGTGAAATGTCACCGCGTAAAAGGGTGAACACCATCGTGGTGCTTGTATCGAGCATTGCATTGTGGTAGACGAACATGAACTCGGAAGCCAACAACATGGCCAGTTATGACATGGATAATCGAACCGCCAACCCAGACAACAGATCAAATATTAACAATGATTATGGTCAAAGTCAAGACAATAACGAAGGGTAAAAATATTAATGTATTTTGTTTTGGTTTCAACTGACAAAGTATCTTTGTTGATTATATACCTTTCGTTTTTTGTCTGCGTTTTTTTTCTTGTAAATAACCTCTCCGTATAATTTAGTATAGAAATAGTTAAACTGTTTTATATTACAAATTTCTCATTTGAATAAGCAATACTGACACCATTTTTACAAACATGTAATTTGCAGTTCTAGCTTATGATCCTATTCTACATAATCAATGTTTACACTCTTCATTAAAATCATTTAGAAAACTATTTGTTGGTGGACTAGCATGGGACACAACAGAAGGTAAATGTTAAAATTGATTGATTGTCAGTGACATTTCTAAAATTTATTTTTATTAGAATCGTTACGGGAATATTTCGGTACGTTTGGTGTTGTTGACAGTGTGAATCTAAAAAGAAACAAAGAAGATGTTCGCAAACATAGGTAATATTTTGAACAAATATGACAAAAATTGTAATATAATACATGTGTAAATAGATTTTGTTAGTTACAGATTTTCATTTCTAGGGGTTTTGCATTTGTAAAATTTGCTACACAAGAGGGTGCTGATAATGTGCTGAATCAGAAAGAACCTCATATGCTGGACGGATCAAAGGTATCCCTTAAAGAAACAAAACTATTTATTCTGAAAGGAACATTTAGTTTTTTATCTCTCAGAAGGAGATGGAATATAAAGGTTCATTTTGAGCAATGGCAATTTAAGAACTTCCAGAGAAGTGTTTCCCTCGTCTTTAACATGTAGACCCAATTAAATTCCTGACTCAAACCCTTTTATTATATATATTTTTATCTGCTATCCAAGCAAGTATTTCAATCTAACATACAACAGCTGTCCTATATACTACACTCAATAAAATTGTTTTTTTAGATTGACCCAAAATCGGCATGCCCAATGGGTGTGGTAAGTAAAATATGATTTTTGTTCTAATTATCTAAATGTGTAACCTGACTTTTTTCTAACTTCAACCTCAACGTGTTTATTTCACAGAAAGCTTTTCATTTTTGAAAGTACTATGTCATTTCAAGTTGTTACCTTGATGGATTTTGTATTCATTGACTATTATAACCTTGCAAGAAGTTGATGCTAGATTCCTTGCTCATCTTTTTTTTTAAACTAAATTCCTGTCAGATATAATCATAAACTGTTAACTCGATGTGCACTGTGATGATTTAGCTTCCATTCATTGCATCATCTTTCTTAGAAACCAGAGCAACGCACCAAGAAGATCTTTGTCGGCGGTTTACAAACGGAAACTACGGAGGAAAAACTTCGAGAATACTTCTCACAGTTTGGAGAGGTAATTATGCCTAATGTTAAAAACTTAGCGAGGGTTAGAACAGATAGTATTGGAGACTTGCTTTTCATGCATCAAAATCACAACATTTGCAATACGGTTTCAGTTATCAATTCCGGCTGGTTTTTGATTTTTTTTTTTATGTTCCATTATGTTAGCTTTACCAATTTCTTTTAATATGGTGAGTGAGTCCAATATTTTCCCTAATTTGTCAGATTACACAAAGACTCCTGTCTGACGCAACTGACTGAATTGTGATATACCGTGCGCCATTAGTTTGCGCATTTCATTTGTTATTGCTGTTGTGTCTATTTTCATCCAAGGTCTCTTTAATAATATTTTGTATAGTACACTTCCAACACCAGATTCAATGCGTAGTACACTTCCAACACCAGATTCAATGCATTTTTAGCTTATTAGCTTAGCGATCATACATTTATGATGCCACCTAAAAATCTAAAAAATTTTACCCTTCCTCTGCTCCCTTTAAATTCAGACGCCCCTTCTCAGGCTTGTCAGTTGGAGGCGATCAATTAATCCTCAATCGGTCATGTGATCTTCCTTCATTTATAGTTTTATAAAAAGTAAAACAAACTGTTGCTATTTAATTGACCTTTATATGAAAACAGAAAAAGTTTTGGACACAATCAGCGCCGTACCCAGAGTTAGTTTGGGCTTTACCGTTTCTTCTCACGATAATTTCTTAATCCCTCCTTCCTTCCCTTTATTGCAGCTCCCCATGATGGGGCTGCATTAAGGAAATTTTCAGTTTACATACCTCTACTTTGGCTAAAACACCATTTGCCAGCTACTTTGTAGAAGTATATTCTCTCTCAGAGTTTACCAGTTCGTCTTCCTCAATTGACGTCAAATTTTTTGAAATGGTTAATAATTGGTAACATTAAATTTCGTTAAACAAACTAAATTTCTTAATAAAGCTACACATTGATATATTTAAAGAACGGTGAATCGATTATAATTTGAAACGAAAGAACATATTTACGTGACTAAATAAATTACGTTAAAGCAGGGGTCGGCAACCTACGGCCCGCGGGCCAGATCTGGCCCGCCAGCTGTTTTAATCCAGCCCACAAACACTTGCACGCTATCCGGCCCGCGACGCAGTAAAACTTGATAAATAAGTAGATTTACGTTCTGCTTGATAGAATAATATTTAATTGCTGCAGTGCACACGTTATGATGCAATAAAATAATTTTGCGATAACAATACAAGTCACCGGTATTGGCACATGTGTGTACCGTAACTTCAAAAGCTAGTTTCACTGCTTAGTGCTGCTCAAATTAAGGATACCCCTAAAAATATTTGTTTTATAAAGAAAATATATCTGCAACCATATTTCCGAAATTATGAGATAATGCGAAAAGGACTGCATGTATGTTCGGCAACACTTATTTGTGTGAACAGATGTTTTCAAAAATGAACTTTGCGGAAAATAAACTTCGAACACGTATAACTGATGAACATCTTAATGACGTTTTGCAGATTTCTTCTACCACTTTTGAAACTGACATCGGAAATCTGGCAAAAGAATACAAACAACATCAACATTCACATTAAATTTGTATACATTTTATATTCAAATAACTTTGAAACAATAAATTTCTTTTTTTCTTTTTAAACTTTTTCTTTTATTAAATCAACAGTTTCAGAGCAATTTTAATCAAGTGTTTTTGTTGCCAAAATCCAAAATTTTTGCTCATTTGCCTGCTCATTCCATGGATGTTGGGAAACGTGTATGTCCGGCCCAACGGCGGTTTTAAATTTGCTTTACTGGCCCGCAACATTGAGAGGTTGCCGACCCCTGCGTTAAAGTAAGTTCTTTAAGATTTCATTTACAAGAGATATATTTAAGACGCGTGATTATTAGTAAAATAACACAGTTAGGGGCGTGGTGGAGAGCACACCTTAAATTATCGAGGCGCGCGATCACGGTCTTAATGATTATCATAATTTCAAAGTTTAATGATAATGATACTTTTCAGTGTGTTTATGAGAGTATCAAGGAACGAATCTTTAAAAAATAAAGGAAACAATGAATAGTTTGGGCAGATTAGTTTGGGCACCCATACCCATATGGGATTACTGCTGGGTATGGCGTTGACAATTGTCTGTGCTGTTCTATTTTCTTTGTCTAGATATTTGAAAAACAACTTAATTTTTTCTTCTTATGTTTTACAAGCTACTTTTTCTAAAGAAAAATTAAACACTTTTTGAGTCTTTCAAGTAATAATCGAATAGTCGAATTGACAAATTTTTTGTACTTCTCGCTTTTTTTCTACACTTGATGTGGTTTTACGTGCGTGATTTATAGCACAATACAATCCCGGTAACTTGAACTCCTGTTAAGTCGAACTCGCGTTAACTGAAACTGTTTTTCCTTTCCCCTTCCCTAATAGTTTCTCATAAAAACTCCCGATAACTCGAACATTCGTTATCTCGAACTATTTTACTCGGTCTCTTGGAAGTTTGAGTTATCGGGATTTTACATACTGTATAACTTCTTTTTACTTCTAGTCACCCATGTTTCGACTCTTGACCCATTGATATACTATGTAGAGAGACCACTTAATGCTTGATAATGCCTTCGTTGTTGATCTTCCAGACTTACGTAAAGAGAAATTGCTGTATAACAATAGTACGAAGAGACACAAAATTCATTATTTTTTAGGATTAAGACTGGTAACAACAGAAAGTTAGTTATTTTTTATTTAAAAGTTGTTTGCTTTGTCCATTTTTTAAAACAACATATTTTCAATATATTATGTTATATACTTTAAAGGAAGAAATTGTTGTGGGAAGAAAAAGTTGCGGGAAGAAAATGATGCGAGCAGATTTTCGCAACTTTTTCTTCCCGCAACAATTATTTTTTTTACAATTCGCAACTTTTTCTTCTCGCAACTTTTAATTATTTCCAGTGTTTGCAACAATTTCTTCCCGCAACTTTTTCTTTTTTGTTGTTATTTTATAAAAGCTTCCGAACAAAAATAACCTCGAGTTGGGCTGGTCCAATTGTTGTTTTTTGCAAAAATTTATCAGAAATGTCGGACAAAAGTGGCCAAATTCTAATGATGAAAATGTTGTCTGATATTGTTTTAAAAAGTTATCTTGTTGGAGCAACAACAAACTTAATGTGTGAAAATATTTGTCTATAAATATTTTTTACAAAACCGATCAGATTCCAACGTGTTCTAATCAATACTTATTGTTTCTTTGTTATTTTGTCTTGGTCTTTTTTGATTTTCTTTATCAGAGGACTTCATGAACCACTTCCGTATGTCAGCTTGCTTCTCTTCACTGTAGGTTTTAAACTTTGTTTTTGGACCTTTTTGTTGTTCATGTGATGATGATGATTTACTATTGGCAGTGTTAGCTTTCACAGTTTCCACAAACGAGGCGACAATTACTTTTTTCTCTATTGGAACATCCACCTAATTTAATTTGACGACAGAAAGGTAGTGTTCCAAAAAAAGGTTGTTCTTTTTTGTGGCAATCAATTTTGCTGAAAAACTTACAAAGTATTTCGAGGCCTCCTTGAATTAAAACTGATCTTCTGTAGTGTGTACTACTCAACTCTGCCGTCACGTCATAAGTTTTTCCTAAGATGGAGATGATGGCTGAGAATTTCTCCTCGGGGTCAACGTTGATGCTGATGCAGAAAGATGATGATGCAGAAAATGATGAGTCTTAGGACATTCGCATTGTACTTGCTATTTGTAGTAACATCGTTTTTCTTTCTTCAAAGCCTACGTGACGTCTAGTGTTTTCGGCTTAATTAATGCATGTTTATTGATTTAGATCTATTTCCACGAAGTGTCCTTTAATGTATAAGTAAGGTTATATGAAGTTTACACCTTTCTCTGTGAGGTATGAAAAGTCTGGTCCGTAGAAACTGCTTATAAGAAAATCTGTCTCCGATTTTTTGAATAATCCGTAGTAGGCTGTATTAATTTTGGAATAAGTTGACCTGCCTACCCTGGATTCCGGGAAAATTGCAGCGCAATAAAGACGAAAACCGGATAATGATAATGAATGAAGAATGTCCAAACGCTAAGTTGCTTGGAACGACAAGAAAAATTGAATAAGGTCAACTTCACTCGCAACATTTTATGTACGCAACTTTTTCTATTAAAGTTGCGAAAATAAAATCCCAACTTTCCCAATTTTTTCTTCCGACAACAATTTTAATTAGTCTTAAATAACGTATTAGATTATTTGCAAAAACATTTCTTAACACAAGGCATTTTTTGAAATGACACAAACCGAAGTAGCTGGCAGGCACTTAAATAATAATATTTCGTCAAAAATAACATGTTTGTGTAACATTGACCAATCTAATGTTACGGTCTCCGTCTGTAAGTGCACTAATGCAGACTTTTTTAATTTACATTTTCATACTAGTCACCCAAAGCAAGGCTACGAAAGCGCAGATTGTTATATATTTAATTGGCTCTACCTTTTTACCACACCCACACAGAATTTTGATGTTATATGAGGTCTAACCCTCTCAGAACTTGCTTTGTTTGTGCTTTGCAGTGTTCACCTCCGTACTAGTGAATGGCTTGCATCAAATTTTTTTCTGGAGGAGATATTTATCTGGCGATAGCGCAATGGTAATGCCATTTGGCTCTTAACCGAAAGGTTCTGGGTTCGAGACCATGCTATCACAAAGTTGTTTCGTGAGCGGTTATAAATAAACAACACCGTATTTCATCAAAAATAACCATGATGCAAATCGGAGTAATTAAATACACTAAAACTCTGGGTCAAGGTCTTCATGATAATGCTTAATGAGCGTTCTGGAAGCCTCATTAAAAAACAAACAAATATAACTTATCACACATCGCTTATTTTTATGATTGTATTTTTTTTTTTTCGCTGCTGTTCTGAGGTGACTCTGCGATCTATATCCTGCTATTTTTAAACTGACAAGTCTTCCTTCTGATGGGACATCTGCCAGCAACCCCCTCCCCCCCCCCCCCCCCTCTGTGAATTTTATCATGCTCAATTTTAGTAAAAAGTTATTTTAATATTACCTTGGGATTATAGGATATATTTTAAACATTTTCATCAAACTATCCACCATCTTGTTGATGTTATTGGATTTTTATGTTTACAAATTCTTTTCATAGCTTTGAATTACTTACTATAAATTTGATTGATCATTTGTCTTGGTCTCGTTTAGATACAAAACAACATTGAATTCGCGCTCGATTACAACACCAAAAAACGTCGTGGTATGTTTATTACCTTGTTATGAAAGAAAGTAAGAATTGAATGAATGAAGAACTTTGCAGAGCAATCAGGTCACGTATTCTTTCGTTAATTTGCTTTTTCGTTTTTGTAGGGTTTTGTTTCATTGAATTTGCTAACGAGGCCATTGTTGATAAAATAGTCAAAGATAAATTCCACGAGATCGCCGGTCGGAGGGTAAGCTTCTTTATTTACTTCTGCGCACAAATTCTCTGTAATGTAAAAAAACTCAATTCCCTTTTTGAGTCTTCAATTGCACTTTTATAGGAGCTTTTTGTTCCGTTAGTTCGTTTTGTAACAATTAATGGATTGTTTTTACGATATGTTCAGCTCGAAACTAAACGTGCCCTGAGTAAGCAACAACAAGAAGAACTCAAAGAAAGTAAGTGCAAAGTTCTTTGTTAAAGTGTCAGTATATCGTGACATGTGGTTTATGCGCTGCAGGTAGTAATCGTTTTAATCGCGGTGGAGCTGCTGGGCCTATGATGGGGGGCTATGGTGGTATGCCACCCTATGGTTCCCCATACGCGCAACCTGTTATTTATATTCACCCCGACAGTCTCTCAACGGCCTACCCCAGCGCGGCACTCGGTGGTAACTTCTCCAACATGAACAGCGGCTACGCACAAAACTACGGTGGCAATCAAAACCAAATGGAAAATTTGTACACTCCCTATGCTGGGCGGGACGTACGCCACGGTAAGGATCTTTCCGCTTCGTCGCATTTCTTCAGTTATGTATCATGCCCTTCAAGTTGAGCTGTTTTCTATTTCTCTCTCAATGTTTATCGACTTCCCAAATGTTATCAATTTACTTTGTTTCGTTATTTTAGCGACTTATCCGGCTCTGTGGAGATTGCATCCACCGCATCTTAGGCCCGGTCATAATCCCGCAAAGGGTTCTTCTTAACCCTAACCCCCGGCCCCTCTTTTCACACCCTACGTTTTTGCATGTATACAGCACTATAATCATAAGACCGGGTGTCTAAACTATATGATATAAATAGGAAAAAAAGAATTTTAAACACTTATAAGCAATGTTGCCCCTGGTAATTATAATATAGTTGTAGTAAAGATAGAGGGGCTGCTTAAAGCAACTATGTAAACACTTTCTGTCACGCTATAGTGTAGACTCCACATTCGTACACCCACAGTCATCATATATATATATATATATTTATTCTAGTGGAAATAAGCACGTGATCAAAGTAACGTTCTTCTAAAAAATACAAAAGCGCTATTTTTGCGCACATTTGAATTCGATCAAAATGCACGTCCCACTTGTCTTTTATAACCATCATGTACATATCCATTAAAAGAAAAAACGTATTGTTTTGCTGTTCATAACAAAAGAGAGAGATGTGAAGCCAACAGATTTTATACATATTAGAGTTCTTGTCAAACCCTATGATGTATATAAACAAAATATACATATCGGTAAATTCTGATATCTACTACTGAAATTATTTAAAGCATGGACATTTTATACAATATGCCTGTACATATATATTTTTGCTACCTATGTATTATACAAGTAATTTATTACTGTATGACGTAATTTAACTTTAAAATTTCATCCCCTGCCATCTGAGCTCGGCCCCCCGTCATTTCCCCCTATTTCTAAAAGAAAAGCCTAAAATTAAAATTGGCGAGTTGTGACGTCACTGGTTCCGCGATTCTTGGCGAGTATTTTCGAGTGGTAAGTGGGATAGAAAGTGATACATGATAGCGTAAATAAAAAAATACGCCTGTTTCTTGATAACGTAAAGAATCTAGTGTAACAAAAACGTCGACTGTACTAGATCATAAAGACCTCCGTTCCTTTACTTCAATGAACCGGAAGGTGCGTCTTTGTCTGCATCCTATCATCTCTTTATGTTTAGGTCAGAGCAATCGAGGAGGTATGCAACCTGCATACTCTAAAAGACCCGAGCCCTACCCTCGCAAGTTCTAACCGATCTCGCTACGCGTAATTTGCGTGTCTCTCAACTCGCGTAATTTTGATTGCAGGCGTTTTTATTATTTATTTTTGGAGACATTTCGATATTTTGTTTGCCTTATTTTTAACGTTTATACTTGGTTTTAAGTCTTCGAAAGCCACTATGTATAGTCATACGTTTGTAGAATTTAATGCTCAAGTTTCCTTGCCTTTGGCTAAAGTGTTCGTTTTGACATTTTTTGTTTTTCCGCGTTGATTTTGTTTGAGCGATGTTCTTTTTAACTGGTGTTTTATGTTATTTTACATGAAAAGATGGCACTTCCACGACGGTGTTGTTTCTTAGATAGAGGATTAGGTTGAGTTTTCAATCATTTTGTGAACTTCTTTTTGTAGTTAAGGAGGTCCTCGACTCAATATCTCAAACTAATGTATAAAGACAAAACTTAAAATATAACAACAACACAGATAAAATTTCTTTATAAAATGAAAGTACATAATAAAAAATTACAATTTTTTTTTTCACCTTGTTGCTAAGCGCCATGCCCATGGCAACACCGATAAATTAAATGAGGCATTTTTTCCCTAGCAACGGTTGCTATGGTAACTGAGAAAACGTGTTTTCAAGATTGACATGGCAATTTAATTTATAGAATACAGTGAGTTGATGATCTCTACCAATTTTCAGCTTGATTGGATAAAGCTATCTGGAATTTATTCTATAAATTAAATAAGGCAATTGTTTTCCCTAGCAACGGTTGTCATGGTAACTGAAAAACGTGTTTTCAAGATTAGCATGGCAACCGTTGCTAGGGAAAAAATTGCCTCATTTAATTTACAGAATACAGTGAGTTGATGATCCCTATCAATTTTCGGCTTGATTGGATAAAGCTATCTGGAGATAAAATGTCGCAACCCGCTCTATTCTTCGGTGTTGCTATGGCGCTTAACAAAAAAAAGGTGAAAAAAATTTTTTAATTATTTTTTTTTGTAATTTTTTATTATGTACTTTCATTTTATAAAGAAATATGTGTTGTGGTTATAGTTTGAGTTTTGTCTTTATACCTTGTTTGGGATTATTGGGTCGAGGACCTCCTTAAGGTTGTTGAGTTGTCTTTTGTTAGGGAATTGCTTTTAGTTTTATATTCCTATATCGCAAAAGGTCTATTACTTCCTCTAGAAAAACAAATTTTGCAAAAAAATTGTATAACAAATGAATCATAAACGGAAAGAACAAAATTATCCATTTGGGCCGATTGTACAAATTACACTTCCGTTACTCAATCGTTTTAATTGAAAATCGCTCAAGAAAATAAATAATTACAATCGCTAGAAAAACAGTAAAAAAATGCGTTCTTTGAAGAAAAATTGTGTTCATGTCGACATCGCCATGCCAACAGTTAAGAAGTCGCACCAGTGTACCAGTTGCTCACAGCTGGACGGGTTGAATCGCGAAGATCGAAACTTAAACGGGCCGCCAATCGACGGTGAATTGCGGTCGGTGATGACGTCATTGCGCGACGTCGAAATTCCTCGGGCTTCGAAAGCATTTTCGCCTAAAAGAAAAAGTAGACAGATCAATGAATTGTCTTCAGTAAAATAGACTTTTTAAAAAAAAACAGGAGTATGTTTAGCTTATATAGGCATTCCTTTGCATTGGTCTATGCATCTCTAGACGACGGTTGTTATAATTTAAGGAAAGTTGTTTCACAAAACTAAATGCTTTAGTAGTCATTATAATTATTTTTTTTTTATAAGCATAGACTTGATTCGGCCAGGGTCAAGTATTCTTAACTTTTAACTCCAAATCAGGCTGAAATTTTCTTAGCATATTCTTATTTATTCTACTTAAAATAGGTTGTATTCTTATTTTTTGTTTTTAAATTTTTTTAAATTTCTTAATGAAGTTTTTTCTTGAACACTGCGTACCATGTTTTGGTCGCGTATGTATTTATAGAAGACATTGCACAACTTGTCACAATTTATAATTACATATCTTATTTTCTTCTATCAACTTTTGCCAATTCAGCTATATTTCGGCAAAATATTCCCCAACACAGTAGAATTCTCACCGTGGGAATATTCTTAGAATATTCTTCAAAAAATGTCCATTTTCACCCTGCTATTCTTATAAAGCGTATTCTTATAAAAAAAAGTATACTACTTGTCATTAAAGCATTTTAGAACTTTTCAATTTTTTTGACATGACGTTCAACCAATGCTTTGTTGTGTCGTTTCTGGCGCGTAATCACTTTCTAGTAGAATACATAATCTAAATCCTGAGATGCTCACTTGTTTTATAGAAAAAGAAAACAGTTCCCGATTCCACTTAAAAAGCGAAGAAGAACCCCTGTAATGCGAACAGTTTTTGAAGGAACCTGTGGAATTAATTAACACAAAACATTGTGGGTTTACATACTAGAATATAATGACGTGTGTACAATCACGTGATCACCTGTTGCAGTGTTGGACGAATCATGACCGAGCATTTCGGCTGCATCCACGGTTCACCGTCAATTTGCACTGGCAGAGCTTCCTTTAACTCTAAGTCGATTTGCGTACCCTGGGCGATTCGGATGCCGTCAGATAATCCACTTTTGATCATGCCCTGAGTAAACGCGTGGTTGAAAATAAATAACACAATTCAAAAATACGTTCAGAAAACACTTCACTGGTCGCAGCTCTTTGTTACTTAGACGTGAAAATATAAGAAACAATTGAAAAGAATTATTCCAGGGAAACATTCGTGAGAGGAAACATTTGTTATTCTTTCTGAAATTTGTTTAGCTTTTATAGGTTTGTACTTCTAACGCAACGTTAAAGCATGTTCTACATTGCATTGCAAACCTATCACGTGCTTACCATGTGATACTAACGTAACGTTAAAGCATGTTCTACATTGCATTTACCGTATCACGTGCTTACCATGTGATACTAACGTAATTTTAAAGGATATTCTAAATTGCATTTTACCGTATCACGTGCTCACCATGTGATACTAACGTAACTGCAAAGCATGTTCTAAATTGCATTTTACCGTATCACGTGCTTACCATGTGATACACCCCGGTGAATCCTATCACTTCCAACAAGCCATCGTTGTGCGCCTGCGCAGAAAATCTCTAAAAACAGCATCATCAGTGGCTGCAGCACTACAGTACTCGTGAGGAACTTACAGCGTCTTTGCTTTTACCCCAAGGTTCTGCTCCTCCTCCCCAGCTGTAACAAACAAAACACGTGACAGGTTTTAAGATAAAACGCTTTTTATTCCGCTCGGCAAGTACCAGCAATTATAAAAAACTATGAAACAAATCGATTACAATGGTTAAACTTTTCCCCTAGCAGTTCTACACTCGTCATACATTACTACAAACAGTCTAAAAATTTGAGATCTGATACCGATGTGGTCTGACAAACACCTTGTTGGGTGCTTGTTTTTGGTCCTGGAACCAGAAGGAATCGCTAAAAGTTGACAAAGATTTTCTGGGTTCTCTCCTAACACAAATACGCTTGAGTATAGCAAAACGAGAAATTGAGGTAAACAAAAAAAAGCAAAAGCGATAGAAATTGTCTGCTTTGCGCGCGTTCAAGTCCACAGAGTAGCGCGCGATAAAAATAGCACAACCTTTCGAGAAAAAGTTGAATAACAATAAAATAAATATTTTTCCTTATTCTTAAAATTGTTTTTAAAATATATAAATATTGTATATTTATTAGATTATTGTTTACGCACTTATTTTCACATGCAACCTCAATGGTGATTATATGTTTACCTTACGATGTTGTTCACAGCCAATCCTTCGATGTTTGGAAGATTGATGTGCATTCCATCGACCTGGATGAACGAGACAAAGCAACTCGATTATTCTTTAACAAACCATAAACCATGTTTATTTAAAACTTTATCATATAAACTGATCGAAATTCTAAATCAGCCAAAGAAGCAACAGAAGAAGAATTTGTAAGGAGAATGGATGACATCAGTCTTTTAAAGACTTGAATATTTATACTAAAAACGTTTAAGTGTGTGAGACCACACCTTTAAACAGATTCTGGTCTGTAAATCTTCCATGTTGCTTTTCTTGAACTTCCGCAGACCAACTTTAAAATAAACGCCCTTGTTGTGCAATCTGGAAGAAGTATCATTTAGATCACAACCATCTCAGTATCATTTAGATCACAACCAACTCAGTATCATTTAGGGGTTACATCACAACCACCTCAGTATCATTTAGGGGTACATCACAACCATCTTAGTATCATCATTAACAGTGTCTAAGAAGAACCAACCTGCTAGTGAATTTCTCTGGGTTCTCTTCCCTCGAAAGATGGAAATCCAAACACATCTCAGCATCGATGCCAACACTTAAGTAGTTGTTCATGGCAACCACATTCACCGCGTCGTCGTCCGTACCAACGTGATTGTAGGGTCGATCGAACACCACATTCCATCTGCAAATCAACATTTTCCGTTCAGTTTTATTTGTACGTATTTTTAATTTAAAAGTTGATTCAATGATACGGTTATAGTAGGCGTATTCGATAAATGTAGTGATTTCTGAGCACGAAAACACCTGACTTATCAAGGCAACACCTGCTCCGAATCATACGCAGTATGCGAATAGTAACACAACACATTGTCAAAGGATTGAGTGGAGTAGTGGCAGGAATTTAATAACCCTAATCCAAATAAAAAAAGAGTAGAGAAGTGCGTAGTTTGCATCTTTCATTCTATGAAAGCACTTACTAATATCAACAATTTCAATGGTAATAGGGTTAGTTAGGCCATGCAAATGGTAATTGGTTAGTTAGGCCATTCAAATATCTATAACAATTAGAAAACACACGTCAATCAGCTAACCTATCAAGCATGACTTCGTGTGACACTTCCATCATCTCTAATATGCTCAACGGGGATTCCCCAGAATAACCTGCCCCCCAGTTGAACGTGCGAGATAAATCGTTACCTTAACAGAAAGCAAAAAATCTCAGTGCACAATCACATGGTTTACAATGACCAATCAATCGACAGCATGCACAAGGCAAACAATGGATTAAAAATGATCGCTACCTGTTCCTAATGGCAACAGCGCAGATGGAGGTTGTTTACATTTCAGGATATTGTAGCGGATTTCCTCCAATGACGAGAGAACCCAGCCGAATGTGCCATCACCTCCACCAATCAGAATGCAGAACCGTCTCACATTTCGGAACATGTATAAGCTAAAGATGAACAATTGAAACCATAGCGTTAAATAAGCGGGCAATACACATATTGAAATACTACCTTCAACTCTCTCTTTGGTAGAATTCTACTGCGCAATATTTAATGTAATTTCAAGTAGTCAGTATTCCACTTCTGTTTGTGAATTAACTTAATTAACAACTAACAACTATCATACAACAAAATATGTAAACTAAGTACTATGTATGCTATTTTTCAAATATCAATTCAGAGTGGCATCTATTTCACATCTGTTTCTGTACCATACATACCTACTAGTATTACTTATATTACATAGACTTCAGTACCACTTTATATTAAAAGAAATACTTTACGGCACCATTAAACATGGAAAAATACCTCAGAGATGTTTTCTGTTCTGCTTAGAAAATATGTATGACAGGACACATTTGATGTATAAAACACCACAAGAAAACAATGATTGAAATGTACACTTACGCTGGTAAGGGCCCGCCATCTAATAAATCTGCAACTTGTAGTGGATTGAGCAACCTGCGGTACTTTGTTAGTAGCTTCTTTCCTTGACCTCCTCCACTCTTGGAGTTAATGAGCACAAGCACTGGAGTAACACCTTTCCCGACCTGATCCTCCTGCGAAAGCAACATCACGCAAATTGAGTAAAAAACACAATTGTTCACAATATGACTTTTTCTTGCCTCTTTTTCATAATTTTTCACTTTTCACAATTTTGCTTTTGTTTTGGTAACTGGGATCAATTTAAGTTAGCTAGTTTTTTAAAAAACTAGTATCAAACAAACTGAAATTTGTTGAGAACCGCAATGAAAAAATAAGGTCCAACGGAAAGTTCCACTAACCAAGGTGCGGCACTGTTATGGAAAAAAAGCATGACGAATTCTGAAAACGTAGACAAAATTGATGATCACGACATTGAAGCTTACCAGAATTTCAGGTACGACTTTCAGCCAGAGATTCTTGCCATCGATAGATGTGCTACGCAACGCGAAAAGAACGAGGGAGAATATGTATTCAGACAAGATCTTCATAACAACAGCCCCTGGATATGGAAATCACTTTAAGTTTATTCGTCTGTTTGTTTGTAACCTTCTTCTAGAAACTTAGCATAGATCCCCTGTTTATTTATTTATTTACAAATATGTAAACAGGATAAAAACACTTCAGTTCTATATACATATCAATATATATATATGCAAATCTGTTATCAGTGTTATGTCCTGTTATAAATAGAATAAAATGAAAAGAATAAAACTTTGGAGAGAGAATAAAGGCTAAAAGGATTAAGGCTCTAAACACGGTGCGAGTATAGAGTAGACTCAAGAAACAAGAAAACTGATGTATGGGATTGATCAAGTGAAGCCAGAATATAAAAACAGACTACGATTTCGCCCATAAAAATCAATGATCACGTCAAAATCAATTTCCCAAAATCCTAGGTGTCTGGGAGGGGATTCATCTCTGGAGTATGCTTTAACATGGCTGACATCTTGTTGACTAAATAAATTGATTGAAAATGGAACAAAGTATAGAATAATGGCACACCGGACGTCTTTGTGTTTTATGGTTTTTCATAGTTTTGTTGGCCTCTGGAAACGTTGAAAAGTGTAACACGATTCTACCTAACAGAAATAGATTCAGTATTGGACATTTAAACGTTTGTGGATTATTTGGAAAGTTGGATTTACTAAATTTGTCTGTTGAAAAGCATAGCTTTGATATCTTTGGAGTTACAGAAAAGTTAAATGACAGTATTCCATCAACTTTACTGAATGATCCAGGCTACAGTTTTGAAAGGAAAGGTCGTGAACAGAAAGGAGGGGGTGTCGGAGTTGACATAAAAACAAACATTGATTATACGAGAAGAAAAGATCTAGAAAATACTGAGCTGGAAAGTATATGTCTGGGAATTCTCTAAATTCACGAAATCGTATTTTGTTTGTGTTCTATATCGACCACCTAACACATCAAAGCACTATAGCAAAAATTTTATCAATGTCTAAATTCAAAAAATTGTCTGCGAACAAAGAGATCATAATGATCGGAGATGTCAACAGCAATTATCTCGATTGCAAAAGTGATAAACCTTTCAAAGAACTTATGTCGTTAAACGGTTTCGTGCAAACAATACTCCAACTCGCATTACAGTTCACACAGAGTCATTAATTGATTGTCAAACAATGTTTTGCCGTGTTCATTGCCGAACCAAACTCTTCAAAAGCGTAGACTTTGCACGCTAGTGTTTATTAATTATTTTGAGGCGATGTCAAATAATACCAGAAATTCCAACAAATTGATCAGATTACCTCATGTAAAGTTAGAATCTTCTAAGAAAAGTTTTTGTTTTGTTGGTGCCAGTGAATATCACTGTCGCAATTCGAGACATTAATACTACAAATGAATTTATCTCACTACATAACAAAGTTTTTAAAATTTAAATAATTAAAATAATTATAACTTAATTATTATTTTTCTATATTATATTTTATATATTATATATATATATTTTTAGACATTTTTTAGATATTTTTATCAGTGGAGTCTTACTAAAAGTAAATCAGAACTGCATCAGCGCATGAAAATATATGAAGAGTGTTCAGCAATAATTTAACATTAATATTACACACTGACCGTTGTTTGGAAAGATGGCTTCTAGAGACATATCCTTGTTCCCTAGAAATTAATAGATTAACCACCAAATAGGAAATAGAGCAAAAGCTAAAAACGTTCAAAACTCAAACCTATTCATTCACCCTATTCAACAATATATTCAAAAGGGAGCAATTCTAAACACGAATAAAAATTCTAAAACCTCAAACCCAATGAAATTTGTTGTGGAATTTTCACAAATCCAATTTTGTTTTATTTTATACGAAATCCGAATCGAATCGTTTCAAGATTAACTGATGTTTTTTTACTGTTTCCTCTTTCGCATGTTTTTCTTACTTTATCAACTTTTTTCAATCAATCAAACAACAGACATTCGAGAAAACTAGTTTACAAACAAACACGTAAACACAGTCATAAATTACTCACACATCCCGATGAGATCCCTCAAGAGCTTCTCGTACTCATCTTTCTTCATCTCGCTAGGAAGATTGCCGATGAACAACGAGATTACGCCGAACGACTCTTCCTTCGGTTGAAGGTAGAATCGGGTGGTATGGTACTCGCGCATGGTTTGCTGAATAATAATACAATGCGATGTCACAAAACAACGAAACTTGCGATGAAGAGTAACTATACAAAGATATATATCGAAGTGATGCAACATGCAACATGCATAAAAGAATTCAATTTTATTGTTAGTAAAGGTTAGAAGATTTCGAAGAAGAAAGAGTACCTTTCTATCCACAAGAACACTGTATATCGAATCACCCGCCGTCAGGTAAGTCTCTGAAACTAAAACTTCACTCATTCATTATGCACTCAATTTATTTGTTTGCTGTTCATTTCGTTTCACAATATTCATCGCGTTCATTGTTCAATGTTAAGCGAGGAAGAAGGAGAATAAAATGGTTTTAACACAAAAAAACACATTAACCTAATATTTCTAGTTACCTCTTTCTGGAGAAAGTTTCACATGAGATATTACAAAGCAATTTGGATCGCAGCTCTATAATAAAAGTAAAACATGATTATTATAATTATTATTACTATTATTTTTTAGTCAGGTCAGCAATTATATCTGCTGCTACCAATCAAGTTGTAAATTAGTACAACCTGTGTCAGCCTGTGGGGTAGATCGAGCTTCGTATATGTACTTACAACCCCCATCAACCCCCAATATGCCACGTTAGGAGCTTCCGTATTTTATGAATACAAGTGGCATTGGATAGGCTATCTTAGTTGAACTAATCCTGACACCACCATAAATACCTACTACCACTGATGTGTATTTGTGGACTCAAAAAGAAGAAGATTGATATTTTCAAATATTGAAAATTACAATTGATTACAGAAAATTTATCAATAATCGATCACTTGTGAAGTTTTGCCTAAAACCAAACTGAAATCTGCTTTTCTTAATTACCATTGTGACCTGACTGAAATCTGGTCTGCAATTTGTTAATTACTATCAATAGCTCACTGAGATCTAGTCTGCAAATTGCTGATTATCATTAATAGCTTACTGAGATCTGGTCTGCAATTTGTTGATTACCATTAATAGCTCACTAAGATCTGGTCTGCAATTTGTTGATTACTATCAATAGCTCACTGAGATCTGGTCTGCAAATTGTTGATTACTATTAATAGCTCACTGATATCTGGTCTGCAAATTGTCAATTACCATTAATAGCTCACTGAGATTTGGTCTGCAAATTGTTGATTACCATTAATAGCTTACCATCATGTCGAATAAATTGAGAGCATCTGCGACAACGTCTATCATTGGTGTAACAAGGTTTATCTTCAGCGAAATATAGGGAACGCTTGAACTGGAAAATGAACATTGTCATGAACAACCAGGGATTTAGTTGTTACTACCTACTTGATGTTGCCAGCAAATAGCGAAACTTGTACCTCTTTACCATTTAACATCTAAAAACAAGCAAAACAGTAAAAAAGAGTACTACAACCCAAATGTTCTAAAGTATAAAAATAACTCAGCTTGAAATAAAATTGGATCTTTTATTGACTCTCTGCTAGAAATCATTTTGTTATTTTTTGCTTAATAAAAGGTGGATGGCGAAGATGGGAGAGATCCAGTTTTACATCGCTATTGCATAAATACAAAACACTTGGCCCCACATGGGATAGTCTGAGTTTTGTATTTATGTATGAATGGTAGGAAAAAGAGAATGGTTTACAGTTACAAGCTTTTACATTGTTAAACCGAAATTGGTGAACAACATTTCTTTAGGGTTCATCAGACCTTCGACGTTAGTAAGAAGGAGAAAATCTAAGTTTAGATCGAAAGAAGAATAATTTTGTGTGCAATAACACCAAATAGATTTCAAAACAAATTACACCAAACCTTGCAACGAAGGAAGATTTTTGGTTTGTTATTTTTACAGCTGGCAAGAAACTTGTCGCAAGGTTTCAATGCAGCTTCGTTATCTAAAAACAACAGCAGTTATACACCAACGGGTTTCAATGTTTTCAAAGACTTCCATATCTGATCATATATGATGCATATCTGATTGTAATATCAAAATATAAAATGCCTGCTTTACTACTAGATTAGTTTAGTTGTATGTTTTAAATAAAATTGACATCTTATATGCTCAAAAACAAACTTTTCTCTTATCATTTTTGATCAGATTTGTTAATTAATCTACTAAATATTTTATTACATTAGAAAACAACAAGTACCAGATCTCAGTGAGCTATTAATAATGGTAATCAACAATTTACAGACCAGATGGGTTTTTGTTCATCACAATATATTTTATATCATGTAAGTCTTAGAAGTATTAAAAGTTGCAATCAGCCATGGTTAACCTTTTAGTGTAACTGTATTAAAGCTTTTGAATTCAAATGATTATAAACACAGTATTATTACTTCAGCTGTTTGATCCAAACCAAATCACTGGTATGTGTGACCACGAAGATGTTTACTTACTGTGTTCATCTATAGAGATAAGGTAGTATTTCGATCTCGCTTCTTTGATATCAAAATTATTCAAAGTCTCTGTCTAAAAGATTGAAGTTATAGACAATTCGAAGCAGACCTAATAACATAAATGAAAACACCTGATGAAAATGAGCAAATTGGAGGAAAGGAAATATATGCTGGCATATTTTGTCCATCAAGGTGTGTTCACTAAATTTATGTTGACATATTTTGTCCATCAAGGTGTGTTCACTTAATTTATGTTGACATAATTTGTCCATCTTGGTGTGTTCACTAAATTTATGTTGACATATTTTGTCCATCTTGGTGTGTTCACTTAATTTATGTTGACATATTTTGTCCATTAAGGTGTGTTCACTAAATTTATGTTGACATATTTTGTCCATCTTGGTGTGTTCACTTAATTTATGTTGACATAATTTGTCCATCTTGGTGTGTTCACCAAATTTATGTTGACATATTTTGTCCATCTTGGTGTGTTCACTTAATTTATGTTGACATAATTTGTCCATCTTGGTGTGTTCACCAAATATATGTTGACATATTTTGTCCATCAAGGTGTGTTCACTTAATTTATGTTGACATAATTTGTCCATCTTGGTGTGTTCACCAAATTTATGTTGACATATTTTGTCCATCTTGGTGTGTTCACTTAATTTATGTTGACATAATTTGTCCATCTTGGTGTGTTCACCAAATATATGTTGACATATTTTGTCCATCAAGGTGTGTTCACTTAATTTATGTTGACATATTTTGTCCATCAAGGTGTGTTCACTTAATTTATGTTGACATAATTTGTCCATCAAGGTGTGTTCACTTAATTTATGTTGACATAATTTGTCCATCATGGTCTTATAATTTTACTGCTTTTATCAGGTCTAAATAATATATCTGTTTAGGTTTTTACAGCAGTCAAATTTAGAATTATATTTCTATAAATAAAATCGCGTAAGAAGCATGTTCACAAAGAACAGTCAAAAGCGCCCCACCAAAACATGGCTGCTTTTCAATTAGGGATATTGATTATTGATAGTATTGGAATTGGAGGCTTCTGTCTACAATAATACGGATAGCAGCTTACCAGGATGTCGGCGGTTGTTGAATCGTTTGTGAACGATACATATCTCCACCCGTGGGGGTTGTTAATGGGACCTTGGTACACGCGTAACTTCATTGTTGTGCCACCTGAACGCAACTACCAGTCAAAGGATCAACAGATGCAAACAAACTCACCGTTCATTTGGAAGGGTTCTGTGGGAGGTGAATACGGGCGAGGATCTAAAAAAGTTTTTTCTCCAATATTGAAAAAGTACAAAATATTTAATATTGTAATCATTATCAAAATATTACAAACGGCATTTAAAACAGGATTTTTTTAAAAAGTTCTTCAAGAAATGATAATATTGAAAATCTTCTTCTCGCACAGGTCCAACAATCAAATCCAACTATATTGTCTTGTTCACAAGAAACGTTTGCGGTGAAAACAAGATACAGATAAATAAAACAGATAAATATAAGTGGCAAAGATAAACAAAAATATGGAAAATCTTGAAATTTTAAGCATCGAGAAAAGTGGTGCAAAAATTATTTTCTGCTTGTGCTCTATTGTAACGAAGTTGAAAGCAACAAATAACTAGGTAGCTTTTGTAAAGTGCTACATACAATTCAATCATTACTTTAGACATATTATAGACATTAAGGGGCTGATTACATGAGAGTTTTCAACCTGTTTAGAATTTTACCCCGGTTGAAATCTATTATATGGTGGGTTTGACCAAGGCTGAAATTGATACTTTCTGTTGTAGGATTTCCTTTTCTTTGATTCTTTCAAGAATAAGGCATCTTCAAGAAGATTGGGCTTCGGAGGAGACATATACTCTAACAGATTATTTTTCTATTTTTTAGATCAGGTTCCAACTAAAAATGCAACTAAAAATTAAAGAAGCCCTTCATATTGGCTGGGACAGAAACACTTTTACTGCAACACCGGGCTGACTTTTCATCTCAGCTCAAGTTACAAACTCTCATATAATCAGCCTCTAAGAATTAATAAAACTGAGAAACTAGCTATGTTCGCAAAGTAGTATGAACATCTTAAAATTGAGTTTTCATTTGAGCTTACGTTTTTGTTGCGTTAATGCTTTGATGCTTTTTGTAAATGGTTTCACGGCATATGGTGCTAATATCAGGCTTTTCAAAACACCAAACGTGCACTTGGTTTTGAACTTCGAGACACACGACGAATGAAGCTAAAGAAATCAATTTTATTGACATTTGATATTTTCGAACAAGAAGAAGAACAAGCTGAGCTATAAATATATAATTTATATGAAAAGTGCAAGAATTAAAGCAAAGCAATGTTGTACAAAGTTGAAATGAAGGATGTAGTCACCGTTTCAAGACACCAGCTGCATTTTACAACTGTTAAACTTTCCGAGTTTGAATAGCTTTTCTGACACACTGCACACGGTGTTTGTGTTGTGATGTGCGACTCCATCCAATGGTGCTTCTGTGCGACATCGCACTGCGAACGAGATGAAAGTGAGATGTCACATACTTTGCATCGATAATATTATCATTATAATAGCAGGAAACTAAAGTCAGGTATGTTGTATAGCATATGACGAGGCATATAAGGAACATAAATACAGCAGCCTCAATGTTAACCTGTGTTATTTTACCATGAAACAAAGATGTTTACCTTTGGTATTTTCGCTGTATAAGTAGCCTGTTGTTTACAGTTATGGATTATGAAAAGCTTGCACACATCGTGGATGAAGTACGGACACACTGAACAAAAGCGCATATTACAGTATTTCCTTAATCATTAAATATATATAAGATTCATAAAATGTTATGTATATTTCATGATTGTAAGTTCCGTCAAGGCACACAGTATGAAATACCATCTCAAAAACATTGTTGTTGCTTATTAAGGAAGTGCTAGGCAGGCTTTCATTTGCCCCATTTGACCCCAGTGTCTGGGACACAGGCAGCAGTATAATCAAAGCTACGGATACTAACTAACATTAAATGCTCAGAAGATAACAAATTCAAGAAATTTGTCTGAAATCCGTTAAAAAAACAATGATGGCAGCTATTATAAGCTATAAGAGATTCTACAGTCATTTTAAACTTATACAGAGATGATTAAAGGGAATATTGAAACAACAAAGATCTCATTGTTTCACATTTGATTCACTTAAATCGATTGGCTCATTTCCTTGCAGAGCCATAATGGATGACTTAACAACTGGCCTCTCATTTACCTAGGCATTTGAAACCTTTTTGAGCCTCCACCTTTTGGCGACACACGGCACAGTAGCGCCTCTTTGAGCTTTGAAACTTCACAAGGTCATGAACGGATGGAATCTAAATGTGAAAGAAAAGTGGAAATTAAATTTTCACAACATGAAAAAGAGAGAGTAGAAATTTGAAATAAATAAATAAAAACGTTAACAAATAAACAAATAAACTTAAACTATTATTATCTTATATTATTATTCTCTCTTCATTTTATATTTTAGTACCCCTTATCAGGAGGCATTCTATGTAAGGTCGAAAGGCAGAGTCTGCCAAATACCTTAATATATTTGCCAGGTAAATTATTACGAAAAACCCATGTCCAGAGACTTACATGGGTAAGTGGAGAAGCCTTTGAATTGCACACAGCAACAATACTGGTCTGACAGCGCTCGTGAGAAATGAATCCACATACTAAATGGAAACGAAACAATGAAAAACAGCTAAGAATACCTGTAGAACAACTTGTGGTAACAAAAAAACAAAGAACTGTTAGCCTAGTGGTTACGGAAAGTCAGAAAAAGGTCCTAGATATTGTTTGCTCTTCTTGTTAACATTTTCGAGAAACTTAAAGAAGAACAATTTGGAATTGAATCCAACCAGATAGAAAGGCTCAAGCCACAACAAAGCTGAGAAGCTACTTACAGATGAAAAACACATGTTAACATACCCACGCATTGAACACCTTGATGTGTTATCCCCCACAACATATCTGAACAATGGTAGCAAAATGTTGGTTTGTGAAATGTCTTCTTTTGAAAATCATGATTGCCGCCTAGTAGAAGATCCATTTTTGTAGTTACAGTAAATTCCCTTTTCTCAATGTTAACTACAAAGTACCATCATTAAATCTACCTATAAAACATGCACATGATAGTACAAAATACACGGGAACAAAGAATTGTTTATATCTTGTGATCCTACCAATTCAAACATGTAGTTTTTCTTCTTAAGATAACCTTGTAACTCTTTTAATCTATATTGATTGAAAATTTAGAATTTTAAAAACTATACTAACTAACTTCTTCTTGAAACATTTCAAGTCTATTACAAAGCAAAAGTAAAACTTAATGTAACACAACAATGTCCTATTTCACACCACCCATACAGAAACCGCAAACTTTTGCTTGAATTTGCACCTGGTTTTAAAAAAGCATTATGTTAACAGGATAGGAACGCAAACACCTGCACTATACTTCACACATGATGAAGATGTGGAATCCTTTATAGCATTTTCAAAAGCTTTTCTCAATACCTCCTCCAGAAGGAAAATCAAGAAAGGATAAAGATATTTCAGTTTTTTCCATCTAATCCTCATAATTTCTGATTTGTTTTTGCACAAGAAATGCAACTGGAACATTTTACTAAATAAATTTAAACTAAATTTTTGTTGCTTTATTCCCAGGTAATAATTATGACGCTAAATTTAACTCTCTAAAAACTTTAAAATATTAATTTAAAGAAATATAATAACCATTGATAAACATTAGGTTTACAGGCAAAATTTATGCCTATTACTCTCGCGATTTTCTTTATCTTTGATCTTCTTTTCTTCGCTTGCTTTCTTCTGCTTGGTACGTTCGACCGTCTGTTTACAGGCAATATTTATGCCTATTACTCTTTTGTAAAACCTTAACATATATAATATAATATTGAGAGGGAAGGACCTGATCCCAGTACAACAACACAGTAATTATATTACTCTTGATAGATAATAAACAAAAGAATATGAAAAAGATCTTTAATAGTTAAAACAAAAATAAGAAGTTGAAAATACTATCTAGCCCTGCGCTCTCCCTTTTGCGTTCGTTTTTTCTCTTTTTCAGCACGGTCGACTTTCTTCTCTTTTTGTTTTTCGCGATTTTCTTTATCTTTGATCTTCTTTTCTTCGCTTGCTTTCTTCTGCTTGGTACGTTCGGCCGTCTGTTTGTCCATCACGTCCTTTGCGTTGGTGTTTACAAAACTAGCTGAACAGAACGTCAAGGAGAACTCGGTCTGTACATCTATTTTTTATGTATTTCCTTATGTAGGTCACCAATAAATTTCCTTTCACAATAGCAATTCCTCTTATAGTAGTGGTGAACTTAGGATAATTGCTCAACTGGCCTAATCCAATGTCTGCATCATGGATAGCTCACAGGTTTTTGTATGCAGCTGAACATTTCAAGAATGAGTGACTGAACAAAATTTCTACAAAAAAACCCACTGTTGCATAAAGTTCCTCAAAGTGGAGAGCCAAGGGCTTTTAAAGTCTCATAGAGGAGATCCTTCCAAAAAATATCAAAGTGCTTATGTCAAAATCATCAGTGCTAAAATCGCACATTTGTCTTGAAACAGTGGGAAGCATATCAGAGAAGCTACAAGCCACACATTTACTAGTAAAGACGTAAAGATACAGGGTGTATATTTCTTTGTTTCAACGTATCCACCTTCATCACTGAAAGTAAGTATAGAAAAATAATATATAATAAAAACAATAGATAAATAACATAAAAATGGAAATTAATTATTTAGTTATAGTAAACCAACAAATATAAATTAATCGACTCTTTTAACAAAAAAAAAATACATAAAAAATGAAGAAATCATCTATTAATCTATTTTTAAACGCACCTGTCGTTATCTGACAGTTGACCGTACTGCTCCAATAGTTTGTCTCGATAATCTCGGTCCACAACCGCCTTGCTGTTTTTGTTCACACTGATTTGTTGTTGCTGACCGATTAATATTTTAATGTGATCTTCTGGATTGCCGTCCATCCGTTCTGCGACTTCAACTGGCTGTTGCTTGTCCCACGCGGTGACAATACATTCAGAGTTTGTCTCAATGTCATCTTCCTGCAGTTATTAAAAAATCTTGTTTTTACACAAACTATTTTCCACGATGTCAAAGAATATTATACTCACTTTTTTATTCAAGAAATTGAGCAAACTTTGCTACTATACTTATATTGAGCCTCGTTAAAAACAATCCAACATGAACAAAATATGGCAACCTATTTATATAAGAATAAAATTGTAAAAATTGATTCTTTCGTAATTGTGCAACCATTAAACTGAAACTGGCTGGTCATTTTACAAGACATCCAGAAGAGGAAGCGTCAAAAGTGATATTGTGGGGACCTGTACAAGGAAGATCGAACGTGGGAAGAAGAGCAGTCACATAGACAATTTGAGAGATGACACTGGAATAGAGAACACAAAGGAACTGAAGACTGTTATGATAGATAGGATTGGATGGAGGAAACTGACAACATTGGCGCAAGCAAGAGCTCGGCCAAAGTAAGTAAGTAAACAGTACAACCATTAATAACATAATGTATAACGTAATAAAATTTTAAATTTGGTGAAATAAAATTACTAAAAAATGTACTTAAATAAATAAAAACTTTTGGAAATTAAAAATAAAAATTGATAAATTACATAAAACAAACATCAAAATTAATTAATTTGTTATAATGAACATCAAATAGTAAAAAGAAAATTGCCAGTTGAAGTTCCTTTTTCCAGTCAAATCAAATCATGAATCAAATTGTACATCCATTGCCATTGCACTACTATTCCATGCGTATCCAAAACATCCGTTTATGACGGTCTACACAGTTGAAACGCAAAATCTTATGAGATTATAACACAAAAGCCTGCATTTAAAAGATAGCAAAACCCTTTTGTTTGTGAAAAATAGGGCCTTTTTAATTGAGAAAGATACGCAGGTCAGTGGATAATAAAACAAATAACACTCATTGAAACTGTCATTACGTGGCAGCTAGACGAACTTTATCTACATGATAACTAATTGTTTAGTAAACCAGTCCAAGATATCAAACATTTCATGAGGATCCCTATATTGTATTCCAACTAAGCTTTAGGGAGAACTAAATCACGTTATGTTCGAGCTCAGGATCATTATTCATAATTTGATTTTTTTTCCCGAAACGTCAATATTTGTGTAGCTTACTTTTAAAGGTCATAATGCAAAATAATAAATTTTTGATTTTTGATCCTGAATCCAAAAACTATAACTTTTATTTGAGATTTCCAGGGCACAGTGAAAGGTAGACCACCAGTTTTGCGACATTTTTCAGGAACATCCCACTTAGTATGACAATCAACTATCATTGCTATCAAATTTTGAACGTAAGTGTAAAATGAAACATTGATATGTCGAACAACTTCCATCCCAATGAAGGGACACTAGCATTATTTATTAGAGAACCCTGTGGAATGTAAACACTGGAGTAGCCCTTTTTGTCATTGGTCCCGATGAAGAAAAATCCATTGAACAAAGTTTTTCAAGTGCCACATGTTACGTCTTGACTGCACTGTCATGTTTGTTGTTGTTTTGATTTGAGTGCCGGTAGCTGAGATTGTGCTTTGCATACGGTGTTAAGTCAACGTGTCGCGATCAGCTACTGGTGGGTGGAACAGGGAGGACTGATGGGAGAATGAGAGATCAGTGTACAACGTTTATTTGGAATACATATATTTAACCTTTGTCTATTTACTTGAGATATAACATCAAAACACCATACAACTTCTTCGTCTTTACCTTGAGGAGAACGGTACACGGTACTAACAACAAAAGATGGGAGTACCCAAAAAGACCAGGAACATTGATTTGATCTTTGGGAAAGATGGACTCATTAATAGGAAAGATCTTGTAGTATTTGAACTTGCTTTCCTTTCTTTATCAAATACGATTTTAGAACTCGCTCCAAACTTTGTGAAGAATCTCCCATGACAGGGGGTAATACAGGATTTGAATTTGGGCGGCGCAAGCCGTCCACAATTCGCCTCGTGAGGCGAAAAAACACAGCCAGGGGGTCTGGGGGGCGCTGTAAGCCCACCCAGCGGGGTGTGGGGCTGAGCCCCAAATTTTTTTCCATTTTCAGGTCTATATAGGTCTAAAATGCCTTAAATCTGAACATAATTAAACACTTTGAAGTTCTTTTTCTTCTTGGAAACTTTCACATTTATGTAACAAGGAAGATTGGTTATCAAATTCGAAATATTTTCTTCGATATTCAACACGTGAAGCGATGTTATTTCATCAGATTTTGTGTTTACATGTCCGTCTCGCTCTGACGTGTTTTAATTTTTGATTGTGGTTAAATTACAGAACACTATATAAAGATGTCCAATTTTATTCTGCAAAATAAACCTCTAACCTTAATAAGAAAAGTTTGGATTTTTGCAGACTAAAGAATGCGGCGACGGGATAATTATATGACGGCGGTGTCGGGAATACCACGTTAAACTTTATGAATTCCCAACGCTTCTTTTCTCTCGAAAAAAAGTCTCCTTTCTTTATGGCTTTTGTTCGAGAGAGAAGAAGCGCTGGAAACAAGGTTGACCAGGACTCTTTAATTTCAAAGAAAGCAACGAGAGGAAGGTAGGAAGAATCAGAAAAACCTTGTAGTAAATACGGTTAATAATATACTTGCAAAAAATATAGGCTGCTTAAAACGCCCCAGCATATTCTTGTATTCGCATTCCGCATTCGTATTCCGTTTTAGCATTTATATTATGACTTGTGCCTGTTGTTCTTTTTATTCCACGCACCATGACTCTTGTTCAGTAGAAATATCAACAAAATGTATATAACTTAACTTTACTCGCAAAGCACTTTTATACAGATCACAACAAACTAATTTTTTCATTCGTTGCACAGCAAATGTCGTTTACGCGAGAATACATTAACATAAAAGTTTTTTAAGTTTTTAGGTGCGTCGTCAATCGATTATTTTTTCTCTCAGACGCGCGATCGGTAATTTTGTTAAGACCTAGCTGTCATGTTTATTTTCTTCAGAGTCTACTGCATGTTTATTGGTTTTGTGAAAGTGTATTTTTTGTTGTAAACAAAACTGATTGTTTCTTTGTGTATTGATCTTTTTTTTCTTCCATAGAATGCAGCATAGTTCTTCGGCATTTATCTGTCTCTATGTTGAATGGAACTTTTAAACAACCTGTAACATTGCGCGTAAACATGTCTGTCGGTTTTCTTCCTTTCTTCTATGATTGACGTCAAACTTTTTGAAACGGTTAATAATTGGTAACGTTAAATTTCTTTCAACAAACTAAATTTCTTAATAAAGCTATACATTGATATATTTAAAGAATGGTGAATCAATTATAATTTGAAACGAAAAAATATATTTACGGTGACTAAATAAATTATGTTAAAGTAAGTTCTTTAAGATTTCATTTACAAGAGATATATTTAAGACGCGTGATTATTAGTAAAATAACACAGTTAGGGGCGCGGTGGAGAGCACACCTTAAATTATTATAATTATTGCGCGCCTCTAAATTCCAGGCCTGTAAGTTATGATTGCTTTTAAACTTTTTTAAACCCGCCCAATCAACAACCATTCGAAACATGATGAGTACTTACTTGTTCAGATTTACTGGAGGGTATTATATAGATATATGTTGAATACCATGATGGAGATACAAGATTTCCCCGCGTTATAGACGCAAGCATATTGTCTCGATCACTCGTTTTTTAAAACTAAAATGCTGTGATCAGTAAAGGCAACAATAACAAACTTCGCAGTATTTTCATGATCACAGGTCAGAAGGCAGGTCTATCAATAGAGGTGGATAAACAACACATGTTTTAAACAGATTGACACATTTTCTTTTTAATTAACACTCTCTGGTTTCAGTAATAAAGTTAAAAACAAAATTCACTGCAACATTTTGAATTTGGGCGCAGATAAATCGGCGCCCAATAGCGCTTTGCGCTATGATATTTGACCTGTATTACCCCCAGCATGATACGACTTTCAGATCATGTTTTCAAGCAAAAGATATCAGAATGCTGGATACTAGAAAACTTGTGAAATCAACAAGGATCAACTTCAAGATGAGCAGCATCGGGAATTCCAGCACCACTGCTGCAAGCGAAAACTAGCGATTAAATTAATTAAATTTCACGCATGCAGATAAAAAAATATAGGAGGATTAAAGTTGTACTTACTGTAAATATCAAAAGAAAACACATAAACAATACCAATTACGTCGTTGAAATAATTTAAAGAACAGAAAAAAGATCAAGATTCTGAGAAAGACAAAAGGCACCTTTGGGCAAAAAATTGATGGGGAGGGGGAGTTGATTTATATGTTTGTTGACGTTAAGTAGCAGGACCCAGTGTATGGGTTACAGATTGGTCTGATTATTCAATAAGTGTGCTTGTTTATTCAAATTGTAGATTAACATATCAAAACTTGTTTTTAAGCTTCAAAGCATGTGTGTTTTGGCAGTAAATGAAAAGCGGTGAATTCTTTTTATTATTAATAGAAAATTGATTAAAATTTGTTTTCAAAATAATTTTGCGTCATGATGAACTGTTAGTGTAAATGTGTTTATGGTTTTCTGGAGTGTGAAATTATTGGGTGTGCAACGATTAGGCCACATGTTGAGTTCTATAAATCATTTTATAAACCTTTCAAACGAGTTAAATTATATTACAAATTACAAACCATTCCTCATTTTTCCACAAAAACAAACAAAGAAATAAGATAAAGGAATGAATGAATGAATAAAGGAACACAACAGGTGAGGGATATAAACCATCTAATATATCTACAAAAGATGAGTAACTCTCCTATCGTCAAATCGTACAACAAAGTGGTAATAAATACAAGGGCAATATGTATGACAGGTAAAGAGGCAAAGATGTGGAGAGCAGAAGGACAGAAAGAAAATGGTGAAAATTCAACTAAGGTCATTCATACATACAAAACACAAAAAAACTCAAGTATCGACAATACAAACAAAAACATATAACAAAACAAAAACACCTTTAGTAATATAAGCAAGGCTACAAAACATTGCACAATGTATCAGTCAATTGTAACTAGTTTTAGGGATTAGATAAATCTGTTTCTAGGTACAAGGATTTTTACGCTTGGGGGCAACCGATTCCAGGAGATTGCACATTGGTGCTTTATTGAGTTTGTGCGGACAAAAATTTGGAGATTTTTCGGAAACCCAACATTTCTACCAAGTGACCGACCTGAGATTCTTACAAAAAATATTGGTCGGTCAGAGGACGCTAGAAGCGAATATTTTAGATGGTGGCCTAATTCTACATAACAAATAAAAACCATAAAATTTACTCAATAATTACTAATTATTGAGGTACCTACAACATCAAGGTCTACGGTATATTATAAGAATCATAAACAGTAATTTTAGATAGGAAGACGAAGCTTATTGTGGTGGGTAAATTGAAAACCAAAGGCAGAAATATTGAATTGGATACATTTATTGCGCATGAAGGATAGTATTTATAACTTACTAAAACACCAGACAAAACTTCAGTGATAGACTCGACTTTTTCTTTTCTATCGGCGCATTCTTCAAGGATTCCTTTAATATAATCGAAATAAACTACATGATCTAATGAGAGGTCATTTAACTTATCGCTTAGCCAATTTTCAAAACATAATCCTCCATTTTTAAAATCCATTATTTTGATTCTTCACTTGTTGTCTCGTTTAGGAAGGTATTTTTATAATCGACTTATGAAATTTGTGGAGCTCTTCTTGCTAGCTTGCTATGCGTTTATGATCTTATCACAGAAGTCAGTGTTTACTTATAAATGGTAAATATGGTATACCATATAAAATTAAGCAAAGTAAAAACCATGTTCAAAATCATTGACTGATTTTAAATCAATTATTAAACTTCCGTTTTAAAGGCAACTTTAAAGGTACTTTGCAAACAAAACGAAGCAGTGCGGAATAATTTTTTATGACGTCACAGAAACATGTTTAAAAATAATACAGGCAAGTTATTTTTTCTTGAAGTGAAGAGGGGAAACTCGGCGTTTTAAGGTTTGCATTCATGAACCTTGATCAGGACAAATGAAAAAGTTAGTAAAGTACAACTAATTTTTTTAAGAAAACAACTCTTTCTGAATATAAAGGTATATATATTATTTATTTATTTGTTTATAATTATACACAGAAGCATAATGATATATTTAAGGATTTAAGGAATTTTAAAAATTGAATTAAGGAAGGACAATTTATTTATTTAGGATATTAATAAGGATAAAAGCGTAAAAAGAACTACGATGTCTTTCGATTTCAGGCCCTCTTTACACGAAACTAAATATACCATGGAAATTCAATTTTGAATATTTATTTTTTTAAAGAAAAAAGGATGAGCATCATTACCCAAAAATTATAGTTTTTACGGAGAACATTATACTTTCATTACAGTTATTACTTTCCAATATTATATATGGTGTGTTTTTATATGACTGTTTACTTTGTAAAGAATGTTGCTTCATGTTGAAGAAAGCTTGCTACGACATGTGTAAAACACGTTGTTTCCGATCCAATTGTAATGTACGCTACTGTACAAAAAACGAATAGTTTAACAAAGTATAGTATAGTAGTTGCAGCTTCTTAATTTTGATTTTTTTTGGGGGTGGGCGGGAGGTGTTAAGTACCAAAGGTTTCTTAAATCATTTTTTCTTAAATCATAAAAGTATAAGTTAACGCTATTGAGAACCAGACTAAGGTTTCTTAGGAAATATTTTTGTAGTACTACAGTTTCTTAAATATTTGAGGGCGTCTAGATCTAGTTTCTTATAAACGGGTTTCCCATAAAAAATAATACGTGTATAACAGTAGCTTGTTTCCTCAGGTAGGCCTCTACGAAATCTTGGGAACAGTAATGCGTTGAGATGCGACACTTAGAAAGTGAAAAGTTTGAAGTTGGATTAAAATCTATTACATTAAATTATTTGATCAAAAACATGTTTTTCATGTTTGAAGATTAAAATCTTAATTATGTAACACGAGGCTTCTCACGTGGGTGCATGCATTTGCGCACGTGTTTTGTACAAACATAAAAATAGATTCACATTTATATTGTAACTAAAACTAAAACAGTTACCTACTACTCACTAATTTCCAACTCTCCTTGAAAACAACTCGCTTATCGAAATATTCTTCCATTATATCAAAAGGGATGTGAAGAAGAGACAAGTAGGAGCATGACAAAACAATAATCAATAATCTTCATTATTTCATAATCATTAATTATTTTCCATGTCGCGAATTACAATCTTCATTTGGTAAGAAAGGATATTTGCTGTCCGTATTACAATATTCGCCATCTACTAATAGCAACCTCGCGCGCGTTCAAATCACGACATTTGATAACATTTAAAATAGGAAGTACATTCGAAAGGGCAACATCTTCCTCGAATGAATGTACGACAAGTTACATCTTCTTTGGAGGCACAACTACGATCACTGGAACGTGCGCATGATGCAATACGTAATCGCTGACACTTCCTAACAAAACCCTTTTAACAGCGCCCAATCCTCTTTGACCCATAATAATGACGTCACCGCGATGCGCATGCACTAGATCACATAGAGTATGTCCCACGCAATGGAAATCGTCTACCACGACGGCACTGTGTTTCATGTTGTGTTTCTCACACAGATCCCGAAATCCGTTGACTAGGTTCGCGCTAACTAGTGTGCTATGATGATTTGCCACTTCTCTGCAGCCAGCCATCATCCCCATTGCAGGGAAGTGAAGAGACTGCGGCACATGTAGAATTACTACTCTGTCGTTGCTTTGGTGATAGTTGGTCGCATACCAATCAAACACGACTTTACTGTACGCGCTACAATCTAGAGCTAGGCAGTTCACGCGTCCGTGCATCCTTCAACTGAACACTATTGACATAGATTTGTGCGTTTAAGCACATACAAGTACTTTTAAAAGGCTGAGTAATTGCCACTTACGTGCGCTAATTGAGGATGTCGCGAACGTTTAATCTTGTTTATCGCTCATGCGGCGGAATTTCAATACAAAAATCTAATCCTCAAAAGCTGTAGCGGTTAGAGCAATTTCCTGGAAGCAAATTAAAGTCATGTTGCACTTCGCATTGCTTAAGAATTGGTTAGCTATGTGGTTGGACGTCTTCGCAAATGCGAGCAGAGAGAGAGAGAGAGAGAGAGAGAGGGGAAGATCTTCAATTAAGCCATCGACTAATAATGTTTGAAGACGGTAAAAAACGTGAAAATGTGCAAAGTTATTTACTTAAATATAATCTACATAATATAAATATTAGAAAGTAACAAAATAAACTAATGAAAATAATCAACTGTGGCCACACGCCGTGCTCATTTCGGACAATTGGACAACATGTAGGTGAGCAGTTTGCCTTTGCCCTTCACGTACACGTAACCTCGTACGTTGAATTGAAACCCGCGGTCCTCCAGAATATCTCGCGTGTCCTTCAGTACCTGTAATCCAAGGCAAGGTATACAGCACATTATACGCGGGCGCACTACAATGGTAGCATTTAGTTAGGAGTCGAGCTAAACTGGCTTTTAAACTAAAAATCTGGAAATGTGACATATGAGCGGGATTTGCTTACGCAAAGTATTCGGTCAAATAACATGAATTAAGTTCACTAAACAGACCAAATCGGAAAATATCTTCGATTTGTAATTACTTTTTTGGGTCCAAAGTGAACAGTAAAATATTTATTTTCCATCCCGTAAAGTGACATCGTAAAACTGATTTTGCGTTTCACTCGATAGACCTTTTGAAGTTTTTAGCTTCCTTATACTATCAGTAATACGAAACAAGTGTATAGCAATGCTGCTTTGGGAGCAAATGGGGGGATCCTATCTTCTTGCTAGCAATAAACTATAAAAACAAACTTTAGCGAGACAAATATATCTTACGGTATTTAGTATGTTTTTGGTTTGTCACAGCTTATTGAGTTTATAGCGGAAAACTATTGTGAAATGTACACCACTATTAGAAGTTTTAGAACAACTTGACTTTTTTGCAAGTTATCTCCATTTCCCAAGATTTTTGAGATAATTGAGGCAAATTTCGTAAATTTCGACCGAAAACCACGTATATCGGTTCATTTGCAGTTTTTAAGGTTTTTTACTGTGATTTAATATTTTGTCTACCAAAATCAGTAGTTCTGACATAAATGATTATACGGCGGTATAAATGATATGAATATATTGGCCTTGACATTGAATAGGTTAATAATGCCGTTAATGACTTCGTCCTCTTTAAAATGAATATCTTGGCCTTGACAAGACGCAAAGACAAGAAAACGAGTTGGTTGAAAAAAGAACTGGCTGTGTTTACTTGGATTTTCCCGGGTTCACCAGTGGAATCCATGCGACTGGCAATGTTAACCGTATTGCCCCAAATATCGTAGTGAGGTTTCTTTGCCCCAATTACACCGGCCACCACAGGGCCGTGGGAGATGCCTGAAACATACAGGGACGTTATTTGGACTGTCTAGATATTGAAAACCTTAAGTTAAAATTAATAAAAATCAAATGGAAGATGAGAAGGAGAGGTGAAGGTACAATCTTGTGGATGTTTTATTTAGAAATCAAAAACTAAAAACCGAAGGTGTAAAATTAATCACAAAATATATACTTATAGTAGATTTAATTTGACGTTAGTTTACAATCAAATTAGACAAGAACGTTAACGTCTTGCTCGCTATATGCTTACGTTCGGCAAAACAACCGATAGCGGTCGACTATTTGGAACGATGCCACAAATCTAAACTAGCCTTTGTCAACAGAGAGTTCTACGAGCGCATCTGGGCACGTATTTTACGTATCAAGTATCATGTTCTCTATTGGAACGGCTGGCAAGCATTGCCTTGCATCGGTTTATAATTAACACGCACAGAAGATCTACCTATACGTAATTGGAAGTTGTTGAAGGAAGCTTCATTCATTCCATCCAGCTTCTTCTTTATTGCCAACGCGAAGTTAATTAGATCCACCAAATGTTGCCAAGGGTCTTTCCCCTCGCTCGCTGAACCCTGGAGAATACAAAAGAGTGAAAGCTACGTCAACCTTGATTTTTAAAGCGGTTTAGGAAGTACTATGACTTATCATGTATCTATTGATAATGCTGAAGATTTAGTGACTCTACAGTGCGTCGTAATATATCAGTTACCTCCTCTTCCACAAGTCCTGATGCAGCCATATATGTGCTGTTTACGGTCTTGATTTTCTCGACTTGAGTGAACTGAGGTTCGGAAAGCACCTGCGGATAGGACTCAGTAATAAAAGGTGCGTCTTTATGTTTCTAATGGATTTTATTTAAAGAGGACTCAACATCATCATCATCATTTACATTTTTCACGTCTATTTTCCATGCTAGCATGGGTTAGACGAGGTTTCAACAGATGATATTCCCCACAATTTTGTAGGTTTAATCATTTGATGATTCATTGGAGCAGATGTTTTTACAGCTGGATGCCCTTCCTAACGCCAACCCCAGTGAGAGGAAAAACAGTGGTGAGTTAACCCACGCAAGATACCAACTTTGCATTTTTATTCTGTGGCAGCAGTGCATAAAGGGCATGGGTGCTTATGTCCATGAGATCAAAGATGTTACATGACCCGCATACCCACTATATATAGTTTGGAGTAGTATGGACTGGATAGGAAATCAAATAATTAAAAAAATGTAAAATCAAATAATACAATAAATTTATTGTATGCTGTGTTCGATTTGTGGATGGATGAAGGGTTGCCACTATTTTTTCGTCCTGAAATTTTAGGAGAATTTAGGAAGAAAATAAATCTTTTTTTAGGAAAAATGTAAACCACAGAACAAAAATCAATATAAAAATTTGGGAGATTTTAGGAGAAAAAGACAGACAGACAGACAGAAGTCAACCATTACTACCCTCAATTTGAATCAATATATCGATTCAAGGTTTCGTCATTGTATGCATTTCCAATCTAAAAAAATCTTACTTACTTCATCGAAAATTGTAGGAGAAAATTAGGAGATATAGATATTTTCAAGAAAACTTTAGGAGATTCCACGATATTTAGGAGACAGAAGCAAATTTTAGGATATTTTAGGAAGCGTGGCAACCCCGTGGATGGATTAGACAATACAAAATTTCGTGCCAACAAACTCGAAAAATTGTGCAAGTAAAGCATCATGCAATTGTAAAAACAACTAGATCTTTGTTTTATCTTTTTGTAAGTCCTCCAATTGCTTCATCTATAGGTGTTGCCTACCTCATCGAAATCTGAAATGATCTCATTCAACACTCGCATACACTCGATGCCTGACTGATTGAAACTCTCTTCCGTGTAGAAACTGGAGAAGTTTGGGATTGATGCGAAGATCACCCCCACGTTTTTATACGACTTGCTGTACAACTCCTTAAGAACATTAGAGAATCTTGATACTAAAACCTTATGTGTGATAACAGTTTACATTTCCTTGTGCCGGTGAAAAGAAAAGAGAAAAGAAAAAAGATTTTGTTCATGGTACAAAAAGTGGTTAGTGGTCAGTGGTCAGTGACCACTGGTCACCTACTGATTCTGCGATAGAAGAAAATGAAATGACAATTAATCGTGACATAAATGAACAGGTTGATCTGGGAATTGTTAAAATATTTTTATTGAAATAAACACTATAGAAACACAGTCTTCAGGGTTGAAAAACTAACATTTCATGAAAAGCAGGACTGATGATTAAGGATGTAACGGATCGACTTTCAATTTCTATTTCCTCTCTTGGCGTGGAATTTATTCATTATTAATTGATGATTAATTTAACAGGATCCATGGCAGAACAAAAATATTGTATATATATTGTAATTATTATTGAATGGTTATCCTGTATAAATATTCGTATAAATAAAATAAAATTAAAAGAAACAAAGAATCATACATACCGTCTCATCTTTGTGCTCAACCTTCAGGAAATGCTCGATGACGTGCATAGGAAGAATATTCTGCATGAGTTTGTCGTTACATTGGCGGACACTTTCCACTCCCTCTTTATTGTCAAACGCCTTAAAGTACAAAGTGTTTCCATGTAACAAGTCACGATACAACCATTAATTGAAAACAAGATAGCATTCAACTTTGTAATAGCATGGTCTCAAACCCAGAACCTTTTGGTTAAGAGCCGAACGCCTTACCATTGCCCTACCCTGGGCAATCCTTCATATTCGAGAGGTGCGGCTAAAAGAAGCTGGGCGCTTATTCAAACCTTTCGGTTAAGAGCCAAACGCCTTAACCATTAACGCTATCGCTGGATTTATTGCTTTATTTATGTAAAGTTTATGAAACTGGCATTTTGTCATCAATATGGTTTTCAATCACTACAGTTTGATTTTGTACCTTCAATTTTCACCACATAACAAGGCTGAAAGACCCACGATTGGGTTACAATATTTTTGTTACAGAGGCAACAACATGATAAGGTGACTTGGAACAAATGTTATAACAGACGTGCACTTCATTCTTCGTCAAAAATGTTCTCATTTTCGCTGGAAAGATTTGAATTAAAACATGCAGCTGTCAGCAATTTTCACATTGCGAAAAATGCACATCCATAATTTTAGCACATCATGCTGGGTATGAAATTAAAAAGTCTACCTCTTTCTTCCAAAGCATGAGGATTCTTGATGCCCATTCAGACTATAAAAAACACATGATCATCAAACACATAAAAACAATACTGAACTGTCAATAAAATAAATAATTATTTCCAAGACATCCAGAATAAAAATGACTAATTATATAATCTTTGGCTCTTCGAACTAAATAAACCTGTTCAGTTAGTTAGCAACAAAACAAAAAATCAGGATCACTAAGAATCATAAAACCGTTTTATCTATTTGCCTACCCTGGATTCCGGGACAATGGTGATAAACACGAAAATCGGATAATGAATGATCCCAAAAATGAATATAAACAAAATTTGAAATACCACACTTGTACGCCTTTAAACAAATCTTTAGATATAACATTGTTAAGTACTACTTATAACGCAAACCAAGTTCTTTTTTGTACCAGAAAATATAAGAAATTACAGCCCAAAACAATACCTGTCTCAAATTGAAGAGTATGACGGAGAGGAAAAATAGCATGTGTAAGATGGCGGATATCTTCCGGTTCTCAACAACACTAAAAATGTAACTCTATGTATCTATATCGATTGAAAATGTAGAACGTTCTACGAAACATGTCTCTAAAGCTAAAAAACTGTTGTTTTTCTTCTTAAGATAACCTTGAAACTCTTGTAATCTATATCAATTAAAAATGTAGAACGTTCTACGAAACATGTCTCTAAAACTAAAAACTGTTGTTTTCTTCTTAAGATAACCTTGAAACTCTTGTAATCTATATCAATTAAAAATGTAGAACGTTCTACAAAACATGTCTCTAAAACTAAAAACTGTTGTTTTTCTTCTTAAGTTAACCTTTTAACTCTTGTAATCTGTATCGATTGAAAATGTAGAATGGTTTATATAAAAGAAAATTTCACAAGAAAGAAAAACATATTTACCTATTTTCATTTTTTGATAAAAAAGAGTCATCTCTTAAGATGACCAGAATGATGACAGTGTATGCCACACTTGTGATGAGAAGGAGAAAAACCTTCGCAACGTAAGATAGCTGAACCAAGGCCGGTATCATGATAAACACCATAAAACCAATGTACAGGAAGTACTGAAACAAGAAAGGTTAGTTAGTTTAGTTCACATGTTGTGTTTGGAGAAGAGGTTTGGAAAAAAAAGATTTAGTAAAAACATAAGGTGGATGAGTCATTTGCAAGATCTTTAATTGTTCAAATATAAATTGAGTTTGTTTTATTTTATGGTCATCAATCATTTTATTTCTAATTTGATTATCTCTACCTTTGGTTAAGAACTCCTGTTAAAGTTTATTGTTTAAGTTTAAATTGCTATTTGTGTATCTCCACTATTATAATTACCTTCTTTAAAAAATTTAAGAAAAATATTATTCTACCGTTATTCCTTTCAAAACGCCCTCTCTACATAACACATATTCTTTTTCATAAGCAACATAAGAAGAATACATAAGGAACTAAAGATTTGATTTTTCCTTTGGTTAGTAAATATTTTTAGTAGAAAGGAATTCCGGAATGGTTTCTGTACAAGAAAAACTCTTAGCAACCGCTAGCAACTTGATCCCTGAAAACGGCTCCTACAGTTAGCAACCACAGGGCTGGCATGGACAATGCTGTTGCTTATAAGAAAGACGATGTGTACATTAAAAAATTGTTTTTATATCTTACCAATGAAGTTTGTGAAGGTAAGTTCCCATTCACTGAAAACACCTGGAATCAATAAATAAATTGAAAATTCCTGAAAGAAAATATACACATAAAATAATTGCAACTATAGAAAATAAAAAGGAAGAAAGAAGCAAGAAAGGAAATAATAATAAGTATAATAATAATAATAAATAATGCAAAATATATAAACGATTTCATGTTAAAAATAATGGAATTACATTTTTATTAACTCAACAAGAATTACGTTATAAATAACTGTTCACAATACCACAGAAAGGAGCGCTGTCAAGAGTACACAAACAACACATGTAAACGAGATTGCATCACAGATAGCTGCGTAGTGTCGACCCCATTTCATTGGACACACACTTGACGCAATCAAGCACTGAAGAACATAAAGTCACATCCTACTCAAGATGTAAATATGTTGACATCATAACAGGCTCAAAAAATGGTTTGTCAACAATATGGCTCGCAATAATCTAACGTCAAAATGTGAAATGGCTCACAGCTATTCACTTATCTTAACTTAGGTTCACTCTATCACCATACAATGTTGTCAGGTACTGTGTAAAAAGGAAGAGTAAAATAAATTTGGAAAGGCCTGAAGGAATAGGTTAATTCAGACAGACATTAAATACAAAAAGTATAAATCTGGTCCTCAAAATGCGCTCACCTTTTTGCGTGGGGTAGCGCTATATGAAAGGAAGATGAAGAAGAATAGCAGAAGAAAACACAGACTGAATGTCAGGAGATTAGCGACGTGGCTAGAAAGAAGTGGTTAGACATGTATATCTCTAAATCATCATCATCATTTACATATGTATAATATTATGTACTGGTATTTATCTTTTAGAGTAAAAATTTCTAAACGTCTAGAAATTAAAAATAAAAAAAGATAATAACAAAAATAAAAAGTCAATCAATATCAATGTAATATAAAATCACAAAAATGTGACTTTCAAAAGACGAGACAAAGTTAAAAAATTGACTATTGGATTCAAGCGACATACATATTTCGAAGTGTGACGTCCACACTTGCGATAATTATACAAGTGATCACAAGGCTGCATAACGATAACATTCGAAACGATTTTCTTTCATTATAATACTAAACAATAATGATGATCATACTAATCCATTGTTTATACCATTATTAATCAATAGGTTGCGTGAATATCTGTAACGTGATTGGCTAATCACGAAATAATATATATCATATTTCGGAGTGCAAAACTCAATATTTTTTCTTGATTGGCTAAAAAGAAGTGCAAAATTCAATATTTTTTCTGATTGGTTAAAGCAACTATTCCCAGGATTCCTATTGGTTAAAAACAGAGTGCAAAATATGACATGTGCGAATGTTAGAATAATGTAATCGTAAAATCATTGAGTTGTGACGTTCATGTTCACGCTCTCAAAGCGTGTTTTATAAGATATCATATAGTTAGACCTATTGATAAAGTAGGAAAATGTTTTTTCTTAATTATTTAACTCGTCTAAAGGCTCGTTAAATATTTTGAAAAACATAAATAACTCAAAAAAATATTCGCCATATTTTTCTTGTATCTCACGATAACTACTACTTATTTTTATTTAAGAGGGAAAGTAGTGAATAAATAACTGGACCATAGATTGTTTGTAGAAAGGATAATTTTTAGTTTAACCCTTTGAGTAGTTGTGGTTAGTCAGACTAACCACCTCATATAAGTGATTTTGTCGATTAAAATGGCTTGCTTTTGGTTATCTTGTTTTGCTTATTTGTTGAGGAAAATGTTGTCTTAACGTAGCAGTGGTCAGCAGTGATAACCACCACCGGTACATCCCCCCTCAATTACATAACGTTGCAGTGGTCAGCTGTGATAACCACCACCGGTACATCCCCCCTCAATTACATAACGTAGCAGTGGTCAGCAGTGATTACCACCACCGGTACATCCCCCTCAATTACATAACGTAGCAGTGGTCAACAGTGATTACCACCACCAGTACATCCCCCCTCAATTACATAACGTAGCAGTGGTCAGCTGTGATAACCACCACCGGTACATCCCCCCTCAATTACATAACGTTGCAGTGGTCAGCTGTGATAACCACCACCGGTACATCCCCCCTCAATTACATAACGTAGCAGTGGTCAGCAGTGATTACCACCACCGGTACATCCCCCTCAATTACATAACGTAGCAGTGGTCAACAGTGATTACCACCACCGGTACATCCCCCCTCAATTACATAACGTAGCAGTGGTCAACAGTGATTACCACCACCGGTA